>CM051237.1:19265159-19865159 GCA_027917425.1 Gastrophryne carolinensis
GGAAGGGGTTAATGTTTATAGAGGGGGAGGAAGAGCAGGGGAAGGAAGGGGTTAATGTTTATAGAGGGAGGAAGAGCAGGGGAAGGAAGGGGTTAATGTTTATAGAGGGGAGGAAGAGCAGGGGAAGGAAGGGGTTAATGTTTATAGAGGGGAGGAAGAGCAGGGGAAGGAAGGGGTTAATGTTTATAGAGGGAGGAAGAGCAGGGAAGGAAGGGGTTAATGTTTATAGAGGGGAGGAAGAGCAGGGGAAGGAAGGGGTTAATGTTTATAGAGGGGAGGAAGAGCAGGGGAAGGAAGGGGTTAATGTTTATAGAGGGGAGGAAGAGCAGGGGAAGGAAGGGGTTAATGTTTATAGAGGGAGGAAGAGCAGAGGAAGGAAGGGGTTAATGTTTATAGAGGGGAGGAAGAGCAGGGGAAGGAAGGGGTTAATGTTTATAGAGGGGAGGAAGAGCAGGGGAAGGAAGGGGTTAATGTTTATAGAGGGAGGAAGAGCAGGGAAGGAAGGGGTTAATGTTTATAGAGGGAGGAAGAGCAGGGGAAGGAAGGGGTTAATGTTTATAGAGGGAGGAAGAGCAGGGGAAGGAAGGGGTTAATGTTTATAGAGGGGAGGAAGAGCAGGGGAAGGAAGGGGTTAATGTTTATAGAGGGGGAGGAAGAGCAGGGGAAGGAAGGGGTTAATGTTTATAGAGGGGGAGGAAGAGCAGGGGAAGGAAGGGGTTAATGTTTATAGAGGGGGAGGAAGAGCAGGGGAAGGAAGGGGTTAATGTTTATAGAGGGGAGGAAGAGCAGGGGAAGGAAGGGGTTAATGTTTATAGAGGGGGAGGAAGAGCAGGGGAAGGAAGGGGTTAATGTTTATAGAGGGGGGAAGAGCAGGGGAAGGAAGGGGTTAATGTTTATAGAGGGGAGGAAGAGCAGGGGAAGGAAGGGGTTAATGTTTATAGAGGGGGGAAGAGCAGGGGAGGGAAGGGGTTAATGTTTATAGAGGGAGGAAGAGCAGGGGAAGGGAAGGGGGTTAATGTTTATAGAGGGAGGAAGAGCAGGGGAAGGAAGGGGTTAATGTTTATAGAGGGGAGGAAGAGCAGGGGAAGGAAGGGGTTAATGTTTATAGAGGGAGGAAGAGCAGGGGAAGGAAGGGGTTAATGTTTATAGAGGGAGGAAGAGCAGGGGAGGGAAGGGGTTAATGTTTATAGAGGGAGGAAGAGCAGGGGAAGGAAGGGGTTAATGTTTATAGAGGAGGAAGAGCAGGGGAAGGAAGGGGTTAATGTTTATAGAGGGAGGAAGAGCAGGGGAAGGAAGGGGTTAATGTTTATAGAGGGGGAAGAGCAGGGGAAGGAAGGGGTTAATGTTTATAGAGGGGGGAAGAGCAGGGGAAAGAAGGGGGTTAATGTTTATAGAGGAGGAGGAAGAGCAGGGGAAGGAAGGGGTTAATGTTTATAGAGGGGAGGAAGAGCAGGGGAAGGAAGGGGTTAATGTTTATAGAGGGGGAAGAGCAGGGGAAGGAAGGGGTTAATGTTTATAGAGGGAGGAAGAGCAGGGGAGGGAAGGGGTTAATGTTTATAGAGGGGGGGAAGAGCAGGGGAGGGAAGGGGTTAATGTTTATAGAGGGGGGGAAGAGCAGGGGAGGGAAGGGGTTAATGTTTATAGAGGGGGGGAAGAGCAGGGGAGGGAAGGGGTTAATGTTTATAGAGGGGGGGAAGAGCAGGGGAGGGAAGGGGTTAATGTTTATAGAGGGGGGGAAGAGCAGGGGAGGGAAGGGGTTAATGTTTATAGAGGAGGAGGAAGAGCAGGGGAAGGAAGGGGTTAATGTTTATAGAGGGGGGAAGAGCAGGGGAAGGAAGGGGTTAATGTTTATAGAGGGGGAAGAGCAGGGGAAGGAAGGGGTTAATGTTTATAGAGGGGGAAGAGCAGGGGAAGGAAGGGGTTAATGTTTATAGAGGGGAGGAAGAGCAGGGGGAGGAAGGGGTTAATGTTTATAGAGGGAGGAAGAGCAGGGGAAGGAAGGGGTTAATGTTTATAGAGGGAGGAAGAGCAGGGGAAGGAAGGGGTTAATGTTTATAGAGGGGGAAGAGCAGGGGAAGGAAGGGGTTAATGTTTATAGAGGGGGAAGAGCAGGGGAAGGAAGGGGTTAATGTTTATAGAGGGAGGAAGAGCAGGGGCAGGAAGGGGTTAATGTTTATAGAGGAGGAGGAAGAGCAGGGGAAGGAAGGGGTTAATGTTTATAGAGGGGAGGAAGAGCAGGGGAAGGAAGGGGTTAATGTTTATAGAGGGGGAAGAGCAGGGGAAGGAAGGGGTTAATGTTTATAGAGGGGAGGAAGAGCAGGGGAAGGAAGGAGTTAATGTTTATAAAGGGAGGAAGAGCAGGGGAAGGAAGGGGTTAATGTTTATAGAGGGGGAAGAGCAGGGGAGGAAGGGGTTAATGTTTATAGAGGAGGAGGAAGAGCAGGGGAGGGAAGGGGTTAATGTTTATAGAGGGAGGAAGAGCAGAGGAAGGAAGGGGTTAATGTTTATAGAGGGAGGAAGAGCAGGGGAAGGAAGGGGTTAATGTTTATAGAGGGAGGAAGATCAGGGGAGGGAAGGGGTTAATGTTTATAGAGGGGGAGGAAGAGCAGGGGAAGGAAGGGGTTAATGTTTATAGAGGGGGGAAGAGCAGGGGGAGGAAGGGGTTAATGTTTATAGAGGGGGAGGAAGAGCAGGGGAAGGAAGGGGTTAATGTTTATAGAGGGGGGAAGAGCAGGGGGAGGAAGGGGTTAATGTTTATAGAGGAGGAAGAGCAGGGGAAGGAAGGGGTTAATGTTTATAGAGGGGAGGAAGAGCAGGGGAGGGAAGGGGTTAATGTTTATAGAGGAGGAAGAGCAGGGGAAGGAAGGGGTTAATGTTTATAGAGGGGGGAAGAGCAGGGGAAGGAAGGGGTTAATGTTTATAGAGGAGGAAGAGCAGGGGAAGGAAGGGGTTAATGTTTATAGAGGGGAGGAAGAGCAGGGGAGGGAAGGGGTTAATGTTTATAGAGGAGGAAGAGCAGGGGAAGGAAGGGGTTAATGTTTATAGAGGGGAGGAAGAGCAGGGGAAGGAAGGGGTTAATGTTTATAGAGGAGGAAGAGCAGGGGAAGGAAGGGGTTAATGTTTATAAAGGGGAGGAAGAGCAGGGGAAGGGAAGGGGTTAATGTTTATAGAGGAGGAAGAGCAGGGGAAGGAAGGGGTTAATGTTTATAGAGGGGGGAAGAGCAGGGGAAGGAAGGGGTTAATGTTTATAGAGGAGGAGGAAGAGCAGGGGAAGGAAGGGGTTAATGTTTATAGAGGAGGAGGAAGAGCAGAGGAAGGAAGGGGTTAATGTTTATAGAGGGGGAGGAAGAGCAGGGGAAGGAAGGGGTTAATGTTTATAGAGGGGGGGAAGAGCAGGGGAAGGAAGGGGTTAATGTTTATAGAGGGGGGGAAGAGCAGGGGAAGGAAGGGGTTAATGTTTATAGAGGGAGGAAGAGCAGGGGAAGGAAGGGGTTAATGTTTATAGAGGGAGGAAGAGCAGGGGAAGGAAGGGGTTAATGTTTATAGAGGGAGGAAGAGCAGGGGAAGGAAGGGGTTAATGTTTATAGAGGAGGAGGAAGAGCAGGGGCAGGAAGGGGTTAATGTTTATAGAGGGGAGGAAGAGCAGGGGAAGGAAGGGGTTAATGTTTATAGAGGGGGGAAGAGCAGGGGAAGGAAGGGGTTAATGTTTATAGGGGGGGAAGAGCAGGGGAAGGAAGGGGTTAATGTTTATAGAGGGGAGGAAGAGCAGGGGAAGGAAGGGGTTAATGTTTATAGAGGGGAGGAAGAGCAGAGGAAGGAAGGGGTTAATGTTTATAGAGGGAGGAAGAGCAGGGGAAGGAAGGGGTTAATGTTTATAGAGGGGGAGGAAGAGCAGGGGAAGGAGGGGGTTAATGTTTATAGAGGGGGAAGAGCAGGGGAAGGAAGGGGTTAATGTTTATAGAGGGGGAAGAGCAGGGGAAGGAAGGGGTTAATGTTTATAGAGGGAGGAAGAGCAGGGGAAGGAAGGGGTTAATGTTTATAGAGGGAGGAAGAGCAGGGGGAGGAAGGGGTTAATGTTTATAGAGGGGGGAAGAGCAGGGGAAGGAAGGGGTTAATGTTTATAGAGGGAGGAAGAGCAGGGGAAGGAAGGGGTTAATGTTTATAGAGGGAGGAAGAGCAGGGGAAGGAAGGGGTTAATGTTTATAGAGGGGAGGAAGAGCAGGGGAAGGAAGGGGTTAATGTTTATAGAGGGGGAGGAAGAGCAGGGGAAGGAAGGGGTTAATGTTTATAGAGGGGGGGAAGAGCAGGGGAAGGAAGGGGTTAATGTTTATATAGAGGGAGGAAGAGCAGGGGAAGGAAGGGGTTAATGTTTATAGAGGGGGAGGAAGAGCAGGGGAAGGAAGGGGTTAATGTTTATAGAGGGGGGGAAGAGCAGGGGAAGGAAGGGGTTAATGTTTATAGAGGGGGGGAAGAGCAGGGGAAGGAAGGGGTTAATGTTTATAGAGGGGAGGAAGAGCAGGGGAAGGAAGGGGTTAATGTTTATAGAGGGAGGAAGAGCAGGGGAAGGAAGGGGTTAATGTTTATAGAAGGGAGGAAGAGCAGGGGAAGGAAGGGGTTAATGTTTATATAGAGGGAGGAAGAGCAGGGGAAGGAAGGGGTTAATGTTTATAGAGGGGGGGAAGAGCAGGGGAAGGAAGGGGTTAATGTTTATAGAGGGAGGAAGAGCAGGGGAAGGAAGGGGTTAATGTTTATAGAGGGAGGAAGAGCAGGGGGAGGAAGGGGTTAATGTTTATAGAGGGGGGAAGAGCAGGGGAAGGAAGGGGTTAATGTTTATAGAGGGAGGAAGAGCAGGGGAAGGAAGGAGTTAATGTTTATAGAGGAGGAAGAGCAGGGGAAGGAAGGGGTTAATGTTTATAGAGGGAGGAAGAGCAGGGGAAGGAAGGGGTTAATGTTTATAGAGGGGGGAAGAGCAGGGGAAGGAAGGGGTTAATTTTTATAGAGGGGGGAAGAGCAGGGGAAGGAAGGGGTTAATGATTATAGAGGGGGGAAGAGCAGGGGAAGGAAGGGGTTAATGTTTATAGAGGGGGGAAGAGCAGGGGAAGGAAGGGGTTAATGTTTATAGAGGGAGGAAGAGCAGGGGAAGGAAGGGGTTAATGTTTATAGAGGGGGGAAGAGCAGGGGAAGGAAGGGGTTAATGTTTATAGAGGGAGGAAGAGCAGGGGAAGGAAGGGGTTAATGTTTATAGAGGGGGGAAGAGCAGGGGAAGGAAGGGGTTAATGTTTATAGAGGGGAGGAAGAGCAGGGGAAGGAAGGGGTTAATGTTTATAGAGGGGGGGAAGAGCAGGGGAAGGAAGGGGTTAATGTTTATAGAGGGGGGAAGAGCAGGGGAAGGAAGGGGTTAATGTTTATAGAGGGAGGAAGAGCAGGGGAAGGAAGGGGTTAATGTTTATAGAGGGAGGAAGAGCAGGGAAAGGAAGGGGTTAATGTTTATAGAGGGAGGAAGAGCAGGGGAAGGAAGTGGTTAATGTTTATATAGGGGGAGGAAGAGCAGGGGAAGGAAGGGGTTAATGTTTATAGAGGGGGGAAGAGCAGGGGAAGGAAGGGGTTAATATTTATAGAGGGGGAGGAAGAGCAGGGGAAGGAAGGGGTTAATGATTATAGAGGGGAGGAAGAGCAGAGGAAGGAAGGGGTTAATGTTTATAGAGGGGGAAGAGCAGGGGAAGGAAGGGGTTAATGTTTATAGAGGGGGGAAGAGCAGGGGAAGGAAGGGGTTAATGATTATAGAGGGAGGAAGAGCAGAGGAAGGAAGGGGTTAATGTTTATAGAGGGGGAAGAGCAGGGGAAGGAAGGGGTTAATGTTTATAGAGGGGGAAGAGCAGGGGAAGGAAGGGGTTAATGTTTATAGAGGGGGGAAGAGCAGGGGAAGGAAGGGGTTAATGTTTATAGAGGGAGGAAGAGCAGGGGAAGGAAGGGGTTAATGTTTATAGAGGGGGGAAGAGCAGGGGAAGGAAGGGGTTAATGTTTATAGAGGGAGGAAGAGCAGGGGAAGGAAGGGGTTAATGTTTATAGAGGGGGAAGAGCAGGGGAAGGAAGGGGTTAATGTTTATAGAGGGGAGGAAGAGCAGGGGAAGGAAGGGGTTAATGTTTATAGAGGGGGGAAGAGCAGGGGAAGGAAGGGGTTAATGTTTATAGAGGGGAGGAAGAGCAGGGGAAGGAAGGGGTTAATGTTTATAGAGGGAGGAAGAGCAGGGGAAGGAAGGGGTTAATGTTTATAGAGGGGGAAGAGCAGGGGAAGGAAGGGCTTAATGTTTATAGAGGGGAGGAAGAGCAGGGGAGGGAAGGGGTTAATGTTTATAGAGGGGGAAGAGCAGAGGAAGGAAGGGGTTAATGTTTATAGAGGGAGGAAGAGCAGGGGAAGGAAGGGGTTAATGTTTATAGAGGAGGAAGAGCAGGGGAAGGAAGGGGTTAATGTTTATAGAGGGAGGAAGAGCAGAGGAAGGAAGGGGTTAATGTTTATAGAGGGGGGAAGAGCAGGGGAAAGAAGGGGTTAATGTTTATAGAGGAGGAGGAAGAGCAGGGGAAGGAAGGGGTTAATGTTTATAGAGGGGGAGGAAGAGCAGGGGAAGGAAGGGGTTAATGTTTATAGAGGGGGAGGAAGAGCAGGGGAAGGAAGGGGTTAATGTTTATAGAGGGGGGGAAGAGCAGGGGAAGGAAGGGGTTAATGTTTTATAGAGGGGGAAGAGCAGGGGAAGGAGGGGGTTAATGTTTATAGAGGAGGAGGAAGAGCAGGGGAAGGAAGGGGTTAATGTTTATAGAGGAGGAGGAAGAGCAGGGGAAGGAAGGGGTTAATGTTTATAGAGGGGGAAGAGCAGGGGAAGGAAGGGGTTAATGTTTATAGAGGGGGAAGAGCAGGGGAAGGAGGGGGTTAATGTTTATAGAGGAGGAGGAAGAGCAGGGGAAGGAAGGGGTTAATGTTTATAGAGGGGAGGAAGAGCGGGGGAAGGAAGGGGTTAATGTTTATAGAGGAGGAGGAAGAGCAGGGGAAGGAAGGGGTTAATGTTTATAGAGGGGAGGAAGAGCGGGGGAAGGAAGGGGTTAATGTTTATAGAGGGGGAGGAAGAGCAGGGGAAGGAAGGGGTTAATGTTTATAGAGGAGGAGGAAGAGCAGAGGAAGGAAGGGGTTAATGTTTATAGAGGGGGAAGAGCAGGGGAAGGAAGGGGTTAATGTTTATAGAGGGAGGAAGAGCAGGGGAAGGAAGGGGTTAATGTTTATAAAGGGAGGAAGAGCAGGGGAAGGAAGGGGTTAATGTTTATAGAGGAGGAAGAGCAGGGGAAGGAAGGGGTTAATGTTTATAGAGGAGGAAGAGCAGGGGAAGGAAGGGGTTAATGTTTATAGAGGGGAGGAAGAGCAGGGGAAGGAAGGGGTTAATGTTTATAGAGGGGGGGAAGAGCAGGGGAAGGAAGGGGTTAATGTTTATAGAGGGGGGGAAGAGCAGGGGAAGGAAGGGGTTAATGTTTATAGAGGGGAGGAAGAGCAGGGGAAGGAAGGGGTTAATGTTTATAGAGGGGGGGGAAGAGCAGGGGAAGGAAGGGGGTAATGTTTATAGAGGAGGAGGAAGAGCAGGGGAAGGAAGGGGTTAATGTTTATAGAGGGGGGAAGAGCAGGGGAAGGAAGGGGTTAATGTTTATAGAGGGAGGAAGAGCAGGGGAAGGAAGGGGTTAATGTTTATAGAGGAGGAAGAGCAGGGGAAGGAAGGGGTTAATGTTTATAGAGGGGGAGGAAGAGCAGGGGAAGGAAGGGCTTAATGTTTATAGAGGGGAGGAAGAGCAGGGGAGGGAAGGGGTTAATGTTTATAGAGGGGGAAGAGCAGGGGAAGGAAGGGGTTAATGTTTATAGAGGGAGGAAGAGCAGGGGAAGGAAGGGGTTAATGTTTATAGAGGGGGAGGAAGAGCAGGGGAAGGAAGGGGTTAATGTTTATAGAGGGAGGAAGAGCAGGGGAAGGAAGGGGTTAATGTTTATAGAGGGAGGAAGAGCAGGGGAAGGAAGGGGTTAATGTTTATAGAGGGAGGAAGAGCAGGGGAAGGAAGGGGTTAATGTTTATAGAGGGGGAGGAAGAGCAGGGGAAGGAAGGGGTTAATGTTTATAAAGGGGAGGAAGAGCAGGGGAAGGAAGGGGTTAATGTTTATAGAGGGGGAGGAAGAGCAGGGGAAGGAAGGGCTTAATGTTTATAGAGGGGAGGAAGAGCAGGGGAGGGAAGGGGTTAATGTTTATAGAGGGGGAAGAGCAGGGGAAGGAAGGGGTTAATGTTTATAGAGGGGGAGGAAGAGCAGGGGAAGGAAGGGGTTAATGTTTATAGAGGGGGAGGAAGAGCAGGGGAAGGAAGGGGTTAATGTTTATAGAGGGGGAAGAGCAGGGGAAGGAAGGGCTTAATGTTTATAGAGGGGAGGAAGAGCAGGGGAGGGAAGGGGTTAATGTTTATAGAGGGGGGGAAGAGCAGGGGAAGGAAGGGGTTAATGTTTATAGAGGGGGGAAGAGCAGGGGAAGGAAGGGGTTAATGTTTATAGAGGGAGGAAGAGCAGGGGAAGGAAGGGGTTAATGTTTATAGAGGGAGGAAGAGCAGGGGAAGGAAGGGGTTAATGTTTATAGAGGGGGGAAGAGCAGGGGAAGGAAGGGGTTAATGTTTATAGAGGGGGGAAGAGCAGGGGCAGGAAGGGGTTAATGTTTATAGAGGGGGGAAGAGCAGGGGAAGGAAGGGGTTAATGTTTATAGAGGGGGGAAGAGCAGGGGAAGGAAGGGGTTAATGTTTATAGAGGGAGGAAGAGCAGGGGAAGGAAGGGGTTAATGTTTATAGAGGGGAGGAAGAGCAGGGGAAGGAAGGGGTTAATGTTTATAGAGGGGGGAAGAGCAGGGGAAGGAAGGGGTTAATGTTTATAGAGGAGGAGGAAGAGCAGGGGAAGGAAGGGGTTAATGTTTATAGAGGGGGGAAGAGCAGGGGAAGGAAGGGGTTAATGTTTATAGAGGGGGGAAGAGCAGGGGAGGGAAGGGGTTAATGTTTATAGAGGGGGAGGAAGAGCAGAGGAAGGAAGGGGTTAATGTTTATAGAGGGAGGAAGAGCGGGGGAAGGAAGGGGTTAATGTTTATAGAGGGGGAGGAAGAGCAGGGGAAGGAAGGGGTTAATGTTTATAGAGGGAGGAAGAGCGGGGGAAGGAAGGGGTTAATGTTTATAGAGGGGGAGGAAGAGCAGGGGAAGGAAGGGGTTAATGTTTATAGAGGGAGGAAGAGCAGGGGAAGGAAGGGGTTAATGTTTATAGAGGGAGGAAGAGCAGGGGCAGGAAGGGGTTAATGTTTATAGAGGGGGAAGAGCAGGGGAAGGAAGGGGTTAATGTTTATAGAGGGGAGGAAGAGCAGGGGCAGGAAGGGGTTAATGTTTATAGAGGGAGGAAGAGCAGGGGCAGGAAGGGGTTAATGTTTATAGAGGGGGAAGAGCAGGGGAAGGAAGGGGTTAATGTTTATAGAGGGGAGGAAGAGCAGGGGAAGGAAGGGGTTAATGTTTATAGAGGGGGAGGAAGAGCAGGGGCAGGAAGGGGTTAATGTTTATAGAGGGGGGAAGAGCAGGGGAAGGAAGGGGTTAATGTTTATAAAGGGGGAGGAAGAGCAGGGGCAGGAAGGGGTTAATGTTTATAGAGGGGGGAAGAGCAGGGGAAGGAAGGGGTTAATGTTTATAGAGGAGGAGGAAGAGCAGGGGTAGGAAGGGGTTAATGTTTATAGAGGGGGAGGAAGAGCAGAGGAAGGAAGGGGTTAATGTTTATAGAGGGGGAGGAAGAGCAGGGGAAGGAAGGGGTTAATGTTTATAGAGGGGGAGGAAGAGCAGGGGAAGGAAGGGGTTAATGTTTATAGAGGGGGAGGAAGAGCAGGGGCAGGAAGGGGTTAATGTTTATAGAGGGGGGAAGAGCAGGGGAAGGAAGGGGTTAATGTTTATAGAGGGGGGAAGAGCAGGGGAAGGAAGGGGTTAATGTTTATAGAGGGGGGAAGAGCAGGGGAAGGAAGGGGTTAATGTTTATAGAGGAGGAAGAGCAGGGGAAGGAAGGGGTTAATGTTTATAGAGGGAGGAAGAGCAGGAGAAGGAAGGGGTTAATGTTTATAGAGGGGGAGGAAGAGCAGGGGAGGGAAGGGGTTAATGTTTATAGAGGGGGAAGAGCAGGGGAAGGAAGGGGTTAATGTTTTATAGAGGAGGAAGAGCAGGAGAAGGAAGGGGTTAATGTTTATAGAGGGGGAGGAAGAGCAGAGGAAGGAAGGGGTTAATGTTTATAGAGGGGGAAGAGCAGGGGAAGGAAGGGGTTAATGTTTATAGAGGAGGAAGAGCAGGGGAGGGAAGGGGTTAATGTTTATAGAGGAGGAAGAGCAGGGGAAGGAAGGGGTTAATGTTTATAGAGGAGGAAGAGCAGGGGAAGGAAGGGGTTAATGTTTATAGAGGGGGAAGAGCAGGGGAAGGAAGGGGTTAATGTTTATAGAGGGGGAGGAAGAGCAGGGGAGGGAAGGGGTTAATGTTTATAGAGGGGGAAGAGCAGGGGAAGGAAGGGGGTTAATGTTTATAGAGGGGGAGGAAGAGCAGGGGAGGGAAGGGGTTAATGTTTATAGAGGGGGAAGAGCAGGGGAAGGAAGGGGGTTAATGTTTATAGAGGAGGAAGAGCAGGAGAAGGAAGGGGTTAATGTTTATAGAGGGGGAGGAAGAGCAGAGGAAGGAAGGGGTTAATGTTTATAGAGGGGGAAGAGCAGGGGAAGGAAGGGGTTAATGTTTATAGAGGAGGAAGAGCAGGAGAAGGAAGGGGTTAATGTTTATAGAGGGGGAGGAAGAGCAGGGGAAGGAAGGGGTTAATGTTTATAGAGGAGGAAGAGCAGGGGAGGGAAGGGGTTAATGTTCATAGAGGGGAGGAAGAGCAGGGGAAGGAAGGGGTTAATGTTTATAGAGGAGGAAGAGCAGAGGAAGGAAGGGGTTAATGTTTATAGAGGGAGGAAGAGCAGGGGAAGGAAGGGGTTAATGTTTATAGAGGAGGAAGAGCAGGGGAAGGAAGGGGTTAATGTTTATAGAGGAGGAAGAGCAGGGGAAGGAAGGGGTTAATGTTTATAGAGGGAGGAAGAGCAGAGGAAGGAAGGGGGTAATGTTTATAGAGGGGGAAGAGCAGGGGAAGGAAGGGGTTAATGTTTATAGAGGGAGGAAGAGCAGAGGAAGGAAGGGGGTAATGTTTATAGAGGGGGAAGAGCAGGGGAAGGAAGGGGTTAATGTTTATAGAGGGAGGAAGAGCAGAGGAAGGAAGGGGTTAATGTTTATAGAGGGGGAAGAGCAGGGGAAGGAAGGGGTTAATGTTTATAGAGGAGGAAGAGCAGGAGAAGGAAGGGGTTAATGTTTATAGAGGGGGAGGAAGAGCAGGGGAGGGAAGGGGTTAATGTTCATAGAGGGGGAAGAGCAGAGGAAGGAAGGGGTTAATGTTTATAGAGGGAGGAAGAGCAGGGGAAGGAAGGGGTTAATGTTTATAGAGGGAGGAAGAGCAGGGGAAGGAAGGGGTTAATGTTTATAGAGGAGGAAGAGCAGGGGAAGGAAGGGGTTAATGTTTATAGAGGGAGGAAGAGCAGGGGAAGGAAGGGGTTAATGTTTATAGAGGGGAGGAAGAGCAGGGGCAGGAAGGGGTTAATGTTTATAGAGGGGGAAGAGCAGGGGAAGGAAGGGGTTAATGTTTATAGAGGGGAGGAAGAGCAGGGGCAGGAAGGGGTTAATGTTTATAGAGGGAGGAAGAGCAGGGGCAGGAAGGGGTTAATGTTTATAGAGGGGGAAGAGCAGGGGAAGGAAGGGGTTAATGTTTATAGAGGGGAGGAAGAGCAGGGGAAGGAAGGGGTTAATGTTTATAGAGGGGGAGGAAGAGCAGGGGCAGGAAGGGGTTAATGTTTATAGAGGGGGGAAGAGCAGGGGAAGGAAGGGGTTAATGTTTATAAAGGGGGAGGAAGAGCAGGGGCAGGAAGGGGTTAATGTTTATAGAGGGGGGAAGAGCAGGGGAAGGAAGGGGTTAATGTTTATAGAGGAGGAGGAAGAGCAGGGGTAGGAAGGGGTTAATGTTTATAGAGGGGGAGGAAGAGCAGAGGAAGGAAGGGGTTAATGTTTATAGAGGGGGAGGAAGAGCAGGGGAAGGAAGGGGTTAATGTTTATAGAGGGGGAGGAAGAGCAGGGGAAGGAAGGGGTTAATGTTTATAGAGGGGGAGGAAGAGCAGGGGCAGGAAGGGGTTAATGTTTATAGAGGGGGGAAGAGCAGGGGAAGGAAGGGGTTAATGTTTATAGAGGGGGGAAGAGCAGGGGAAGGAAGGGGTTAATGTTTATAGAGGGGGGAAGAGCAGGGGAAGGAAGGGGTTAATGTTTATAGAGGGAGGAAGAGCAGGGGAAGGAAGGGGTTAATGTTTATAGAGGGAGGAAGAGCAGGAGAAGGAAGGGGTTAATGTTTATAGAGGGGGAGGAAGAGCAGGGGAGGGAAGGGGTTAATGTTTATAGAGGGGGAAGAGCAGGGGAAGGAAGGGGTTAATGTTTATAGAGGAGGAAGAGCAGGAGAAGGAAGGGGTTAATGTTTATAGAGGGGGAGGAAGAGCAGAGGAAGGAAGGGGTTAATGTTTATAGAGGGGGAAGAGCAGGGGAAGGAAGGGGTTAATGTTTATAGAGGAGGAAGAGCAGGGGAGGGAAGGGGTTAATGTTTATAGAGGAGGAAGAGCAGGGGAAGGAAGGGGTTAATGTTTATAGAGGGGGAGGAAGAGCAGAGGAAGTAAGGGGTTAATGTTTATAGAGGGGGAAGAGCAGGGGAAGGAAGGGGTTAATGTTTATAGAGGGGGAGGAAGAGCAGGGGAGGGAAGGGGTTAATGTTTATAGAGGGGGAAGAGCAGGGGAAGGAAGGGGGTTAATGTTTATAGAGGAGGAAGAGCAGGAGAAGGAAGGGGTTAATGTTTATAGAGGGGGAGGAAGAGCAGAGGAAGGAAGGGGTTAATGTTTATAGAGGGGGAAGAGCAGGGGAAGGAAGGGGTTAATGTTTATAGAGGAGGAAGAGCAGGAGAAGGAAGGGGTTAATGTTTATAGAGGGGGAGGAAGAGCAGGGGAAGGAAGGGGTTAATGTTTATAGAGGAGGAAGAGCAGGGGAGGGAAGGGGTTAATGTTCATAGAGGGGAGGAAGAGCAGGGGAAGGAAGGGGTTAATGTTTATAGAGGAGGAAGAGCAGAGGAAGGAAGGGGTTAATGTTTATAGAGGGAGGAAGAGCAGGGGAAGGAAGGGGTTAATGTTTATAGAGGAGGAAGAGCAGGGGAAGGAAGGGGTTAATGTTTATAGAGGAGGAAGAGCAGGGGAAGGAAGGGGTTAATGTTTATAGAGGGAGGAAGAGCAGAGGAAGGAAGGGGGTAATGTTTATAGAGGGGGAAGAGCAGGGGAAGGAAGGGGTTAATGTTTATAGAGGGAGGAAGAGCAGAGGAAGGAAGGGGGTAATGTTTATAGAGGGGGGAAGAGCAGGGGAAGGAAGGGGTTAATGTTTATAGAGGGAGGAAGAGCAGAGGAAGGAAGGGGTTAATGTTTATAGAGGGGGAAGAGCAGGGGAAGGAAGGGGTTAATGTTTATAGAGGAGGAAGAGCAGGAGAAGGAAGGGGTTAATGTTTATAGAGGGGGAGGAAGAGCAGGGGAGGGAAGGGGTTAATGTTCATAGAGGGGGAAGAGCAGAGGAAGGAAGGGGTTAATGTTTATAGAGGGAGGAAGAGCAGGGGAAGGAAGGGGTTAATGTTTATAGAGGAGGAAGAGCAGGGGAAGGAAGGGGTTAATGTTTATAGAGGAGGAAGAGCAGGGGAAGGAAGGGGTTAATGTTTATAGAGGGAGGAAGAGCAGGGGAAGGAAGGGGTTAATGTTTATAGAGGGGAGGAAGAGCAGGGGCAGGAAGGGGTTAATGTTTATAGAGGGGGAAGAGCAGGGGAAGGAAGGGGTTAATGTTTATAGAGGGGGAGGAAGAGCAGGGGCAGGAAGGGGTTAATGTTTATAGAGGGGGGAAGAGCAGGGGAAGGAAGGGGTTAATGTTTATAGAGGGGGAGGAAGAGCAGGGGCAGGAAGGGGTTAATGTTTATAGAGGGGGGAAGAGCAGGGGAAGGAAGGGGTTAATGTTTATAGAGGAGGAGGAAGAGCAGGGGTAGGAAGGGGTTAATGTTTATAGAGGGGGAGGAAGAGCAGAGGAAGGAAGGGGTTAATGTTTATAGAGGGGGAGGAAGAGCAGGGGAAGGAAGGGGTTAATGTTTATAGAGGGGGAGGAAGAGCAGGGGCAGGAAGGGGTTAATGTTTATAGAGGGGGGAAGAGCAGGGGAAGGAAGGGGTTAATGTTTATAGAGGGGGAGGAAGAGCAGGGGCAGGAAGGGGTTAATGTTTATAGAGGGGGAGGAAGAGCAGAGGAAGGAAGGGGTTAATGTTTATAGAGGGGAGGAAGAGCAGGGGAAGGAAGGGGTTAATGTTTATAGAGGGAGGAAGAGCAGGAGAAGGAAGGGGTTAATGTTTATAGAGGGGGAAGAGCAGGGGAAGGAAGGGGTTAATGTTTATAGAGGGGAGGAAGAGCAGGGGAAGGAAGGGGTTAATGTTTATAGAGGAGGAAGAGCAGAGGAAGGAAGGGGTTAATGTTTATAGAGGAGGAAGAGCAGAGGAAGGAAGGGGTTAATGTTTATAGAGGAGGAAGAGCAGAGGAAGGAAGGGGTTAATGTTTATAGAGGGGGGAAGAGCAGGGGAAGGAAGGGGTTAATGTTTATAGAGGAGGAAGAGCAGAGGAAGGAAGGGGTTAATGTTTATAGAGGAGGAAGAGCAGAGGAAGGAAGGGGTTAATGTTTATAGAGGGGGGAAGAGCAGTGGAAGGAAGGGGTTAATGTTTATAGAGGGAGGAAGAGCAGGGGAAGGAAGGGGTTAATGTTTATAGAGGAGGAGGAAGAGCAGGGGAAGGAAGGAGTTAATGTTTATAGAGGGGGAAGAGCAGGGGAAGGAAGGGGTTAATGTTTATAGAGGGGAGGAAGAGCAGGGGAAGGAAGGGGTTAATGTTTATAGAGGAGGAAGAGCAGGGGAAGGAAGGGGTTAATGTTTATAGAGGAGGAAGAGCAGGGGAAGGAAGGGGTTAATGTTTATAGAGGGGGAGGAAGAGCAGGGGAAGGAAGGGGTTAATGTTTATAGAGGAGGAAGAGCAGGGGAAGGAAGGGGTTAATGTTTATAGAGGAGGAAGAGCAGGGGAAGGAAGGGGTTAATGTTTATAGAGGGGAGGAAGAGCAGGGGAAGGAAGGGGTTAATGTTTATAGAGGAGGAAGAGCAGGGGAAGGAAGGGGTTAATGTTTATAGAGGGGAGGAAGAGCAGGGGAAGGAAGGGGTTAATGTTTATAGAGGGGGAGGAAGAGCAGGGGAAGGAAGGGGTTAATGTTTATAGAGGGGGAAGAGCAGGGGAAGGAAGGGGTTAATGTTTATAGAGGGGAGGAAGAGCAGGGGAAGGAAGGGGTTAATGTTTATAGAGGGGAGGAAGAGCAGGGGAAGGAAGGGGTTAATGTTTATAGAGGGGAGGAAGAGCAGGGGAGGGAAGGAGTTAATGTTTATAGAGGGGGAGGAAGAGCAGGGGAAGGAAGGGGTTAATGTTTATAGAGGAGGAGGAAGAGCAGGGGAGGGAAGGGGTTAATGTTGATAGAGGGGGAGGAAGAGCAGGGGAAGGAAGGGGTTAATGTTTATAGAGGAGGAGGAAGAGCAGGGGAAGGAAGGGGTTAATGTTTATAGAGGAGGAAGAGCAGGGGAAGGAAGGGGTTAATGTTTATAGAGGAGGAGGAAGAGCAGGGGAAGGAAGGGGTTAATGTTTATAGAGGGGGAGGAAGAGCAGGGGAAGGATGGGGTTAATGTTTATATAGGGGGAAGAGCAGGGGAAGGAAGGGGTTAATGTTTATAGAGAGGGAGGAAGAGCAGGGGAAGGAAGGGGTTAATGTTTACAAAGTGGGGGAAGATTCGGGTCACGTGATATTTACCTGGGAGGAGGCACAGAAAGGGTTAAAGCGCCGCCATCTCCTCATCCAGTTGCCTCCTTGTTGCCTCAAAACCTTTGGCCGCTCCGCCCACTTCCGCTGTTAGCTCCTCCCCCTGCCCTCGTGAGAGCCGCGGCCATATTGCCGTAGACATTTCGGTAAGCGCCTTATACGGAACAGGTGGCGAAGCAGCAGCACGGATCGCGGCTATCGTTAATTGAGGATGAAGACATCACTCGCTGCTGTCATAAAGCTTCGAGCGGGCACGACGCTTGGGCGGAGAAATGCGTCCTCTTCACCGCGAGCCCGGCGGCCATTTTGTTGTAGCTCATCTCAACTCTCGCTACAAGAAAATGGCTGACAACGCGAGAAGCGTTTCGGAATGTGACAATAAAACAGTTAATTATTTATTTTCGCGACGCCTTAGAAGCTCGGGAGGAACATTAATGAGAGATAATCGCTTTAATGCTTAAAAGGTGGCGCAGCAATGACTAGCCGTAAGTGGGCGGGGCGATGTTTTCCCGCCTCCTGATAGGCGGTGAAGAGGCATCTGTGGTAATATGGCGGCTTTTGCTGTTTGGTGGTTGTGATTTGCTTTGTCTGCTGTTCATATGATTGCTAAAGCGGACTCAGACCCATGGGTTTAAAGACCCCCCTGGGTTTTGGTCTGCTTTATGGGTATTTGGGATGTTCTGTGTGTGACACCTCTGAGATCACCGGATTTCTTAAACCGGACCTTCACTATGATTTATTGAAAAGCCCAAACCCTTAAAAACGATTTCCCAGCATCTAAAATTAATATATTTTAAGTTTTTCGTCGCTTACTTATTATTCTTTCCCCCACCGGGCTGCAACTCTGTTCAGGACTCTAGGATATGGGCGCTGCCATCTTGACTCAGAAGCATCACACTTACTGAGGAGAAAGGGATAAAGTACAGGGAGGCGGGTTATAGCTGTGCTTTGCTCAGACAGAGCAGAACTGGGGTCAGGTAAAGGTCAGCAATCCCAGAATGCAGAGCAGCACAGTCAGAAGACACTTCCTGTTTGCAGGCTGCCTGACGTTCCATGAGCTGCCATCTTGGATGTTTAAAGGCTCATAACATGCAGTAGATGCAGGTATGAGATATTCTCTTATTCAGGGTGAAGGTCCGGATTAATGTGAGCAATTTGTATGTACAGGGTGTGGGAAACATATAAGATAGGCTCTTATTCAGGGTGAAGGTCCGGATTAATGGGGGCAATCTGTATGTACGGGGGGGGGGGAGACCGCTTTAAGACTTGTGTATCCTAATTGCCCTGCTCATGTGCACCTCCCAGGTTAGTTATAAAATGGTCTGAGCGGCTGCCCCCCCCCCCTCCTCCTTTGTTTCTTTTGGCCTTCTCATGTGGCTGTAAATGGCGATGCCCCGCTGTGTGTAATCCCTCCCCTTGCGTGCCGCAATACTCACCTGCTTTCTTTCCAGTGTAAATATTGGGCAGCCGCAGCATCTCTGAGCCGTGCGCACTGCCCACCCCAGCCATTCACATAGGGAGCGCGCCTGTTCTTCTTTAACCCTTTTGTTGCCAAGCACGTAACACCTACGTGCTGGCTTGGCTGGGCCTTAAGTGCCAAGCCCGTAGGTGTTACGTGCTTGACTTTCCTCGCTTCTAGTTTAAAAAATAAAAATCAAAAATACTCACCTGACCCCTTGTTGGATCCGGCCGGGTCTCCTCTTTAATTTGGTGCCATCCGATCCCCCGTGGGGGGTCGGATGGCTCCAGGAGAGCCCCCGGAATAGGCCGCCCCCCCCCCCCGCTTCTGCAGCAGCAGCTGCTAACTGTAAAAAAAAATAAAAAATAAAAATGACATTCACTTACCTGTGTGTGCGCTGGCTCCCGCTGTCCCTCCTCTTCACCTGGGGGGCCTCCGATCCCCCCCCAGGACTTACCGATCTTCAGGAGAGAGCCTGGGAGGCTCTCTCCTCTCTTCTTCACGATGGTGGCAGCCATCTTGCCTCTAAGCCCCGCCCCCTTGGGGGCGGGGCTTATGACGTCATCCCGGCCCCGAACGGGCTTCAGCTTTCTCAGCTTCTCAGATGCCGGTGATCGGTGCCCTGGAAGGAGGTGGCAGGAGATCCTCTGATCTCCTGCCTTCTCCTTCTCTGGATGCCGATCACAGGCATCTGTCAGCTGAGCGGCGAGGGACAAGAGCTTGCAATCGAAGGTAAGTACAGTTAAAAAATTTTTTTTTTTTTTGAATAAAATACTTTTTATTATTGTGTGGTGTTTTTATTTCACATTAACCCTTTGTGAGCTGGTAAGGGGTCCATGAGACCCCTTATACCAGTTCACAAGGCTGGGGGGGTGGCAAGTCACCTGCCCTAGCGGGTGGCTTGCCATTAACCCCCGCACCCCCATTACCTGCCTCCCCAAAGGCCAGGGGGGGGCAGAAGAGCCCGGGCCCACATAGGCTATGTGGGCTCGTAGGCTGCAGGGTGGGGGGGCCACCAAAGCTGGCCCCCCCACTCTGTGCCTACAAGCCCCCATAGCTGGTCCCGGGCTGGTTACTTTGGGTAAGGGGGACCCCACGTCATTTTTTTTTTTGGATTTTTAAGGGTTTTTAACCCTTAAAAATCCAAAAAAAAATGGGGTCCCCCTCCCCGGGAAGGGGGACCCTATGTCATTTTTTTTTTTTAATTAACCATTTGTCATCCAGCAGCTATAAAAGGCTTCTGGGCAGGAAAGGGTGTCTACCTATACATATGTGGTATCGCTGTAAGCGGGAGAAATTGGGGTTTCTCACGCAATAAGATTATATTGACAAACTTACATTTTTTATTACAAAAAAACTCTACAAATTGTAAAAAAATATATTTTTTTTAATTTTTTTCACACATTTCACCCAAAAATGTTGAGAATACACCTAAAAAATACAAACAAGACATTTCATGTTAAAGCCCAGACTCTGTTGAAAAAAACAATATATAATTTTCCTGGGAAATCCCTGGAAATCCCTTCGAAAATGACAGTTGAACATGTGTAGCGCGAAACAGTGAAACTCAGTCTGGCAACAGGGAGTGGCAAATGCTGCAGGTAGGCTGGCAGCGAAAGGGTTAATCCGGACCTTCACCCTGAATAAGAGCCTAGCTTATATGTTTCCCCCACCCTGTACATACAGATTGCTCACATTAATCCGGACCTTCACCCTGAATAAGAGCCTAGCTTATATGTTTCCCCCACCCTGTACATACAGATTGCTCACATTAATCCGGACCTTCACCCTGAATAAGAGCCTAGCTTATATGTTTCCCACACCCTGTACATACAGATTGCTCACATTAATCAGGACCTTCACCCTGAATAAGAGCCTATCTTATATGTTTCCCACACCCTGTACATACAGATTGCCCACATTAATCCGGACCTTCACCCTGAATAAGAGCCTAGCTTATATGTTTCCCACACCCTGTACATACAGATTGCTCACATTAATCCGGACCTTCACCCTGAATAAGAGCCTAGCTTATATGTTTCCCACACCCTGTACATACAGATTGCTCACATTAATCAGGACCTTCACCCTGAATAAGAGCCTATCTTATATGTTTCCCACACCCTGTACATACAGATTGCCCACATTAATCCGGACCTTCACCCTGAATAAGAGCCTAGCTTATATGTTTCCCACACCCTGTACATACAGATTGCTCACATTAATCCGGACCTTCACCCTGAATAAGAGCCTATCTTATATGTTTCCCACACCCTGTACATACAGATTGCTCACATTAATCCGGACCTTCACCCTGAATAAGAGCCTATCTTATATGTTTCCCACACCCTGTACATACAGATTGCTCACATTAATCCGGACCTTCACCCTGAATAAGAGCCTATCTTATATGTTTCCCACACCCTGTACATACAGATTGCCCACATTAATCCGGACCTTCACCCTGAATAAGAGCCTATCTTATATGTTTCCCACACCCTGTACATACAGATTGCTCACATTAATCCGGACCTTCACCCTGAATAAGAGCCTATCTTATATGTTTCCCCCCTGTACATACAGATTGCTCACATTAATCTGGACCTTCACTCTGAATAAGAGCCTACCTTATATGTCTCCCCCACCCTGTACATACAGATTGCCCACATTAATCCGGACCTTCACCCTGAATAAGAGTCTATCTTATATGTTTCCCACACCCTTACATACAGATTGCTCACATTAATCCAGACCTTCACCCTGAATAAGAGCCTAGCTTATATGTTTCCCACACCCTGTACATACAGATTGCCCACATTAATCCGGACCTTCACCCTGAATAAGAGCCTAGCTTATATGTTTCCCACACCCTGTACATACAGATTGCCCACATTAATCCGGACCTTCACCCTGAATATGAGCCTATCTTATATGTTTCCCACACCCTTACATACAGATTGCTCACATTAATCCAGACCTTCACCCTGAATAAGAGCCTATCTTATATGTTTCCCACACCCTGTACATACAGATTGCCCACATTAATCCGGACCTTCACCCTGAATAAGAGCCTAGCTTATATGTTTCCCACACCCTGTACATACAGATTGCCCACATTAATCCGGACCTTCACCCTGAATATGAGCCTATCTTATATCTTTCCCACCCCCTGTACATACAGATTGCTCACATTAATCCGGACCTTCACCCTGAATAAGAGCCTATCTTATATGTTTCCCACAACCTGTACATACAGATTGCTCACATTAATCCGGACCTTCACCCTGAATAAGAGCCTATCTTATATGTTTCCCACAACCTGTACATACAGATTGCTCACATTAATCCGGACCTTCACCCTGAATAAGAGCCTATCTTATATGTTTCCCACACCCTGTACATACAGATTGCCCACATTAATCCGGACCTTCACCCTGAATAAGAACCTATCTTATATGTTTCCCACACCCTGTACATACAGATTGCTCACATTAATCCGGACCTTCACCCTGAATAAGAGCCTATCTTATATGTTTCCCACACCCTGTACATACAGATTGCTCACATTAATCCAGACCTTCACCCTGAATAAGAGCCTAGCTTATATGTTTCCCACACCCTGTACATACAGATTGCCCACATTAATCCAGACCTTCACCCTGAATAAGAGCCTAGCTTATATGTTTCCCACACCCTGTACATACAGATTGCCCACATTAATCCGGACCTTCACCCTGAATAAGAGCCTAGCTTATATGTTTCCCACACCCTGTACATACAGATTGCCCACATTAATCCGGACCTTCACCCTGAATATGAGCCTATCTTATATGTTTCCCACCCCCTGTACATACAGATTGCTCACATTAATCCGGACCTTCACCCTGAATAAGAGCCTATCTTATATGTTTCCCACAACCTGTACATACAGATTGCTCACATTAATCCGGACCTTCACCCTGAGTAAGAGCCTATCTTATATGTTTCCCACACCCTGTACATACAGATTGCTCACATTAATCCGGACCTTCACCCTGAGTAAGAGCCTGTCTTATATGTTTCCCACACCCTGTACATACAGATTGCTCACATTAATCCGGACCTTCACCCTGAATAAGAGCCTATCTTATATGTTTCCCACAACCTGTACATACAGATTGCTCACATTAATCCGGACCTTCACCCTGAATAAGAGCCTATCTTATATGTTTCCCACACCCTGTACATACAGATTGCTCACATTAATCCGGACCTTCACCCTGAATAAGAGCCTATCTTATATGTTTCCCACACCCTGTACATACAGATTGCTCACATTAATCCGGACCTTCACCCTGAATAAGAGCCTATCTTATATGTTTCCCACACCCTGTACATACAGATTGCCCACATTAATCCGGACCTTCACCCTGAATAAGAGCCTATCTTATATGTTTCCCAAACCCTGTACATACAGATTGCCTACATTAATCCGGACCTTCACCCTGAATAAGAGCCTAGCTTATATGTTTCCCACACCCTGTACATACAGATTGCCCACATTAATCCGGACCTTCACCCTGAATAAGAGCCTATCTTATATGTTTCCCCCCTGTACATACAGATTGCCCACATTAATCCGGACCTTCACCCTGAATAAGAGCCTATCTTATATGTTTCCCACACCCTGTACATACAGATTGCTCACATTAATCCGGACCTTCACCCTGAATAAGAGCCTATCTTATATGTTTCCCACACCCTGTACATACAGATTGCTCACATTAATCCGGACCTTCACCCTGAGTAAGAGCCTATCTTATATGTTTCCCACACCCTGTACATACAGATTGCTCACATTAATCCGGACCTTCACCCTGAATAAGAGCCTATCTTATATGTTTCCCACACCCTGTACATACAGATTGCTCACATTAATCCGGACCTTCACCCTGAGTAAGAGTCTATCTTATATGTTTCCCACACCCTGTACATACAGATTGCTCACATTAATCCGGACCTTCACCCTGAATAAGAGCCTATCTTATATGTTTCCCAAACCCTGTACATACAGATTGCCTACATTAATCCGGACCTTCGCCCTGAATAAGAGCCTATCTTATATGTTTCCCACACCCTGTACATACAGATTGCTCACATTAATCCGGACCTTCAACCTGAATAAGAGCCTAGCTTATATGTTTCCCACACCCTGTACATACAGATTGCCCACATTAATCCGGACCTTCACCCTGAATATGAGCCTATCTTATATGTTTCCCACCCCCTGTACATACAGATTGCTCACATTAATCCGGACCTTCACCCTGAATAAGAGCCTATCTTATATGTTTCCCACAACCTGTACATACAGATTGCTCACATTAATCCGGACCTTCACCCTGAGTAAGAGCCTATCTTATATGTTTCCCACACCCTGTACATACAGATTGCTCACATTAATCCGGACCTTCACCCTGAGTAAGAGCCTATCTTATATGTTTCCCACACCCTGTACATACAGATTGCTCACATTAATCCGGACCTTCACCCTGAATAAGAGCCTATCTTATATGTTTCCCACACCCTGTACATACAGATTGCTCACATTAATCCGGACCTTCACCCTGAATAAGAGCCTATCTTATATGTTTCCCACAACCTGTACATACAGATTGCTCACATTAATCCGGACCTTCACCCTGAGTAAGAGCCTATCTTATATGTTTCCCACACCCTGTACATACAGATTGCTCACATTAATCCGGACCTTCACCCTGAGTAAGAGCCTATCTTATATGTTTCCCACACCCTGTACATACAGATTGCTCACATTAATCCGGACCTTCACCCTGAATAAGAGCCTATCTTATATGTTTCCCACACCCTGTACATACAGATTGCTCACATTAATCCGGACCTTCACCCTGAGTAAGAGCCTATCTTATATGTTTCCCACACCCTGTACATACAGATTGCTCACATTAATCCGGACCTTCACCCTGAATAAGAGCCTATCTTATATGTTTCCCACACCCTGCACATACAGATTGCTCACATTAATCCGGACCTTCACCCTGAGTAAGAGCCTATCTTATATGTTTCCCACAACCTGTACATACAGATTGCTCACATTAATCCGGACCTTCACCCTGAGTAAGAGCCTATCTTATATGTTTCCCACACCCTGTACATACAGATTGCTCACATTAATCCGGACCTTCACCCTGAATAAGAGCCTATCTTATATGTTTCCCACACCCTGCACATACAGATTGCTCACATTAATCCGGACCTTCACCCTGAGTAAGAGCCTATCTTATATGTTTCCCACACCCTGTACATACAGATTGCTCACATTAATCCGGACCTTTACCCTGAATAAGAGCCTATCTTATATGTTTCCCACACCCTGTACATACAGATTGCTCACATTAATCCGGACCTTCACCCTGAATAAGAGCCTATCTTATATGTTTCCCACACCCTGTACATACAGATTGCTCACATTAATCCGGACCTTCACCCTGAATAAGAGCCTATCTTATATGTTTCCCACACCCTGTACATACAGATTGCCCACATTAATCCGGACCTTCACCCTGAATAAGAGCCTATCTTATATGTTTCCCAAACCCTGTACATACAGATTGCCTACATTAATCCGGACCTTCACCCTGAATAAGAGCCTATCTTATATGTTTCCCCCCTGTACATACAGATTGCTCACATTAATCCGGACCTTCACCCTGAATATGAGCCTATCTTATATGTTTCCCACCCCCTGTACATACAGATTGCTCACATTAATCCGGACCTTCACCCTGAATAAGAGCCTATCTTATATGTTTCCCCCACCCTGTACATACAGATTGCCCACATTAATCCGGACCTTCACCCTGAGTAAGAGCCTATCTTATATGTTTCCCACACCCTGTACATACAGATTGCTCACATTAATCCGGACCTTCACCCTGAGTAAGAGCCTATCTTATATGTTTCCCACACCCTGTACATACAGATTGCTCACATTAATCCGGACCTTCACCCTGAATAAGAGCCTATCTTATATGTTTCCCACACCCTGTACATACAGATTGCTCACATTAATCCGGACCTTCACCCTGAATAAGAGCCTATCTTATATGTTTCCCACAACCTGTACATACAGATTGCTCACATTAATCCGGACCTTCACCCTGAGTAAGAGCCTATCTTATATGTTTCCCACACCCTGTACATACAGATTGCTCACATTAATCCGGACCTTCACCCTGAATAAGAGCCTATCTTATATGTTTCCCACACCCTGTACATACAGATTGCTCACATTAATCCGGACCTTCACCCTGAATAAGAGCCTATCTTATATGTTTCCCACAACCTGTACATACAGATTGCTCACATTAATCCGGACCTTCACCCTGAGTAAGAGCCTATCTTATATGTTTCCCACACCCTGTACATACAGATTGCTCACATTAATCCGGACCTTCACCCTGAGTAAGAGCCTATCTTATATGTTTCCCACACCCTGTACATACAGATTGCTCACATTAATCCGGACCTTCACCCTGAATAAGAGCCTATCTTATATGTTTCCCACACCCTGTACATACAGATTGCTCACATTAATCCGGACCTTCACCCTGAATAAGAGCCTATCTTATATGTTTCCCACACCCTGTACATACAGATTGCTCACATTAATCCGGACCTTCACCCTGAATAAGAGCCTATCTTATATGTTTCCCACACCCTGTACATACAGATTGCCCACATTAATCCGGACCTTCACTCTGAATAAGAGCCTATCTTATATGTTTCCCACACCCTGTACATACAGATTGCTCACATTAATCCGGACCTTCACCCTGAATAAGAGCCTATCTTATATGTTTCCCACACCCTGTACATACAGATTGCTCACATTAATCCGGACCTTCACCCTGAATAAGAGCCTATCTTATATGTTTCCCACACCCTGTACATACAGATTGCTCACATTAATCCGGACCTTCACCCTGAGTAAGAGTCTATCTTATATGTTTCCCACACCCTGTACATACAGATTGCTCACATTAATCCGGACCTTCACCCTGAATAAGAGCCTATCTTATATGTTTCCCACACCCTGTACATACAGATTGCTCACATTAATCCGGACCTTCACCCTGAATAAGAGCCTATCTTATATGTTTCCCACACCCTGTACATACAGATTGCTCACATTAATCCGGACCTTCACCCTGAATAAGAGCCTATCTTATATGTTTCCCACACCCTGTACATACAGATTGCTCACATTAATCCGGACCTTCACCCTGAGTAAGAGCCTATCTTATATGTTTCCCACACCCTGTACATACAGATTGCTCACATTAATCCGGACCTTCACCCTGAATAAGAGCCTATCTTATATGTTTCCCACACCCTGTACATACAGATTGCTCACATTAATCCGGACCTTCACCCTGAGTAAGAGCCTATCTTATATGTTTCCCACACCCTGTACATACAGATTGCTCACATTAATCCGGACCTTCACCCTGAATAAGAGCCTATCTTATATGTTTCCCACACCCTGTACATACAGATTGCTCACATTAATCCGGACCTTCACCCTGAATAAGAGCCTATCTTATATGTTTCCCACAACCTGTACATACAGATTGCTCACATTAATCCGGACCTTCACCCTGAGTAAGAGCCTATCTTATATGTTTCCCACACCCTGTACATACAGATTGCTCACATTAATCCGGACCTTCACCCTGAGTAAGAGCCTATCTTATATGTTTCCCACACCCTGTACATACAGATTGCTCACATTAATCCGGACCTTCACCCTGAATAAGAGCCTATCTTATATGTTTCCCACACCCTGTACATACAGATTGCTCACATTAATCCGGACCTTCACCCTGAATAAGAGCCTATCTTATATGTTTCCCACACCCTGTACATACAGATTGCTCACATTAATCCGGACCTTCACCCTGAATAAGAGCCTATCTTATATGTTTCCCACACCCTGTACATACAGATTGCTCACATTAATCCGGACCTTCACCCTGAGTAAGAGCCTATCTTATATGTTTCCCACACCCTGTACATACAGATTGCTCACATTAATCCGGACCTTCACCCTGAATAAGAGCCTATCTTATATGTTTCCCACACCCTGTACATACAGATTGCTCACATTAATCCGGACCTTCACCCTGAATAAGAGCCTATCTTATATGTTTCCCACAACCTGTACATACAGATTGCTCACATTAATCCGGACCTTCACCCTGAGTAAGAGCCTATCTTATATGTTTCCCACACCCTGTACATACAGATTGCTCACATTAATCCGGACCTTCACCCTGAGTAAGAGCCTATCTTATATGTTTCCCACACCCTGTACATACAGATTGCTCACATTAATCCGGACCTTCACCCTGAATAAGAGCCTATCTTATATGTTTCCCACACCCTGTACATACAGATTGCTCACATTAATCCGGACCTTCACCCTGAATAAGAGCCTATCTTATATGTTTCCCACAACCTGTACATACAGATTGCTCACATTAATCCGGACCTTCACCCTGAGTAAGAGCCTATCTTATATGTTTCCCACACCCTGTACATACAGATTGCTCACATTAATCCGGACCTTCACCCTGAGTAAGAGCCTATCTTATATGTTTCCCACACCCTGTACATACAGATTGCTCACATTAATCCGGACCTTCACCCTGAATAAGAGCCTATCTTATATGTTTCCCACACCCTGTACATACAGATTGCTCACATTAATCCGGACCTTCACCCTGAGTAAGAGCCTATCTTATATGTTTCCCACACCCTGTACATACAGATTGCTCACATTAATCCGGACCTTCACCCTGAATAAGAGCCTATCTTATATGTTTCCCACACCCTGTACATACAGATTGCTCACATTAATCCGGACCTTCACCCTGAGTAAGAGCCTATCTTATATGTTTCCCACACCCTGTACATACAGATTGCTCACATTAATCCGGACCTTCACCCTGAATAAGAGCCTATCTTATATGTTTCCCACACCCTGTACATACAGATTGCTCACATTAATCCGGACCTTCACCCTGAATAAGAGCCTATCTTATATGTTTCCCACAACCTGTACATACAGATTGCTCACATTAATCCGGACCTTCACCCTGAGTAAGAGCCTATCTTATATGTTTCCCACACCCTGTACATACAGATTGCTCACATTAATCCGGACCTTCACCCTGAGTAAGAGCCTATCTTATATGTTTCCCACACCCTGTACATACAGATTGCTCACATTAATCCGGACCTTCACCCTGAATAAGAGCCTATCTTATATGTTTCCCACACCCTGTACATACAGATTGCTCACATTAATCCGGACCCTCACCCTGAATAAGAGCCTATCTTATATGTTTCCCAAACCCTGTACATACAGATTACCCACATTAATCCGGACCCTCACCCTGAATAAGAGCCTATCTTATATGTTTCCCACACCCTGTACATACAGATTGCTCACATTAATCCGGACCCTCACCCTGAATAAGAGCCTATCTTATATGTTTCCCACACCCTGTACATACAGATTGCTCACATTAATCCGGACCCTCACCCTGAATAAGAGCCTATCTTATATGTTTCCCACACCCTGTACATACAGATTGCTCACATTAATCCGGACCTTCACTCTGAATAAGAGCCTATCTTATATGTTTCCCACACCCTGTACATACAGATTGCCCACAATAAAAATAATCCTACCTGCACCTACTGCATCGGCTCATGGAGCATCAGGCAGCCTGCAAACAGGAAGTGCCTCCTGACTGTGTCGCTCTGCATTCTGGGATTGCTGACCATTTCCTGACCCCAGCTCTGCTCTGTCTGAGCAAAGCGCAGCTATAACCCGGCCCCCTGCACCTTATCCCACTCTCCTCTCCTCAGTATGTGATGCTTCTAAGTCAAGATGGCACCGCCTGTATCCTAAAGTCCTGAACAGAGTTGCAGCCCAGTGGGGGGAGGAATAATAAGCAAGTGACTAAAAACTTAAAATATATTAATGTTAGATGCTGTGGGAAAGTTTTATAGGGGTTTGGGCTTCTCAATAAATCCTGGTGAAGGTGCGGTTTACGCGCTCGGTCATGTTGCCACAGCTGATACATAATACCCCGGATATTCTAGGCGTATGATTTGTTTTACCCTGTGTGTAATTGTTACATTGTACAGCAGCCCGGATAATCGCCGCACCCTATAAACAGACAATAATAATACGTTGGTGTTTTATTTGGTTTCTTCCAGTGTGAGCACTACAGAGCGCCATTGCTTCGAGTGCAGCCTCCGGCATACAGAGGAGGTGGGGGGTAGATTTGGTGGATATCTACAGGGGCGCCCACGATGGAGGGTCAGCAGCTCCTCCTAGCAAAGGGTAAGATGGGCTTCATCCCACTACTTTCACCCTAATTTACTCACCCTCAACAACGGCTGAAACCATTACTCACTCACTCACTCACACTCGCTATTTGCGCGGACTTTAAACCGGACCAACAGCCTGGCGCAGTTGGAAAAGAAAGGTAGCGGCCATTTTGGAGCTTCCTTTCCCAACTGACATGATTGAAATGCATGGTAACAGGAAGCCCAGCATGACTTCCTGTTTGCAGGTGGCCTGCAAGCCCGTGAGCGGCCATCTTGTTTTTCAAGTTTATCCCATTAGTTTTGTTAGAAAAAGGCAAATTATTTTATTCTAAGTATGTCACACACCCTGCTTCAAGATATTCATAACGTGTGGGTAATACCGACCTGAAGAGCAGAGATGATTGGAGGAAAGAAAGCCCCTCCCAGTCCATAAGTACCTGGGACCTCCCACTCATTACCCAGTCTTCATCTCTGCAGACGGCGAGCAAGTCAGAAGATGATATCTCCTCCTTGCACAGGGGGACTTTAAGGTAGCCGGGTCTACTCCCGGCCTATATATATTTTTATTTCCGTTCGGACTCATTATTTCCCTTATGAATATTATATATATATATTTAAATGCCTCCCAGTCTTGACTGCTGTCCGAGCGAGGGTATAACAGCACCTCAGGTGCTCAGGAGCTATGCTCCACCGCGAGACCCTATAAAGAGGGTAGGCGGTTATACCGGGTTGGTGACCCCGGTTTGGGATGCCCTGTCCATGAGAATAATTTTTTCCCCTAATTGGCCTTTCCCCACATTATTAGCTTGTTCGGGGGCCCTCTCCTCAGATTTTGGTGTTTTCCATGATGAAGTAATCCTTCTATTTAATGTTTGCATTGTTTATTGTTTGTCTGTGGTATAAATGATTCACTTTTCTGTCCTGCCAGACACCGCGGCGGCAATGGCGGTTTTTACCTCAGAGAGCTGAGGGGAGGTTTTCTCCCCTCACGCTCTTCTGTGTGGGGGCGGGACCGGGCCTTCTGCGTGAGGCCGCGGCTCGCGCCCTTTATACCGTGAGTCTATGGTAGCGTGGCTCGAGCGGGGAGCGGCTGCGCATGCCTTGCGGGCCGCTACCGGCTGTTTTATTATGCGCCCGGTGCCGCGGGTGCCTGCGGCACCGGCGCGCGCGGTTTCACAATGGAGGGGAGCTTTCCCCTCACAACTTAGCTGTGGGGGCGGGACCGGACTCGCGGCGCATCGCCGCGGCCCGCCCTCTCTAGTTCCCGGCACTGCTGAGGAACTTGTTCCTCATGCCCGTTTGCGAGGGGGGGAGCGGAGCTTTTCAACGCGCGGTCCGCGCTGGCCACGCCCCCCTTCTTCGTCTCCCGCTCTGCTCTGAGTTACCTCAGGCAGAGGACGCAGCGCTTCTGGCACCTGGAGGCTCCGTGAGTGGCCCTGCGGGCCTTTTTCATTCCACACTTGAATATATATATATATATATATATATATATATATATATAATATATATAGGGATTTGAGACTCTTACTGTCTTTTCTGTGTTTTTTAGGCTGAATCTTCAGGGTTTTTAGGCTTCTCCCGGTCCTAGGGTACCTGGGTACTTTTACTATTTTTTACAAATCCTTCCACTTGGACACTATAAGGGCATCCCGGGTTGCTTAATCCCCTCACTCATAGCGACTTACTCACCTTATGGAGGCATCCCAGGATTCCGGGCTTCCCTCGGGACAATCCCGGAAGTGCATGGGCTGTGGGGTATCCCTAACAGGGGATGATTTTTTCCTATGTATATCATGTGCACAGCAGACTATTACACGGCAGTCCGGACCCCAGGCTTCTGGGTCAGCGCCGCCGGCTTCATCCCTTCCGCCTCCCTTTTTGACCCGTGCCCCGTGTGATGTTGTCACGGGGGGGCAGTCGCAATCTGATGTATGTGCCAGATTGGCCAGTATTGAAAAGTTTATTTCTTCTGCGGTTGCCAAGAAAGCACCGGCTAAGAGGAAGCATTTATCACCGGTTACTCATTTTGAATATGATGATGATGCGGATGGCCTGGATTGGTCAGATTATTCCTCTCTGGAAGAAGGGGAGTTATTTGAGGATTCAGATATTTCTGATGATCAGCAAATTGTTGGCGCTGATTCCGATCGGAGGTCAGGGATTTCCTTGGACACTCCTAATGTTCTGACTCAGATGTTTGAGGTTCTGGCTATCTCGCCTCCGGCGGAGGTTACTCAACAGCAAGGTGAGTTTTATGACGAATCCAGGCCGCGCTTGGAATTTCCTAATCAAAAGCATTTTGATAATATTATTTCTAAGAAATGGGAAAGGCCTGCCCGGCTCCCAGGCATTCCTCTGAGTTGGGATAAAAGATATCCTTTCCCAGTGGATACGGTTAAGCGATGGGCGTCCCCCCCATCCCCCCCCCCCGAGGTGGACGCCCCAATTTTAGGGTTATCCAACTCAGCCGTGTTGAACAGCCCTGATTGTTCCTCTCTTAAAGATGGTGAGGATAAACGCATTGACCAGATGGCTTGTCATGGTTTTGCCAGTATTGGGGCAGCCATACGGCCTGTTTGTGCCTCATCGCTGTTGGCGGTGGCTACCAGAAAGGTGGTCAGGAACTTGTTATCCTCCTCCGGTTTGAATCCGGACAGTGATGAATTTCGTGAACTAAAACAATGTGAGGTATTTTTGTCCTTCATGGTGGCCGCTTTGGATGATTCCTTGATGATGAGTAGTAGAGCCTCTGCTCTAATGGTAACTATCAGGCGTTCAATTTGGTTACGCCAGTGGGCGGCTGATTTGGGGTCAAAAAAGTCACTGACGGCTCTTCCCTTCGTTGGGTTACGGCTCTTTGGAAACAAATTGGACGCTGTAGCCAAGGGCGAAAAACTACCTCAACGCAAGAAGCAACGACGCCCCTTTCGAGGAGCGGCTTCCTTCACCCCTTCCTTTCGGGGATCTAGAGCGGGAAGAGGTTTCGCCTTCCCTTCTACAAGAGGAGATTCCTGGAATAGGGGCAGAGGACGTGCCCGTTCAGGATACAATTGGGTCTCAAAACCCAAACCCGCGGCCAAGCCCGCTCAACAATGAGGGGGCGCCCTCACCCGTGCGGGTGGGGGGACGGCTGCAACACTTCTCCCAGGTCTGGAATCGGGAGGTTTCGGACAAGTGGATCCGGGAAGTGGTGTCTTCCGGCTACAAGCTGGAGTTCGCAGCACTGGCTGCGCAGCAGCTCCGGGCGGCGGTATCGAGTCGTCTAGAATTGGCGGTCATTTGCCCAGTGCCCCCATTAGACCGGGGTCTGGGTTTTTACTCAAATCTGTTCACGGTCCCCAAAAAGGATGGCTCCGTCCGGCCCATACTGGACCTAAAGATTCTCAACAGTTTTGTCAGGCTGCGAAAATTTTGCATGGAAACGTTGCGTTCGGCTATTCAATCTCTTCGTCAGGGGGACTTCATGACGTCCATAGACATTCAGGATGCTTACCTCCATGTTCCCATTTTTCCCGCGCACCAGAGGCTTCTGAGGTTCGCGGTGGAGGATCGGCACTTTCAGTTTGTAGCGCTTCCCTTCGGTCTCACCACAGCTACAAGAGTTTTCACCAAGGTGCTTGCTGGGGTGATGGCTCTTCTCAGAGCGCAGGGGATTCGCATAGTGCCGTACCTGGACGATCTCCTCATCATGGCACCGTCACTCAGCCAGGCAGAATCGGACACCAGGACGGTAATATCCACTCAGGAGAGGTTCGGCTGGGTGATCAACTACCCCAAGTCCTCACCACACCCATCCAGGACAGTATCCTTTCTGGGAATGTCTCTGGATACAGATCTGGCCAGAGTTTTCCTTCCTCAGTCCAAGGTTCTTCTGATTCAGGAGTTGGTTCGGTCGCTCATGTCCATGCCTCGACCGTCCACCCGTCTAGGGATGAGACTGGTGGGTTTGATGGTGGCCTCATTCGAGGCGGTTCCCTTTGCTCAGTTTCACACAAGGACACTTCAGCTCCATCTGTTATCGGTCTGGAACAGGTCTCCTCAGTCGCTGGATCATCTTTTTCAGATGTCTCCCCGGGTTAGCCGCTCGCTTCGGTGGTGGCTGAACTCAAGCAACCTGCTGAGGGGCAGATCCTTTCGGACTCCTCAGTGGGAGATAGTCACCACGGATGCCAGCCTCTCAGGATGGGGGGGCTTCTGGAAGGATCTGCAAGTTCAGGGTTTCTGGGGTCCCCTGGAAGCTCACGAGCCTATCAATGTTCTGGAATTAAGGGCCATCAGGTTGGTTCTTTGTCATTTGACTCATCAACTGTGAGGCTTGCCGGTCCAGGTCAGGTCGGACAATCGGACGGCGGTGGCCTACATCAATCACCAGGGAGGGACTCGCAGCAGGAGTGCCCTCAGGGAAGTGTCTCTGATTCTGGACTGGGCGGAGAGCCACGTCCCGTGCATCTCGGCAGTTTACATCCCAGGTGTGGAGAATGCGGAGGCGGACTCTCTGAGCAGAATGTCAGCCCGCAAGGGGGAGTGGTCTCTCAATCCCAAGGTTTTTCATTCAATTTGTCGCAGATGGGGGTCACCGGCGGTGGACCTCTTTGCCTCCCGTCACAATCACAAACTTCCGGCATTTGTGTCTCTGGCGAAGGACCCTCTGGCTCTCGCAACGGATGCCATGTCTCTGAACTGGAGGGATCTGGGTTTTCTGTACCTGTTCCCTCCGTTTCCCATGGTGGCCAGAGTAGTGCGCAAGCTTGCTCTGGAGAGAGCAACAGCAATTCTGGTAGCTCCAAGGTGGCCAAGACAGGTCTGGTTCGCAGATGTGGTAAGGTTGGCAGAAGATCAGTTCGTTCTGCCCCTGCTGCCAGATCTACTTACACAGGGTCTTCTTCGTTACCCCAATTTACCAACGCTGGCTTTGACGGCGTGGCTGCTGAAACCTCCATCTTGAAGGAGGAAGGTCTTTCGGATGCTGTGATTCGGACTCTTATTAGTGCTAGGAAAAGGTCCTCATCGTCTGTGTATTATAGGACTTGGAGGTCTTATATTGATTGGTGTGAAACTAGGGCTTTCCCTTGTAAGGAATTCTCTATTTCTAGAATTTTGGAGTTCTTGCAACATGGTCTGGACCTGGGGCTCCAACTCAGTACTCTGAAGGGACAGGTGTCTGCCCTGGCGGTGTTTTTCCAAAAGTCTTTTGCGCTTCATCCTTTGGTTAAGACCTTTTTCCAGGGGGTTACGCATGTGCGGCCTCCTAGGAAGCCTCTGATTCCAGTTTGGGATTTGAATTTGGCTCTTTCTGCTCTTCAGGGTCCCCCCTTTGAGCCCTTGCATGATATTCCTTTGTCTTCCCTTACGCAGAAGGTGGCCTTTTTGGTAGCTATCACTTCCGTTAGACATGTTTCTGAGTTGGCGGCTTTGTCTATTCAAGCTCCGTATTTTGAAAGACATCAGGACAAAGTGGTTTTCCGTTTTAAGACGGACTTCCTTCCTAAGGTGGTTTCGTCCTTTCATTTAAATCAGGATATTGTTCTGCCCTCTCTGTGTCCTAATCCCAGCAATGACAAGGAGAGGGTCCTGCATTCTTTGGATGTGGTTCGTGTTGTGAAGTATTATTTGGTGGTAACGTCTGCCTTTCGCAAGACTGATGCATTCTTCGTGGTGCCATTTGGGCCCAAGAAGGGTCTAGCACCCACAAAGTCTACCATCAGTAGGTGGATTCGTCAGGCCATTGTCGGGGCCTATTCTGCTAAGGGGAGAAATCCTCCCTTTCGTGTTACAGCTCATTCTACTCGTGCTGTTGGGGCCTCCTGGGCCTTCCAGCACCAGGCTTCTGTTGAGCAGGTTTGTAAGGCCGCTACCTGGTCTTCTGTTCACACTTTTTCAGTTTTACAAGGTTGATGTGCGGGTCTCAGCGGATGCTGTTTTTGGCCGCAAAGTTCTGCAGGCTGCAGTGGTTTAAGTTGTGCTTTATGCCTTGTTTTGGATCCCCACCCCTTATGGACACTGCTATTGGATGTCCCACAGGTTATGAATATCTTGAAGCGGGGTGTGTGACATACTTAGAATAATACCATTTTGTGAATACTCACCTTGTAAAATGGGTATTATAAGTATGTCACACACCCCGCTTCAACCTGCCCTTTTGTATTCTGGATCCTTCGTATTGTGAACTTTGCGTTGTTGTGACTTATTTTTGGCTCTTCCTGGTCCCTTACCTTACTGCTTTCTTTATACTGGGTAATGAGTGGGAGGTCCCAGGTATTTATGGACTGGGAGGGGCTTTCTTTCCTCCAATCATCTCTGCAGATCGCCCTCTTCAGGTCAGTATACCCACAGGTTATGAATATCTTGAAGCGGGGTGTGTGACATACTTATAATACCCATTTTACAAGGTGAGTATTCACAAAATGGTATTTTTACGCGCAGCAATCTAAATTGCTCCGGTGAGGGAGGCATATGAGCGCCGCTTCTTGTGTTGGTCTGATTTAATTCATTTTTGACTGTTGGTCCGCTTTAAAGTGGACCAACACCCAGGATTTTGACTATCCTGGGTTTTGGTCCACCCCGATCGGGGGGGCCCCGCTGTGTGAAACCCCCCAGAACGCCCGGAAACACTCACCTCACCCCGCTCCTACGCGGGCGCTCGTCCAATCAGAGCGCTCAGAGCTGCTGTGCTATGCACGTACAAGCGGCGTCCAACCACAGCGGCTCTGAGCGCTGGAGGCTGCATCTCACGCTTCCTTCTAACAGGGAGCGCGCCCGCGCCGGCCATTCACAAACGGCCGCCCTGCTAGAGGGAAGCGCGAGACGCAGCCCGCGCATGCGCCGTTGGAATGAGGGTTAAGGTAAGGTTTCTGGGCGTCCTGCGGGGTTTCACCCTGCGGGACATCCGATTTCGGATGCCCTGCGAGGAGGGATCTGATTCCCGGGCTGATCCCCCCTGGGTGTTGGTCCGCTTTAAGTGTACTATAGTCCATATTTCCCCTTGTCACTCCGCACTACTCTCAAACAGTAATGGCCGTAAATGTCGGCACCCCCGAAATTTTTCAAGAAAATGACGTATTTCTCACAGATGCAGGATTGCAGTAACGCATGTTCCTCCAAAAAAGGAGGAAAAAAAGCAAATTAGACATAATGTCACCAAACTCCAAAAATAGACTGGACACAACCATTGGAACCTTAACTTAAAGTGGACCAACACCCAGGATTTTCACTATCCTGGGTTTGGGTCCACTTCTGCGGGGCACCCCGATCGGGGGTTTGTGGTGTGCCCCGCTGTGTGAAACCCCCAAGAACGCCCCAAAAAACTCACCCCACCCCGCTCCTACGCGAGCACTCGTCCAATCAGAGCGCTCAGAGCCGCTGGGGTATGTACGGACAAGCGACGGACAACCACAGCGGCTCTGAGCGCGCTGGAGGCCGCCTCTCGCGCTTCCTTCTAACAGGGAGCGCGCCTGCGCCGGCCATTCACAAACGGTGCGCGCCCTGCTAGAGGGAAGAGCGAGAGGCGGCCGCGGCCCGCGCATGCGCCGTTGGAACGGGGAGAAGGTAAGGTTTGTGGGCGTCCTGCGGGGTTTCACACAGCGGGGCCTCCTGATTTCAGATGCCCCGCGGGGAGGGAGCTGTTCATACAGGGAATCTTATAGATTCCCGGGCCGATCCCCCCTGGGTGTTGGTCCACTTTAATATTTGGTTGCTGACCCTTTGGAAAAAACTGAAATCAGTGGGTTCCTGTAACCATTGTGGTAAAGTGTATGGAAAAGTGGTGGATGGGGTCTATATTTCCCCATCAGGCAGGCACGATCCATGCCGAGATATCAGAGATCCAATCCACATCCCGGGTCCTCTACGGGTTTTTCCCCTACTCACAAGTGATGAGACTAATTGAAGGAAGGAAGCCCTATAAAAGGAGCCGCTGAGGCTTCCATTGTGGAGATGGAGAGACTGGGATGAGGAGCCCGGGCCTTGCTGCTCCCAATACTGACAGTGCTGAATTGCATCCGTTATCTGTTCTTGGAACCTGTGGATTAACAGCCTGGACCTGTATGCCCCGAAAGAGGACCTGTGATATCAAGGACTTGCAATACGCTGTAATTATCATACCCTGGACATTGCTAGAGTTGGTGAGGTAACCGCTCGCTGTACTGCATTGTATCCTTCATCATACTCTGAAGTTAAGAGGTTTTGCCTTTTTGACTTAGTTTTCAATAAATCGCTTATTATTTGACTAAGAACGGTCATTGCTGTTGGCCCCAGATCCCGACGCCATCAATAAGCTTCTTACACCTCTCAGCTGGAATGTTGGACCGCTGTCAGGCCCGTGAGGCACCCGCCTTCAGAGTAAGCCCACAACCCCCAATCTCCGCTGCTAGCTTCACCTTTAGACAAGCCCCCTTTTGCCGGGAAGCTTTATACGCCTCGCCGGACACGGTTGCCCCCAGGACATAATAGCACAAAGGGTGTGAGCTTACAGGGGGAGAAGGCAGATGAACCAGAGGCCAGACTGGGCAATGTCGGGTAAGTACTGGAAACAGTTCGGGTTGCTTTGGTAACAGGTAATACTGGAAGCAATTCGGGTGATCAGAAGAATTCAAGCGAAGTAAGACGTCAAGCCAGGGGTCACAACAGGAGGTCAGAGAGCTGCGCGGTACAAAGGGATGAGACGAAGACGTGGTCGAGATTCAAGCAGATGGTCAATAACGATATAAACAGGAAATCACAGGAACAATAACAAAAGCCAGCTAAACGCTATCACAGCACTGACACACTGAAGAGGTAATCCCTTTATAGGACTGAACCCGGCTGGATTGGACAGGGAGGCAGTGACTGTGATTGGTGCACTGGATCTGTGTGCTGATTGGTGCACTTTGGATCTGTGGTTTGATTGGTGCACTTCGAGAGCTCTGGGCTGATTGCCCCAGCTGAACTCCAAAGGCGTACTGCCCAGAACTGCACCTCCTAGGTTTAGCTCTTTTAAACAGCCTCCAGTGGCCACTCTGTGTATAGCACCACCAGAGGACATAAGTTGACTGTACTCGCACACAAGCACGAGCAGAATGACAGTGGACGAAGGAGGAGGGCGCGCTCAGCGACACACGCGCCGCTGGAGCTGGCATCTGAGGCAGAAGCGGCTGCTGGCCAGGAGAAACCCTGTCCAGTTGCCTAGGGACACCACGGACACGGGCTGAAGGCAAGTCATTCATGACAACCGCTCTTCCTTTACAAACTGCTCCAGGTCTCTCTTATTGGAAGGGAAAAGCCTTTTCCCAACAACAATCTCTCCACAGATGTTCAATGAGATTTAGATCTGGACTCATTGCCGGCCACTTCAGAACTCTCCGGCGATTGGTCGCCGTCCATTTCTGGGTGCTTTTTGACGTACGTTTGGGGTCATTGTCCTGCTGGAAGACCCAAGATCTCGGACGCAAGGCCAGCTTTCTGACACTGGGCTGTACAGTGCAACCCAAAATCCATCGGTAATCCTCAGATTTCATGATGCTATGCACACATTCAAGGCACCCAGTGCCAGAGGCAGCAAGACGACCCCAAAACATCATTGAACCGCCACCATATTTCACTGTAGGCACTGTGTTCTTTTCTTTGTAGGCCTCATGCCATTTTCGGAAAACCAAAAAGCTCTATCTTGGTCTCATCAGTCCACAAGACTTTATCCCAGAAGGATTTTGGTGTCACACTCGTGGTAACTCCAGCCCTCCAGGTAAGCCCTCAACCCCCAATCTCCGCAGCCAGCTTCATCTGTAGGAGCCCCCGCTTGCCGGGACGCAGTACACGCCTGCCCGGGATCGTTTGCCCCCAGGACTTCAATGGCTCAAAGGATGAGAGCTTACTGGTTGGAGGTCTGAAGAATGAAAAACTAAGAGCGAGTTAGCGGAAGTCCAGAGACAGGCCAGAGGTCGACACCAGGAGATCAGAGATCGCAGCGGTACAGGAGGATGAGGCAGCTCAAGGTCGGTGTACAAAGCAGAGGTCAGCAACAGAGATCAGACGGAGGAAGGTCGGTTTCAGGCAGGGGTCGGAAACGGAGGTCAGACAGAGAATGGTCGATTCAGGCAGGGGTCGGCAACGGAGGTCGGACAGAGATTGGTCGATTCAGGCAGGGGTCGGCAACGGAGGGCAGACAGAGAATGGTCGATTCAGGCAGGGGTCGGCAACGGAGGGCAGACAGAGAATGGTCGGTTCAGGCAAGGGTCGGCAGCGAAGATCAATCAAGGCAATAACACAAGACAAAGGAAGGTACAAGGCGCTATCACAGGCACTGAGTGAATGGCGGCGTACAGCTTTATAGGGACAGACATGATTGGGGACAGGGAAGAGAGCTTGTGATTGGTGCAACCTACAATACAAGCAGAGTTTGGCCAGAACCAATAGGGGAGTTCAATCAAAACTATCCCTACCTGGGCTCATTGGCCCAAACTTCAACACCTAGGGCTCATTGGCCCGTATTCAGCATATGGAACACGTGCGAGCACGAGCAGTAACAGAGACGCGGGGGAGAGGGAGGAGAGCGGGCGTGCACGGAGCGCGGCCGCCGAGGAGGAACTGCTGCGGCCGGCCGCCCGGAGACAACGCTGGAACGGGGTCCAGGTAAGCCCGCTCTGACATTTGGCTTATTCAAGTGCATGTTGGGAAAATGTAGTGTTGCTTTTTTATGTGTCAGCGGTGGGGTCCTCCTGGGTCTGGTGTCAGCGGTGGGGTCCTCCTGGGTCTGGTGTCAGCGGTGGGGTCCTCCTGGGTCTGGTGTCAGCGGTGGGGTCCTCCTGGGTCTGGTGTCAGCGGTGGGGTCCTCCTGGGTCTGGTGTCAGCGGTGGGGTCCTCCTGGGTCTGGTGTCAGCGGTGGGGTCCTCCTGGGTCTGGTGTCAGCGGTGAGGTCCTCCTGAGTCTGGTGTCAGCGGTGGGGTCCTCCTGGGTCTGGTGTCAGCGGTGGGGTCCTCCTGGGTCTGGTGTCAGCGGTGGGGTCCTCCTGGGTCTGGTGTCAGCGGTGGGGTCCTCCTGGGTCTGGTGTCAGCGGTGGCGTCCTCCTGGGTCTGGTGTCAGCGGTGGCGTCCTCCTGGGTCTGGTGTCAGCGGTGGCGTCCTCCTGGGTCTGGTGTCAGCGGTGGCGTCCTCCTGGGTCTGGTGTCAGCGGTGGCGTCCTCCTGGGTCTGGTGTCAGCGGTGGCGTCCTCCTGGGTCTGGTGTCAGCGTTGGCATCCTCCTGGGTCTGGTGTCAGCAGTGGGGTCCTCCTGGGTCTGGTGTCAGCAGTGGGATCCTCCTGGGTCTGGTGTCAGCAGTGGGATCCTCCTGGGTCTGGTGTCAGCAGTGGGGTCCTCCTGGGTCTGGTGTCAGCAGTGGCGTCCTCCTGGGTCTGGTGTCAGCAGTGGGATCCTCCTGGGTCTGGTGTCAGCAGTGGGGTCCTCCTGGGTCTGGTGTCAGCAGTGGCGTCCTCCTGGGTCTGGTGTCAGCAGTGGGGTCCTCCTGGGTCTGGTGTCAGCAGTGGCGTCCTCCTGGGTCTGGTGTCAGCAGTGGGATCCTCCTGGGTCTGGTGTCAGCAGTGGGGTCCTCCTGGGTCTGGTGTCAGCAGTGGCGTCCTCCTGGGTCTGGTGTCAGCAGTGGCGTCCTCCTGGGTCTGGTGTCAGCAGTGGCGTCCTCCTGGGTCTGGTGTCAGCAGTGGCGTCCTCCTGGGTCTGGTGTCAGCAGTGGGATCCTCCTGGGTCTGGTGTCAGCAGTGGGATCCTCCTGGGTCTGGTGTCAGCAGTGGGGTCCTCCTGGGTCTGGTGTCAGCAGTGGGATCCTCCTGGGTCTGGTGTCAGCAGTGGGGTCCTCCTGGGTCTGGTGTCAGCAGTGGGGTCCTCCTGGGTCTGGTGTCAGCAGTGGGATCCTCCTGGGTCTGGTGTCAGCAGTGGGATCCTCCTGGGTCTGGTGTCAGCAGTGGGATCCTCCTGGGTCTCTGTGTCAGCAGTGGGGTCCTCCTGGGTCTGGTGTCAGCAGTGGGATCCTCCTGGGTCTGGTGTCAGCAGTGGGATCCTCCTGGGTCTGGTGTCAGCAGTGGGATCCTCCTGGGTCTCCTGCCATAGCGTTCCATTTCATTCAAATGTCGACGGATAGTTTGCGCTGACACTGATGCTCTCTGAGCCTGCAGGACAGCTTAAATATCTTTGGAACTTGTTTGGGGCTTATCCACCATCCGGACTATCCTGCGTTGACACCTTTCATCCATTTTTCTCGTCCACGTCCGGGGAGATTAGCTGCAGTGCCATGAGTTGCAAACTTCTTGATAATGTTGCGCACTGTGGACAAAGGCAAATCTCGATATCTGGAGACGGACTGTAACCTTGAGATTGTTGATATTTTTCCACAGTTTTGGTTCTGAAGCCCTCAGACAGTTCTCTTCTCTTTTTGTTGTCCATGCTTAGTGTGGCCACACATTGAAAAGACTAGGTGACTTTCTCTCCTTTTTATCTGCTTTCAGGTGTGACATTATGTCCTTTTTTCCTCCTTTTTTGGTTTAGTTCCAATACACACAAAGGGAATAAACGTGTGTATAGCAAAACGTAAGAAAATTTCAGGGGTGCCAACATCTACGGCCATGACTGCATATCTCTTATTCACAGACACTGTTTTGAGAAATGCGAAAACTGAGGATGATGAGGAGGAGAAAGTATTTGTGAAGAATGAAAAGAAGGAAATTCCTCTAGGAATATGTATATGTTTAAATTCCGCACCACAAATTTAATTGTATTATTTTGATCTGATGTCTGTGGCCGTGCAGTGGTGGGAGACTATCTCTATCCTAAATTGGAATCCTAACATATTAATGGTGAATCCAGCAATCCACCCAAAATAGTTCCCAAACACCGCACCTCCTCCACAGCAATAAATAAATCAACTAAATATATATCATGAATTCATAGGTACATTTATTTATTAATAATTACCCACATAAATCACATTACAAACAATTAAAAAAACATATAAAACTGGACCCAGGGGCATCCCAATTTTACCTATATCCCATCCCATACTTCTAATAATTCAGTGCCAATATTACAATCAACCAAAGTGCATAAGTGCTTCTGTGCAAGTATATATTTAAAAACACAAAATGTGGCAAGAAGAAGAAGAAGAAAACAAACTCAATTGTAAAATACAACAATCAATTTAAAAGTAAACACATCACCTGAGTATGTGACCCCGAATAACCCCCAGGACTGTCCAGGTCAAGTAGCGATCCCCCAACGCGTTTCGTGGTCCCCCCGCTCAGACCACTTTATCAAGGTATTTACTTTTAAATTGATTGTTGTATTTTACAATTGAGTTTGTTTTCTTCTTCTTCTTGCCACATTTTGTGTTTTTAAATATATACTTGCACAGAAGCACTTATGCACTTTGGTTGATTGTAATATTGGCACTGAATTATTAGAAGTATGGGATGGGATATAGGTAAAATTGGGATGCCCCTGGGAGTGTACGGTCCAGTTTTATGTTTTTTAATTGTTTGTAATGTGATTGATGTGGGTAATTATTAATAAATAAATGTACCTATGAATTCATGATATATATTTAGTTGATTTATTTATTGCTGTGGAGGAGGTGCGGTGGTTGGGAACTATTTTGGGTGGATTGCTGGATTCACCATTAATATATAAGGAAATTCCTCTACAGATCGGCTCAGGTTAGTAATGAACCTTCTGTAGAAATGTCCACTCTACACACAGGTGTTTTCTATACATATCAGTACAGGGGCGTCACTTACCTTTATTCTTAGGCTACGGAGACAATCTAGCGAGAAATGTGAAAACTGAGGAGGAGGAAGTGTTCATGAATAATAATGAGAATATTCCTCTACAGATCAGCTTGGGTGAGTAATAAACCTTCTATAGAAAAGATCCCCCATTCCCCCTGCTCAGTCACTCTGTACATACACAATACAGGGGCATCACTGTGCTCTTTCTTCGCAGACCCCGGAGGCATGATGGTGAAAATTGAGGAGGTTTATCCGAAGTATACAGAAGGGGCATTTCTTCTACAGATAAAAACAGGTGAGTGAAGACCCTTTTTGTAGAAGGGCTCGTCCTGTTCAGTCATGCGGCATACACGCGGTGCATCTCAGACCTGCCAAGCACCGTGGGGCACCCGCCTTCTAGGTAAGTCCACAACCCCCCAATCTCCGCTGCTAGCTTCACCTATAGCCAAGCCCCCGTTTGTCGGGAAGCTTTACACGCCTCGCCGGACACGGTTGCCCCCAGGACTTCATAGCACAAAGGTTGTGAACTTACAGGGGTGAAGGCGGATGAACCAGAGGCAAGACTGGGGTAAGCCGGGGTCATCCTTACTAGCGCAGCACCAAAGAGAGAGTGTCACGATGCACCTACCTGCACCCCGTTCCAGCGCCGCCTCCGCCTCTCATGCCCGGCCGCGCCGCGCGGCTGTGAGCGCGCCTCCCTCTGCTGCTTCCTCCTCTGCCGACGTCGTCCTTCATATTCCCTCCGGCGGCGCTGCTGTCAGCGCGGCCGCCGGAGGAAGTTAAGTTAAAGGGCCAATGAGCCCAGGTGGGTGGGGGGTGTTCCCGTGCGGGGACAGGGCCAATGAGGCCTAGGCAGGTAATGAAACCCTATCAGGTTAGGGTTTCCAGTGTGCACCAATGACATACATATTTCCCCCTATAAAGGTTCACCGTGTCAGTTGCTCAGTGCCTGTGATAGCGCCTAGTACCTAGTCTTTCTTGATTGTGTCTCGTGATTGATCTTGCTGCCGACCCTCGCCTGAACTGACTATTCTAGATCTGAACTCCCGTTGCCGACCATCGCCTGTACCGACCATCCTAGATCTGATATCCTGTTGCCGACCTCTGCTCTGAACCTTAACTCGGAATTGCCTTCTCCTTTTGTACCACTGCCATCTCAGAACACCCGTTGCCGACCCCTAGCCTGTCTGGACTTTCCTGTTAAAACGCTCCTGCTATTGGGCTCGCTCAATACCGCTCCCAGCCACTGGTTCTCCAAACCTCCCAACAGTAAGGCTACATCCTTTGAGCCATTGAAGTCCTGGAGGCAACCGATCCCGGGCAGGCGTATTCTGCGTCCCGGCAAGCGGGGGCTCCTACAGGTGAAGCTGGCTGCGGAGATTGGGGGTTGAGGGCTTACCGGGAGGGCTGGAGCTACCTGAGCGGATCATTAGAGTACCCAGAGCATGATAGAGGGACAAGAGAAGAGTCTAGGTCAAGCTGGGAGGTCACAGAGAACGTAGCACAAGGGATGAGACAGATTCGTGGTCAGGGTATAAGCAGGCGTCAGTCCAGGCGGCAATCACGGGGTGGTCAAACAAGACAAGGTTGGCAATGGAAACGAACAAGGATCACAGATGCTATCACACCCAGCAGTACGCTATCACGGGCAGTGAATCAGTGTGGAGGAACAACCTTTATTAGCCGGGAACTAACGGGGTTGGCCAGGGGGAACACTCGGGCTCATTGGCCCAGCTAAACAACCCGTGGGCTGATTGCCTGATACACCAACAGGGTGTTTCGGCAGTAAAACCAGGGCTCATTGGCACTTTAATTAATCCTCCGGTGGCGCTGCAGACAGTGCACATAAGGAAGACAAACAGGCCGGGGAGACGCCGCCCGAGCCATCTGGCGCCGACACAGTCCCGGGCACCCTGGCCGAGGACACCGTGGGATCGGGTAGGTAAATGAATCATGACAATACCTTTTTGTACAGAGGTATCACTTTCCTCTTCATTCACAGACCCCAGAGACACTATGGTGACAAATGTGACCACTGAGGAGGAAGAAGTATTTGGGACGACTAAAGAGGAGGAAAACCCTCTACAGATCAACCCAGGTGAGTAAAAAACCTTCTCTAGAACCCAGCCCCCTCTTCCCAATTCATTCTCTGGTGTGCTTCATATCCGTACGGGAGGTCACTCTCTTCTCTATTCACAGATCCCGTACTCACTATATTGAGAAATGTGAAATTTGAGGAGGACGAAGTATATGTGAAAAATAAAGAGGAGGAATTTCCTCTGCAGTTCAACTCAGGTGAGTTATAAGCCTTACATGAGAAATATATCTCCCTATTCCCACCATTCTCTCCACACACATGGCGTTGTTGCCAGTAGAGCACCAAGAAATGTTTTCCCCCATCCAGTAGTGGGGCTGGTGAGCCATGGCTTCTGCATTCCCCAGATGATAAAGTGGCGAACACAAGGAATTGACTGCTGCCGGGACATCATTAGGTAGTTTATGTGACTTTCTGAGTGATCCTGCTGAACTTTCTGTGGCCGGACACACACTCCCCACACCTCCAGAACCGTGACAGTCTGCTTCTCCTCCTGAAATGTAACCTGACCTTCATTAACTTGCTGCCCCCGTGGCTCCTCTCGCATTTCCTAATGCAGAGTGGCCAAATTGCCTTAAAATATTTACCACAAAAGGCCAGCCACGGTGCAGTTCTCTACTAGTCCTGAGGAGGGGTCCCCCCCTTGGGCGCTCCCCTGGTTGCGTCTCTTCAAACCACCCACAGTGGCCGATGCTGGTTGATGATGTGAATGACCAAACAGCATGATTTTGGGGTTTTCCCCTTGTTATCAGTCTTTTTGTCGGTGATCGTCTTACTCAGTGGGAAGTGGCCAATGCTGGTTGATGATGTGAATGACCAGACGGCATGGTTTTGGGTCTTCCTCTTGTTATCAGTCTTTTTGTTGGAGATCGTCTTGCTCCATGGGAAGTGGCTGATGCTGGTTGATGATGTCCAAGACAAAGCATCATGTTTTGGGGTCTTCCCCTTGTTATCAGTCTTTTTGTTGGAGATCATCTCACTCAGTGGGAAGTGGCCGATGCTGAGTTTTGATGTGTATAACAAAGCAGCATGTTTTGGGGTCTTGTTATCTCTTGTTATCAGTTTTTTTTGTTGGAGTTTGTCTCACTCAGTGGGAAGTGGCCGATGATGGTTGATGATGTGAATGACAAAGTAGCATGGTTTGGGGTCTTCCCCTTGTTATCAGTCTTTTTGTTGGAGATGGTCTCACTCAGTGGAAAGTGGCTGATGCTGGTTGATGATGTCAAAGACAAAGCATCATGGTTTGGGGTCTTCCTCTTGTTATCAGTCTTTTTGTTGGAGATCGTCTCACTCAGTGGGAAGTGGCCGATGATGGTTGATGATCTGAATGACAAAGCAGCACGTTTAGGGGTCTTCCCCTTGTTATCAGTCTTTTTGTTGGAGATCGTCTCACTCAGTGGGAAGTAGCTGATGATAGTTGATGATGTCAAAGACAAAGCATCATGGTTTGGGGTCTTCCTCTTGTTATCAGACTTTTTGTTGGAGATCGTCTTACTCAGTGGGAAGTGGCCAATGGTGGTTGATGATGTCAAAGACAAAGCAGCATGGTTTGGGGTCTTCCTCTTGTTATCAGACTTTTTGTTGGAGATCGTCTTACTCAGTGGGAAGTTGCTGATGATGGTTGATGATGTGAATGAAAAAGCAGCATGGTGTGGGGTCTTCCCCTTGTTATCAGTCTTTTTGTTGGAGATCGTCTGTCTCAGTGGCCGATGCTGGTTGATGATGTGAATGACAAAGCAGCATGGTTTGGGGTCTTCCCCTTGTTTTCAGTCTTTTTGCCGGAGAGCGTCTCACTCAGTGGGAAGTGGCCGATGCTGGTTGATGGTGTGAATGACAAAGCAGCATAGTTTGGGGTCTTCCCCTTGTTATCAGTCTTTTTGTTGGAGATCATCTCTTTGGCATGATATATAATCAATTTGCTGGGGGTAGTGGCACTTCTCAGTCAAGACGGAAGTCTGTACCTTTCATTCCAGGAAGCCAGCATGGTCAGGCAGTGATAAGCTCACCTTAGCTTCAGCCTCGAATCAATAATTTATAGGAAGCCCAGATCCATCTGGCACATCAGCAGGAAGCCACCTGACAAAGCTTCAGTGGGGTTCCATCATCTATCCCGGGAGGTGCCGAAGGCTCACAAGAACCTCATTTACACACATCCTAGGTGCCTTAACCAGGGAAAAGGTCACCCTTGAACTGTCCACCATATGGATATTCAGTTTTGTGTGTGCGGTCTGCTCCTATACCCCCATTTACGTGGAAGCACTACAGGGGAGTCAGCTTTGCTTTGGAGAGAATTCTGTTGGATAGTAAATCTTTGCTAGGTCACCATGTAGCCATCCTGAACGATTTTTTTTCTGGGTATTCTCTTTACACAGTGTTTGCCAGTAAAATGATTTCTCTGAAGGAGCTAATACCCTTGCAGATCAGAGTCAGACCCTAGCTCACAGCCATCTATCAATATAACTGTACAAGTGCATACCTCAGCTCAACCACCATGTTCAGAGCACGGACACTGGGTTCTGGCAACCCAACGAAGTTTTGAATGTGAAGAGAATCCAGCTTCAATGAAATGTTTAAAACTTGATTTTAATATCTTAAAAGCATCAAGGACAGCAACGGTAGCTCACATCGTCAGTGAATGGTGAAACGTTTTCAGGGACACAGTCCCCTTAGTCTTACCTTGTATAAGTTCTCCAGTGAATCCTAAATAGGGCATCTGTTGGCCCCTTGCCCTCTCCACTTCCACCACTCGGACAGGAAACCGGAAACACATGACACTAGCACAGATCCAAAGAGACCCGCCATGTATAGCGTGATGGGCCAGCAGAGAGCGTAAGTGGCAATCACACAACAGGAGATGTGATTGAATGCCACTCACAGGAGCGGCAACAAAGCTTGCTGCACAATCAGAGACGGACTAGGGGTTCAAGTCCATCATCAAGACAGACGGGAGAGAGTAAAAAAATGAAGTGGACCTCCCTCTCAGACGCTGCAGCTGCCACCCAGGAAAGCAAAAGGAAACAACGGCAAAGCCTGCAGGAAACTACTATTAAAAATGATTATTACTAAAAGTAAAATTAAAACTTGATTGAGGCCTAGCTGCTTTGGGTTTGACAGTTAAGTTTATACAATATAAATTTTCCAAGTATACAGCACGTCCTGTTTCACTAAATTCTTTACGCTTGGGATATCCGCCACAAGGTGGCACAGTGGACTGCAGAAGAGACTAGTGGCATCTCCCGGCCCTATAAAAGGACAGGAACCTCCCACAAATTCCCAGTTTCCTTCTGCGGTCTGGACTGCGAAGATAGAAGATGGCTCTATATTACGCAGGCGAGCGGGGCTTACCAGCCTGTGGCCCTGCAGGACTATTTCCACCCGTTCTGGACCCATTGACTCCCACCCTCGGCTGGTAGGACAGCACCAGGGTCAGGTGCTTGAGGAGCGCTGCTCCATCCACAATCCCTGCACCTACAAGGGTAGGTGGTTCAGGCTTATGGTGAGCCTTGTGGGATGACCCTTCCTGCCTTATTATTGTGGGCCTTCCCCAAACCCCCCCTCCACTGTCCCCCCTAGCTAAGACATGCCTTGGGTGCGCCTGCCGCTGCTCTTCCCCGGGGGAGCTCTCGGGGGGGGGGGGGGGGGGGGGGGTAGGCGGTGGTGCCTGCATTAGTTTTTGTCTGTTTTTTACCTTGTGTTTTACTGCGCTGTCATTGGCGCTGGGGGGTCACGTGGAGCGCGATTCGCGCCCTTGGGGGGGGGGGGGCGGGTCCCACGGATGACGCCTTTTGCGTCATACCTCCGCGGCCCGACCCTCAAGGTCCGTGCAGGCGCCATTTTGGTCTGAGACTTTCTCTTCCTGTCCTGCGGTACTGCGGCGTGCTGCTGGCCTGCCTGGATTCTGTGAGCGGCTCCTTGGTCCGTGAGTCCCCTTCGGGGTTGTATTTTGCTATTTTCGCCACATTATGGGACATTATGTGTGGTTTTCTTATGTCTTTCAGGCGGGATAAACGTGACTGTGTTTTTTTCCCGGCCCTCTTCTCTTCCATCTCCCACCTTCCCTAGCAGGGTTTGGGGCATCCCGGGTGGCTCTTGTTAGCCTTAACCCTATACTGGCCTGTGTGCCCACTCTAATCACCATATGGAGGCTTCCGGGGATAATATGCTTGGGGTTCCTTCGGGACAAGCCCAGCTGTGTGCTGTGTGTGGGGTGTCCCCTGTGAGTGACGATGTCAGGGTATGTGTGCCCTGCGCTCAGAAGGTACTTCTGCAGTCTGGGTTGCCTGCCTCGCTTCCCAGCTCTGCACCCCCTTCTGCATCTCCTACCCCCCCGCGCCTGCCTCTGACCCCCAGAGAGGGACATGCTAGCGGGGAATACCATTATGATTTGGCTATGCGGGTGGCCAGCCTGGAAAGGCACATTACGGGGCCTGTCCCCCGCTAGGCTTCTGGCAAGAAGCGACACCTAACCCCCCCCCCCCCCCCCCTGTTTCCCTTTTTCCTGTTGAGGATGAGGGACATTACACTCTGTCTGGTCATTACCCCTTAGAAGAGGGGGGGGACTTTTCTCCGATTCTGATTCCTCTGAGGAACAGCAGGAGATTTATAGTGGTACTGGGTCTCCATTTGGGGAAGATCCATGGTCTCCTGATTATACTGATAGGCTGTTGGCTCACATTTTTGAAGTATTGTGTATTACCCCTCCTGTCCCGGCTAAAAAGCAGCAGGGTGAGCTTTTTCACATTGTTAAACAACACTTGGAGTTCCCTGAGCAGAACCACTTATATTTTGGTGCTCAAGGAGTGGGAACGCCCTAGCAAATTGCTTGCGGTGCCCAAGAGTTGGGACAGGAGGTATCCCTTTTCTGCTGATGTGGTTAAGCGCTGGTCGTGTCCCCCGAGGTCGATGCTCCCGTGCTTGGGTTGTCCAATACCTCGGTCACGCATTCCCCTGACAACACCTACTCTGAGGGATGGTGAGGACCGGCGTGTGGATCAGCTGGCCTGTCACGCATTTGCTTGTGCAGGGACTGCGCTGCGCCCTGTGTGCGATTGTGCCATCACGGCTCTTGCTATTAAAGGGCTACTCAAGTGCCTTCTGGATAATGCCTCGGATGCCAATGGGGGGAGGAGTATAGATCCCTCTTGCTTTGCTATGAATTTGTGGCAGTCATTCTTTCTGCTATGGATGATGCGGTCAGGATGTATGGTAAGGCATCTGCCCTTTTGGTGGCTATACGCCGCTCTGGCTGCGTCAGTGGGCGGCTGATAATGCTGCTAAAAAGGCTCTCACTGGCTTCCCCTCTACTGGGCTACGGCTCTTTGGTGAGCGTCTGGATCTGTTTGCCAAGGATGGTAGGCTGCCTCAATGCAGGAGGCAGCCGCGGCCCTTTCGGGGGGCTGGTTCTTCCCTCCCCTCCCTCCGTGCTCTCAGGTCTGGGCGGGGTGCACCATTTGCGGGGACCTTTGGGGCCGGGGTAGAGGCCATGGACGCCCCGGTCTCTCATGGGGTCTCAAGGCCAAATCTGTCCCCAAGCCCCCTCAGGCATGAGGAGGCGCCCTCACCCATCCAGGTGGGGGGACGGTTGCGGCTCTTTGCTCATGTCTGGAGACTGCGCGTCTCAGACCAGTGGATTCAGGAGGTGGTGTCCTCCGGGTACAAGATAGAGTTTGCAGCCTGGCCGCCCCCAAGTTTCATCAGATCCCGGATGGTTCAAAACCCCTTGTCGGCTCAGGGCTTGCGGTCCAAAGCCTTTTGGATTTGGGTGTCATCTGTCTGGTGCCCTTCCAGGAAAGGGGCAGAGGCTTCTATTCCAATCTGTTCACTGTTCCCCAAAAAGGATGGGATATTGGATTTGAAGCGCCTCAACAAATTTTTCAGATTCAAGCATTTTCGCATGGAGACTCTGCGCTCGGCGGTCAGTACCTCGCGCCCGGGCGACTTCATGACTTCTGTGGACATCAGAGATGCTTACCTTCATGTTCCAATCTTTCCAGGTCCTCAGAGATTTCTCAGGTTCGCTCTGGAGGATCAGCACTACAAATTTGTGGCCTTACCGTTCGGTCTTACCTCGGCTCCTCGGGTCTTCACCAAGGTGCTGGCGGGGGTGATGGCTCTGTTGAGATCTCAGGGCATTCGCATCCTTCCTTATCTGGACGACATTCTGATCGCGTCTCAGTCATTCCATCAAGTCGAGCTGGATACCCAGATGGTGGTCTCCACACTCGAGTCCTTCGGTTGGGTGATCAACTACCCCAAGTCTTCACTGTCTCCGTCCTTGGTGACGTCCTTTCTGGGCATGACTCTGGATACATTTCAGGTCAAGGTTTTTCTGCCTCAGCAGAAGGTGGAGAGCCTGCAGACGCAGGCACGGTCTCTACTTTCTTGCCCTCATCCCTCCATTCAGCAGGGGATGCAGTTGGTGGGCCTGATGGTGTCATGCTTCGAGGCGGTCCCCTATGCTCAGTTTTACATGAGACCTCCTCAGTTGCACCTCTTGTCGGTTTGGGATCAGGACCCTGTGTCCCTGGATCAGGAATTTGCTCTGTCCCCTCTGGTCATTCAGTCCCTCTCGTGGTGGCTGGACTCAAGGAATCTCCTAGTGGGCAGGACCTTTCCGGCCCCATGCTGGGAGATTGTCACCACAGATGCCAGTCTGACAGGTTGGGAGGGCTTTTGGAAGTCTCTGAAGTTACGGGGTCAGTGGGACCCTCAGGAGGCACATGCCCCCATCAACATTCTGGAACTGCGGGCGATAAGGTTGGTCTTTTCCCAGTTGACCCCACACCTTCGGGGTCAGGCTGTTCAGATCTGATTGGACAACCAGACGGCGGTCGCCTACATCAATCATCAGGGAGGGACTCTGAGCAAGCGAACCCTCAAGGAAGTGTCCCTGATACTGTCCTGGGTGGAGGAGAATGTCCCCTGCATCTCGGCAGTTTACATCCCGGGGGTGGAGATCCTGGAGGCAGACTCTTTGAGCAGGGGGATGTCTCGGCTGGGGGAATGGTCCCTCAGCAACAGGGTGTTTCACTCCCTGTGCCACCGCTGGGGTCTGCCGGATGTGGACCTGTTTGCTTCACGTCACAATCACAAACTTCTATTCTTTGTCTCTCTGTCACAGGATCCTCTGGCCTTTGCCACGGATGTGCTGGCAATGCCTTGGAAGGGGTTTCGGCTCCTCTATGTGTTCCCTCCGTTTCCTCTGTTGGGCAGGGGGCTGCGCAAGGTAGGCCAGGAAGGAGTGCCAACCATTCTGGTGGCCCCCTCTTGGCCAAGAAGGGTGTGGTTCGCAGACATTGTGTAGTTGGCAGTAGATCAGTACGTCCTGCCCAAGGATCCAGATCTGCTCACTCAGGGGCAGCTGTGCCATCCCAATTTACAAACGCTGGCTTTGACGGCTTGGCTGCTGAAACCTCCATCTTGATGGAAAAGGGGTTGCCTGCCTCTGTTGTTGATACCATGATTAGGGCTAGGAATAAGTCCTCATCCTTTATCTACTATAGGGTCTGGCATGCTTACATTGCCTGGTGTGAGTCTAAATCTCTTCCCTGTCGGGTGTTTTCTATTCCCAGGATTCTGGAATTCTTGCAACGTGGTTTGGATTTGGGCCTTTTACCCTCAGGGGTCATGTTTCAGCTTTGGCAATTTTTTTCCAAAGATCTTTTGCCTCTCACCATTTGGTTAAGACCTTTTTCCAGGGGGTTTCTCACGTGCGTCCGCCACGTAAGCCTATGTTACCAGTTTGGGATTTGAATCTGGTGTTATCTGCTTTGCAGGGTCGTCCCTTTGAGCCTTTCCGTGAGGCTGCTTTGCCCATTTTGACTCTTAAGGCAGACTTTTTGGTGGCTATCACTTCTGTCAGGCGTGTTTCTGAGTTGGCGGCGCTTTCCATCAAATCTCCTTATTTTGGGTGACACCAGGACAAGGTGGTGTTTCGGTTTAAGCCAGATTTCTTTCCTAAGGTTGTGTCTACTTTTCATCTCGATCAGGACGTTGTCTTGCCTTCTTTGTGTCCTAATCCTGCTAATTCCAAGGAGAGGACTCTGCATTCTTTAGATGTAAGTCAGGGTTCTGAAGTTTTACTTGGTAGCTACTGAATCTTTCAGGAAGACTGATGCTTTTTGTTCTTCCTTCTGGTCCTAGGAAGGGTTTGCCTCTGGCTAAGTCCACTATCAGCAGGTAGATTTGTCAGGCGGTGGTGCAAGCCTATTCTGCTAAGGGAAAGGAACCTCCCTTCCTCCTTGCTGCTCATTACACTCGTGCGATTGGTGCCTCTTGGGCCTTTCAGCACCAGGCATCTGTTAAACAAGTTTGTAAGGCCGCAACTTGGTCTTCTGTTCATACTTTTTCCAAGTTTTACAAGGTTGATGTTAGGGCGTCAGCTGATGCTGCTTTTGGCCGTAAAGTTCTTCAGGCAACAGTGGTTTAAACTGCCTGCCGTTGTTCTTTGGGGATCCCACCCTACTTTACGGACACTGCTTTTGGACGTCCCAAGCATAAAGAATTTAGTGAAAGGACGTGCTGTATACTTGGAAAAATACAATTCTGTGAGTACTCACCTGTAGAATTGATTTTGTAGTATACAGCACGTCCTGTTTCACCCCTCCCTTGTTATCATTATTCTTGGTTACCTCTGTATGGTGATTTGTTCAGATGTTTGGTTGGGGTTCCTTCATTTTTATTCTGCCGGCTTCTTGTCTAACACTGGGAATTTGTGGGAGGCTCCTGTTTTATAGGGCCAGGATATGCCACAAGTCTTTTCTGCAGTCCACTGTGCCACCTTGTGGCGGATATCCCAACCTTAAAGAATTTAGTGAAACAGGACGTGCTGTATACTACAAAACCAATTCTACAGGTGAGTACTCACAGAATTGTATTTTCCGATTACAGGATTACAAAAACAAGGATTATAAAACAAGGATTATAAAAAGGAAGAGGATATAACTGGAGACAACACTAGCTATAACTATGTGTCAGAACAAGACACACAAATACATAATCAATATTAAACCTGAAATAAATCATTAAATACTAAATATTGACAATTTCATAGATATGTAAATGAGGTACAACAATATAAAGTGCCTATGACTACTAAATCTATGTACTCTGAAAAAGCATAGAATGAGGGTGAAAGGGAAGGTCACAGGGGGTGCATATAGTAATGTCCAGACGGTCATTTGGACCATCTGGTATGCGAGTAGACAATTGAAAAATCCATCTTGCTTCAATTGCAAGGAGTTTCTTTTATTCAAACCGCCTCCCCTTAGACCTAGTCTGATTTTTCGGATGGCCTATACCTTTAAAGTGGAGGTCTCTCCTTGGCGTAGTGATACACAGCATCTAGCCACATTTGATTATACTATCTCACAACATTGTAAATGTGCTCAATAACCCAAGCTTCAAACACCTGACAGTGCAGCCAACATATTGCAGGCCACACACTGTACATGTGACAGCATATATCAGGCAAGTCGTTTTGCAATTTAGAAAATCCTTGATATAATAGGTCCACCGACTTATTCATGATTTAATCATATTACCCTTATCTATATACATGCAACATGGGCACCTATGTATGCCACAAGGGTAGCATCCTCTTACTGTAAGTCATGTTTCTCTATAGGTAATAGGATTCTTGAGGAGGGAAGGGGCCAATGTAGATGCCAGACTCGGGGCATTTTTGGCCACCACTCTAATCATCTATCAATATGTCAGTGTATAAGAATCCTGGGTATGATTGTATCATTTGTGAAGTCGGTGGAGAACTCAAGACATGAGCGGGTTTCTGTTGCTCACATTAGCCCACAACAACCTACTTCCTTTACCAGGTTAGCAGGGAACAGGTTGTTCTGAGGTTGTGTGATGGGAAACATGCTGACAGGTACTACTTACACAATCTTTTGCAGGGAAACAGGCACACAACTTATTCATAAACACATGTTCAAGTTTACTTTGCGAGGCAGCCATGTCAAAGTAGTCCGATTTATGCGATGTACCCAACAGTGTTTGAATTGTCTTATTTAAATCCACCCGTGCCAGCGTGTTTCCGAATGGTAATCACTGTCCCGCCACCAATAGGAAATACTACTCACCTGAACCCCTGGGCTATGATGAATAGCCAACCTTGTTTAATCACATAACATGGTAGCTCTGCGCAGTTGATTTACACCTGGGCCATTTTTACTCAGTTATCACCAGCATATGGCAGAGACACATATAAATAAATGGACATAATATAGTGTAATACTGTCTAAAATGTAGACCAATTTATTAAGAAGGTACTCATGCTAACACTTTAAAAATAGTGCTTTCAAAGAAATCGGGCATCGATGAAGAGCATCTCTCAGCATCCCGCTTAGCTGTTCTGACTGCCGCTTTCTTTTTTTTGTAAATTATTTATTTATGATTTTCAATACATACAAGCGACATGCATATAGAGTTACGAAAAAAATAGCAAAAACAAGATTAATACGAGTTGTTGTCTTTGAGGGGGGACCTGGGAGGGCCAGAAATAGGGTCTTATCAAGGGGGTGGCGGGGTAGGAGGGGGGAGACAAGAGGTTCAGGACTGTCTTCAGTGTACGCAAGATGCATCCGCAGTAACCTCTAGACCTCTTTCAGGGTCAATGTGTACTCCTCTGACTCAGTCAAGTATATCCACCTGAACCATGTTCTCATAAATTTATCATGGTTCCCATCTCTGGAGGCCATGAGGTTCTCGTACCTGATCATGAACCCACATTGCAAAAGAGGGCGGGACCTCTTTTTTCCACATTAATGGAATACAAGCCTTAGCTGCGTTAAGCATATGGCACACTAAGGAGCCTCGGTATCTTTTCATTGGCACTTTCGACATGTGGAGTAAACAAAGAGCTGGGTCATCGGGCACCTCTTCATTCACTAGTTGGCCCGCAACTTCCCTAACCCTCCCCCAGAACTCCAGGACCACAGGATATGCAACAGATCACCCTCTTCGCCTCCACATGTCCAACACTGACTGCCGCATTCTTAAATCAAACTACAGCGGCTGTCTGTGCCCTCCTAATCGTCCCGCTGATGTCACCTCCTCAAGACGCTTGCGTGCCTCGGAGACGCGTTTCACGCTCAATGTAAACAGCGGAGCAGAGCCCATCTTAAGAGAATATCCCCAGCCACAGCCCTAATTAATATAATTTGCCAAATCTTAAAAGGAACAGATATTCATTCATCTATAAGGAGTATATGGAGTGTTATAAGGCTATGTTCACTCCTACTGGCCATGTTAACAGCAAGCTTCCCTTCAAGTGAATTTAAGTGTTTTTACTTGTATGCAGATAATAAATTTATATTATGTACAAAGATGAAAAACATGAAAACTATCCAGAGGTCTCCAGTCCCCAAAAATCCAAGTGTCAGTGCAGCCGTTCCACCTCTCCTCCTCCAACCCCATATCAAATCAAGGGTGTACAATTGGATGTTCTCCCATTGCCACTTGAGATAGGTAGCATTCAGTCTGGGCAAATATGGCTTTGAGATGGTTTTTAGACTCCGATAAAAGGGTATGAATATAACTCCCCCAGGTATTGAAGAACTTTTTTTACCTTCTCCTCTTTCTATATCGCTGACTCCAACCACTCCATTCTGAAGAGAAACATTAGCCTTTCCAAGAATAAGGCCAGGGAAGGGAGTGGAGGTGGGGGCAGGTGGGTCAATCTAAGGATGTCACATTTTAATAAAAGTAATGATTGGTTTTGTGGTTTCAGCTGCACCTGTGAAAAATAGTGTGGTGTTACCCTTTAATCTTTCTCTATTCCATTTCCTGTCTTTTTTCCTCCAGTTGAAACATCCAGCTGGAATAATATAGAGGACTATGCTAGTGTCTCTCCAAATGAAGATGACATCACATCAAGGTCTGCAGCAGCCTTGACCACCCCAGACAACTATCCAGCACCTCTCCTGGAGGTTATGGAAACTCACCCCTCTTTGCTGGGGGTGAAGTTTGTTGACATCTCACATCCTTCCACACAATATAAATCTTCAAAAAATGTGTTTTCTTGTTTTGAATGCGGAAAATATTTTACCTATAAATCAGACCTTGTGAGACATGAGAGAGTTCATACCGGGGAGAAGCCATTTTTTTGTTCTAAATGTGGGAAATATTTTTCTCAGAGAGCAGGTCTCGTCAGGCATGAAAGAGTTCACACAGGAGAAAAGCCATTTGCATGTTCCGCATGTGGGAAATCTTTTCCTGTTAAATCAGAGCTTATAAGGCATCAAAAAGTTCACGTAGAGGAGAAGCTTTTTGCATGTTCTGAATGTGAGAAAAGTTTTTCGGATGAAGCAAAACTTATCAAGCATAAAGGAGTTCACGCAGAGCAGAAACCATTTGCATGTTCTGAATGTGGGAAATGCTTTTCTGTGAAATCCTATCTCATCAGTCATGAAAAGCTTCATACAGGGGAGAAGCCATTCACATGTGCTGAATGTGGGAAATGTTTTTCGAAGAAAATGGGTCTTATCGGTCATAAAAGAATTCATTCGGGGGAGAAGCCATTTGTATGTTCTAAATGTCGGATTTGTTTTTCTGATAAATCATCCCTCATCAGACACAAAAGAGTTCATACGCGGGAGAAGCCATATTCCTGTGCTGAATGTGGGAAATGTTTCTCTCATAAACCAGGACTTGCTATACATGAAAGAGTTCATACAGGGGAGAAGCCATTTACATGTTCTGAATGTGGAAGAGGTTTTTCTGTTAATTCAGCACTAGTCAGACATGCAAGAGTTCATACGGGGGAGAAGCCATTTGTATGTTGTGAATGCGGGAAATGCTTTTCCCAGAAATCTGATCTTGTCACACATGAAAGAATTCATACAGGGGAAAACCCTTATTGTTGTTCTGAATGTGGGAAATGTTTTTCTGATAAAGCAGTCCTCATCAGGCATGAAAGAGTTCATACAAGGGAGAAGCCTTTTTCATGTTCTGAATGTGGAAAGTGTTGTTCTTCTAAATCAGAACTTAACATACATGTAAGAGTTCATACCGGAAAGAAGCCATACTCCTGTTCCGAATGTGGTAAATGTTTTTCTCAGAAATCAATTCTTGTCACTCATAAAAGAGTTCATACAGGGGAGAAGCCATATTCGTGTTCTGAATGTGGGAAATGTTTTTCTCAGAAATCGCAGCTTATCAGACATGAAAAAGTTCATACAGGGTGAAGCCATATTCTTATACTGAACACAGGAAAAATATTTTTCTAAGAAAATAGTCCTTATTGGTTATGAATAGAGGAAAGAAGACTTTGGGAAATGTTTTTCTCAAAAATCCCACCTTGCCAAATGTGAAAATCCCTGTACAAGGTAATATTTTTGTTAATACAAGAGGAAGAGGAATATTGTCTTGTAACTGTAGAAATATAATTAAATATAATACAGTTTTGTGTACTTCCTCTAAATCCATTTTTTAAGTTTGATCTGTTGTGGGTTGGAAACAAAAAGCAGACTGGATCATGCTTAATGGGAAACTCTCCAGACAACCGCGATCAATTTTAGCAGACTTGGAAACCTTGGATAAAACTGTGTTCTAAATGTGAAAATAGTAATATATAATTAAATATAATACAGTTTGGGCACTTCTTCTAAATCCATTTTTTAAGTTTAATCTGTTGTGGGTTGGAAACAAAAAGCCAATTGGATCGTGGTAAATGAAAAACCGTATTATGCATGACACCCAAGATGAATTTTAGTAGACTTGGAACCCTTGGATAAAATTGTGTTCTAAATGTGGAAATATTAACATATAAATAAATATAATACAGTTTGGGCACTTCCTCTAAATCCATTTTTTAAGTTTGATCTGTTGTGGGTTGAAAACAAAAAGCAGACTGGATCATGGTAAATGAGAAATAAGTATTATGCTTGACACCCAAGATCGATCTTAGCAGACTTGGAACCTTTGGATAAAATTGTGTGTTCTAAATATGGAAATATTAATATATAATGAATAATAATTTATAATGTAATACAGTTTTGGGTACTTCCTCTAAATCCAGTTTTTAAGTTTGATCTGCGGTGGGCTGGAAACAAAAAGCGGGTTGGATCATGGTAAATGAGAAACTCAAGTATTATGCATGACACCCAAGATCAATCTTAGCAGACTTGGAACTCTTAGATAAAATGTTGTTCTAAATGTGCAAATAGTAATATATAATTAAATATAATACAGTTTTGGGTACTTCCTCTAAATCCAGTTTTTAAGTTTGATCTGTGGTGGGCTGGAAACAAAAAAAGCGGATTGGATCATGGTAATTGAGAAACTCTCAAGTATTATGTATGACACCCAAGATCAATTTTGGCAGACTTGGAACCTTTGGTTAAAATTGTGTGTTCTAAATATGGAAATATTAATATATAATTAATAATAATTTATAATGTAATACAGTTTTGGGTACTTCCTCTAAATCCAGTTTTTAAGTTTGATCTGCGTTGGGCTGGAAATAAAAAGCGGGTTGGATCATCGTAAATGAGAAACTCAAGTATTATGCATGACACCCAAGAACAATTTTAGCAGACTTGGATAAAATTTAGAGCAGAGTGTGGAAGTAGGGAGATGGGGTGGGGGGAGGGGCGACGCATGGGGAGCCATGGATGAAGCGCAGCGATAAAACGGGGCGTTTCTTTTTGTGCTTTATTATTTCCAAGATGCTAATCAGAATATATTTCAAGGGGAAAAGATTCAGAGGAGGTGTGTGGACGGGGTAAAGGATTTCATGAATTGTTTACACTCTGTATATTTATTTATTTGAGTCATGAAAAAGAATTCTAAGAGTTCTTTTATGTAGGAATAATAATGTAATGTACATGTATGAGAAAATCAAGGTTGTCTATTGAAACTGCTTTTTTTTTTTCTTATTTAAAATGTAATTAAAAAAAGCTTTGAAATATGTTTGATTGTATGCCTATCAAATGAGCTGCCTCAGAAGTTATTTATACATTTTCAGCGGAATGTTAACCTATATATATATATATATATATCAAATATATAGATAACCTATATATAGTATAGGTAAGGGAGCGGACTTGTGACCGGAGGGTGGCAGGTTCGAATCCCGGTCCTGGGACATGACTGAAGTGCTCTTGAGCAAGGCACCTAACACCCGAACTGCTCCCCGGGCGCCGTAATTAGGGCAGCGCATAACCTATATATATATATCAAATGAGCTGCCTCAGAATTTATTTATATCTGAATAGTTCTGTACTACAAAACCTCATGAACCCAAGAATAGTTGAAAAGCAAACAAACCTCTAATTAGTATAGTAGCCTGCTCACAATGCATGAGTTTATGCTGTGAAGTGTAGAGGTCATATGAAGACCTAATGAAAGCACATATTTACTGTTATTGTTTTACAAAGATCTGCTATGAATCAGCTCTGAGGACAGTTTAATAAAGGACCCCTATGCCAGTTACTTGTTTCAGTCTTAATTTCTTTTTGTTACAAGACTCCAAGTGACTGGCCCACAGACTATATAGATGTCAGACTAGTTAAGATCACAAATGTTCTGCCAGGATTGCCACCTTAGTAAGGAGTCACCAGTTTCAAGAATAGATGCCCGTCCCAGCCCTATTTGCAAGTTGGTATGCTGTACTGCAGATATCAATCAATGTGAAAGGGACTCTCTGGGCTGTCGTATAATATATGTCCCTTTATTCTAAGTATACAGCACGTCCTGTTCCAGAAGAAATTCCTTACTCTTGGGTTATACATCCAGTAGATGGCGCTGGACTGCAGAGACAGAAAAGTGGCTTCTCCCGGCCCCATATATACCAGGGACCTCCGACAAATTCCCCAGTTCTTCTCTGCAGTCTGGGGTGCGATGACTAGAAGATGGCTCTTTCTACTCGCAGGTGAGCGGGGCTTATTAGCCTGCGGCCCTGTAGGACTATTCCCACCAGTTCCTTTTCACTACCTCCCAGCTTAGGCTGCGCTGGTCGGGTGATGGTAGGCAGCACCGCTGCCAGATGCTAGGGAGCGCTGCTCCAATTGCAGTCCCCCACCAAAGGGTAGGCGGTACAGGCCCGTGGTGAGCCTTATGGGATGCCCTTCCCGCGACCGTGTGCCCTTCACCCCCTGCCCCCTCAGGCTCCTCTTAGGTGGTCCACTGCTTCCCCTTCGCTCCCTCTGGGTAGATGTCGGGGGGGGGGGGGGTGTGTATGTATTTAATATGTTTTCATTTTCTGCCTTTTGTACTGGCTTGTATTACCTGCCGCCGCGCGCTTGTACTCCGCAGACGGCGGCGTCATCACCTCAGGCGCTGCTGCGGCGTCATTGGTTGGCCTTGTCACGGGGGCGTGTTTTCGCGCTCTTCGGGGGGATGACGTTTTCCGCATCACTTCTCCGCGGCCCGCCCCTCGAGGTATATGTGGGCGCCATTTTGGAGCTCCTGTGCTGCGTGTCTGGCGTCTCCCTATTGCGGTCCGTAAGTGCCCCTGCGGGCTGGCTTTTTCTTTGTATTTCATTATATTATGCTTACGGGTTCTTGCTTTATGTCTTACAGGCAGGTCAAACTTTTAGTGGTTTCTCCCGGCCCTATCCCCTTTAAGCGTTTACCCCTTATTGGCGGGCTTTTGTATTTGTATATCTCCCACTTCCCTAGCGGGCTATTGGGGCATCCTGGGTAGCCTTTTCGGCATCAATCCTGACTTGGAATATTGTGCCACAATAATCACCATATGGAGGCTTCTCAGGATAATGTGCTTGGGGTTCCCTCGGGACAAGCCCGGCTGTGTGTGGCGTGTGGGGTATCCCCTATAAGTGATGTCAGGGTGTGTGTTCACTGTGCCCAGCAGACGCTTGCGCTGCAGTCTGGGTTACCGGTGGCTGGGCCTGTGCCCCCTCGGGCTTCGCCTACCCCCCACGCTTACATCTGACTCCTAGTGAGGTGCATACCAGTGGGGAGTCTCAACGTGATTTGGCTGCACGGGTGGCCAGCATTGAGAGACATATTGCTGGGTCTGGCCCGCGTAAGGCTTCTGCTAAGAAGCGGCATTTATTACCTGGTGTTTCCCTCTTTCCTATGGAGGCTGAGAAATATTCTTAGTATACAGTACGTCCTGCTCCAAATATAATACTTACAAGTGGGATATACTCCGCCAGATGGCGCTGGACTGCAGAGACATCGAAAATAGGCTCCTCCCGGCCCCTCAAATACCCGGGGACCTCCCACAAATCCCCAGAATTTCTCTGCAGTCTGGCTGCGAAGGACGAGAAATTGTCTCTCTACTCGCAGGTGAGCGGGGTTATTCACCTGTAGGACTATTCCCACCCGTTCCACTAGTAATATGCCTCCCAGCCTTGGCTGCGCTGGTCGGGTGATGGTAGGCAGCACCGCTGTTAAGTGCTCAGGAGCGCTGCTCCACCGCAATCCCCCACCAAAGGGTAGGCGGTTCAGGCTTATGGTGAGCCTCTATGGGATGCCCCTCCCGCACTATTGCCCCTACCTATCGGTGGGTCCTATTTAAGTGGCCGCCGTCCTCCCTCATTCTCCTTGTAGTCTTCGGGGGAAAAGGGGGGGGGGGTGTATGTGTATAGATAGTGTAACTGGCACAAATGCAATATATACCTGTCTTTTCACATGCCTTTATTCTTGTGTCAGCTGCCGCGCTGACTTGTCTTTACTGTATTTTAAATTTGCCGCCGCCGCGCGCCGACTTCGCTCCGCGCTTGGCGGCGGCATTACCTCAGGCGCTGGCGCGTCTTCATTGGCTGCTTGCCGTGCTGGCTTTGCGCTCTTCGGGGGGGCGGGGCTCGTCTTTGGCGCGTTCCGCGTCATCGCTGTTACTGGCCTGCCCCTCGAGGTATACCGACGCCATCTTCCCTGTCTGGTTGGCCTATGTGCGACGACTCCTACCTACCGCGGTCCGTAAGTGCCCTCGCGGGCGGCTTTTATTTACTTCACTTGGGTTACGATGTACTTAAGGTCTTGTCTGCTTATGTCTTTCAGGCGGGACAAACCCTTCCTGGCTTCTCCCGGCCCTTTTGTAGTATATTACTTATAGGCCTTGTAAAAAAAACTATACTCCCACTTCCCTAGCAGGTTAGGGGCATCCAGGGTTGCTATATAGCGTTATTCCCTATCGTCGTATAGCGCCGCAAAAAAATCACCATATGGAGGCATCCCAGGAGAATGTGACCGGGGTCCCTTCGGGACAAGACCGGCTGTGTGTAGCGTGTGGGCAGCCTCATGCTGACGCTGACAAGGCACGGGTCTGTGTACCCTGTGCTGAGCAGGTGCTTGCATTGCAATCTGGCCTGCCAGTGGCTGCACCTCGTTTCACTTCACCTACTCCCCCAAGCTTAAACCTCACTCCTACTGAGTTGCATACTAGAGGGGATTCTCAGCCTGATGTGTCTTCTAGACTGGCTACTGTTGAACAGATTATTGCACAGTCCTTAGCGCGTAAGGCCCCTGCTAAGAAGCGGCACTTGACGCCTAATGTCACTGTTTTCCCTATGGGAACTGAGGAGTTTATAAATCTGTGTTGCTATACCCCGTCTGACGAAGGGAGCTCTTTTCTGATTCAGGCTCATCTGATGAGAAACCAAGGGGTCATGACGATTCTGGTTCTGACCCCTGGGCCCCGGATGACACTGACAGATTTTTGACCCAGATTTTTGAGGTTCTCTCTATCTCTCACCCTGTTGAGGCCCCCAGGCAAAGAGGGGAGCTTTTCCATACAGCAAAATCGCATCTGAGCAGGCACATTTCCATAACCTTGTGCTCAAGGAATGGGAGTAAACTTCCCGGGGTTCCAAAAAGTTGGGATAGGAAGTATCCCTTTCCTGCTGAGGTGGTTAAATGTTGGTCATTCCCCCCCCCCCCCCCCCCCGAGGCGGATGCCCCGATCCTAGGGCTATCTAACACCTCTGTCATGCATTCCCCTGACTCTACTACCCTGCGGGATGCTGAAGACCGGCGTATTGATCAGCTGGCACCCCACGCCTTTGCATGTGCGGGGACGGCGCTGTGCCCGGTCTGTGCTTCTGCCATTATGGCTGTGGCCACTAGAACCCTTATCGGGAATATGCTTGATAGCACCCCTGATGATTTGCCTTGTGAGGTGTTTAATGCACTCTCCGGTTGTGATGTTTTTGTGAATTTTGTCCTATCAGCATTGGATGACACCATTAGAATGTGTGCCAGAACTTCTGCCCTCGTGGTGGCTATACGCCGCTCAGTTTGGCTGCGCCAGTGGGCTGCTGACAACGCTGCCAAGAAGGCCCTCACTGGGTTTCCCTTTAAAGGACTGCGCCTGTTTGGGGACCGCCTGGACCTTTTTGCTAAGGGAGGCAGGTTGCCCTAGCGCAGGCGGCAATCTCGGCCATTTCGGGGTCAGGGTTCCTTCTCCTCCCCTTTCCGTGGTGCAAGACAGGGAAGGGGGGTTTCTTTCCCTGGGGCCCGGGGAGATTTCTGGGGCAGAGGACGTGGACGTCCTGGCGCCTCCTGGGGTCCCAAAGCTAAATCCTCTCCCAAGCCCCCTCAAGCATGATGGGGCGCCCTCACCCATCCAGGTGGGGGGACGGCTGCAGCACTTTGCTCATGTCTGGAGGCTCCATGTCTCAGACCGGTGGATTCAGGAGGTAGTGTCCTCCGGTTACAAGTTGGAGTTTGCTGCCGATCCCCCTTCAAGATTCATCAGATCCCGGATTCCTCAGGACCCTGTGTCAGCTCAGGAGCTAGTGCAAGCAGTGCAAGGCCTCCTGGAGCTGGGGGTCATCTGCCAGGTCCCGTTAAGGGAAATAGGCAAGGGTTTTTATTCCAACCTATTCACAGTACCCAAAAAAGATGGTTCTGTCAGGCCCATCTTGGACTTAAAGATTCTCAACAAGTTTGTCAGGGGCAGGCGCTTTCGCATGGAAACTCTGCGATCTGCCATCAGTTCCCTGCGCCCAGGGGATTTCATGACTTCTGTGGACATCAAAGATGCTTACCTTCATATTCCTGTGTTCCCAGGTCATCAAAGGTTCCTCAGGTTCGCTCTGATGGATCAACACTACCAATTTGTGGCCTTGCCCTGTTCACCAAGGTGCTGGCGGGTGCGATGTCTCTGCTCAGATGTCAGGGCGTCCGAGTGCTTCCCTATCTGGACGACATCCTCATCACCTCCCAGTCTCTACACCAGGCAGAGTTGGATACTCAGCTGGTGGTGTCCACCCTGGAGTCATTTGGATGGGTGATCAACCACCCCAAGTCATCACTGTCCTCTTCCTTGGTAACTCCATTCCTAGGAATGAATCTGGATACAGTTCAGGCAAGGATCTTCCTTCCTCAGCAAAAGGTGGACAGTCTAATTGCACAGGCTCAGTCCCTCCTAGCTTGTCCCCATCCCCCCATCAGGCAGGGGATGCAGCTGGTGGGCCTGATGGTGGCGTCCTTCGAAGCGGACCCTTATGCTCAGTTCCACTTGAGGCCTCTGCAACTTCACCTATTGTCAGTATGGGACAAGGACCCTGCGTCCTTGGACAGGGTCTGTGTGCTCTCCCCCCTGGTCAGGAGGTCCCTCTTATGGTGGATGGACTCAAGGAACCTGTTGGGGGCAGATCTTTTCTTGCCCCTTCCTGGGAGACGGATGCCAGTCTGTCAGGTTGGGGGGGTTTCTGGAAGTCCCTGCGGTTCCAGGGGAAATGGGGCCCTCAGGAGGCCCACACACCTATCAATGTCTTGGAGCTGCGGGCGATCAGGCTAGTTCTGGCTCGCTTGACTACTCATCTACGGGCTCTGCCTGTTCAGGTGCGCTCGGACAACCAGACGGCAGTTGCATTTCAGCTGTGTACATCCCGGAGGTGGAAAATCGCCTGGCGGACTCTCTGAGTAGGGGAAACTCTCGCCAGGGAGAATGGTCCCTATGCAGCAGGGTGTTTCAATCTCTGTGTCTCCATTGGGGCCAACCAGATGTGGATCTGTTTGCGTCCCGCCACAATCACAAGCTCCCAGCTTTTGTCTCTCTGTCCCAGGATCCTCTGGCCCTGACCTCGGATACGCTAGCAATGTCATGGAAGGACTTTCAGTTCCTGTATGTCTTCCCTCCAATTCCCCTGCTGGGCAGGGTTCTGCGCAAGATTTCTCTGGAGGGGGTGCCAGCAATTCTGGTGGCCCCCAGGTGGCCAAGAAGAGTGTGGTTCGCAGACGTGGTGCAGCTGGCAGTAGATCAGTACGCTCTGCCCTTGGTGCCAGATCTGCTCACTCAGGGCTCACTACGCCATCCCAATTTACAAATTCTGGCTTTGACGAATTGGCTGCTGAAACCTCCATCTTGATGGAGAAGGGGCTGTCTTCCTCGGTTGTGGATACTTTGATTAAAGCTAGGAAGAAGTCTTCCTCTTCCATTTATTACAGGGTTTGACATGCCTACATTGACTGGTATGAGTCTAAGTCTCTTCCCTGTCGTGTGTTCTTTATTGCCAGGATTCTGGAGTTCCTGCAGCATGGGTTGTAGATGGGGCTCCAACTCAGTACTCTGAAGGGTCAGGTTTCTGCCCTGGCTATTTTCTTCCAGAAGTCCTTTACTCAGCACCCTCTGATCAGGACTTTTTTCCAGGGGGTCACTCATGTGCGTCCCCCACGTAAGCCTATGGTGCCTGTTTGGGATCTGAACTTGGTCCTGTCAGCCTTGCAGGGTGCTCCCTTTGAACCTGTGCAGGATGCTGCCTTGGCCATTCTTACACTCAAGGTTGTGTTTCTGGTTGCTATCACTTCTGTCAGGCGTGTATCTGAGTTGGCGGCACTGTCCATTCAGCCCCCCTACTATGAGAGACACCAGGACAAGGTGGTGTTTCGTTTCAAACCTGACTTTCTGCCTAAGGTAGTGTCTGCTTTTCATTTGAATCAGGACATTGTCCTTCCTTCTTTGTGCCCTAATCCTAGCAATGCTAAGGAGAGAGTTTTGCGCTCTTTGGATGTGGTTAGGTGTCTGAAGTACTATCTGGTGGCTACTGCACCTTCCAGGAAAACTGATGCTCTTTTTGTGGTCCCTTCTGGTCCTAGGAAGGGTTTGGCTCCTGCCAAGTCTACTATCAGCAAGTGGATTCGTCAGGCTGTGATTCAGACCTACTCGGCTAAGGGGAAGAATCCTCCCTTCCGCCTTACTGCTCATTCCACTCGTGCTATTGGTGCCTCTTGGGCTTTTCAGCACCAGGCTTCTGTTGAACAAGTTTGCAAGGCCGCTACTTGGTCTTCTGTTCACACCTTTTCAAAGTTATACAAGGTTGATGTTAGGGCCTCAGCTGATGCTGTTTTTGGCCGAAAGGTTCTGCAGGCTGCAGTGGTTTAAACTGCCTGCTGCTGCCTTTTTCTTGGGGATCCCACCCTTCTTTATGGACACTGCTATTGGATGTCCCACTTGTAAGTATTATATTTGGAGCAGGACGTACTATATACTAAGAATAATACAATTCTGTGATTACTCACCTGTAGAATTGGTATTATGAGTATACAGTACATCCTGCTCCACCCCACCCTTGGTTTTGCATTATCTTGGATCCCCTGTATGGTGATTGTTATCATTGTTATAGTTGACAGTTGGGTTGTTTAATTCTCCCGGCTTCTTGTTAACTGCTTTTCAATGCTGGGGATTGTGGGAGGTCCCTGGGTATTTGAGGGGCCGGGAGGAGCCTATTTTCGATGCCTCTGCAGTCCAGCGCCATCTGGCGGAGTATATCCCACTTGTAAGTATTATATTTGGAGCAGGACGTACTGTATACTCATAATACCAATTCTACAGGTAATCACAGAATTGTATTTATTTGACGTTACCAGTTATACCCCTCTGGAAAAGGGGAATTATTTTTTGATTCAGAATCATCCGAGGAGCAGCCTAAGGTTTATGGTGCCGATTCTGGGTCTGACCCCTGGGCTTCATATGATACTGACAGGCTTTAGCTCACATTTTTGAAGTACTCTGTATCTCTCCTCCTGCCATGGCTCCGTGGCAGCAGGGGGAGCTGTTTCATTCTGTTAAACCACGCTTGGAGTTTCCTGAACAAACTCACTTTAATAACCTGGTGCTCAAAGAGTGGGAACGGCCTAGCCGGCTTCCCGGGGTGTCAAAGAGTTGGGATAACAGGTATCCCTTTCCCGCTGAGATGGTTAAACGATGGTCATGTCCTCCCGAGGTGGATGCACCAGTTCTGGGTTTGTCCAACACATCTGTCATGCATTCCCCTGACACTACTACATTGAGAGATGGGGAAGACAGGTGCATAGATCAGCTAGCGTGCCATGCCTTTGCCTGTGTGGGGACTGCGCTGCGTCCAGTCTGTGCCTTTGCCATTACGGCTGTGGCTATTAAAAGCCTGCTCAGGAGTCTCTTAGATTGGGCTCCTGATGATGCAGGTAGTGAAGAGTATAGAGCTCTTCTGCGCTGTGAGGAATTTGTTGCATATATTCTTTCTGCCTTGGATGATACCATTAGAATGTGTGGCAGGGCTTCTGCCTTGTTGGTGGCGATACGCCGCTCGGTCTGGCTGCGCCAGTGGGCAGCTGACAACGCTGCTAAGAAGGCTCTCGCTGGTTTTCCCTTCAAGGGGCTGCGCCTCTTTGGTGAACGTCTGGACTTGTTTGCTAAGGGTGGCAAGTTACCTCAGCGTAGAAGGCAGCCCCGGTCCTTTCGGGGGTTCAGATGCCTTATTCCAAGTATGTCACACACCCCGCTTCCACTATTCTTGACATATGGGTTATGGTCCAGTAGAGGGCGAACTTCTGCAGAGATGAAAGCAAAAAAGAAGCCCCCCCCGGTCCATAAATACCTGGGACCTCCCACACATTCCCCAGTTCCTTCTCTGCAGGACGGCGAGCAAGTCAGAAGATGTCTGCTTCTCTTCCTTGCAGGTAAGCCCTATTTCTGCCCAGACCTTTATACATTAAGCTCAATATTAGCCTCCCAGCCTTGGCTGCAGGTCGGGGCGAGGGTAGGAATCACCTTAATAGGTGTTTAGGGAGCTCCCCCGTGAGACCCCATATAAAGGGGTAGGCGGAATCCGGGTTGGTGATCCCGGTTTGGGATGCCCTGTCCCTAATTGCATATATATATATATATATATATATCTCCCTTACACCATACTTGGTACAGGATTATCCCCCTTCCGGGTCCCTCTGTTAACCCTCACGTTGGGGGGGGGGGGGGGGGGAACTTTTCCTTTTTTTCTTTCAAGTGTGAATGTGTGTGTGTATGTGTGCTTGGTGCTTCACATTTTTTGCTTCGGTTGAGGCGAGCTTCTTCCCCTCAGGCTGCGGTGTTAAGGGGGTGGGGCCAGGTGCTTGCACGTTGCCATGGCCCGCCCCCCCTTTTGTTGCGGAGACAATTGCGGAGCCCAGCCCACGGCTGGAGTAGGGGGGTGGGGCCAGGCGCGGCGCGCGATCCGCGCTGGCCCACCCCTCCTTCTTCCCTTTCTCAATCTCCTTCTCTGAGCTGAGAGCGGTGGCAGCCATTGTACAAGGCACGTGAGTGCCCTCCCGGGCTCCCCCCTATTTATGTATCTGACTTAGCCATGTGCCCCATCCTGTCAGGGGACAGCGCTAGTCCTTTGTCACTTTTTCCTTGATTTATGATGGTATATATAATATATATGTGTGTGTGCATGTGCTTATGGCCACTCCCTTGTGTCTTTCAGGAGGACACCTTGTGGCTTGCTTAAAAGGGGGTTCTCCCGGTCCTAGGGTCCCTAGCAGAAATTTGGGGCACTTATAAATCCTCCCACTTGGGACTTAAGGGGCATCCCGGGTTGCTTACCAGCGAAATTTCCTCGGGTCATTGTGACTACCAAAAAATCACCATATGGAGGCTCCACAGGATACCGGGCTCGGGCTCCCCTTGGGACAATCCCAGCTATGTGTGGGTTGTGGGGTATCCCTTACGGGGGAGAATGTGCTTATTTGCATACCATGTGCGCAACAGGCCATAACGCGGCAGTCGGGACCCCAGGCGTCTGGGTCAGTGCTGCCCGCCTCTCCTACCCCACCCCGCATCATCCATACCCCAAGTGACACTGTCATTAGTGGGGAGTCGCACTCGGATGTATGTGCCAGGCTGGCCAACCTCGGGAAAATTATTTCTAGCTCAGTGGGCAGAAAGGCCACTGCTAAGAAAAGGCATCTGTCACCGGCTACGCCGGTAATTGATTTTGATGATTATGACTCCCCTGATTGGGCTGATTATTCCCCGCTTGAGGAGGGGGAATTGTTTGAGGAATCTGAGACTGAGGAATTGCAGTTCTTTGATTCTGATGCCTGGCAGGCGCTGGGGGATGCTGTGGATACCCCCAAGGTCCTGGCCCATCTCTTAGAGGTTCTGGATATTTCCCCACCAGCGGAGGCCCCTCCCTTTTAAGATCACTGCTCATTCTACTCGTGCTGTTGGGGCTTCCTGGGCCTTTCAGCACCAGGCTTCTGTTGAACAAGTTTGTAAGGCTGCTACTTGGTCTTCTGTTCATACTCTTTTTATAAGTTTTATAAGGTTGATGTTCGGGCCTCAGCGGATGCTGTTTTTGGCCGCAAGGTTCTGCAAGCTGCAGTGGTTTAAATTGGTGCATTTTTTGCTGTATTTGGATCCCCACCCATGACGGACACTGCTATTGAATGTCCCATATGTCATGAATAGTGGAAGTGGGGTGTGTGACATACTTGGAATAATACCATTTTGTGATTACTCACCTGTAAAATGGGTATTATAAGTATGTCACACACCCCGCTTCATCCCGCCCTTTGGTATTTGGATACTTTATATGGTGAACCCTTTATTGTTAAGAATGTTTTATTGGCTCTTCCTGGTCCCCTTAATGCTGTCATATACTGGGGAATGTGTGGGAGGTCCCAGGTATTTATGGACCGGGAGGGGCTTCTTTTTTGCTTTCATCTCTGCAGAAGTTCACCCTCTACTGGACCATAACCCATATGTCGTGAATAGTGGAAGCGGGGTGTGTGACATACTTATAATACCCATTTTACAGGTGAGTAATCACAAAATGGTATTTTTACTTTACTTACCTCCGATCGTCAGCTCCTGTGTCCCTCGCAGCTCCGATTGCAGATGGGGTCATCGCTGGCCATTAGAGGGGGGAGGCAGGCGATCAGATCATCGCCTACCTTCCCCCTCCTGTGGGCAGCGATGACAACTGAAAGAACAACAGCCTGGAGCCAGGACGACACCCGGGAGTGACGTCATAAGCCCCGCCCAAAAGGGGTGGGGCTTAGCGGCAAGATGGCGGTGCCCGTCGGGAGAAGAGGTGGAGAGGGCTTGTTAGGCTCTCTCCTGAAGCTGAAGTGCCGGGGGGGGGATGATCGGAGGCCCCCCTGGTGATAAGGAGACCCGGCGGGAGCGATCGGACACGTAGATAAGTAAATGTAAAAAAATAAATAAATAAATAAAAATTACATGTAATTCCGGCGGAGGGCACTTCCCTGCAGCCGGGTGGGGCCTGGGTGGGGGATCGAAGCCCCCGCGGATGAAGAGGGGACCTGGCCGGATCGAACGAGGGGTCTGCTGTAGCGGGGGGGGGGCACGTAGTCAGGCACGTAGATTCTACCTGCTTGGCACTTAAGTGGGGTAGAAGCGAGCATATAGAATCTGTGCTTGCCACTGAAAGGGAGATAGCTCTTTTGGGGATTCATTTGCACTATGGATGGGATGCCCTTGCTGTGTATTTGTTTTTCATTGTATGTGTGGTATGTCATATACTTTATATACATTTCTGATGATTTGAATTGACTATTAGGCGATTGTTTAGTTGAGCTGATTGGTGTGGTTTGAGTACTGCCCTTATCGTGGTAGCTGTCCACATTATTTTGTCTATTAATTCATGGTTGGTGGAAGGGCGTCCTTACTGGCACATCATACTCATTTATATATCTTTGTGAATTTGCTGGTGCTGAGTCATTTCCTTTTTTCAATATTAAGTATAATGAGCAACTAGCAACCTGCACCATGGGAATGCTGGGAAGGTACGCATAGCAAGCAACCTGAGAGAAGGGCCTGTGGCATGGGATCGCCGGGAAGGTATGTATCACGAGCAATTGGAGGGCAGCGACTGCGCCATGGGATCACTGGGAAGGTAAAGATAACCAGCAATTGGAGAGCTGCGACTGCGCCATGGGATCACTGGGAAGGTATAGATAACGAGCAATTGGAGAGCAGCGACTGCGCCATGGGATCACTGGGAAGGTATAGATAACCAGCAATTGGAGAGCAGCGATTGCGCCATGGGATCACTGGGAAGGTATAGATAACAAGCAATTGGAGAGCAGCGACTACGCCATGTGATCACTGGGAAGGTATAGATAACCAGCAATTGGAGAGCAGCGACTGCGCCATGTGATCACTGGGAAGGTATAGATAACCAGCAATTGGAGAGCAGCGACTGCGCCATGGGATCACTGGGAAGGTATAGATAACCAGCAATTGGAGAGCAGCGACTGCACCATGTGATCACTGGGAAGGTATAGATAACCAGCAATTGGAGAGCAGCGACTACGCCATGGGATCACTGGGAAGATATAGATAGCGAGCAATTGGAGAGCAGCGACTGCGCCATGGGATCACTGGAAGGTATAGATAACGAGCAATTGGAGAGCAGCGACTGCGCCATGGGATCACTGGGAAGGTATAGATAACCAGCAATTGGAGAGCAGCGACTGCGCCATGGGATCACTGGGAAGGTATAGATAACGAGCAATTGGAGAGCAGCGACTGCGCCATGGGATCACTGGGAAGGTATAGATAACCAGCAATTGGAGAGCAGCGACTACGCCATGTGATCACTGGGAAGATATAGATAACAAGCAATTGGAGAGCAGCGACTGCGCCATGTGATCACTGGGAAGGTATAGATAACAAGCAATTGGAGAGCAGCGACTGCGCCATGGGATCACTGGGAAGGTATAGATAACCAGCAATTGGAGAGCAGCGACTGCGCCATGGGATCCCCCGGAAGGTATAGATAACAAGCAAATGGAGAGCAGCGACTGCGCCATGGGATCACTGGGAAGGTATAGATAACCAGCAATTGGAGAGCAGCGACTGCGCCATGGGATCCCCCGGAAGGTATAGATAACCAGCAATTGGAGAGCAGCGACTGCGCCATGGGATCACTGGGAAGGTATAGATAACCAGCAATTGGAGAGCAGCGACTGCGCCATGTGATCACTGGGAAGGTATAGATAACCAGCAATTGGAGAGCAGCGACTGCGTCATGTGATCACTGGGAAGGTATAGATAACCAGCAATTGGAGAGCAGCGACTGCGTCATGTGATCACTGGGAAGGTATAGATAACCAGCAATTGGAGAGCAGCGACTGCGCCATGGGATCACTGGGAAGGTATAGATAACCAGCAATTGGAGAGCAGCGACTGCGCCATGTGATCACTGGGAAGGTATAGATAACCAGCAATTGGAGAGCAGCGACTGCGCCATGTGATCACTGGGAAGGTATAGATAACGAGCAATTGGAGAGCAGCAACTGCGCCATGGGATCACTGGGAAGGTATAGATAACCAGCAATTGGAGAGCAGCGACTGCGCCATGTGATCACTGGGAAGGTATAGATAACTAGCAATTGGAGAGCAGCGACTGCGCCATGGGATCACTGGGAAGGTATAGATAACCAGCAATTGGAGAGCAGCGACTGCGCCATGGGATCACTGGGAAGGTATAGATAACCAGCAATTGGAGAGCTGCGACTGCGCCATGTGATCACTGGGAAGGTATAGATAACGAGCAATTGGAGAGCAGCGACTGCGCCATGTGATCACTGGGAAGGTATAGATAACCAGCAATTGGAGAGCAGCGACTGCGCCATGGGATCACTGGGAAGGTATAGATAACCAGCAATTGGAGAGCAGCGACTGCGCCATGGGATCACTGGGAAGGTATAGATAACGAGCAATTGGAGAGCAGCGACTGCGCCATGTGATCACTGGGAAGGTATAGATAACCAGCAATTGGAGAGCAGCGACTGCGCCATGTGATCACTGGGAAGGTATAGATAACGAGCAATTGGAGAGCAGCAACTGCGCCATGGGATCACTGGGAAGGTATAGATAACCAGCAATTAGAGAGCAGCGACTGCGCCATGTGATCACTGGGAAGGTATAGATAACCAGCAATTGGAGAGCAGCGACTGCGCCATGTGATCACTGGGAAGGTATAGATAACCAGCAATTGGAGAGCAGCGACTGCGCCATGTGATCACTGGGAAGGTATAGATAACGAGCAATTGGAGAGCAGCGACTGCGCCATGGGATCACTGGGAAGGTATAGATAACCAGCAATTGGAGAGCAGCGACTACGCCATGGGATCACTGGGAAGGTATAGATAACGAGCAATTGGAGAGCAGCGACTGCGCCATGGGATCACTGGGAAGGTATAGATAACCAGCAATTGGAGAGCAGCGACTGCGTCATGGGATCACTGGGAAGGTATAGATAACCAGCAATTGGAGAGCAGCGACTGCGCCATGGGATCACTGGGAAGGTATAGATAACCAGCAATTGGAGAGCAGCAACTGCGCCATGGGATCACTGGGAAGGTATAGATAACCAGCAATTAGAGAGCAGCGACTGCGCCATGTGATCACTGGGAAGGTATAGATAACCAGCAATTGGAGAGCAGCGACTGCGCCATGTGATCACTGGGAAGGTATAGATAACCAGCAATTGGAGAGCAGCGACTGCGCCATGTGATCACTGGGAAGGTATAGATAACGAGCAATTGGAGAGCAGCGACTGCGCCATGGGATCACTGGGAAGGTATAGATAACCAGCAATTGGAGAGCAGCGACTACGCCATGGGATCACTGGGAAGGTATAGATAACCAGCAATTGGAGAGCAGCGACTGCGCCATGGGATCACTGGGAAGGTATAGATAACCAGCAATTGGAGAGCAGCGACTGCGTCATGGGATCACTGGGAAGGTATAGATAACCAGCAATTGGAGAGCAGCGACTGCGCCATGGGATCACTGGGAAGGTATAGATAACCAGCAATTGGAGAGCAGCGACTGCGCCATGGGATCACTGGGAAGGTATAGATAACCAGCAATTGGAGAGCAGCGACTGCGCCATGGGATCACTGGGAAGGTATAGATAACGAGCAATTGGAGAGCAGCGACTGCGCCATGGGATCACTGGGAAGGTATAGATAACGAGCAATTGGAGAGCAGCGACTGCGCCATGGGATCACTGGGAAGGTATAGATAACGAGCAATTAGAGAGCAGCGACTGCGCCATGGGATCACTGGGAAGGTATAGATAACCAGCAATTGGAGAGCAGCGACTGCGCCATGTGATCACTGGGAAGGTATAGATAACGAGCAATTGGAGAGCAGCGACTGCGCCATGGGATCACTGGGAAGGTATAGATAACCAGCAATTGGAGAGCAGCGACTACGCCATGGGATCACTGGGAAGGTATAGATAACGAGCAATTGGAGAGCAGCGACTGCGCCATGGGATCACTGGGAAGGTATAGATAACCAGCAATTGGAGAGCAGCGACTGCGCCATGGGATCACTGGGAAGGTATAGATAACCAGCAATTGGAGAGCAGCGACTGCGCCATGGGATCACTGGAAGGTATAGATAACCAGCAATTGGAGAGCAGCGACTACGCCATGTGATCACTGGGAAGGTATAGATAACAAGCAATTGGAGAGCAGCGACTACGCCATGGGATCACTGGGAAGGTATAGATAACGAGCAATTGGAGAGCAGCGACTGCGCCATGGGATCACTGGGAAGGTATAGATAACCAGCAATTGGAGAGCAGCGACTGCGCATGTGCTGAGGGTTCACAGGTCACATCCCAGGGGGTGGAATGGATGGTCAAAATCTTGGGTCTTGGTCCACTTTAACAGAGCATACCTCCCAAGTGTCCCTGATTTGGAGGGACTGTCCCTCTTTTGAGTCCATGTCCCTCATTGTTCCCGTTTGTCCCTCTTTGAGGTGTAACATGCAGATCTGCAGCAATAAATAATTCATTTGCCTATTTAAAGTGTTTCTATTGTTATAACTGTTACACCCTATCTCCTATCCATCTCTCAATGAGGGGGCGTGGCCTAATTTGACACGTGTCCCTCTTTCCCACCCTGAAAAGTTGGGAGGTATGGTTAATGTTTCCATCCTCAGTACCAACCCCCTGCAATAAGAAGCTGGAAGTATTTAAAGCAGACCTTCATCCTGAATAAGAGCCTATCTTATATGTTCCCCCCCCTGTACATACAGATTGCCCACATTAATCCGGACCTTCACCCTGAATAAGAGCCTATCTTATAGGTTTCCCACACCCTGTACATACAGATTGCCCACATTAATCCGGACCTTAACCCTGAATAAGAGCCCATCATATGTTTCCCACACCCTGTACATACAGATTGCCCACATTAAAAATAATCCTACCTGCAACTACTGCATGTTATGGGCTTTTAAACATCCAAAATGGCAGCTCATGAAGCATCAGGCAGCCTGAAAACAGGAAGTGCCTTCTGTGCCGCTCTGCATTCTGGGATTGCTGACCTTTTCCTGAGCAAAGCACAGCTATAACCCCGCCCCTTGCACTTTATCCCACTCTCCGCAGTGTGATGCTTCTGAGTCAAGATGGCGGCGCCTGTATCCTAAAGTCCTGAACAGAGTTGCAGCCCAGTGGGGGAAAGAATAATAATTGACTAAAAATGTAAAATATATCAATGTTAAATGCTGGGGAATCGTTTTATAAGGGTTTGGGCTTTTCCATTAATTATGGTCAAGGTCCGGTGTAAGTCCTCCTAACTGCAAGACCGACGAAATACCTTTGAACCTCGCACACCGGCCATATTGTGCAACTACACACTTACCTCACACTGTCTCCAAGCCGGTGGCTGGCGCCCATCTTGTTGAAGCCTTAGGCTAAAACACCTCACATAGAAAGCGGCGCGCGGTAGAAATGTATCATTTAAGGTTTTTATGGTTATTTTTAAGTATCATTAAAGTTCAGTATTCTTGTAGTCCCCACTTACGACGCGAATAAAGCATAAGCTAACCGCGCTGTGTTATAATAATGTCCCCGGCGTAGCGCGGCAGGATGCCATTTTGTTGTAGACCTCTATGTGTAGAGGCGTGGTTATGCCGTGAACCAATCAACGAAGAGCTGCCGCACGCCTAGAGCCGTATCCACGATACACCAAAGGAGTGCGGCTGTTAGGGTGACGTCACACTAGATTAACCTGAGAGACACGCCCCCGGTGACCATTTACGGGCTGCGCCCATTCCTGGACGCAGAGACTAAGAGAGAAAAGGGGCGGGGACAAGGCGCTGCAGGGCGGAAGTGGGCGGAGTTATGACTCAGAGCGGGAAAGTGTCCTGAGGCGATGTGATGGCGAAACTTTAACCTTTCCTGTGCCGCCTCTGAGGTATGTATGAGGAGGGCGGCTGCTTAATCCGGACCCTCACCCTGAATAAGAGCCTATCTTATATGTTTCCCACACCCTGTACATACAGATTGCCTACATTAATCCGGACCTTCACCCTGAATAAGAGCCTCTCTTATATGTTTCCTCCCTGTACATACAGATTGCTCACATTAATCCGGACCTTCACTCTGAATAAGAGCCTATCTTATATGTTTCTCACACCTGTACATACAGATTGCCCACATTAATCCGGACCTTCACTCTGAATAAGAGCTTATCTTATATGTTTCTCACACCTGTACATACAGATTGCCCACATTAATCCGGACCTTCACCCTGAATAAGAGTCTATCTTATATGTTTCCCACACCCTGTACATACAGATTGCCCACATTAAAAATCATCCTACCTGCATCTACTGCATGTTATGAGTCTTTAAACATCCAAGATGGCGTCTTATGAAACATCAGGCAGCCTGCAAACAGAAAGTGCCATCTAACTGTGTCACTCTGCATTCTGGGGTTGCTGTTCTTTTCCTGACCCCAGCTCTGCTCTGTCTGAGCAAAGCACAGCTATAATCCACCCCCCTGTACTTTATCCCACTCTCCTCAGTAAGTGTGATGCTTCTGAGTCAAGATGGCGGCGCCCGTATCCTAGAGTCCTGAACAGAGTTGCAGCCCAGTGGGGGAAACAATAATAAGTGACTAAAAACTTAAACTATATTAATTTTAGATGCTGGGGAATCGTTTTTTAAGGGTTTGGGCCTTTTATTGAATCACGCTGAAGGTTCGGTTTAAAGCGGACGGATTTAAAGTGGACCAAAACCCAGGGTTTGTACTATCCTGGATTTTGTTCCTTTACCCCGGAAAACCCCAATTAGGGATGCCGCGCTGTGTGAAAGCCCCCAGATCACCTCTTCCTGATGCTACGGCGCATGCGTGGCCACTCGTCCAATCAGCACGCTCGAAGCCGCTGACATCATGCCATCTAAGCCAGCGTCTAAGGACAGCGGCTCTGACCGGGCTGGTGGCCGCATTCCCCGCTACCTTCTAACAGGGAGCGCGCCCGCGCCGGCCGCTCACAAACGCCTGACACTGACACGCAGGCTGCTAGAGGGATAGCGGGGATGCGGCTCGCACATGCGCCATTGGACCGGGAAGCAGGGTAAGTGTATGGGGCGACCTGGGGGGGGGTTCACACAGCGAGGCATCCCGATTTTGGATGCCCCGGGGGGAGGGGATCGATCATCCCGGGATACTTATCGCCCTGGGTTTTGGTCCATTGCACTGGATGAGTTGTGGTTTGTGGTCAGCATTCCAGGGGCTTTCACTCACCAATTGGGATGCCCCCTGTAATGCCGACCACACCCCAAAAGTCTAGGCTGTGGTCCGATCCCCTGACTGTGCTCCACCGCGACACATGCGCGGGCTCTCGTCCAATCAGATATCTCAGCTCTGCCAGACATTAAAATAGGCCGGGAGGCCCCGCGCATGTGTCGTGGGATCGATTCCCACGGTGAGAATTTGGGGGGATTCCAGGGGGGCATCGCAAATCGAGAACAAGCTGTAACCTGCACTGGAGTCTTTTAAAGTGGACCAACACCCAGGATTTTGACTATCCTGGGTTTTGGTCCACTTCGGTGGGGTAACCCCGATCGGGGGTGCCCCGCTGTGTGAAACCCCCCCAGAAAGCCCCAAAAACTCACCTCACCTTGCTCCCACATGACCGCTGCAGCCAATCCTCGCTGATGGGCAAGCGAGAGGCAGCAGCGGACAAGCGAGAGGCAGCAGCGGACAAGCGAGAGGCAGCAGCGGACAAGCGAGAGGCAGCAGCGGACAAGCGAGAGGCAGCAGCGGACAAGCGAGAGGCAGCAGCGGACAAGCGAGAGGCAGCAGCGGACAAGCGAGAGGCAGCGGCGGACAAGCGAGAGGCAGCGGCGGACAAGCGAGAGGCAGCGGCGGACAAGCGAGAGGCAGCAGCGGACAAGCGAGAGGCAGCGGCGGACAAGCGAGAGGCAGCGGCGGACAAGCGAGAGGCAGCAGCGGACAAGCGAGAGGCAGCAGCGGACAAGCGAGAGGCAGCGGCGGACAAGCGAGAGGCAGCGGCGGACAAGCGAGAGGCAGCGGCGGACAAGCGAGAGGCAGCGGCGGACAAGCGAGAGGCAGTGGCGGACAAGCAGAGCACGTCCGCCGCCGCCTCCCACGCGTCCCTCTTATAGGGAGCACGCCCATGCCAGCCATTCACAAACGGCCGACGCGGGATCGCGCCCTGCTAGAGGGACGCGTGTGAGGCGGCGGCGGCGGCGGACGCACATGCACCCCTGGAAAGTGAAAAAGGAGGATTGTGGGCCTCCTGGGGGGGTTTCACCCCGCGGGACATTCCGATTTCGGATGCCCCGCAGGGAGGGATCTGATCGGCCCGGGAATCTTATAGATCCCCAGGCCGATCCCCCCTGGGTGTTAGTCCGCTTTAAAACAAAGTGGACAAAAACCCATACCGCCCAAGTGTCCCTGATTTGGAGGGACTGTCCCTCTTTGGAGTCCATGTCCCTCGTGGTTCCCATTTGTCCCTCGTTGAGGTGTAAGTGATAAATGATTCATTTGCCTATTTAATGCTATATAAACACCTTAAATGGTACCCCCTATCTGCTATCCATCCCTCAATGAGGGGGTGTGGCTTAATTTAACAAATGTCCCTCTTTCCCACCCTGAAAAGTTGGTAGGTATGAAAACCCACTGAGATCGGCCCGGGTATCTATAAGATCGATTCCCTCCCCCCGAGGCATCCAGAATCGGGATGCCCCACTGTGTGAAGCCCCCCAGGTTGTCCCATACAATTTTACCTTGTTTCTCAGTCCAATGGCACATGAGCGATCCACATCCCCGCTATCCCTCTAGCAGGGCGTGTGCCCACTCCAGGCATTTGTGAATGGCTGGTCCCTTTTAGAGGGTTGCGGGGGATGCAGTCGTCAGCTTAGACGATGTAACGTCAGCGGCGCCGAGTGCGCAGATTGGCCGAGCGGTTGTGCATTCGCCGTAGGGCCGGGAAGAGGTGAGTTGCTTTTGGCGTTTCGAGGAGGTCTCACATAGCGGGGCATCCCAGATCGGGGTGACTCTGCGGCAAGGACCAAAATCCTGGGTTTCAGTATCCACTCATTTGAAACGGAATAAAACCCAGTATTTTCTCTGTCCCAGGCTTTGTCTCTTGCCCCAGGGCATACTAATTTAGGATGCCCCACTGTGAGAACCCCCTGATCACCCAGAAAAACTCGCCTCTACTCAGTACTAGAGCACATGCCCGGACTCTCATCCAATCAGAGCCCTTTGCCTTGTTTACATTGGCAACAAAGGGCTCTGATTGAATTCAGTGGGAAGTGCACGGCAGCAGCCGACCCTAGAATTCCCTTAAAGCATACCAAAACCCTAGAAACCTGGCTCTAGAACTCTGTGGTCATCTTGTGTCTCCTTGTCTCTCCTTGTGTCTCCTGTTGAGGTGTGGGCATCTTGGAAGTGTCTCCTGTTGAGGTGTGGGCATCTTGGAAGTGTCTCCTGTTGAGGTGTGGGCATCTTGGAAGTGTCTCCTGTTGAGGTGTGGGCATCTTGAGGCATCTCCTGTTGAGGTGTGTGCATCTTGAGGTATTTCCTGTTGAGGTGTGTGTGCATCTTGAAGTGTCTCCTGTTGATGTGTGTGCATCTTGAGGTATCTCCTGTTGAGGTGTGTGCATCTTGAAGTGTCTCCTGCTGAGGTGTGGGCATCTTGAAGTGTCTCCTGTTGAGGTGTGGGCATCTTGAAGCTTCTCCTGTTGAGGTGTGTGTATCTTGAGGCATCTCCTGTTGAGGTGTGTGCATCTTGAAGCTTCTCCTGTTGAGGTGTGTGCATCTTGAAGTGTCTCCTGTTGAGGTGTGTGTATCTTGAGGCATCTCCTGTTGAGGTGTGTGCATCTTGAAGCTTCTCCTGTTGAGGTGTGTGCATCTTGAAGCTTCTCCCGTTGAGGTGTGTGTATCTTGAGGCATCACCTGTTGAGGTGTGTGCATCTTGAGGCATCTCCTGTTGAGGTGTGTGCATCTTGAAGCTTCTCCTGTTGAGGTGTGTGCATCTTGAAGTGTCTCCTGTTGAGGTGTGTGCATCTTGAAGCTTCTCCTGTTGAGGTGTGTGCATCTTGAAGCTTCTCCTGTTGAGGTGTGTGTATCTTGAGGCATCACCTGTTGAGGTGTGTGCATCTTGAGGCATCACCTGTTGAGGTGTGTGCATCTTGAGGCATCACCTGTTGAGGTGTGTGCATCTTGAGGCATCACCTGTTGAGGTGTGTGCATCTTGAGGCATCACCTGTTGAGGTGTGTGCATCTTGAGGCATCTCCTGTTGAGGTGTGTGCATCTTGAGGTATCTCCTGTTGAGGTGTGTGCATCTTGAAGCTTCTCCTGTTGAGGTGTGGGCAGCTTGGAAGTGTCTCCTGTTGAGGTGTGGGCATCTTGAAGCGTCTCCTGTTGAGGTGTGCACATCTTGAAGCTTCTCCTGTTGAGGTGTGTGCATCTTGAGGTATCTCCTGTTGAGGTGTGTGCATCTTGAAGCTTCTGCTGTTGAGGTGTGTGCATCTTGAGGTATCTCCTGTTGAGGTGTGTGCATCTTGAAGCTTCTCCTGTTGAGGTGTGTGCATCTTGAAGCTTCTCCTGTTGAGGTGTGGGCATTTTGGAAGTGTCTCCTGTTGAGGTGTGGGCATCTTGAGGCGTCTCCTGTTGAGGTGTGTGCATCTTGAGGTATCTCCTGTTGAGGTGTGTGTGCATCTTGAAGTGTCTCCTGTTGATGTGTGTGCATCTTGAGGTATCTCCTGTTGAGGTGTGTGCATCTTGAAGCTTCTCCTGTTGAGGTGTGTGTATCTTGAGGCATCTCCTGTTGAGGTGTGTGCATCTTGAAGCTTCTCCTGTTGAGGTGTGTGCATCTTGAAGTGTCTCCTGTTGAGGTGTGTGTATCTTGAGGCATCTCCTGTTGAGGTGTGTGTATCTTGAGGCATCTCCTGTTGAGGTGTGTGCATCTTGAAGCTTCTCCTGTTGAGGTGTGTGCATCTTGAAGCTTCTCCTGTTGAGGTGTGTGTATCTTGAGGCATCACCTGTTGAGGTGTGTGCATCTTGAGGCATCTCCTGTTGAGGTGTGTGCATCTTGAGGTATCTCCTGTTGAGGTGTGTGCATCTTGAAGCTTCTCCTGTTGAGGTGTGGGCAGCTTGAAAGTGTCTCCTGTTGAGGTGTGGGCATCTTGAAGCGTCTCCTGTTGAGGTGTGCGCATCTTGAAGCTTCTCCTGTTGAGGTGTGTGCATCTTAAGGTATCTCCTGTTGAGGTGTGTGCATCTTGAAGCTTCTCCTGTTGAGGTGTGTGCATCTTGAGGTATCTCCTGTTGAGGTGTGTGCATCTTGAAGCTTCTCCTGTTGAGGTGTGTGCATCTTGAAGCTTCTCCTGTTGAGGTGTGTGTATCTTGAGGTATCTCCTGTTGAGGTGTGCGCATCTTGAAGCTTCTCCTTTTGAGGTGTGTGTGCATCTTGAGGCATCTCCTGTTGAGGTGTGTGCATCTTGAAGCTTCTCCTGTTGAGGTGTGTGCATCTTGAGCTATCTCCTGTTGAGGTGTGTGCATCTTGAAGCTTCTCCTGTTGAGGTGTGTGCATCTTGCAGTGTCTCCTGTTGAGGTGTGTGCATCTTGAAGCGTCTCCTGTTGAGGTGTGTGCATCTTGAAGCGTCTCCTGTTGAGGTGTGTGCATCTTGAAGCGTCTCCTGTTGAGGTGTGTGCATCTTGAGGTATCTCCTGTTGAGGTGTGTGCATCTTGAGGTATCTCCTGTTGAGGTGTGTGCATCTTGAAGCTTCTCCTGTTGAGGTGTGTGCATCTTGAAGCTTCTCCTGTTGAGGTGTGTGCATCTTGAAGCTTCTCCTGTTGAGGTGTGTGCATCTTGAAGCTTCTCCTGTTGAGGTGTGTGCATCTTGAAGCTTCTCCTGTTGAGGTGTGTGCATCTTGCAGTGTCTCCTGTTGAGGTGTGTGCATCTTGCAGTGTCTCCTGTTGAGGTGTGTGCATTTTGAAGCGTCTCCTGTTGAGGTGTGTGGGCATCTTGAGGTATCTCCTGTTGAGGTGTGTGCATCTTGAAGCGTCTCCTGTTGAGGTGTGTGGGCATCTTGAGGTATCTCCTGTTGAGGTGTGTGCATCTTGAAGCTTCTCCTGTTGAGGTGTGTGTGCATCTTGAAGCTTCTCCTGTTGAGGTGTGTGTGCATCTTGAAGCTTCTCCTGTTGAGGTGTGTGCATCTTGGAAGTGTCTCCTGTTGAGGTGTGGGCATCTTGGAAGTGTCTCCTGTTGAGGTGTGTGCATCTTGAAGTGTCTCCTGTTGAGGTGTGTGGGCATCTTGAAGTGTCTCCTGTTGAGGTGTGCGCATCTTGAAGTGTCTCCTGTTGAGGTGTGTGCATCTTGAAGCTTCTCCTGTTGAGGTGTGTGTGCATCTTGAAGCTTCTCCTGTTGAGGTGTGTGTGCATCTTGAAGCTTCTCCTGTTGAGGTGTGCGCATCTTGCAGTGTCTCCTGTTGAGGTGTGCGCATCTTGCAGTGTCTCCTGTTGAGGTGTGTGCATCTTGCAGTGTCTCCCTTTGAGGTGTGGCTTTTCTTACCAAATAACTAACATCTAAACCTTTATCTTTTTCTTCTTCTACAGAAATTACGTTGTTGTGTAGCCAAACAGGAGGAAGTCGGGCAAACTCCATTGTAGTCTTTTAAATATGGAGGGGGACGGGAGTCACATGACAGAGAAGATTTGGAGCCTCACTCTGGAGATCATCTTCCTGCTAACTAAAGATGTGAGGGTCCCATAACCTCAATTTTGAAACCCTTGAGTGGGGAGGGTGGTTTTGAAAGGCGAACAAGGCAAAGTGTAACAGCACATCCCTGAATTCTTTTGCCATAGACCACCAATAATGGATAATAATTAATAGAGCAGCACTGTTATGATAAAACAATATAACAAAGTGCAATGTGCAAAATGTAGGGGAACAATATGGCTACATCACCAAATAAACTGAGCCAAGGCCGTCATCATAGCAACATGAGCACAACACCGACGCGTTGCGTGGTAGCTTCCTACCACTTCATCAGGATGTAGTTCAATAGTGGCCTAGTTCCTCCTCCTGGCAAAGGAACCAATAGCCAGCGGTGGCGCAGGTACGGAGGAGGTTTGGGGGAAGTATTAACCTCCCCCCGATGTTCCTTTTTAAACTTCAGAGAATTCAGCCCCCCGGTGGGGTTGTCTCAGAAGAATCTGGATACTAATTCAACAGGCGAGCACACAATTCAATTTTACACCTAAGAGATAAGAAGCATTCTGGGAATGTTATGTGAAATTATGTTTGCTTCTTATAACACAGGCTCCTCCTGTGATGTTTGGTGACCATTTGACCATCACAGTGTCTCCACCTCCCTCCATGTCGCCCGAGAGACTCACCATGCAGAAGATTCTAGAAGTCGCCAACAAGATCACTGAGCTACTGACTGGAGAGGTGAGTGGTGCTGCAAATGCTTGCATGTTATCCAGTAAGAGCATGGGCTCCACCTAGAGACTGACTCCCTCATTGTGCGTTTCAGCTTCCTGAAAGGTGTCGGGTTTTTCCTGCCTATATTTCCATAGAGGAGCAGAAGTATCAAGCAGTGCGACATGAGCTCTGCAAAGACGCCATGATGGAAGGTCAGCACCTCCTCCCACCTCCAGGTAAATGGATTCTCCCAGATTCCCCCATCATCTAATTCTGAGCCTGAGGCAGTGTATCCAACTAGTGTGTGTGTTTCCTGCAGATGGATCCAGCACCAGAAATGCCTCAGGGAAGTCTCCCCGCCCTCGTTATTCCCAGGATTCCACACAGGAAGTCACACCGCACCATTATCAGGTATATACACCAGAGATCTCCCCGCCCTCTTTATTCCCAGGATTCCACACAGGAAGTCACACTGCACCATTATCAGGTATATACACCAGAGATCTCCCCGCCCTCTTTATTCCCAGGATTCCACACAGGAAGTCACACAGCACCATTATCAGGTATATACACCAGAGATCTCCCCGCCCTCTTTATTCCCAGGATTCCACACAGGAAGTCACACCGCACCATTATCAGGTATATACACCAGAGATCTCCCCGCCCTCTTTATTCCCAGGATTCCACACAGGAAGTCACACTGCACCATTATCAGGTATATACACCAGAGATCTCCCCGCCCTCTTTATTCCCAGGATTCCACACAGGAAGTCACACAGCACCATTATCAGGTATATACACCAGAGATCTCCCCGCCCTCTTTATTCCCAGGATTCCACACAGGAAGTCACACCGCACCATTATCAGGTATATACACCAGAGATCTCCCCGCCCTCTTTATTCCCAGGATTCCACACAGGAAGTCACACCTCACCATTATCAGGTATATACACCAGAGATCTCCCCGCCCTCTTTATTCCCAGGATTCCACACAGGAAGTCACACCGCACCATTATCAGGTATATACACCAGAGATCTCCCCGCCCTCTTTATTCCCAGGATTCCACACAGGAAGTCACACCTCACCATTATCAGGTATATACACCAGAGATCTCCCCGCCCTCTTTATACCCAGGATTCCACACAGGAAGTCACACCTCACCATTATCAGGTATATACACCAGAGATCTCCCCGCCCTCTTTATTCCCAGGATTCCACACAGGAAGTCACACCGCACCATTATCAGGTATATACACCAGAGATCTCCCCGCCCTCTTTATTCCCAGGATTCCACACAGGAAGTCACACCGCACCATTATCAGGTATATACACCAGAGATCTCCCCGCCCTTTTTATTCCCAGGATTCCACACAGGAAGTCGCACTCCACTATTATCAGGTATATACACCAGAGATCTCCCCGCCCTCTTTATTCCCAGGATTCCACACAGGAAGTCACACCGCACCATTATCGGGTATATACACCAGAGATCTCCCCGCCCTCTTTATTCCCAGGATTCCACACAGGAAGTCACACCGCACCATTATCGGGTATATACACCAGAGATCTCCCCGCCCTCTTTATTCCCAGGATGCCACACAGGAAGTCACACCGCACTATTATCGGGTATATACACCAGAGATCTCCCCGCCCTCTTTATTCCCAGGATTCCACACAGGAAGTCACACCGCACCATTATCAGGTATATACACCAGAGATCTCCCCGCCCTTTTTATTCCCAGGATTCCACACAGGAAGTCGCACTCCACTATTATCAGGTATATACACCAGAGATCTCCCCGCCCTCTTTATTCCCAGGATTCCACACAGGAAGTCACACCGCACCATTATCGGGTATATACACCAGAGATCTCCCCGCCCTCTTTATTCCCAGGATGCCACACAGGAAGTCAGACCGCACCATTATCAGGTATATACACCAGAGATCTCCCCGCCCTCTTTATTCCCAGGATTCCACACAGGAAGTCACACCGCACCATTATCAGGTATATACACCAGAGATCTCCCCGCCCTCTTTATTCCCAGGATTCCACACAGGAAGTCACACCGCACCATTATCAGGTATATACACCAGAGATCTCCCCGCCCTCTTTATTCCCAGGATTCCACACAGGAAGTCACACCGCACCATTATCGGGTATATACACCAGAGATCTCCCCGCCCTCTTTATTCCCAGGATGCCACACAGGAAGTCAGACCGCACCATTATCAGGTATATACACCAGAGATCTCCCCGCCCTCTTTATTCCCAGGATTCCACACAGGAAGTCACACCGCACCATTATCAGGTATATACACCAGAGATCTCCCCGCCCTCTTTATTCACATTATTTTACACAGGAGGAATAACTATCGTTTCTGTGATCAGACAGAGATTGGGGAGGAAGCAGCGATTGTCATGGAGGAAGCAAGTCATACAGAGTTCAGCAGAGATGACTATAAGGACATTAAGGTCGAGTCGCACAGTTGTCAGGTGACACCAGCAGGATCTCCACTTGGTGACGACAATGATGGTGCAGTAGGAGAAGAGATGTACGTTAGGAGTGATACGCGGTGTGAAGAGGAGGAACGTTCTTCAGCAATTGGTGCACGTAAGTATGGGTTTGATACCTGGACCCCTTTTGCCAGTTGGACGCTGTTAATGGTGGGGAAATAGTCGTAGGGCCTAGCAGCATGACACCTATGCGGGTTCTATTATCACATCCAGGCTCCCTTTCCCAGCACTGTGATATGATGACCTTGTCTGGTTCTGAACATCTCCATTGGCTAACAAGTCACTACCATCACTTCCTGCCCAATTGTTGGGGAAGTTGAATGCAAAAGCTGCCAAGCAATAAACCCAATGTATGTTAAACCGGACCAACAACCCATACAAGAAACAGTGCTCATATTTATCCCTCCCCGGGGCAATTCAGGTTGCTGCACACAAACATTTATTTACCTTTTTGTAACTCCTGCTGTGGTCAATTTTACAAACAAAATGGCGTCCTGTGAAGCTGCAGGCCGCCTGCAAAGAGGAAGTGCCGCTGGGTTTCCTGCCACTGTGCATTTTGGGTTCCTTTTAGTTTAGGTGTGCCGTGCTGATAAACTCCTACCCAAACAGTCTCAAAAGCTCATCCAACAAAGTTTTCCTGTAAGGGGATCGTATTTTATCTTTCCTCAGACTAAAAGATTACAGTTTATTCTTCAATGAAATTTTACAGACTAAATGTGGAAAAGTTCTGAAATCATGTTTTAATGTGGCGGAAGCCTGCCATTGTAACAGGGGTGTGTAGATTTTCGTTATATCCGCCGTATCCAGTTTGAGGAAGGCGGCAAGTTAACAGAAAACACAGGACATGGGCTAGCAACGGTCTGTTAGGAAGTCAGGCCGAGCAGAGGGACATTTCTGTGAGGAGTTCGATGCATGTTACAGTACTGCAGTTATAAAACCAAGCCAGGGGTCAACTATTGGCCTTATTCATCAAGCGATAGCGCCAGGTAGTGTCTCACTAGCGCCAGGTAGCGCCAGCTATCGGCGGCTACCAACACCAGGCGGCGGACACAATCACGCATTTATCACGCTAAATGAGGCTAGCGCCGGCGAGAGCGTCACCTAGCGCGGGATTCATCATGTAGCGGACTGCAACGAACAGCGCCGCTGCTAATCCCATCACAGCGCCAGGTATGACCTCTCGCTACCTGGCGCTCTCCAATGCATTTCAATGGAGCAATCTTTAAATATTCATAATTAATTGATATGACTGTTTTTTTTTTTGTTTTTTTTTAACTGTCAAAAATTCTGTGACCACTACGGCAATGTTAGATATTTTTTTTAAGGTAAAAAAAAAAAAAAAAAAATTTGTGCAGAATTGATATTACAGGTCTGATATTAATGTATTCATATTACAAAATGTTTAGAAAAACTTGTTTAATTTTTTAAATCAAAAAATATGGATGTTTGGGGGATAAAAACTACTTTTAAGCCATCGCCGCCAGCGCTCTGGGGTTTAAACAAGCATTTCACAGCGCGAGAATTGAGCGTGATTTGTTAATGAATATGCTGGGAGCCGTTCGCTCTGGCCATTCGCTGTCAGGCGCACCCATACAGCGCGGAACCTGTGAAACAGCGACTCCTAGCCCCGTATTCAACATTACCGCACACCGACTGAGTCGCTGTCAACAAGCGAATAACGGCCAAGCACAGCGAATACTAGCGGGCGCTGTGAAAATCACGCTACTGGCGCTCATCTGTCGCTACCTGGCGCTATTAATGAATCGGCCTCTATGAGTCAAGTAATTTATTCAGGTGTTGCTCGGGCGGCAGACAAAAGAAGATAGGATGTTAAAAAAGTCTGAAAACCCATAAGCTAAATACTTTTATGGGCAGGGCAGATGTGCTCTCCTTTACTCCTCAGCCGCACAGCTCATCTGAGGAAATAGAGTAGTATGTATGTGCTCATATAACTTGTGGTCATGGGGACCCAGGAGGAGTTTACAGTGATGAAGGAGCATTCCGCAGCTTACACAAAGCAGCTCACTGAAAGCATTTTCAGCAGGTGAGTTGCTAAACATATATTTTTAGATGTTGTGTACCTTCATGTGGGTCACCAGTTGTGAAGCAAGGAGTCGAACACAGGTCATAGGATAAAGGGTCTAGGGCAGGGGCACCCAACCTTTCCTCTTCAAGTACTACTTTCCATTTTCTGATTACATCAAGTACCACCTGGTTGGTGAGTGTTGTCAATCACCTAAAACCGCAATCAAAACTCACAAATCGGCTATTTAAAGTGTATGAATCACACATAAAAAATGGGGAAGTTTTTTTATAGTGCGAACACTTAATGGAGCAGTATCGCGAAATTTGCATTAAAAAAGATAAATAATTAAATAGCCACACAATAGCTTCTAATGTGTATAAATAATGTGGCGATAGAAAAAGAAAAAAATATCTGCCTCTCTTTTAAATTGTATAATTACAATGGCTCAGTCCATTTGCTGAATAGGGGGATCTGCTGGGTTGTATTTAGTGAGCTGCTTCATTTAGCCCACTGGTCTCCTAGCAACACTTTACCTCAGAGGCTGACACTGTAATCAGTGGTAACGGCTGTGTGTGTGTGTGAGGTGCTGCTTTTGTTATGAGACCAGGTGACTCAAATGTGTAAAATCTATACAAAATAAACTAAACTGACTGAAAACGACTGAAATTCTTCTTTGAATAACTGTGCAGGAAAATCTAAAGGTATTAAAGTGGAACAAAACCCTGTGTGGCCGACCCTGAAGTCTATAAGACCCGGCCATTGACCTTCCCCCTTGGGCATTCTAAATCAGGATGCCCCACTGTGTGAAACGACCCCTGGATAACCACAGATCCCCCCATTTTTCTGGCGCGCTCACGCAGATAGTCATTTAGACAGGCCGGGCGGCCAGGAAGGTTACTGCTCAGGCTCCCCATCTACGTGCAAACAGCGCTGATTGGATGAGAGCCCGCGCATGCGCTGTGGGACAGGGAAAGGTACGTTTTCACAGGCGAACTCGGGGATTTCACATAGGGCATCCCAAGTCGGGATGCCCCTAGGGGGCACAAAACAAAACTACAGATAGTGAAAATCCTGGGTTGGGCTTTGCTCAAAACACACAAAGCTGAAAGAAAGATCATATGGAAAAATGTGTTGAGAAAAGAGAGAGAAAATGGTAAACTGAAAGATTCTGCAGCAGAGCCAACATGAAGGGAAAACTGTCACAATCAGCTAAATGACTTCTAGAGCTTTTCTCTCTGTTTTAGATATATAAGTTCTGGCCAGGCCATGTTGCAATGTTATCTGATGCTGGACAGCTGCCAGCACTGAACGGCTGAGACTTTGTTACATTGTTTCCCCCCTCTCCTCAGCATGGAACAGGCCAGAGTGTCGGGTCCCGACACTCACAAGACATAAACATGAGCTATTAGTCTCCAGCTGCACAACACACACATCATTTTTTTCTAAATTTGTAATTCTTACTCCAACACTTACCTACATTCAAAGTACCATTTAAATATAAGTCACCAAGAAAAATTCGCTATACTGCTCCTTTTAGTGAAGTATATCAGCAGATCAGGTTGGGGTACAAGTCTGCAGCCCTGTCGAGTATCACCTGAGAGGATCTCGGGTACCACCTGTTAGGAACCACTGGTCTAGGGAATGTTCACCTGAAATCAATATTCGGAAAGGACCTCGATCGATTGGCTCAAGGGGCACTCCTCACAAATAAGAACTTTGTAGTTTTTTGTAGTGTAACACCTATTAAGAGAGCTGCCTTTATCCTAGTCTGGTCTACAAAGAAAGCTATCAAGTATTGGGGGAAATTGTCACCCCCGGATACAAGATCCTGGAGGAGGTTGGTACTCCCCTACTTTGTATCAGAGATCTCATTAACTGAGAATAAAGAGCAACACAACGCCCTTTCCAAGATATGTGATGCCATTAAAAGTAACTAATTGGAAAGTTATTAATGTTAGATGTGTGGTATGGTGGGTGGGGAGAGGGAGGAAAAAAGAAGAGTAAAATAAAAAGAAAATACAAAAAAGAGAAATCTTATCCCGATGGTGACGTGTCTATGTAATGGTTTTATCCCCATGGGGAATTTAAGGTTATCTGCCTGGGTACCTCCAGCCAAATGAACCTAATAAGAGTTACTTGATCTGAGGAGTGAAAAAAAAGAGAAACATTGGTGAATCCAGACACCACAGCAGTGTTCCCAAGACCTCTCCTCAAAAGCCACCAACAGGTCAGGCTTTGCAAATCTTCATATAAGCGCTCAGGTGAAGTAATTAGAACTCAAACAGAGCTAGAGAGACTGCTATGAGGAGATCCACAAAAATGACCTTTTGGTGGCTTTCAAGGAGAGGGTTGGGGAAGCATTTGCGTGCTTATAGCTGCCTCTCCCGAAGAAATAAATACAGCTTGTGCACACGTTGGTACGAATAACATGATCTTGGGCCCCAGAAGATTGCACAGCTGCTTCAATGGAGACCATGACATCTGACATTGGCATCCACTAGCTGGTTGAAAGCATTGGTTGTGGATGTATTCATAATGCTGAACAGAGGTCAGAGGTGGGGGTGACATCAGGAGCAGCACCAAAAAGCAGTTTGGGAGCAAAGTTAAAGAGCAGTAAGCAGAGCTGTAATTATATTTGTTTTTTTTCTTTAGCTGGGCAAAACACCACAACGCATTTCGATACCTTGTCAGCTTGTAAAATGGAGGAGGATATACAGACCGTGGCCTCTTCTTCTGGAAACTTTATTGCTAGATGTCTTGACATTGATCATTCAGAGCCAACAAATACTCCAGATGGATTCCCTCATCTTGCAGCTCAGAAAGGAAAAACTACCTCACAGCAAATAACACAAGAGAAACCATATTCTTGTCCTGTATGTGGAAAATGTTTTTCTCATAAATCGGGTATTCTCAGACATACTGTAGTTCATACAAAAGAGAAGCCCTATTCCTGTCCCGAATGTGGGACATGTTTTACTCAGAAATCAGAACTTCGCCGCCATGAAAGAATCCACACAGGGGAGAGGTCCCATTCGTGTCCTGAATGCGGGAAATGTTTTCACAGGAAATCTTATCTTGCGATCCATCAAAGAGTTCATACGGGAGAAAAGCCATTTCTCTGTTCTGAATGCGGGAAGAGTTTTGCAAGAAAGGTGCATCTTGAAAGACATGGAAGATTTCATACGGGAGAGAGACCGTATTCTTGTTTGGAATGTGGGAAGCGTTTCGCCGACCAGTCACATTTTTACAGACACCTGAGATATCATACTGGGGAGAAGCCTCATTCTTGTTCTGTATGTGGGAAGTGTTTTTGCCAGAAATCGGATCTGATCGCACACGAGAGAATTCATACGGGACAGCGGCCGTATTCTTGTTCGGAATGTGGCAAATGCTTTTCCACCAGTTCCACTCTTAGCAAACATGACAGAGTTCATACGAGGGTGTAGCCATTTTCTTGTTCTGGATGTATTTCTTTTTTAAAGAAATCAGAGCTTAGTACACGTACGATGCTTCATATATCAGAGCATTCACCATCAACACTTCAGTTCATAGAAATTTCAGGCTGGGAGAAGGCCACTTGCTGTGAAATTATTTATATATATATATATATATATATATATATATATATATATATATATATAATCAGGATCTGGGGTGCTAACAGCAATGATACTGGAAACAGTTCTTAGTTAAAATAATAAGCAGTTTATTGAAGACAAAGTCCAACAGAAAAATCTCTTAAATTCAGAGTATAATGTAGGGTACAATGCAGTACAGTCAGCGGTTTCCTCACCAGCTTTAGCAATGTCCAGAGTCTGATAGTTACAGAGTATTGCAGGTCCTCTTTCAGGGTATACAAGCCCAGGCTGCTAATCCACAAGCTCCAAAAACATGACACCTAAAGTCCTTCGGCTGCAGTTCAGACCTTTAGGTTTTGGGAGCAACAAGGCACGGGCTCCTTATCCCAGTCTCTCCTTCTCTCCACACTGGAAGCCTTAGCAGCTCCTTTTACTAGGCTTCCTTCCTTCAATTAATCTAATCACCTGGACAGACCTCGGAGTAGGGGAAAAACCTGGAGAGCACCCGGGATGTGGACTGGAGGTCTGTAACCCCGGCATGGACCGTGCCTAGCTGAAAAAAACAGGGGATATATAGACACCATCCACCACTTTTCCATACACATTACTACAATATATAGTATTAATTGTCATCAAAGGCCAATTTTAAGATGATTTTTGCCCACAATAAAAGCATGTTCATGTGAGTAGAACATATCTGATGTGCCTGGCACCGTGAAGTGTTGATGTAATAATGATTTTATATATGTATGGGTAATAATATGTAAATATATGTTTCATTATACATTGTTTTCATATGCATGTACACATATATGTGGGAGTAGTGTCTGCAACAGTTCTGTATCTCTCTGCAAGAAGCTCTCACTACACAAGAGCGTCCCGCTTAACCCCCAAAACCCCCAACTGCCACAAAAAAGGGTGCTACAACTGCTGCTAGATATTGGCAGGTGGACTAGGGAAAAATTATTGTTTTCGTTTACTCAGTTATTTTGCCTCTGTAATGCAAAATAATTAATTGTCTGCACCTGTCCTGGGCAAAATACTGTAATTCAGCATCTCCATCTGCCCTGGGCAAAATAATTCTGTGGCTGTCCTGGTCAAAATAATGCAGCGTCTGCATCTGTCCTGGGCAAAATAATGCAGCGTCTTCATCTGTCCTGGACAAAATAATGCTGCATCTGTCCTGGGCAAAATGATGCAGTGTCTGCATCTGTCCTGGGCATAATAATTCAGCGCCTGCATCTGTCCTGGGCAAAATAATGCAGCGTCTGCATCTGTCCTGGACAAAATAATGCTGCATCTGTCCTGGGCAAAATGATGCAGGGTCTGCATCTGTCCTGGGCATAATAATTCAGCGCCTGCATCTGTCCTGGGCAAGATAATTCTGTGGCTGTCCTGGTCAAAATAATGCAGCGTCTGCATCTGTTCTGGGCAAAATAATGCATTTTCTGCATCTGTCCTGGGCAAAATAATGCAGCGTCTGCATCTGTCCTGGACAAAATAATGCTGCATCTGTCCTGGCAAAATGATGCAGTGTCTGCATCTGTCCTGGACATAATAATTCAGCGCCTGCATCTGTCCTGGGCAAAATAATTCAGCGTCTGCATCTGTCCTGGGCAAAATAATTCAGCGTCTGCATCTGTCCTGGGCAAAATAATGCAGCGTCTGCATCTGTCCTGGGCAAAATAATGCAGCGTCTGCATCTGTCCTGGGCAAAATAATGCAGCGTCTGTGTCATGCCCAAGGCCTGATTAGAGCTTGGTATATATGTGTGTGTGTATATCTGTATACAGACTGAGTGTCTGTGCATTCCCATTTTAATTAAGAGGTCTGTTTGTGACCAGCAAAATGTGTTGTCCTGGGTGCCATAAATCCCCCCCCCCCCCTACATGCACACACAGTTTTATGGGGGAAGTCAAATGGCTCTTTGAAGCAGCAGGATGTCTCTCAGATAAGGAGACCTGGGAGAGGAATGCCCCTCCCTTAGGAATTCCAGGGTGATGGGGGATGTCATGTAAACCGTTTCCCTCCAAAATTAGCTGAATAAATGCCAAGGGGACACATGTTTTGATATAAGCTAAGGAATCTTGAGACAAGTAACATCAGTCTCACGCAATAATCAACCGCTGGAAACTCACAAGGACTGCTATGCGATTTCTGTAAGAACCTCATTTTTATTTTTGAACTGTTATTTGCTGTATACTCTTTGTGTATTTTTGTATGTCATCTTATTACTGTAAATTACATCCAGCACTGTGATACCTTTTTATCAGATTAAATGTTTAATTTATCAGCTCTAGCCTTTGATCTCTAAATATATGAGCTCACCTTCCTGAAGGAAGCTCTGGTGAAGCACGTTTATTAGGGTTAAGTGATGACTTGCTGGGACTAGTAGTGCATACCCAGGGGTCTGGTGGCTGATAGATAGGTGATCATGACAACTGGTGGCAGCGTCAGGATATATTTAGAGATTTTTAGTGCTTGCTGGATTTTACCCGAAAATCTTAGCACTAAAAGAAATTGCATACGTCTTATTGTGTGTAAATTCCAAAGACAGAGCTCAGTGCTGATCTAAGAGACATACCAAAGAGAGTGCAAGACAGTTCTGTCCTTCCCATCTATTGTTTTTCTCCCTCTGCTTCATATCGGAAATATGGAGGCAGTCCGAGCCCACACTGGAGCTAATGTGCCAAGAAAAGGAGATCCCTACAGCGGGAAAGAACAAGGAACAGCTTATTGCCGATCTTGTGGAATATGATGCTCGTGCAGCAGAGCTGAGTGATGTGAGGCTAAGTCCTACAGCGGGGAATGAGGGACACCACATTACTCCCCATCAGGACAGTACTCCACATGAAGCCTTGGACTCTTATATGCGGACTGCTTTACAACACCTTGGAGATGTGGATGCTAATATTAAACTCCAGTTGCTTCTCCAGTACCAAACCGCAGAAAGAGAGGCCCAGGCAGCAGAAAGAGGCCCAGGCACGAGCTGCTGAGCGCAGACATGAACTGGAGGTCCTGAAGCTGAGAGGGGATGCTCTATCTGCACGCAGTGATGTGCAGGGTGAAGGTGACCACAAACCCCGCTTGGAACATTTCCCCATGATGGAGAAAGATGCTGATTTGGACGTGTTCCTGAGAGGATTTGAAAAGGTTTGCCAGCAGTTTCATCTTCCTAAAGAGCAGTGGGGACGATACCTAACCCCACGGCTGCGAGGAAAAGCTCTGGATGTGTTTGCTTCCCTTCCCTCTGAAAGAGACCAGGACTATGAGGCAATAAAATCTGCCCTGCTAAAAAGTGCTAATCTGACTCCAGAGACCTATCGGAAGAAGTTTAGGACTTTACAACAAAGCACCACAGAAAGTTGCACTGAAATAGACTGGGGGAATATCTACAAAGAAAATGCCCTCATACAGTCCACACATATAAGAATCTTTAGCTTTAAATATATCTCCCGGTACTACCTAACCACTGATTACAACAAGAACATGCCCCAGTATCCTTGCTGGTGGTGCGGTCTTACCCCTCCTACAGTAATTCACATATGGTGGGAATGTGTGCATATCAAAAATCTTTGGCAACATATATTAACCCTGGTAGAGAAAGAGGTGGGAATAAATATTCCTTTGTGTAAGCCACAAATTCTCTTAAATTGCCCAATCGCAGACTACCCTATAGATACACGATTTTTAATTAACCTGATTATAATGGGCACAAAACACTACATAATCAAACATTGGCGCAAAACAAACCCCCCCCCTCCCCCAAAAATTGGAAAGAAGAGATGTTAAAAACCATAGAAATTGAATCAGTGCTGGCAGAGTCGGGAGCCACCAGGTCTCTACTTCAAGAATTTGGGGAGAGGATCAAACAAAAAAGAGATAGAGAGACAACTGTCAATGGACGTTTGGACAAATAAGTAAGCCAGGTAGAATAAGGGGGTACTGGTGCCTATACACGTGTTAAACCACGCGTATATAGGTTTATATACTACAAAGGTTAATATACTCTACAATTATTTATTCTTACCCGTGGCAACAGGTTGGGGAGGAGGGGGGCTCATGGGGAGGTTTTTCGGGGGGAGGAGGGGGTGGGGGACACATAGGGAATGTCAAAAGAACGGCTACACACTCAGTAAACTGGGTAAAACGTACTCTATTGACAAATGCACGTAAGCAGATCAAACCTGGCAATGATGTTAAAGTGATCTTCCAAATATAGATGATCGACTCTGAAAAAGGCTATGAAGATCTAAACTGAGCCAAAAAAAAAAAAAGAAAGTTGCACTGAACATGCAGGTCAGCTGAGGACTGCATTCAGGCAATGGACTACAAGTCACCACTTATGAGGCCCTGGAGGACTTGATGGTCCTGGATCAGTTCCTCCAAACAAGGAGCTGTGAAGCCAGAGAGTGGATTTTGGACCGCAAGCCCAAGACAGTCGCAGAAGCAGCAGAATTAGGAGATGACTTTGTTAATAACTGTGCACCAACAGCGAAGCGTGGTTCTGCACAAGCTGGATCAAGTACCTGGAAGGGAGCTGCACACCCGCAGAGTGCCAGTAGGTCAACTGGGAGATTCCTGCCGTCCCCACCAAAAGCAACAGGAACCACATAGGGTCAGGGGGACATCCGCCGATGTTACAGATGCAACAAGATTGGGCACCTGAGTGCCAATTGCCCCAACAAAAAGAATTCACCGGCAGTTGGAGGACTCCCATCCGTTTTTCTGGTGTCTGGAACAGTGGAGAAAACAGCTGATAACCTGCAGAGCGTAACTGTGGGTGACCCGGTGACCGTGGGTCTACGTGATTCGGGGGCCTCCTTTACCTTAGTGCGGCCTGAAGTGGATACCGAGGACATTATCCCTGGAAAAACCATGGCTTTTAAAAGAATTGGAGATGTGCGACCTGCTGTGCCCATGGCCCGTGTGTACCTGAATTGGGGTACAGGCAAAGGTTTGCGGGAGGTGGGGGTTTCTGAGGACATCCCTGTCAGTGTTCTTCTGGGGAATGATTTGGGTCGTATGCTCTGCCATTATGCTCCAGAGGACACTGCCTGCACACCACAGGGGCTAGGAGACAGCACTGATCGTTCTGAGGTACGGTGCGAGACTTTGGGGGACACTGTGAAATGTGATAACTGGGAGGGAGTGCAGGGGGCTGATAAATGTTTACCTGTGACTGAACCAGTTATGTCTTCCAAAGGTGGAGTGAGGTGTATTGTAAAGTGTAATGCTAATGAATTGCCTGTGTCAAAACCTAGCGGAGATGTGCTGGGGGGAGGGGTTGGTGGCCCCCTGGTGACATGTAAGGATGAGGGACCAGCAGTGAGTGATGTGTCCCCATCCTGTAAGCCTGAGATTGCTGAGGAGGAAGGAAGGAGTGATGTGCATTTGTATGATGCCGGTAACATTGTTATGTCCAGGACTGAGGGGGAGGAAGGTAGACCCCAGGGAGGCATATCAATGGTGGCAGTGGTTACACGTCAGCAGTGTGCCAGGGCTGCAGCTGTAAAAAGAAGGGAGGATGGTGATGACTCACAAGCCAAAGCAGAGGAGGGTGGAGATGCTAGTTCACCTGAGGGAAATGTGTCCCCTGATGCCACGAGGTGGGGGGAGGGCAATGAACATTTCGGGAAGCTGTGCGCAGTGATCCTTCCCTTGAAGCTCTAAGACAGCGCGCTGAGCTGCCAGGTGCTAACACAGATGGGCATCGGGTATATTGGAAAAACAATATCCTGTATTGGGAGTCCCTTTCCAAAACCATGCTAGGGCCCCATGAGAGAGAAAGGCAGTGGTTCCTAGGCAGTTTAGGAAAGAGCTACTGAGATTAGCCCATGAGACCCCCCTGGCAGGACATTTGGGAGTGGCCAAGACAAAGTCCAGGTTGTCACACAATTTCTACTGGCCAGGTATGGGTACTGCTGTTGCTAGTTACTGTAGATCCTGTCATGTTTGCCAGAGGGTGGGTAAGTCCGGGGATGTAACTCGTGTTCCCCTAGTGCCCCTACCCGTCATATCTGTACCCTTTGAGCGAGTGGCAGTGGATATTGTGGGGCCTCTAGCTATACCCAGCAGCACAGGAAAAACAATTTATTCTTACTGTGGTGGACTATGCAACCAGGTACCCTGAGGCTGTTGCCTTATCTTCTGTCCGGGAAGATAAGGTGGCAGATGCGCTGATCAGTATATTCTGCAGGCTTGGGTTCCCTAGAGAAATGCTCACTATCAGGGCACCCAGTTCATGTCCAATCTAATGCAAAGTCTCTGTAAGAAGGTAAATGTACAGCACTTGGTAGCAAGCCCATACCACCCCCAAACAAATGGTCTCTGCGAGAGGTTCAATGGGACCCTGAAACAAATGTTAAAAACCTTTGTAGAATCAGAAGGCAGGGACTGGGAAAAGTACTTACCCTATTTGTTACTTGCTTACAGGGAGGTACCCCAAAAATCTACAGGTTTCTCGCCTTTTGAATTATTGTATGGTCGCAAAGTGCGGGGACCCCTAGATTTAGTTAGAGGGGAGTGGGAAGGGGTGCAACATACCCCTGAAACTTCTGTGGTGGAGTATGTCCTAAAGTTTAGGGACAGGATGCAGGTGTTGACTGGGCTAGTACACGACAACCTCAGAGCAGCCCAGTCCAGGCAGCTGGTATGACCGCAATGCAAGGGACCGGGTCTATGAGGTGGGACAGAAGGTAATGGTTCTAAACCCCATTAGGCAGAATAAGTTACAGGCTGCCTGGGAGGGTCCTTTCACCATTTTACAGCGCCCAGAACCAACCACGTACGTAGTAGCCCTTGATAAGAAAGGTCAGAGGCAGATACAGTACCACATTAATATGTTAAAGGCCTACTATGACCCTGAGGATGTGGTACTCAGTGTGTGCGGTGCCCCAGAGGAAGAGGGGGGTAGTGATCCCTTACTAGACCTCGTGGAGGAAGCTAAGAGCCAGGGATGTCTTCAGGATGTGCAGATCAATCCACAGTTCACAGAAGAAAAGAAGAGGCAGCTACATCAGGTATTAGGCCCCTTCAGTGCCAACTTTACTGGGAAGCCAGGGGGAACTATCGTAGCTACCCACCATGTGGATAGGGGGGCCCAGCCACCGCTTAGGTAGCCTATCGGGTATCCCCAAAAATAAAGGCCCACATACAGAAGGAGATCGAGGACATGTTAAAGCTAGGGGTAATTAAGAAGTCTAAAAGCCCCTGGGCCTCCCCAGTAGTTCTGGTGCCCAAAAAGGATAAATCCACCAGGTTCTGTGTGGATTACCGAAGGTTAAATGCCGTGACCACATTTGATGCCTACCCAATGCCCAGAATAGATGAACTGCTTGATCAGCTAGCAGGTTCCCAATACGTCACTATTATGGATTTGAGCCGGGGATACTGGCAGATCCCCATGACCCCAGAGGCCCAGGAACGGTCAGCCTTTATTACTCCCTTTGGGTTGTTTGAGTGCTGTGTCGTGCCCTTTGGGATGAAAAATGCCCCAGCCACTTTCCAGCGACTAGTCGATCAGCTGCTAGAGGGCCACAAGGAATATGCAGTAGCTTACTTGGATGATATTGCCATATTTAGCAAGACCTGGGAGGAGCACCTGATTCATCTGGGCAAGGTAGTAAAACAAATAGCTGAGGCAGGGCTTACCATAAAACCAGTGTCAAGTTGGCATGACGGAAGTGCAGTATCCGGGACATCGGGTAGGAGGAGGGACCCTATGCCCTGAGCCCAGTAAGGTGGAGTCTATTATGGCCTGTCCAATTCCTAAGACCAAAAAACAGGTCATGTATTTTCTGGGAACAGCAGGTTATTATCGTAGATTTGTCCCAGACTATAGCAAGATAGCCAAACCCCTCACAGATTAGACTAAAAAGAAAGTGTCCAAGCAAATTACCTGGACTGAGGACTGTAATAAGGCCTTTGTCGCCCTCAAGACAGCATTGTCCAACTCTCCGGTCCTCCAGGCCCCTGATTTCAGCAGGAGGTTCGTGGTACAAACGGATGCTTCCAATTTTGGGCTGGGGGCTGTTCTTAGCCAAGTGAACTCCAAGAGAGAAGAACACCCCATACTATACCTTAGTAGGAAGCTTTTGCCTAGAGAAGTGGCCTATGCTGTCATCGAGAAAGAATGTCTAGCTATGGTCTGGGCTTTGCAAAAATTACAGCCCTACCTGTATGGAAGGGATTTCACTGTTATAACGGATCACAATCCTCTACATTGGTTAGACAGGGTGTCAGGTAATAATTTCACTGTCCAACACAGGAAAGGAAGCCTGCATCAAAATGCAGATGGACTATCGCGTCAGGGGGAAATAGACGGTTAGTGGAGACAGATCTATCAGCCTGGAGAGGCTAAGATCTCTGTCCCCATCTTAAGGGGGAGGTGCCATGCCCAAGGCCTGATTATAGCTTGGTATAATATATATGTGTGTGTGTATATCTGTATACAGACTGAGTGTCTGTGCATTCCCATTTTAATTAAGAATGTCTGTTTGTGACCAGCAAAATGTGTTGTCCTGGGTGCCATAAATCCCCCCCCCCCCCATGCACACACAGTTTTATGGGGGAAGTCAAATGGCTCTTTGAAGCAGCAGGATGTCTCTCAGTTAAGGAGACCTGGGAGAGGAATGCCCCTCCCTTAGGAATTCCAGGGTGATGGGGGATGTCATGTAAACCGTTTCCCTCCAAAAATTAGCTAAATAAATGCCAAGGGGACACATGTTTTGATATAAGCTAAGGAATCTTGAGACAAGTAACATCGGTCTCACGCAATAATCAACCGCTGGAAACTCACAAGGACTGCTATGCAATTTTAAGAACTTCATTTTTATTTTTGAACTCTTTCTGTATTTTTGTATGTCATCTTATTATTGTAAATTACATCCAGCACTGTGATACCTTTTTATTAGATTAAATGTTTAATTAATCAGCTCTAGCCTTTGATCTCTAAATATATGAGCTCACCTTCCTGAAGGAAGCTCTGGTGAAGCACGTTTATTAGGGTTAAGTGATGACTTGCTGGGACTAGTAGTGCATACCCAGGGGTCTGGTGGCGTTTAACCGTTGTACCATCACACTCTCTCTAGCGTATTGGCTGGGCTGATAGAGTGTGACCGTGACAGTCTGCATCTGTCCTGGGCAAAATAGTTATGTGTCTGTAACCATACATTTGAATGGTTAAATTTGCATTTTTTATGTTTGTTTTTAATCTGCTCTTTGAAGGCAGCCAGAATGATGTGGCCCCCTTTGACACCCCTGGTCTAATGTATGGAGTTTTTCGCCATATATTGTTCTATATAAGAGTCGCTGTGTAATACAACATCACATTTCTTTGCAATGTATATGATTATATTCTAGTACTTCCTTTTATGGTGATGGCTAATGATAAAACGTAAGTCCTGGGGAGCTCCAACTAAGATGGGGGGGGGGGTATAAAGAAACCGTATTGTTAGCCAACTGCAGACTCAGACTGGTACAGCGATGCGAGATCTTGCTGTAGCCAAAGAACGCTGAATCAGTTGTCCAGGCCAACGTAAGTGAGTGGGGCTCCCTGAACTGTCCTTGGAAATCCATAACTAAAGTTTAATAAACTTTGCTATTTCTTTTTTTATAAATTGATCCTGCAAGTCGTTAATTGTTCCATATTACCAGATTACAATGAGAAATTTAAATGCAAGAGTCACAAACGATGAACTTGCAGGACCCCCCCAGCTCAATATTAATACTGTCTTTGTGTTTATAGGGGAGGTACTTGAGTATGAAATGATCTCTCCCATTTCTGACTTTTTCATCCTGTAGGAAAATCAAGAAATACTAAGTTCCTCATTGCAATTAAATGTAATGCTCTTTGCATCATACCAGCTTATATAAATATACTTTTTCGGTGCAGTTAAATCGATTTAACACCGATTTTGATATGGGAGATAGCCATGGGGGGTAACTTAACCCCCTTGCAAACCCCATATTTCTCTGACCTCCACCAATTTTCCTGGCAAAATCTAGCCTTGCAATTGGTTGGCGCCAGTCACGTGGTCCATTGACCCTTTGGCTGTCCACAGGCAATCGCGAGGCTGTATTTCGCTGACAGATTGTAGTGGAGGTATGTGAAACAGGTGTATGTGTGGGAGGGCTTTAGCAATCTAGATTTTATGCAGAGTTTGTATTGAACAACGGTCATAGTGTGGTATGAAAAACACTCCTTATATGTGTGTGATCCCAAATTCTGGCCTTGGTGTGTGGTCCACATACTTTACAGCGAGAGAGAAACTCAAAAGAGAGCAACAGACTTCAGTGAGAAACCCCAATTTAGACAGGAAAGAGAAAGACGTGTGAGAGATGTTCAGGAAACATTTTTTAAAGAAGGAAAAACAACATGTATTCAGCTGGTCCAACTCAAATGGTTATTATTAATCATATAAACATTACAATGAAGTGACATACATGAATGCACTTACAAGCAATGAGTGAGCACATGCTGAAATCTGCCATGAATGTAAGAATATTTATACACAAAATTAAAGTGACACAGGGCATAGATCTCAATAGGTGAGGCGTCGGGTGATTTTCTTATCACAGGGCGGACCCTTGTGCAAGCGTCTCACAGGGTGGACTGTCTTTTATAGAGAATCATCCTCTCATCAAAAGTGAAGTCTCTGCAACAGAGCATGACGAGGAGAATCATAAGTGCTTCTGAATCTCATGTTCTTATGAAGTATTATTTTATTTCTTTAACAGAGAGCAACATTAGAGAATGAGAAAGAAACACAAAAACTGCGATATATGAGAAAGAGAGAAACATGACAGAGACAGACATGCGAGATAGAAATAAGTGATGCGTGAAAGAGAAAAATAGGCGTTAAACTGGAAAGAGACAGACATGAGAGAAACACAGAGAGACGAGATGGACAGATGTGAGAGAGAGAAACACGAGAGACGGGAGTGAGATAAGACAGTAAAATAAATAAGAGAGTGATACATGAGGGAGAGAAAAATTTGCCGTTGGGGGTCCCAGCCATGCTTCTGCATTCAGCCAGGTTCTTGCATACGGACCCTGTTCCTGTGGTTAGCCTACACTCGCATGCAGCTGGAACCCAGTTTCCAGTGCAGAGCCTACTGCTGTGTTAGAAGCTTCACCTCAATGTATCTCCTGCAAGCAGTGTCTTGGTCTAGTCCCTCCTGGAGGTCCAGACCTCATACCAAGTGCATTCAGTGTCGGCCTAGTCCCTCCTGGAGGTTCAGACCTCATACCAAGTGCATTCAGTGTCGGCCTAGTCCCTCCTGGAGGTTCAGACCCCATACCAAGTACATTCAGTGTTGGTCTAGTCAGCTCACCCCACACCAGTAGATAATGGAGGGCATGATCTGGGGGTTGTCTCATCCAGAAATCCATACTCCATTGTGCAATTTCTTTATTAAACACCAGACTGTTGCTTAACCCTTTTGTTGCCGAGCATTTAACACCTACGTGCTCGCTTGTCCAGGCGTTGAGTGCCAAGCACCTAGGTGTTACGTGCCCCTCGGCTACTTTAAAAAAAAAATGTAAAAAAACACCTGACCCATCGTTCGTTCCGCCCTGGTCTCCTCTTCACCGGGGGGCATCCCATTCCCCCCCCCTTGGGCTATTTTGACTTGTGGCTCCCGAAATACCCCACCCCCTGCATCCCAAGCCTGTCGGCCTCTACATGCCTATTCCCACCTTCTTCCGGGACTCATCCTGCCTCCCAGCCTTGGCTATGGATCAGGTGACGGTAGGGGAACGCCAAGGGTCAGGCGTTCGAGAGAGCTATGCTCTGGGCCGCACACCCTCTCCCGAAGGGTAGCTGGCCATAGGCAATGGTGAGCCTATTGGGGGGGGGGGAGGAACCACCTAGGGACCTTTTTTACCCACAAGCTTTATTGGTAGGTGTGTGTGTATTTACTGTTTTACTGTTTTTACTTATACTCACCTCCTTCGTTCCTGTCCTTCTCCTCACCCCTCCTCCTGTCAGGCGCTGTGAGGGGGGGGGGGCACGGCCCCCAGCGGGAGCGGACGGGCAGCTGCTCAGTGCGGGCGCGAGCAAGCGCACCGGGGAGGGGCCTCCTCTGGCTGCCTCTCCCTCATGTGTGTCCGGGCACCATTTTTGCTTCACTGCGCGGCCCGCCCCTCAAGGTGCTGGTAACAGCGTTCGGCGCCATTCTCGCTGTGGTCTGTGTGCTCTGCATAACGCGCCGGTCTCTGTCTTCTCTGCCGGCGCATCTGGAGGTTATCCCTCGATATTGGCTGCACTGCTCTCCTGGATCAGGCACTTCACACGACTCCTTGTCCCTGCTGCGGTCTGTGAGTCTTGGTTTTTACTTGTCTCTTCCCTGCATGTGCTGTGGGATGCTCATGTCTTCCTTTTTTGTGTCTTCCAGAGGGGTCCCTTATTGCTCAGAATTGTGGTTCCTCCCGGTTTACAACCACCCCTCCCCCCCTCCCCGCTGTCTCTATTTTTAAGGGACCAATGAGAAGGATTAAACTAGGGATTGTCCCCAGGTTTGGACTCAGGTCTCCAGCTGAGCACCCTCAAGGGCCAGGTTTCAGCCTTGGCCATTTTTTTCCAAAGATTTTTTGCCAATCATACACTTATCAAGACCTTTTTCCAAGGAGTTACTCATGTACGTCCACTGCGTAAGCCTGAGTTACTGGTGTGGGATTCGAACTTGGTGCTTTCTGCTCTCCAGGGCCCTCCCTTTGAGCCCTTGTGCAATGCTGCACTATCCATTTTGACTCTGAAAGTGATATTTTTGGTAGCTATCACGTCGGTGTGTTGCGTTTCAGAGCTGGCTGCGCTTTGTATGAAGCCTCCTTATTTTGAGCGGCATCAAGATAAGGTGGTATTTCGCTTTAAACCAGATTTTTTACCTAAGGTTGTTTCTTCTTTCCACCTTAATGAGGACATTGTTTTGCCTTCCCTGTGTCCAGCTCCGACTAATTCTAAGGAAAGGACCCTCCATGCCTTGGATGTGGTCAGAGCCATTAAGTACTACCTGCTTGCAACAGAATCCTTCAGAAAGTCGGATTCTCTATTCGTCCTCACTGACGGGCCTAGGAAGGGTCTGCCTCCAGCCAAATCCACTCTCAGCAAGTGGATCAGACAGACGGTGGTGCAAGCGTACCCCGCCAAGGGGAAGGAACCCCCTTTTCGGATCACAGCTCACTCTACCAGAGCTATTGGTGCCTCTTGGACTTTTCAGCACCAGGCATCGGTTGAACAGGTTTGTAAGACTTGGTCTTCAGTTCATACTTTTACAAAGCTTTACAAGCTTGATGTTAGGGCCTCAGCTGATGTTTTTGGCCGTAAGGTGCTTCAGGTGGTAGTGTCCTGAATTACGTGCTGTTGCTTACTGGGGATCTCACCCTTTTTTGGACACTGCTTTTGGATGTCCCACATGTCAGAAATGGAGCGACCTGAACAGGACACTGGGAAAAATACAATTCTGTGAGTACTCACCTGTAGAATTGTTTTTGACGGTGTCCTCTTTAGGTCGCTCCATACCACCCTTGTTCTGTTATGTCCGTTTTCCTGTTTTGGTGATTACTGTTGTATTGGCTTTAGCCCTTTGTTTTTTTTCTCTTGAGAGGGTACATTTTGAAGCTATGTGAATTAACATGGTTTCCTGGCCCGCAGCATGTCTCTGTTTCACTGCTTTTGAACCACTGTGGATTTTTGGGAGACAGCTGCCTTATATGGAGCCAAGAGGAGCTACGATTTTCATCTTGCAGTCACTGCGCCACCTTGTGGTGGATTAGCCACATGTCAAAAATGGAGCGGCCTGAACAGGACACCATCAAAAACAATTCTACAGGTGAGTACTCAACAGAATTGTATTTTTCAGTTTGGCGGGGTCTCCTGGGCAAGAATGGGGGGCTACCAATGCATATGTGGTACCGTTGTAATCAAATAAAACAAATGTTTTATTTAAAATAAAGGAGACCATTTTTTTTTTTTACGCAAAAATATTCAAAAAAACTAGAAAAATTACAAACAAGACATTTCATGTTAAAGCCTAAACTGTGCTGCAAAAAAACATCTATATAATTTATGGTGCAAAATGGTGAAAATTGACCTGTCAACAGAGGGTGACAAAACTTCAAGTAGGCTGGCAATTAAAAGGGTTAACCCTTTCAGTGCCAAGCACGTAGATACTACGTGCTTGCTTCCACTCCACTTAAGTGCCAAGCACGTAGTATCTACGTGCTTGACTTTCCCCCCTGCTAGTAAAAAAAATAAAAATAAAAAATACTCACCTGACCCCTCGTTGGATCCGGCTGGGTCTCCTCTTTAATTTGGTGCCATCCGATCCCCTGTGGGGGTCAGGAGAGCCCGCGGAATAGCGCCCCCCCCCGTTTGGCAGCAGCAGCTGCTAACTGTAAAAAAAATAAATAAATAAAAATGACATTTACTTACCTGCAGTCGCGCTGCCTCCCTTCCGGGTCTCCTCTTCACTGGGGGGGCCTCTGATCGCCCCCCCCCAGCCTCTTCAGCTTCAGGGGAGAGCCTGAAAGGGCTCTCCCCCTCCTCTCCCGACGGGCGCCGCCATCTTGTTGTTAAGCCCCACCCCTTTAGGGGTGGGGCTTATGACGTCACTCCCGGGCCTCTTGCTGGCTCTTCTCGGCTCAGCTGTCAGATGCCCTGGTGATCGCTGGGCAGAGCAGTGGAGGGGCAGGGGATGCTCTGATCCTCTGCCCCCCCTCCTCTGGCCAGCGATCACCAGGGCATCTGACAGCTGATGAACACAGGAGCTGACAATCGGGTAAGGTGAGTAAAGTAAAAAAAAAAACTTTTTTTTTTTTTTTTTGATAAATGACATTTTTGTGTGTGTGTGTGTGTGTGTTTTTTTCATGTTAACCCTTTGTGAACTGGTAAGGGGTCCATGAGACCCCTTATACCAGTTCACAAGGCTGGGATCTGGCAAGCCACCTGCAACTAGCGGGTGGCTTGTCATTAACCCCCGCACCCCCAATTACCTGCCTCCCCAAAGCCCAGGGGGGGGGGGCAGAAGAGCCCGGGCCCACACAGGGTATGTGGGCTCGTAGGCTGCAGGGTGGGGGGCCACAAAAGCTGGCCCCCCCACTCTGTTCCTACAAGCCCCCATAGCTGGTCCCGGGCTGGTTATGACGGGTAAGGGGGACCCTCTGTCATTTTTTTTTAATTTTAAGGGTTAGGGTTAGCCTAACCCTAACCCTTAAAATTAAAAAAAAAATGGGTTCCCCCCCCCCGGAGGGGGGACCTTACGTTATTTTTATTTAATTTTTAAGGGTTAGCTTAACCCTAACCCTTAAAATAAAAATAAAAAAACTAAATTAAAATTTTTTTTTTAAGGGTAAGGGTTAGGGTTAGGCTAACCCTAACCCTTAAATTTTTATTTTTAAGGGTTAGGGTTAGGGTTAGCCTAACCCTAACCCTTAAAATTAAAAAAAAAAAAAGTCTTTTTTTTTTATTTTTACGGGTTAGGGTTAGCCTAACCCTAACCCTTAAAATTAAAAAAAAAAAAGTCTTTTTTTTTTTATTTTTACGGGTTAGGGTTAGCTTAACCCTAACCCTTAAAAAAAAAAAAGTCTTTTTTTTTTTATTTTTACGGGTTAGGGTTAGCTTAACCCTAACCCTTAAAAAAAAAAAAAGTCTTTTTTTTTATTTTTACGGGTTAGGGTTAGCCTAACCCTAACCCTTAAAATAAAAAAATAAAAAAAAAATAAAAAATTTTTAACCCCCTTGGCGGCGATCCCGAGCGTGACTCGGGGTCAATTTGCGCTGTAAGTGGCGGTGACCCCGAGTCACGCTCGGGATCGATTTGGGAGCAAGAGTGGGCGGCGCAGCCTCCTTACCTTCTCCCTGCGATCCAGCGATGTCTCCGCCGCGATCGCAGGTGAGAGCCGCGGCTGCGGCGTCCGTCTCCGCTTCCGGGTTCCATCTCTGTGAGCCGCAGAGGCTCATGGGGGCGGAGCCGTGCGTGAGAGACGAAATGCGCTTTCGTTGCCATTGCATTTGACTATTTCACAACGCCAGGAAGGTTAAGGGTTAGGCTAACCCTAACCCTTAAAAAAAAAAAAAAAATGACATGGGGGGTCCCCATTTTTGGGGGGGAATTTTTATTTTTGTATATTTATTTATTTTTACGGGTTAGGGTTAGCCTAACCCTAACCCTTAAAATTAAAATTTTTTTTTTTAAGTGGGAGGGTTAGGGTTAGGCTTGTTAGGGTTAGGCAAAAAATGTTAGGCAAAAGTTAGGGTTAGGCAAAAAAATACCATTTTGTGAAATACTCACCTGTAAAATGGGTATTATAAGTATGTCACACACCCCGCTTCAAGATATCCATAACATGTGGGTTATACCGACCTGAAGAGGGCGTTCCTGCAGAGATGATAGCAAAAAGAAAGCCCCTCCCTGATCCATAAATACCTGGGACCTCCCACTCATTACCCAGTATAAAGAAGCAGTAAGGTAAGGGACCAGGAAGAGGCAAATATAAACCAAAACAACGCAAAGTTCACAATATAGAGGATCCAGAATACAAAAAGGGCGGGTGAAGCGGGGTGTGTGACATACTTATAATACCCATTTTACAGGTGAGTATTTCACAAAATGGTATTATTCTAAGTATGTCAAACACCCCGCTTCAAGATATCCATAACATGTGGGACATCCAATAGCAGTGTCCATAAAAGGGCGGGGATCCAAAACAAGGCAACAATGCACAACTTAAACCACAACAGCTTGCAGAACTTTGCGGCCAAAAACAGCATCCGCTGAGGCCCGAACATCAACCTTGTAAAACTTGGAAAAAGTGTGAACAGAAGACCAAGTAGCGGCCTTACAAACTTGCTCAACAGAGGCCTGGTGCTGAAAAGCCCAGGACGCTCCAACTGCACGAGTAGAATGAGCAGTAACACGAAAAGGGGGACTCCTCCCCTTGGCAGAATAGGCCCCAATGATGGCCTGACGAATCCATTTACTAATGGAGGATTTGGCAGGAGCCAAACCTTTCCTAGGCCCAAAGGGCACCACAAAAAAGGCATCCGTCTTACGAAAGGAAGACGTAACCACCAGATAATATTTCACAACGCGAACTACATCCAAGGAATGCAACGCCCTTTCCCTGTCGTTGCTAGGATTGGGACATAGAGAAGGCAGAACAATGTCCTGATTCAGATGAAAGGCCGAGACCACCTTAGGAAGAAAATCCGGCTTGAAACGAAAGACAACCTTGTCCTGATGCCTTTCGAAGTACGGAGCTTTAATGGATAAAGCTGCCAACTCAGAAACACGTCTAACCGAAGTGATAGCCACCAAAAAGGCCACCTTTTGAGTAAGTGAAGACAAAGCAACCTCATTCAAGGGCTCAAACGGAGGACCCTGAAGAGCAGAAAGAACCAGGTTCAAATCCCAAACTGGAACAAAGGGCTTCCTAGGAGGACGTACATGCGTAACTCCTTGGAAAAAGGTCTTGACTAAGGGATGAAGTGCAAAGGACCTTTGGAAGAACACCGCCAGGGCAGAAACCTGCCCCTTCAAGGTACTAAGTTGGAGCCCCAGATCCAGACCATGTTGAAGAAACTCCAGAATTCTGGGAATGGAGAACTCCCGACAAGAGAAAGACCTACTTTCACACCAATCAATATAGGACCTCCAGGTCCTATAGTAAATAGTAGAGGAAGACCGCTTCCTGGCGCTGATAAGAGTCTGAATCACCGCGTCAGAAAGACCTTCTTCCTTCAAGATGGCGGTTTCAGCAGCCATGCCGTCAAAGCCAGCGATGGTAAATTGGGATAGCGTAGACGACCCTGGGTGAGCAGGTCCGGCAGTAGAGGCAGAATAAACTGATCCTCTGCCAGCCTTACGAGGTCTGCGAACCAAACCTGCCTTGGCCACCTTGGTGCCACCAGAATCGCCGACGCGCCTTCCAGGGCCAGTTTGCGCACCACTCTGGCTACCATTGGGAACGGAGGGAACAGGTAAAGAAACCCCAGATCCCTCCAGTTCAGAGACATGGCATCCACTGCCAGAGCCAGAGGATCCTGCGAGAGAGACACAAAGACTGGAAGCTTGTGATTGTGACGAGAGGCAAAGAGGTCCACCGCTGGGAACCCCCACCTGAGACAGACCGAACGAAACACCTTGGGACTGAGAGACCACTCCCCCTGACGAGAGGAGGCCCTGCTCAGCGAGTCCGCCTCCGTGTTCTCCACTCCCGGAATGTAGACTGCTGAGATACACGGGACGTGGCTCTCCGCCCAGTCCAGAATCAAAGACACTCCCCTGAGGGCACTCCTGCTGCGAGTCCCCCCCTGGTGATTGATGTAAGCAACCGCCGTCCGGTTGTCCGACCGGACCTGAACAGGCAGGCCCCGCAACTGACGAGTCAAGCGAAACAGAACCAACCTGATGGCTCTCAACTCCAGAACATTGATGGGCTCGTGAGCCTCCTGCGGGCCCCACAGACCCTGAAACTGGAGGTCCTTCCAAACACCCCCCCAACCTGACAGACTGGCATCCGTGGTGACCGTTTCCCAACACGGTGCCAGAAAAGATCTGCCCTTCAACAGATTGACAGACCCCAGCCACCATTGTAGGGATCGACGAACTCGGGGAGTCATCAGGAAGGACTGATCCAACGATAGTGGAGACTTGTCCCAAACCTTCAACAGATGAAGCTGAAGCGTCCTCGTATGAAACTGCGCAAAGGGAACTGCCTCGAATGAGGCCACCATTAGCCCCACCAGCCTCATCCCTAGCCGAATGGTCGGACGAGGGGGAAGCCGAGCTAACTCCTGAATCAAAAGAATCTTGGCCTGGGGCAGAAACACCCTGGCCTGCGAAGTGTCCAGAGACATTCCCAGAAAGGTCACAACTCTGGACGGAGAAAGAGAAGACTTGGGGTGGTTGATCACCCAACCGAACCTCTCCAGAGTGGACACCACCACTCTGGTGTCCAACTCCGCTTGGTTGAAGGAAGAGGCCATGATCAGTAGATCGTCCAAATAGGGCACAATGCGGATACCCTGAACTCTGAGCAGAGCCATCACCCCCGCTAGCACCTTGGTGAACACCCGAGGAGCCGAGGTGAGACCGAAAGGGAGTGCCACAAACTGAAAATGCCGATCCTCCACCACAAACCTGAGAAACCTCTGGTGTGCTGGAAAAACCGGAACGTGTAGATAAGCGTCCTTGATGTCTATGGACGTCAGAAAGTCTCCCTGACGAAGAGAGTAAATAGCCGAACGCAGCGTTTCCATGCGGAATTTCCGCGGCCGGATGAACCTGTTGAGAAACTTCAGATCCAAGATGGGTCGGACCGATCCGTCCTTCTTGGGTACCGTGAACAGATTGAAATAAAAGCCCCTGCCCCGATCTGAGGGGGGCACTGGGCAAATGACAGCCATGTCCAGAAGATTCTCTACTGCCACCAGGAGCCCCTGCGCCGCCAGAGGCTCCGAAGGCATCCGAGACCTGAAAAATCTGGAAGGGGGGCGGAGCTCGAACTCTAGCTTGTAACCGGAAGACACCACTTCCCGGATCCATCTGTCCGAGACCTCTTGATCCCAGATCTGGGAGAAGTGTCGCAGCCGTCCCCCCACCCGCATGGGTGAGGGCGCCCCCTCATTGCTGAGCTGGCTTAGTAGCCGGTTTGGGCTTAGAGCCCCAACTGTATCCAGGACGGGCACGTCCTCTGCCCCTGCTCCCAGAATCTCCTCTGGAAGAGGGGAATGCAAATCCCCTGCCAGATCTGGCCCCACGAAAGGAGGGGGTAAAAGAAGGCGCCCCCCGAAAGGGACGGCGTTGTTTCTTGCGTTGAGGTAACCTACCACCCTTGGTGACAGAGTCCAATGTCTCTCCAAAGAGCTGTAGTCCAACAAAAGGTAGAGCCGTCAGTGACTTTTTGGACATAAAATCGGCCGCCCACTGGCGCAGCCACACCGACCGCCGAATAGTCACCAGCAGAGCCGACGTCCTACCACACATCATCAAAGTGTCATCCAAGGCTGTTAACACAAAGGATAAAAACAACTCACACCGTTTAAGGCTAAGGAACTCGGTACTACCAGGACGAAGCCCGGAAGAAGTCAACAGGTCCCTGACCACAGACCTGGCAGCCAACACCATTAGTTCTGAAGCGCACACAGGCCGTATGGCTGACCCAACGCTAGTAAAACCATGACAAGCCATCTGGTCAATACGTTTATCCTCTCCATCCTTGAGGGTGGAACAATCAGGTCTATTTAAAACCGAGGAGTTAGACAACCCCAAAACCGGTGCATCCACCTCGGGGGGAGATGCCCAGCGCTTAACCGCCTCCGAAGGGAAAGGATATTTCTTATCCCACCCCTGAGGGATGCCAGGGAGCCGAGCCGGCCTGTCCCATTCCTTATCAATGATTTTGTCAAAATGCCGTTGCGTAGGAAACTCCAAGCGCGGCCTGGATTCCTCAAACAATTCACCCTTCTGCTGTGACGCCTCCTCGGGAGGAGAAATATTCAGAACCTCCAACATGAGCGCCAGAGCGTGAGGAGTATCCAAGGATCTCCCCAAGTCACCAAGCTCAGCATCAGCGCCAAAAGACTGCTCATCGTCCGAAATGTCTGACCCCTCATAAACCTCCCCTTCCTCTAGCGGGGAATAATCAGACCAATCCAGATTATCAACGTCATCATGGTCATCCACCGGCGGAGCCGGCGACAAATGCTTTCTCTTAGTCGGAGCCTTACGGGCGACCGAGCTGGAGATAATTTTTTCAAGGTTAGCCAATCTGGTGCACATCTCAGACTGCAGCTCCCTGCCCATGACGACGTCACACGGGGTGCGTGTCAAGGTGGGAGGGGGAGATGAAGCGACCGGCTGTGCTGACCCCGACGCCTGGGGTTCGGACTGCCGCGTAATAGTTTGCTGTGCACATGGTATACACAGAAGTACATCGTCCCCGGTAATCGATACCCCACACAACATACACTTCCGGGGATGCCCCGAAGGGGTCCCGAGCCCAGTATCCGGGGATGCCTCCATAAGGTGAACTTTTAATAGTCGTTATGACCCAGGGAATTACGCCAATTAGACAACCCGGGATGCCCCTTTAATGTCCCGAGTGGGAGGATTTATGAACAATAAAATAAACCCAGGGATTAGGACCGGGAGAAACCCTCTAAATACTACTGGAGATCCTCCTGATAAACCTCCGTTCTGAAAGACACAGAAAGAACTCATGAGGAGATAAGGAACAAAGGAACAAACAAAGCAAGATGGGGGAGAGGGGGCCACAGGCCACTCACAGTACCGCAGGAACTTCAAATGGCGACCAGATCGTGAGGAAGAGGCTTCTCTGACTGAAAAGAGGAGAAGGGGGCGTGGACAGCGCGGGACGCGCGCGACGCCAAGCTCCGCCCCCCCCTCCTATGCAAAGCAATAGCTCCTCAGCGGCGCCGAGATAGATGTGGGCGGGCTGCGGTGACGCGCCGCAAGACCGGCCCCGCCCCCAAGAGAATCGTGAGGGAAGATGCCCCTCAGAAAAAGAAGCGCCAAAACCGGCCGGCGCCGCAGCAAATGTGCGGCCGCGGCGCTTGGCCGGTTGAAGACAGTAACACAAAAAGTCATCCTCAACGACTGACATAAAGTTAAAACACCGCAGCACACAAACAAGGAGGGACGGACCCCGGCCCCGCGCCGAAGGTCCGGCCCCGCCCCCGCCCAATACATTCCTGTTATAGTGCATGAGGTAAACTACCTCCGCCATTACAGAGAAACAGAAAGGCCCAGCACCGCACAGAGTCCTCCACACGAATGGCCGCGGCGCTGACATGACAGTTAAAGAGACACACACACATTATAACTGTAGTAAAAGACAGTGCATGATAAAGAGTATAATAAAGAGAGGACCCACACCCCCCATCCCCACTGTGTAAAGGGATCCTGGGAGGGCCATTCCCATGTTAAAACTAAGGGACAGGGCATCCCAAGCCGGGGTCACCAACCCGGTATAACCGCCTACCCTCTTGTATAGGGTCTCATGGTGGAGCGTTGCTCCTGAGCACCGGAGGTGCTAATCTACCCTCGCCTGGACCCGCAGCCACGGCTGGGAGGCATATATATTCTAGGGAAAAAAGGGTCCAAACGGAAATAATTAAGTAGCGGGCCGGGAATCATCCCGGCTACCTTAAATCCCCCTGTGCAAGAAGGAGACATCATCTTCTGACTTGCTCGCCGTCTGCAGAGATGGAAAACTGGGTAATGAGTGGGAGGTCCCAGGTATTTATGGATCAGGGAGGGGCTTTCTTTTTGCTATCATCTCTGCAGGAACGCCCTCTTCAGGTCGGTATAACCCACATGTTATGGATATCTTGAAGCGGGGTGTGTGACATACTTAGAATAATTCTTTTTTTTAATTTTACGGGTTAGGGTTAGCCTAACCCTAACCCTTAAAATTCAAAAAAAAATTTTTTTGAGGGTTAGGGTTAGGCTAACCCTAACCCTTAAAGCGGACCTGCACCCTGGATAAGAGTCTATCTTATATGTTTCCCACACCCTGTACATACAGATTGTCCACATTAAAAATCATCCTACCTGCATCTACTGCATGTTATGAGCCTTTAAACATCCAAGATGGCCGCTTATGGAAGCCGCCATCTTATCAGGCAGCCTGCAAACAGGAAGTGCCTCCTGACTGTGCTGCTCTGCATTCTGGGACTGCTGACCTTTTCCTGACCCCAGCTCTGCTCTGTCTGAGCAAAGCACAGCTATAACCCGCCCCCCTGTACCTTATCCCACTCTCCTCTCCTCAGTAAGTGTGATGCTTCTGAGTCAAGATGGCGGTGCCCGTATCTTAAATTCCTGAACAGAGTTGCAGCCCAGTGGGGGAAAGAATAATAAGTTAGTGACTAACAACGTAAAATATATTAATTTTAGATGCTGGGGAACCGTTTTTTAAGAGTTTGGGCTTTTCATTAAATCACGCTGAAGGTCCGGTTTAAAAAAAAAAAAAAAAAAATGACATGGGGGGGGTCCCCATTTTTTGGGGGGAATTTTTATTTTTGTATATTTTTTTATTTTTACGGGTTAGGGTTAGCCTAACCCTAACCCTTAAAATAAAAAAAAAAATTCAAAAACATTTTTTTAAGGGTGAGGGTTAGGCTAGCCCTAACCCTTAAAAAATGACATGGGGGGGCCCCATTTTTTGGGGGGAATTTTTATTTTTGTATATTTTTTATTCCCCAAAAAAAGGGGGGACCCTATGTCATTTTTGGGGGGATTTTTGAGGGTTAGGGTTAGCCTAACCCTAAACCCTTAAAAAAAAAACCAAAAATGACCCTATGTCATTTTTTTTTTTTAATTAACCCCTTATGTTTATAGTGTGGATAGTAGTTGTATTTTATTTGTAAATGTAATAAAGTGCTCTTTTCAGTTTGGGGGGTCTCCAGGGCAAGAATGGGGGGGCTACCGATACATATGTGGTACCGTTGTAATCGGGAAAAATGGGGCTATCACATGCAATATGGTTTTTATAAAAAAAAAGGTTTTATTTAAAATAAAGGAAACAATTGTTTAAAAAATATATACTTTTGGGGTTTTTTTTTGTTTTTTTAAGCAGAAATATTCAAAAAAACAGTAGAAAAATTACAAACAAGACATTTCATGTTAAAGCCTAAACTCTGCTGTAAAAATGGTTTTTATTCTGCTTTTTTATAACTGTTTTTAGGGAAACCCTGTGCAACCTAAGAATTCTTCAATGGATTACTTCCAGAAAGATGAGCCCACTACAACAAGCTCAGTACTCTTAGACAGCTTAACATGTGTACTTTCAGGGAATATATGGTTTGTGGGGATATTCTAAATTTAAAGGGTTGTTTTGGTTGAAAAATCGCAAGGTGCGCACTTTGTTTGCAGAGCTGAAATTTTTAAGTAAAATTACCGTTATGCGTATGCTTTACTTTGGGGTGTTTGGCAACTCTTCCCTTGACAGTACCTATGCATGTTGGGTATTGTTCTGTTCGGGGGTTGTTGCTTTTTCAGATTTTACTTGTTTTTTTCTGTTTGCATATAGTTTTTTTTAGGAAAATGTGGCTTTGATTCTTCTTTTTTATTAATTTTTAGGGAAATTCTGTGCAACCAAAGAATTGATTGAGGGATTACTTCCAGAAAATTGCGCCCATGTCAACAAACCTGGTACGCCTAGAAAGCCTGAGGTGTATACTTCCAGAGAATATATAGTTTTTGTGGGGTATTTCAAATGTAAAGGGTTCTTTTTCTGGAAAGACCGCAAGGTGCGCTTAGCGCGGTGCATAGTTGTATTTTATCTGAAAATCTCCTAAAGCGCTGTTTCAGTTTGGGGGAGTCTCCTGGGCAGGAAAGGGTGTCTACCTATACATATGTGGTAACGCTGTGACCGGGATTAATTGGGGTGTCACATGCAATAAGATTTTATTGACAAACTTACATTTTTTATTACAAAAAAACACTACAAATTGCAAAAATAGATTTTTTTTTATTTTTTTGCACATATTTCACCCAAAAGTATTGAGAATACACCTAAAAAATTACAAACAAGACATTTCATGTTAAAGCACAAACTCTGCTGAAAAAAACAATATATCATTTTCCTGGGAAATCCCTTCAAAAATCACATTTGAACATGGGGAGCGCAAAACAGTGCAAAATGGTCTGGCACCAAGGGTGACGAAAACTCCAGGTAGGCTGGCAGCGAAAGGGTTAATAGTACCTATGCATGTGGGGTATTGTTCTGCTAGGGGGACCTTGTGTTTTCAGATGTAGCTTGTTTTTTGAGTTCTTCGAGGGATTACTTCTAAAACGATGAGCCCACTACAACAAGCTGGGTACGCTTACAAAGCTTAACGTGTACTTTCAGGGAATGTATGGTTTTTGGGGTTATTTCAAATGTAAAGGGTTGTTTTGGTAGAAAAAGCGCAAGGTGCGCACTTTGTCTGCAGAGCTGACATTTTCAAGGAAAATTACTGTTACGCACATGCTTTACTTTGGGGTGTTTTTTCTTGTTTGTATAGTGTTCTTAGGAAAATATGAGTTTGATTCTGCTTTTGATTTTAAATGTAAAGGGTGTTTTTTCTAGAACAACTGCAAGGTGCGCATAGCGCAGTTGTATTTTATCTGAAAATCTCCTAAAGCACTGTTTCAGTTTGGGGGAGTCTCCGGGGCAGGAAAGGCTGTCTACCTATACATAGGTGGTACCTTTGTAACCGGGAGAAATTTGGATTTCACACGCAATAAAATGTTATTGACAAACTTACTTTTTTTATTACAAAAAACACTACAAATGTAAAAAGATTATATAAAAATATATAAAAAGAAATAGATTTTTTTTTACATTTTTTTGCACATATTTCACCCCAAAATATTGAGAATACACTTAAAAAATCACAAACAAGAGCGGGGCGTGGCTTGGCATGGCGGAGTGAAGACACGTGCTACAGGAGCTCCGCACAAACTTACTGCAGAGCAGAGGCAAGAGAGAGCCTAGACGCCCGCAATTCTGATGCCCAAGCGGGGGAGGCAACGCGGACCTTCCAGGAAGGGCAGGGCGCACACCATACCTGCTCTGTTCCGCTCCCGGGGCGCCGCAGGTCTGGAGCCAGCAGCGGGGAAGATGGCGGCCGCAGAGGGTGAGAAGCACCCACGTGCACATGATGCGGCTACGCCGAGTCCGGGAGCCCACGGCCGCACACAGCCTCCAGCGGGGGATCGCTCTACACGGCGGGAGGGCGCTGAGGAGGAAGCAGAGCCCAGCACCTGCCATGCTGCGGAGGACAAACGGCGCAGCACAGACCTGACGGTGTCCGCGATGATGGTCCACTGCGGGGCGGACGGATGGAGGAGCGCGCCCGGCGGGCAGCAGGTCAGTGGCTCACCCCGGCCCCCCTCGTCCAGCCCCTGTAGCAGCATTGAGGAAACCCTGACCCCCACCACCCTGGGCCAGGGGGGGGATGGGATGGGGGGAGGCATGTCACTTCATGCTGCGGCTCCTCGCCTAAGTATATTTGGGATGCCCAGCGGCGACCGCAGAGAGGAAACCCCACACAGCCCGGACTCCCCGCCGCATGACCTGGAAAGGACCCCCCCGGCGCGGCCTTCCCGGTCACGGGGGCACTCCTCCCCTCGGCTAACCAGACCCCCATCAAGCACCAGTTCCTTAGCAGGCACTCCACCAACACCACTGAGCCCACAGCTGACATGGCAGCCCAGCCCGGGCAGTCCCACCGAGGATCCGATGGTAGTGGGGGGGGCCCTACCCCGGGTGGTCTCTGGGGAGATGAGGCAGATAACCTGTCACGGGAGGCCCAGGTGGGGAAGGCCCACCCGCACCCACATCCAGCTCCGGAGCCGGCTCTGCAGGGGGAAGAATTATTGAGAGTGCCCGCCCTGGGCTCGCTCCCACGGGCCCCCCACAGCACTGAGCACCCTTATCCACATAATCCACCGGTGGCGGTGCGAATGGATCTCTTGTCACAATCCATTGCTGAGGCGGTTAGAATCAATATCAAAGAGGCCCTGCGAGGGCTCCTAACGCGCGGGGACTTTGACGGATATGTGTCCAGGATGGAGGGCACCATCAAGAGAGAGCTTGCGGCCATACAGGACTTAGTGGTAGAAGTAACAGAGAGAGTGGATGGGGTGGAGGCCTCACATAGAGCCTTGGAGATACGAGTGGCGGGCTTGGAACAACAGCAAGATCGGAATAAACGGCTCCTGGCTGACCTCTCCCTTGCCCATGACGACATAGAAAACAGGAGCCGCAGGAATAATTTACGCCTCCGAGGGGTCCCTGAGTCCGTGGAGCACCGAGATCTGTTGGAAGCGGTCACCTCAATCTTTAATGAGCTCCTTGACCTGCCCAGCTCAAACCACATAGAATTGGACCGGGTGCACAGGGCCCTGGGCCCCCGGCCTCAAGATCCAAACAGGCCCAGAGACATTATCTGCCGAGTACATTTTTTCAAAGTAAAGGAAGATATACTTCGGCGGGCATGGGAGAGGGGTGCGGTCAGTTTTAAGGGCGCCCAGGTGATCATACTCCAAGACCTCTCACGGAGGACACTGCAGATGAGGAGGCTTCTTAAACCAGTGCTGGACGCTATCCAGAGGCAGGGAGCGACCTACAGGTGGGGGCACCCATTCCAGCTCCTGGTGCGAAGGGGCGGGAGTCTGCCCTGGGCAGCCCCCCCCCCCCCCCTTGGGTCGCAGCCGGGTTGAGCAGCCAAGCGGGGCGTCAGTTTATCTCAGGCCTTTGGGCCCCGTGGGCCGGAGCCAAGGCTCTTTTTTGGCGCCGCCCTGGGATAAGCCTCACTGGATAAACTTCAACCAGGGTGCGACTCCTGATCCTCTGAACTTTGGCCTAGCCTTCCAACCCCTCTTAACTTGGTGCACCCCTCTAGGGAAGCCCTTTGGCCTCCTCTAGACGGGAGTAGATTCCACACAGGGCGTGCCAGCCCGGGACCCGGGTCCTCCTCTGGAGACCCCTCCACTACGTGCGTAAAAAGGGCACCGTATCCGGGCTACGCCTATAGGCGAGTGACCGGCGGACTACTGGTTAGTCCTTAGTTTTTCGTTCTTGTTGTTATCTGGTTTCCATCGTCCCAACCCCACACACATTGCCACTTGCAACGTGGCACCCCCCTTGACCCCGTCTTTCCCTTACCTGTTTACCCCTTTTCCCCCTTGGCGTGTGGGACCAGCGACGGGTTAGACGGTGCTCTCACTCAACTTCGGCCTCCCCCACGGTACTCAGTTACTCCCGCCTCCTTGAGGCGTATGCAAGCCAACATGGGTTCCTTGAAGATAATCACCCTTAATGTAAAGGGTCTCAACACACCAGAAAAGAGAACCATCTTGGGGCAGGAATTACACAGATACAAAGCGAAGATTGTCTTCCTCCAGGAGACCCATTTTAAAAGAGGTGCGGCCCCAGGACTCTGTAGTAGGCGGTTCCCCCATGTATTCACCAGCTGCGCTGCAGACGTTAAAAAAAAGGGAGTAGCGATTATGCTGGCCAGAGACGTACCCTTTGTCTCAAAAGAGGCCTGGAGCGATGAGTCGGGTAGGGTGGTGTTAGTCAAGGGGCTTATTGATCAAAGAATGTATACATTGGCCTCCATATACGCCCCCAACCAGGGTCAGATCCAATTCCTAAAGAACACGCTGGAAAAGATAGAGAAGTTCATGGAAGGAGATGTAATATTGGGGGGAGACTTTAACTTAACCATAGAGCCCCTGCTGGATACATCAGCGGGCAGATCTGCGGTCTCCCATTTGGCCTTGAGATCTCTGAGGAAAAAGTTACACGGCTTGCAGCTGGTGGATGCATGGCGCGTCAGAAACCCAGGGGCACGGGATTACTCTTTTTACTCTAGTGTTCATGGGACATACTCCAGGCTGGACTATATTTGGATCTCCCACAGATTACTGAGCCAGGCCACAGGAGACGGGATATACCCGATCTCCTTTTCAGACCATGCCCCGGTCTTCCTTGATCTTTCACTTATAGATAGAGCCCCACCACCCTCGAGCTGGAGACTGAATGAGTCACTCCTTGGGAACGCTGCGGTAGCACAGGACATAAGGGAGGGCCTGGAGTCCTACTTCAGAACTAATGATAATGGGGAGGTCTCACCACTGACGCTCTGGGAAGCACATAAGAGTGTAATAAGGGGAACTTTGATCAGCCACGGGGCGAGACTCAAAAAAGAAAGACTAGCTCAAATAGTGAAGCTCACGGAAAAGGTACAGGGCCTGGAGCTGTCACATAAGCGATCTGAGGCAGTGAAAGTACTTGGTGAACTGACCCAAGCAAGGGAGGCCCTTAACGCTATACTGAGGCAAAAGGCCAAACACATACTTAGGAGATGCAAGCGTTCCTACTACGAACACGGCAACAAGAGCAGCGCATTACTGGCTAGGGCCCTTAGACAGCAGTACTCACAGAACTTCATAGCAGAAAATCTGGATGACGCTCAGCAGAGGCACCACACCACTGAGGGGATAGCAGACACGTTTAGAGCTTACTATTCAAACCTATATAACCTACGCGGGGGTGTAGGAGAGCAGACGCGCCAGGGCACAATGGAGGAGTATTTAGAGGGCTCTGGTATACCTGTGGTCTCGGAGGAGATCGCAGCGATGCTGGAGGACCCGATAGGGATTGAGGAGCTGATGGAAGCAATTAAACAGTCCCCCGGGGGAAGGGCCCCGGGACCTGACGGGTTCTCCACTAAATACTATAAAACCTTCGCCCCGGTATTGGGCCCACGCATGATAGAGGCATGGAACTCGATATTGGACCCGGGGGCCCCGGGCTCATTCTCCTGCAGAGAGCTGGAGGCTCATATATCCGTCCTCCACAAGCCGGGAAAGGACCCCCTATCATGCAAGAGTTACCGTCCCATCTCCCTCCTCAACGTGGACCTGAAGCTATATGCCAAAATACTAGCCAATAGGCTAGTGCCGGTGGTGGCTCAGGTGGTTCACTTGGACCAAACGGGCTTCGTGTTGGGGAGGGAGGCCAGGGACAATGTGGTGCGGGCACTAAGTGCAGTTCATGTGGCGCAAAATGCAGACATCCCTATGATGCTTTTGTCCACAGATGCTGAGAAAGCCTTTGATAGGGTGAGCTGGCCGTTCCTAACAGAGACCCTCAGACATGTAGGCCTTGGGGACAATATGAGGAGATTCATTGGGGCCCTGTACACGGTACCCTCAGCCAGGGTCAAGGTGAACGGCCATCTCTCAGCTCCGGTGGCCATTTGCAACGGAACTCGTCAGGGTTGCCCCCTTTCACCCCTGCTGTTCGCCTTGACCCTGGAACCATTTTTGTGCAGGGTCAGGGGAAATGTGGACGTGGGGGGACTAGCAATTGGCGGCGACACCCACAAGGTCACGGCCTATGCAGACGACCTCCTGTGGTCACGATACCGGTCCTAATGAAGGAATTCGAGGTTTTTGGAAGGTTATCCTTCTTTAAAATTAACTTAGACAAATCGGAAGCCCTGAATGTGTCACTCCCGGGGGACAAGGCCAGGAACCTTCAACAGACATTCTCCTTTAAGTGGGCCAGGACCTCGATATCATACCTAGGCACTCAGCTGCCATCCCGGTTGTCGAAGATCCTGGAATTGAACTTCCTGCCCTTGTTCCAGAGGATAAAAGCGGATTTGAATAGATGGGACTCCCCCACCTTCTCTTGGATGGGCAGGGTAAACATAATCAAAATGTCAATATTACCAAAAATCCTGTTCCTATTCCAAGCTCTCCCAATTATCATCCCTCTGTATTTCTTCACAGCCCTGGACAGGATCTTGATGGGGTTCGTTTGGCAGAAAAAAAGACCTAGGCTCAGACGGCAGCTGTTGTGTAAGCCCAAACATATGGGGGGCATGGCGCTGCCGGATGTCCGTTCCTACTGGCTAGCCTCGCACCTCCAAAGAGTCTGTGAGTGGCACACATGTAAGAGCACGAAAAGGTGGGTGCAACTGGAGCACGCCTTGGCTTCGGCCCCTCTAGATGCTACAGTCTGGAACAGAGAAACATACAGACCGGGGTTGGGCTCCCACCCAACAGTGGCAGCTACTTTGGAGGCCTTCCGGTCCCATAGGGAGCGCCCGGGGGTATCTCCATGGCCCTCTCCCATGATTGCTCTGATGGACAACCCCCCCGCTCCTGAGTTGCACCAGGGCGGCGCTCAGGGACTGGGGAAGGGCGATTCAGCTACGGGGCGGTGATCTGATCACGGGGGCGGGGTGGGTCTCCATTAGTGAACTGAGGACCAAACTAGGGAACGGTGACCTTGACCCCTGGACGCTCCTTCGTTTCCAATCAATTTTGTCCCGGATGGGATTCCGGAGGGAATGCATCAGGGGGCATACAGAGTTTGAAAGGATTTGCCTTGAGGGGCAAGCATACCCACACCTGATCTCTAAACTATATACACTTCTTATCGGCGAGCAAGACATCCCTCCGGCATTCTGGAGAGACTGGGAGTCCGACCTGGGTAGAACAATAGGGGAGAGGGAGAGGAACAAAATAGCGACTCTAGCCCACAAGTCCTCAGTAGCCACGAGAATTCAAGAAGTTAACTATAAACTGCTGACGCGTTGGTACTACACCCCTGATAGACTAGGTAAAATGTTCAGCCAGGCTGACTCGGGATGTTGGAGATGTGGCAATAAGAGAGGGACATTATTTCACATTCTATGGACCTGCCCCGGGATTCGGGATTACTGGGGCGCGGTACTGCCCATTATCACGCAACTTACTGGGGCGCAGTTGGGAGAGGACCCGGCCCAGGTTCTGCTCCATTCCACTAAAGTCCCGATAGGGAAGTACAAAAAATCTCTGCTGGTCCATCTGCTGAACGCGGCTAAACAGACAATACCCAGGTTCTGGAAGCAAAAAAAGGCTCCCTCTGTTAGGGATTGGGTAAGGGAGGTCATGAGCGTCAAGGAGATGGAGGACCTAACACTTTCCTTACATGACAGAGATGAACAGTATAGAACTACCTGGCTGCCTTGGTTAATTTATGAGGAATCGGCAGAATTTAAGAGCCTATTTATGTAATAGCCCTGGGACCGACTCCGCACCCCCCATCCTCCCCATGTACCATAGTCCAGGCGGAAAGGGATGTAATAGCTGTGCAGTCGAGGGCGGACACGCAGAGATGTGAGCCGACTTGGGCGCTGAGTCCCACACGCCACACCCCCCCCCCCCCCCACATTCCCATTTCTGTTTCCCTCCCTACTGCTTTCCCCCTTATCGGGTTGGCGCCTTAGACATGCGTGATGCTGCAGGAGCTGCTCCCCCCGGTGGGCGGTGTGGCAGCTCACACCTGTCTTAGGTGGGGTGGGCATCGCACACCCTGGGGGGATCAGAACAGTATGACACCAGGCGGTGGAGATCGGGATCTAACTATACAAGAGCCTCGCCCCCCCTGTTTCGGGGGTTGCGACAGCCACCTCCCCGCTGAATAACGAGCTGCAATGGCAGAATCTGTTTTACACTGATATTATTACTTGTGTCTTAGCAAATGGTGTGCCCGACCACCCTTCTTACCCTGTACTGTATTGTATTATATGTCTAAATGTATGTAACGTACAAAAATGTAAAACCCTTAAATAAAGAGTATTAAAAAAAAAATCACAAACAAGACATTTCATGTTGAAGGCCAGACTGAAAAAAATATATAATTTTCCTGGGAAATCCCTTCAAAAATCACAGTTAAACACGTGTAGCGCAAAATGGTGAAAAATAGTTTGGCAACAAAGGGTGACAAAATCTCCAGGTAGGCTGCATGTAAAGGGTTAAATTCACCAGCCAAGGATCCCAGAGGGTCAACACCCATCCTTGGACCCCCATAAGAATGGTGATTCTAGTCATATTATTGTCCTTAAAGAGGAACATCAGGGAGGTTAAAACCTCCCCCAAGCCTCACGGATCTGCCCTCCCCTCTGGTTTTACCTTAGGGCATCCTTTACTCACCACGCCAACCCATTAAACAACAAAGGGGCACCTTCCCGCCCCCCCCCCCCGTGAAACAAGAGAGACCCCAATGAGAAGTATATTAAATTAAATAGAAATCAAAGGCATGAAAAAAGTTCCTTACTTTCATTCTTTTTTCTCTATCCTCTTCCTTTTTTCTGCCGTTTATTGAGTACGGTTCTATTACCCTGATGCAATCTTTCCGGTTATGGAGAGACAGGTTCGGGAACAAGAGCAATATACACTATGTGAATTATAGGGGGGTGGCCCTTGGGGCACCTGCCCGGGGCCTTTGTGACTGGAGAATAGCTCAGAGGTTGTCAGAAGCAGTCGTGAGGATTGATGTTCTGGTCGCAGGGGCGCACGGCACTTCAGGGGGCCGATCTCCGGATGACAGTTCTAGAACTATTTGCTCTTTGGTAGACATAGGAATGAATTTACACAGAAGAATGTCGGGCATCATTTTATTATGTCGGTTCTTGATATCTTTTATTTGTTTACAATCTTTGCCAAATGATGAGATTGTTATGTCTATTTTGAACTTAAATAAAGAATATATACAAAAAATGCTGCAAAGTAACGAAGCTTTCACATTTAGTTCCTATAGTTTATTTATAACAACTGACATAATGCAAAGTGAATAAAGAGAAGAAATAAAATAAATATTTAGTGTGACCAACCAAAACAGCATCAGTGCTATAAGATCCACCTGCACAGTCTTTGAAGGAATTCAGCGGGGAGGTTGCTCTAAACGTCTTGGGTATCTAATCATATATATTCGGTGGATGTCGACTTGCTCGAATCCCTGTCCCTTTATGTAATCACAGACTCGATGTTGTTGGAATCAGGACTCCAGGGGAGCCACATTGTTTTTCTCTTAGTTTCAATGATAAAAGTTATATGTATGGGGTTGTCCTGCTGCAGAATACATGAAGAGCCAATCAGACACCTCCCATGCCGGCTGAATCTGCCTGTATTTCTCAACATTGAGGACACCAAGGCACAGAACACATTCCCAAATCCATATGCTGAAATGCAGTCCCAAACTTGCAAGGAAGCTCCACCATGCTGCACCGTTGCTCGCAGACACAGATTATTGTGGGGCTCTCTCGCCCTTCGCCAGCAAACCACCTTCTTCGTGAACATTTTGATTCATTAGTCCAAAGCAGCTGCTGCCATTTTCTGCACCTCTGTTACTAAGCTCTTGTACACAATTAAGTCCCTCCATTGCGGGCATGTCGTTTGGGTAACAATTCTTCCCAGCGCTTTCTAACAGAAGCATGGTCTGACTTGTTGCACTTTCTTGGTTGGTCGTCTTGGGATTGCATTTAAAGAGATTCCCTATATGTATACATACAATGATTCTGTGTTCTTGGAATTCTAGTACTAGTGGATTCCAGTACTTTCTTTCAGGCATCTTTTCTTGGTTTAAAGAAAAAGTATTGCTTAGTTAGAAGCAGTCTCCGCCTGGTACAATGAGGCGACATTTTGCTGTAGCCAGAAAGTGCTGATTCAATTGTCCAGGCTAAAGAATGTGGATGGGGCTCCCTGGATTGTCCTCTGAAATCCATCACCAAAGTATAATAAACGTTCCTGTTCTCTGGGCAAGACTTTCATTATTCAGTATAACAACCAAAAAAAACCCTTATAAACCCACAAGTCTTGAGCACACTGCTTTTTTCCTCTAAAGTTTAACTGGTTACACTCTTACTGCAGTACATTACAATTATTGGCCATTTATGAAAAAGTTGGAGCCTTATAAAATAGAGGGGTCAGGGTTTCCGAGTCCACAACCCTGCTTGGTTCTACTCCGGTAAATTAAAAAAAAACATTCTCCACATCATAGTTTCTCCTCTGTGTGTGTGTGCCCATGATTGATGAGGTTATATTTATTAGCAAAGTGTTTCCCACATTTAGAACAGGAATATGGCTTCTCCCCTGTGTGCATTCTTCCGTGAGCAAGAAGTTTTGATTTATAGAAAAAACACTTTCCACAGTCTGAACACGCATATGGCTTCTGCCCCTTATGAATTTTCTCATGACCGGTAAGATTCGCTTTATTAGCAAACCGTTTCCCACATTCAGCACACGAGTACGGCTTCTCCCCTGTATGAATTCTTTTATGTCTAATTAGATCGTATTTCTGAGAAAAACATTTCCCGCATTCAGGACATGAATATGGCTGCTCTCCCGTATGAATTCCTTCATGACGAATAAGCGCTGCTTTCGTAGCAAAACAGTTTCCACACTCGGAGCATGAAAATGGCCTCTCCCCAGTATGAACTTTCTCATGAGCACTAAGGTTTGATTTGCCAACAAAACATTTCCCACATTCGGAACACGTGTATGGCTTCTCTCCTGTATGAACTTTTACGTGGCTGAGAAGGCGAGATTTCCAAACAAAGCATTTTCCGCACTCAGAACAAGAATATTGCGTGTCTCCGCTATGAATTTTTTCATGCATGATCAGACCAGCTTTGTGGTAGAAACTTTTTCCACATTCAGAACAAGAATATGGCTTCTCTCCCGAATGACATAATTCGTGTCTGAAAAGGGTGGACGTCTGCGTAAAACATTTCCCACATTCAGAACATGAGAAGGGCTTCTCCCCTGTATGAACTCGTTCGTGGCTGATAAAATGAGATTTTTTAGAAAAACATTTCCCACAGTGTGAGCAGGAATAACGAGTTTCTCCTGTATGGGTTTTTAGATGTCGGTCGAGGAGCGATTGCACCGAAAAACATTTCCCGCATTCGGAACATGAATGTGCCTTCTTCCTGCTATGAATTTTCTCGTGTCTGTCGAGACGCGATTTCAGACAAAAACATTTCCCACACTCAGAGCAGGAATACGGCTTCTCTCCTGTATGAACTCTTTCGTGTCTGATGAGAAGTGATTGATATGCAAAACATTTCCCACAATGAGAACATGAATAGGACTTCTTGGATCTACGACTTTTATGATGGGTAAGGGAAATAGGATCCTCTGAATGTGTAGAAGGGGGAAACAGCAAGTCTTTCTTGTGGAAAACTGGTTGGGGAATTGGGGAAGGCGAGCTTCTTGTAGAGACAGGGCTGATGTCTTCTCTATCACTATCTGAAGATACAGCATTATTTGGGTCGGATCTTCCTTTGAAAGTAAATAAAAATGAACAAAAAGAAGGTTAAAGAACTGTACTGTATATCACAAGCTGAACATAAAAATGAATAAGACATCACTAAACCAGTTATGACTCATGGAGCAGAAAAAAAAAAGAAAATTAATTCCTGTTCTGCACTGTGAGGTTTCCAGCAGCTCTCTGCTACACTCTACTGTGACAGTTTGCTCCCCCTGGTGACCGAAAGCAGCGACAATGCTCTAATACACACTGGAGTGGATTAAACAATCTGTGTGTGAGAGTCTGGAAATCGCAGTTAAGCAATTCTGTATCTGCGGGTAAGGACGCTCAGGGCCGACATCGATGATAGCGTTTTTTGTAGGTGCTCCAGTTAAGTTTAGGTAGGTTCTATCATTTATAAAACGGGATTAACAGCTTTGATTCCCATAAAACGTGGAGATTATAGAAGTCCATAAGATTAAGGTTTCACAAGTGTACAAAGGTTCGAAAACAGCACTGCAGATACCCAACGTGTTTCAATCCACTTTTTGGCCTTTTAGTCATATACAAAACCATCCCAAAAATTAACCTTTTGTAAATGATAGAACCTATCTAAAGTTAACTGAAGCACCTGCAAAAAACGCTATCACCGCCGTCGTCCCGGAGCGTCTGCAGCTGTACACACTCGGAACTGCTTAACTGCGATTGGCCGGCTGAGATGTTGAACCGGCCAATCAAAAAAATGGTAGGCGTGACAGTAAGCTCCAGCGGCTGATGACAAAACGCTGCATCAAAAAGCGTCACGGTACCAGGAAGTCAAGTGTCCATAACGTTATGCTTTCTGGTAGAGGTAAACCCGCTGCGGGCACTCAGAGACATGGGCCAAGGCGCTAATAGACCATAAACACATAGCTAAAATGAATCAATGAAACAATTTACAATAAGTTTATAACAAACAACAACAGTGATTATTTAGGTCCACGAGGGGGAAATAATAAATAATAAAGTCCCTGCAAAATCCTAAAAACCTTCTGTGGGAAGGATGAATTGGGATGTGTGGATAGGCATCCTGAAGGTCTATAGGGGCCATCAGCGCATCCTTTAGCAAAATGTCCCTGATTGTGTAAATTAATTCCATGTTGAATTTTGTGTATTTTATACTGCGATTTATTAGTTTTATGTTTCAAATGATACGAACTGTTTTTGCGCCAAAAATAGAAAACCAGATATGTCGGCAGACTCTCCACGCTGAAACCAGTGCGTGGTGTAGCACTCTACCAATTACTCCCCGCTGGCTCCCCTCAGTTACAGTCGGCTTTAAATCTCTATTGCCTTGCAGATCTTCCTCCATTCCTGCCTGGCGTTGCTGGATCTCCATCATCTGCACACTTGACACTCCGGCCCTCCCCTCTGCTGAGTTTCTTTTTTTCTATTGCCTTCCAGATCTTCCTCCATTCCTGCCTGGTGTTGCCGAATCTGCATCATCTGCACACTTGACACTCCGGCCTTCCCCTCTGCTGAGTTTCTTTTTTTCTATTGCCTTCCAGATCTTCCTCCATTCCTGCCTGGTGTTGCCGAATCTGCATCATCTGCACACTTGACACTCCGGCCCTCCCCTCTGCTGAGTTTCCCTAGCCTCTATTCTCTGGGGAATCCAAGCAAGTCGATGGCTGCCGCACTCCTACCACATGTTCAAATAGTCTAAAATAGCATGAGTGCATGGTCAGCGGAGACACCGCAAATCCAAAATAGCACGAAGACTAGCACACCAGATCAAGCAAATATATTAATCCAACAAATGATTACATAGTCATAGTCAATGTTTCGGCAGGTCTCCGTTTGTCCCCCGAAACATCGACTATGACTATGTAATTATTTGTTGGAATAATATATTTGCTTGATCTGGAAGATGGGAACTTTGGTTTCTTATTATCAAACCTTTGAGTGGGTGTGGGTGCTTTTCTCCTAACAGAGAACTTCTTCCACTTTTCTGGCCTAAACATCTGCTTCCCCTACATCCCCTTCCCTCGCCTCAATATGTGGTGCTTCTGAGGCGAGATGGCCACGCCGGTATCCTAGAGTCCTGAAGAGAGTTGCAGCCCAGTGGGGGAAAGAATAATAAGTAAGTGACTAAAAAAAGTAAAATATATTAATTTTAGATACTGGGGAATAGTGATGATGATGATGCAGAAGGTCCAGTTTTAGTCTTTTCAGTCTCCCCTTAGAATATTAGCTAGTTATTTATATATTTTCTATAAAACGTCTTATACTTACTTGGGTTGATCTGTAGAGCAACTTGTTCCTCTTTATTCTTCACAAGTATCTCTTCATCCTCCTCCTCCTCAGTTTTCACATTACTCACTACAATATCTTTGGGATCTGTGTAAAAAAGAACAACTATGGTGAGATGTATGAGACACACCGAGGCGTGTGTCGAATGGCTTTCTATCAAAAAATCTATTACTCGCCTGGGTTGACCTGCAGAGGAAGTGCTTCCTCCTTATACTCGACAAACAGTTCTTCCTCCTCCGTCTTTACTATTGTCACTATGATGTTTCCGGGTTCTGTGAATAAAGATGAGAGTGACACCCCCTGTCATGTCCCATGACGTGTGTTTTATTTTACCCAGGGTACATGCTTGATATAGTATTTATTTACATAGGCTGAGCAGTGTGCCTTTAATTGTCTTTGTCCCTTCCTGGCTCCCTTAGTCTAGCTGTGATACAAGTAGCTTCTCCCTTCTTCCCCTCTCCCTCAGCTATTTCTAGTTTTGCATCCAAGCAGTGCACACCTGCTGCTCCCTCCTGCAGTCTACAGTCTTTTTACCTGCTGCTGTTATGGGTTTGCATCACCCAAGTTTTCTGATGTATTGAACGTACATTTCAAGATTACTGCAGTAAAAAGTTTATTGTGTTGAAATAAAGCTTCTGACATGTATTCTACATATGTCCATCACAAGCCAAGTAAGCTATCTAAAAGGCTGCTCCCTCCTGCAGTCTACAGTCTTTTTACCTGCTGCAGTTATGGGTTACATCACACGTTTCCTGCTGTAATGAACGTACATTTTAAGATTCCTTCTGTAAGAAGTGTTTATTGTACTGAAATAAAACTTCTGAAACATATTCTATGTATGTCCATGACAAGCCGAGTAAGCTTTCTGCCATGTTGCTCCCTCCTGCAGTCTACAGTTTTTTTACCTGCTGCTGTATGGATTACATCACAAGTTTCCTGCTGTATTGAACATACATTTCAAGATTCCTGCTGTAAGAAGTGTTTATTGTACTGACATAAAGCTTCTGGAGCGCATTCTACATATGTCCTTGACAAGCCGAGTAAGCTATCTGCCATGCTGCTTCCTCCTGCAGTCTACAGTCTTTTAACCTGCTGCTGTTTTGGGTTTACATCACAAGTTTCCCACTGTATTTAATGTACATTTCAAGATTCCTTCTGTAAGAAGTGTTTATTGTACTGAAATAAAACTTCTGAAACATATTCTACGTATGTCTATGACAAGCCGAGTAAGCTTTCTGCCATGTTGCTCCCTCCTGCAGTCTACAGTCTTTTTACCTGCTGCTGTATGGATTACATCACAAGTTTCCTGCTGTATTGAACATACATTTCAAGATTCCTGCTGTAAGAAGTGTTTATTGTACTGACATAAAGCTTCTGAAGCGTATTCTACGTATGTCCATGACAAGCCGAGTAAGCTATCTGCCATGCTGCTTCCTCCTGCAGTCTACAGTCTTTTAACCTGCTGCTGTTACGGGTTTACATCACAAGTTTCCCGCTGTATAGGACGCACATTTCAAGATTCCTGCTGTAAGAAGTGGTTATTGTACTGAAATAAAACTTCTGAAACATTTTACGTATGTCCATGACAAGCCGAGTAAGCGGTCATGCTGCTCCCTCCTGCAGTCTATAGTCTTTTTACCTGCTGCTGTTATGGGTTATATCACACGTTTCCTGCTGTATTGAACATACATTTCAAGATTCCTGCTGTAAGAAGAGTTTATTGCAAGATTCTGTACTGAAATAAAGCTTCTGAGACCTATTCTAAGTGCTCCACAAGCAGCCCAGTAAGCTATCTGCCACGCCTTATAGACTAAGAGCACATGCAACACAGACAAACACAGACAAGGTGAAGCTGTCTTCAGGATCCGTATTACTGCCAGTCAGAATACCCCCAGTAGTGAGATGTTTGAGACACACCAGGGTGTGCGGAGTCACTAAATGTGGACATTTTTTCTATGGAAAGGTTGACTACTCACCTGCGCTGCTCTGTAGAGGAACTTCCTCCTTTACAAATACTTCTTCCTCTATTTTAACATTTCTCACCATAGTGTCTCTAGGGTCTGTGAATAAAGATAAAAGTGGAGAAATGAATGTGTGCGATAATTGCGGCGACGGGATACAGCGAGGGAGATGCTGTTTCGTGTGTTAATATGACTGAAAACCCACATGAAGCCCGCTCTTACCCTGTGATGGGAGGAGCATCTGACCCTCCATCATGACGTCCTTATAAACCCTCCTCCTCTGTATGTTGTGGAGTAATGGCCGCTCTGTAGAGCTCATGCTGGAAGAAAACAAAGGTGATATTATCTTGTCTTCTGGTGGCTCAGATACGGAGCTTCTCCACCAGCACCCACATGGAGCAGAGGGATTAGGCCCGGGTGCAATCACTCATTAATCCGGACCTTCACCCGGAATAAGAGCCTATCTTATATGTTTCCCACACCCTGTACATACAGATTGCTCAAGTTAAACCGGACCATCACCCTGAATAAGAGCCTATCTTATATGTTTCCCCCCTGTACATACAGATTGCTCAAATTAAACAGGACCATCACCCTGAATAAGAGCCTATCTTATATGTTTCCCCCACCCTGTACATACAGATTGCCCACATTAATCCGGACCTTCACCATGAATAAGAGCCTATGTTATATGTTTCCCCCTCTACATACAGATTGCCCACATTAATCCGGACCTTCACCCTGAATAAGAGCCTATATTATATGTTTCTCCCCTGTACATACAGATTGCCCACATTAATCCGGACCTTCACCCTGAATAAGAGCCTATCTTATATGTTTCCCACACCCTGTACATACAGATTGCCCACATTAATCCGGACCTTCACCCTGAATAAGAGCCTATCTTATATGTTTCCCCCTGTACATACAGATTGCCCACATTACTCCGGACCTTCACCCTGAATAAGAGCCTATCTTATATGTTTCCCACACCCTGTACATACAGATTGCCCACATTAATCTGGACCTTCACCCTGAATAAGAGCCTATCTTATATGTTTCCCACACCCTTTACATACAGATTGCTCACATTAATCCGGACCTTCACCCTGAATAACAGCCTATCTTATATGTTTCCCACACCCTGTACATGCCCTGCATCTACTGCATGTTATGAGCCTTTAAACTTCAAAGATGGCGTCTCATGGAGCATTAGGCTGCCTGCAAACAGGAAGTGTCTTCTGACTGTGCCGCTCTGCATTCTGGGATTGCTGTCCTTTCCCTGACCCCAGCTCTGCTCTGTCTGTGCAAAGCAAAGCTATAACCCGCCCCCCTGCACTTTTGCCCCACTCTCCTCTCCTCAGTATGTGATGCCTCTTAGTCAAGATGGCGGCGCCCATATCCTAGAGTCCTGAACAGAGTTGCAGCCCAGCGGGTGAAAGAGTAATAAGTAAGCAACTAAAAATAATAAAAAAAATAATAATAATTTTAGATGCAGGTGAATAGTTTTTTAAGGGTTTGGGCTTTTCATTAAATCATGGTGAAGGTCCGCTTTAATAGAACACGCAGGATCTAGAAGAGGTTTTAAGGACACCTACATAGAATTTCCCATTGGAGTGGACCAAAACCTCAGGATAAAACCTGGGGTTTGGCCCGCTTTAAATTAAATTGATTGGCAAGTCAAAAGTTAAAAAAATAAATATCGGTAGCTTACCTCACCTTGTGTCCCTCCAGCGCTCTCCTTCCTCCTCTGTCTGTCTACTTAGTGAGGAAATCACTTCCTCGTTCAGCTTTCAGTCTCCACCCCACTGACCTGGTCCATCAATCAACCTTCAGTGGACCGAGAATGGACCCCACTCCCTCGCCAGACGTCCTGATTGGCTTCCTCTCTCTGCAGCTATGAAACCCCGCCTTCATCTCTGGTCACACTATGTGCTGGCAGGCTGCAGACGCTCTTAGCCTGCAGCATCTCTCGCCCCACGTGAGCACCGGGCAGACAATCGCGGTGAAGGATTCACAGCCGGTGAGGATAAGGTAAAATTACAGGCGTCCTAGGGGGTTTATGTGTGTGTGTGGAGGGGGGGGGGGCATCCAGAATACACTATAGCCTGCCCTATAGCACTAGCAGCCACCAACACCCTCGCTGCGGAGGGTGTTGGTCCGCTTTAACCCCATTCTTCCCCCTCCCCTGCCATAAACATTAACCCCTTCCTCCCCCTTCACTGCCATAAACATTAACCCCTTCCTCCCCCTTCACTGCCATAAACATTAACCCCTTCCTCCCCCTTCACTGCCATAAACATTAACCCCTTCCTCCCCCTCCCCTGCCATAAACATTAACCCCTTCCTCCCCCTCCCCTGCCATAAACATTAACCCCTTCCTCCCCTCCCCTGCCATAAACATTAACCCCTTCCTCCCCCTCCACTGCCATAAACATTAACCCCTTCCTCCCCCTCCCCTGCCATAAACATTAACCCCTTCCTCCCCCTCCCCTGCCATAAACATTAACCCCTTCCTCCCCTCTCCTGCCATAAACATTAACCCCTTCCTCCCCTCTCCTGCCATAAACATTAACCCCTTCCTCCCCCTCCCCTGCCATAAACATTAACCCCTTCCTCCCCTCTCCTGCCATAAACATTAACCCCTTCCTCCCCTCTCCTGCCATAAACATTAACCCCTTCCTCCCCTCTCCTGCCATAAACATTAACCCCTTCCTCCCCTCTCCTGCCATAAACATTAACCCCTTCCTCCCCTCTCCTGCCATAAACATTAACCCCTTCCTCCCCTCTCCTGCCATAAACATTAACCCCTTCCTCCCCTCTCCTGCCATAAACATTAACCCCTTCCTCCCCTCTCCTGCCATAAACATAAACCCTCCTCCCCCTCCCCTGCCATAAACATAAACCCTCCTCCCCCTCCCCTGCCATAAACATTAACCCCTTCCTCCCCCTTCACTGCCATAAACATTAACCTCCCCCTCCCCTGCCATAAACATTAACCCCTTCCTCCCCCTCAACTGCCATAAACATTAACCCCTTCCTCCCCCTCCCCTGCCATAAACATTAACCCCTTCCTCCCCCTCCCCTGCCATAAACATTAACCCCTTCCTCCCCCTCCCCTGCCATAAACATTAACCCCTTCCTCCCCCTCCCCCGCCATAAACATTAACCCCTTCCTCCCCCTCCCCTGCCATAAACATTAACCCCTTCCTCCCCTCTCCTGCCATAAACATTAACCCCTTCCTCCCCTCTCCTGCCATAAACATTAACCCCCTCCTCCCCCTCCCCTGCCATAAACATTAACCCCTTCCTCCCCCTTCACTGCCATAAACATTAACCTCCCCCTCCCCTGCCATAAACATTAACCCCTTCCTCCCCCTCCCCTGCCATAAACATTAACCCCTTCCTCCCCCGACCCCCTCCCCTGCCATAAACATTAACCCCTTCCTCCCCCTCCCCTGCCATAAACATTAACCCCTTCCTCCCCCTCCCCTGCCATAAACATTAACCCCTTCCTCCCCCTCCCCTGCCATAAACATTAACCCCTTCCTCCCCCTCCCCTGCCATAAACATTAATGATGTTAATAATCAGTGTTGGGTTAAGCAGTGCAGAAGGGGTTAACGCCACACAGCTGAGGCCTCATCACTCACCTCAGAGGCGGCACAGAAAGGGTTAAAACGCAGCCATCGCCTCACAAGCAGCTGCTCATCCGTTCTGGCCCCGCCCACTTCCGCTCTACGCCCCACCCAATGCCGCTGGGACCAGCCGCGGCCATTTTGCCGTAGCCAGACGCTGGGCTTCGCACAAAACGAGAAGAGGGAGCGCTTCCTTCAGTCATCGCTGTGAGAAGGTGGTGACGTCATCCACAGAAGCGCTGCGTGACCGCTTTCAGGAGCCTGTCTGCGGCGGCCATATTCTTGTAGCCCAAAGCATTGCAAATCAGGGATACGATAGGGCTACAAGAACATGGCGTTGGAAGCTGACGATTTATTATCAACTTACAGCGCTAACCATGTATATTTTTATATAACGGTGTGATCATTGTGATAAAAAAATAAATGATATTAAATTTTTATAAAGCTATCATCTGTATATTTTTATGTAAGGGTGTGATCACTGAGATTAAAAATAAATAATATTATTGTTTATAAAGCTGTCAGCTGTATATTTATATGTAAGGGTGTGATCACGGATTTTAAAAAATAAATACCTGAAACATATGGGCGTTTGTGGTCTGATTGTGGCCACCAATATATATATTTCATATTTTAAACTAGGTTTGAGTGCCCATATGTTTCAAGTATTTTTTGTAAGTTGTTTGGGACTTGGGGGGGGGGGGGCACCACCAAGGGGAATATTGATTGTATTTAATTTTCTTAGGTTATCTGTGGTGCCCTCCTTGTTGTTTTTTTCAATCGGTGTATTATTAAAAAATAAATATTGTTATTGTGTATTTATAAAGCACCATCATATTTGCCACTGAACAAGTATATATATATATATATATAGTTTATTTATATAAAATACTTCTGTAGCGCTTTACAAGGTAAGAATATATATATATAAATATATATTATATAAGTACAGAGGTAAGACAAGTAGATACTTATAAAACGACAACAAAATATAAAACACACAATATTATGAATAAATTGTAACTGACAAGTAAAAAAACACAAAGATACAGGAATACATTAGGAGAGAAGGCCTGAACCTTGTGATTAAAAGACTCCAGAGCCGCTCCCTCCTTGAGGATACCTCCTGCACGTCCCTGATTTGGAGGGACTGTCCCTCTGTTGAGTCCATGTCCCCCTGTCCCTCATTTGTCCCTCTTTGAAGTGTAACATGCAGATCTGCAGCAATAATTGATTCATTTACCTATTCAATGTGTTTCTATTGTAGTAACTGTTACATCCTATCTCCTATCTATCAACCAACGAGGGGGCGTGGCTTTATCCACCCATCAATGAGGGGACGTGGCTTCATCCATCCATCAATGAGGGGACGTGGCTTCATCCACCCATCAATGGGGGGACGTGGCTTCATCCACCCATCAATGAGGGGACGTGGCTTCATCCACCCATCAATGAGGGGACGTGGCTTCATCCGCCCATCAATGAGGGGACGTGGCTTCATCCGCCCATCAATGAGGGGACGTGGCTTCATCCGCCCATCAATGAGGGGACGTGGCTTCATCCGCCCATCAATGAGGGGACGTGGCTTCATCCGCCCATCAATGAGGGGACGTGGCTTCATCCACCCCTCAATGAGGGGACGTGGCTCCATCCACCCATCAATGAGGGGACGTGGCTTCATCCATCCCTCAATGAGGGGGCGTGGCTTCATCCACCCATCAATGAGGGTGTGTGGCTTCATCCATTCCTCAATGAGGGGACGTGGCTTCATCCGCCCATCAATGAGGGGACGTGGCTTCATCCATCCCTCAATGAGGGGACGTGGCTTCATCCATCCCTCAATGAGGGGACGTGGCTCCATCCACCCATCAATGAGGGGACGTGGCTTCATCCATCCCTCAATGAGGGGACGTGGCTCCATCCACCCATCAATGAGGGGACGTGGCTTCATCCACCCATCAATGAGGGGACGTGGCTTCATCCATCCATCAATGAGGGGACGTGGCTCCATCCACCCATCAATGAGGGGACGTGGCGTCATCCACCCATCAATGAGGGGACGTGGCTTCATCCATCCATCAATGAGGGGACGTGGCTTCATCCATCCATCAATGAGGGGACGTGGCTTCATCCACCCATCAATGAGGGGGCGTGGCTTCATCCACCCATCAATGAGGGGACGTGGCTTCATCCATCCATCAATGAGGGGACGTGGCTTTATCCACCCATCAATGAGGGGACGTGGCTTTATCCACCCATCAATGAGGGGACGTGGCTTCATCCATCCCTCAATGAGGGGGCGTGGCTTCATTCACTCATCAATGAGGGGACGTGGCTTCATCCACCCATCAATGAGGGGACGTGGCTTTATCCATCCATCAATGAGGGGGCGTGGCTTCATCCACTCATCAATGAGGGGACATGGCTTCATCCGCCCATCAATGAGGGGACGTGGCTTCATCCGCCCATCAATGAGGGGACGTGGCTTCATCCGCCCATCAATGAGGGGACGTGGCTTCATCCGCCCATCAATGAGGGGACGTGGCTGCATCCGCCCATCAATGAGGGGACGTGGCTTCATCCACCCATCAATGAGGGGACGTGGCTTCATCCATCCCTCAATGAGGGGACGTGGCTCCATCCACCCATCAATGAGGGTGTGTGGCTTCATCCATTCCTCAATGAGGGGACGTGGCTTCATCCACCCATCAATGAGGGGACGTGGCTTCATCCACCCATCAATGAGGGGACGTGGCTTCATCCACCCATCAATGAGGGGACGTGGCTTCATCCATCACTCAATGAGGGGACGTGGCTTCATCCATCCCTCAATGAGGGGACGTGGCTTCATCCACCCATCAATGAGGGTGTGTGGCTTCATCCATTCCTCAATGAGGGGACGTGGCTTCATCCACCCATCAATGAGGGGACGTGGCTTCATCCACCCATCAATGAGGGGACGTGGCTTCATCCACCCATCAATGAGGGGACGTGGCTTCATCCATCCATCAATGAGAGGACGTGGCTTCATCCATCCATCAATGAGGGGATGTGGCTTCATCCACCCATCAATGAGGGGACGTGGCTTCATCCACCCATCAATGAGGGGACGTGGCTTCATCCACCCATCAATGAGGGGACGTGGCTTCATCTATCCCTCAATGAGGGGACGTGGCTCCATCCACCCATCAATGAGGGGACGTGGCTTCATCCACCCATCAATGAGGGGACGTGGCTTCATCCACCCATCAATGAGGGGGCGTGGCTTCATCCGCCCATCAATGAGGGGACATGGCTTCATCCACCCATCAATGAGGGGACGTGGCTTCATCCACCAATCAATGAGGGGACGTGGCTTCATCCACCCATCAATGAGGGGACGTGGCTTCATCCACCAATCAATGAGGGGACGTGGCTTCATCCACCCATCAATGAGGGGACGTGGCTTCATCCACCCATCAATGAGGGGACGTGGCTTCATCCACCCATCAATGAGGGGACGTGGCTTCATCCATCCATCAATGAGGGGACGTGGCTTCATCCACCCATCAATGAGGGGACGTGGCTTCATCCACCCATCAATGAGGGGACGTGGCTTCATCCACCCATCAATGAGGGGGCGTGGCTTCATCCGCCCATCAATGAGGGGACATGGCTTCATCCACCCATCAATGAGGGGACGTGGCTTCATCCACCAATCAATGAGGGGACGTGGCTTCATCCACCCATCAATGAGGGGACGTGGCTTCATCCATCCATCAATGAGGGGGCGTGGCTTCATTTACATATGGTCCCTCTTTGGGGTGTAACATGCAGATCTGCAGCAATATATGATTTATTTGCATATTATTTTTTTTTCCATTGCTGTACCTGTTACATCCTATCTCCTATTAATCCCTCAATAAGGGGGTGTGGCTTAAAGTGGACCAAAACCCTGACTGTCCTGGGTTTTGGTCCTTGCCTCGGGGGCACACTGATCGGAGATACCCCACTGTGTGAAACCCCCTCCCCAGGTCGCCCAAACAAACTCACCTCTCCCCGGTCCTACAGCGCATGCGCGGCCTCCTGTCCAATCAGCGCGCTCAGATCGGCTCTCACCTCTTCGTCTAAGGCGAGCAGATCCAAGCACCATGGCGGCCGCATCCCCCGATACCCTCCAACAGGGAGCGTGCCCGAACCGGCCATTCACAAATACCTGGCGCGGGCACGTGTCCTGCTAAAGGTATACCAGGGATGCGGCCGCTGCTCGCGCATGTGTAATTGGCCCGGGAAAGAAGGTGAGTTTCTGGGCAACCTGAGGGGTTCCACACAGCTGGGCACCCCGATTCTGCATAGTCCTGGGATAGTCAAAACACCGCTTTAAAGAGCAGCAAACCACCTAAATGTCTGGGGCTCTGTACCTCCATGGCAGGGCATCCTGATTCGGGATACTTCGCTATGTGTATACCCCGGATCACAGCCTCATCTCTTCCTAGTGCTCACTGGGGCCACTCGGCCAATCAGCGACGTCCGTTAAAATTCAGATTTCCAATCAGGTCTGCTGCCGGGCCACGCCCCCCACTCACCTTTAGCTGTGGGTGTGCCGGCCATTCCGAAAAGCCGGGTACGTGCTTGAGATATGCTGGGGGTGGGGCCGCAGCGCCAATCTGGGATGCCCCATAAAGGAGACCACCACGCCAAAAGTCTTATAGAATCGAGGGGGTGGTTGCTCCAATTTAAAGTGGACCAAAACCCAGGATTTTGACTATCCTGGGTTTTGGTCCTCGTCTAAGGCCAGCGGCTCCGAGCACGCTGACGGCCCCATCCCCCACTACCCTCTAAATGCCTGGCGTGGGCATGCACCATACTAGAGGCATAGCGGGGATGCGGCAGTGGTCCGTGCATTTGCCGTTGGACCGGGAAGCAAGGTAAATGTATGGGGCGTCCTGGGGGGTTTCACACAGTGGGGCATCCCGATTTTGGATGCCCCAGGGGGTAGTGCATAGATTTGCATGGATTTTGGTCCACTCTAAATAGGCCCCAGTCGTCCCCCCCCCCCCCCCATGGAATCTTACCTGCAAAATTAACACGCGTCATCGGCTGTCGGAAGTCACTTTGGACGCCAATAGAGTCCAGACCATGTGACCACCAGCGGTCAGTAACAAGGCTGCTTTTTGCCGGTGGGATGAGTTGCAGTTAAAGGGCCACTCCAGACCCTTCCTTTAAAATAAACCTAAGCCTCGCATAGTGATTATGCTGATCGAATAAAAGAAAAAAAAGATACTCACCTTCACCCTGAAATCAGTGGTGCTGCAACTGGACCGAACGCCTGCCGCCATCTTCCTGTAGTCCTGGCTGAACAGTTGGAGCTGCTCTCAACACGTGAACGGGAGGGAGGAAGCACACGTGACGCACAGAGTGTCTGATCCCAGCGCCGGCCGGGACTTCAGGAAGATGGAGGCGGGCGTTTGGTGCTGCGACACCATCAACTTCGGGGGCTAATTGCTATTAGCAGGACAGGACAGGGTTTATTTTGAAGAGGCTGGAGTGGCCCTTTAAAATGGGCCAAAGCCCAGGACTTTCAACATACCTAAATGTGAACCCCGCCCCAAGGTCTCACCTTTACCCGGTCCATGCACGGGCTCTCGTCCAATCAGCATACTCTGCTCCATTCATTATTTTTGTTATTTCATTATTTATCTCAGATAGAGATGCCGGGCCCGATTTGGATGCTCCTTTTATGCTGAGGACTACCCCCTCCCTCCTAGGTCGCAGCCAGAGAACTGTCAGAACCATTTTTGAGACATAACTGTGTAGGAGAGTCGTAAGACCCTGGTTCTGGGGTTACATGACCCCAATCAGGCGCTGGGCATTCTATAAATCCAAACAAGGCTCCTCGAGAAGGTTTTGGACCCAAGTTTGCCATATCTCAGGTTCTATGCCAGTTACAAAGACATAAAAAAAAAAAACTACATAGTCGGGACCTACAGATTTCAATGTTTGGGTGTTTGGCTTATGCCTAAGATGAACAGTTACTCAGAAATTCCCGGTACTGTGTCGGAGTCTGCTGAGGGATCTCTTTCAAGTGGTCAAGCTGTCGCACGGAGGAGACCACACTGCAGCCAGCAGATCCGTAGAGGTGTCAGGTGACTTGAAACGGACATTGTGACGGAGCAGTTTGCTCATCTCTCTGGCAAGGGGCTAATCCCCCCCCCCGCCCAAATGGTAGCTTCTCTTACTGAAAGTGCTGCTGTTACATGGGACATCACAACAAGGTATTCATTTTAGCTTGAAATAAAGAAACAATGTCTAAAAATGTGGCCTTGTCACCTGGCTTTATCATGTTTATTTAACCACTAAAGGTCTGTACATACAGTTTGATGTTATTTACATAAAATAATGCACAAAGATTTAGACATTAATGCCAATTTTATAAAAGCAAGTGTCTTTAGATATTAAATCTAGTAGTATACACATCCTGTAACGTTAGTGACACTGGGCTTTACAGACCAGGTTGTAGTACCTTAATCCTCAGTTTGAAATTATAAATTGTTGAGTTGAGTTCGGTCCTGAGGAAGTGACGCTTGGTCGTCACGAAACGCGTCGGTTTTGGGCGGGGGGGTCCCCCTCTGGCGGTGGTACTGCAGTTTGGACACGTGAGGTCTTATTATTATTAGTGTTATATATGTATACATCGGCTTTGCTTCTACCTGGCTGGTCCTCTTGATGAGTATTTTGCATTGTTTGCACATAAAGATTATTGCACTAGGGCACTTAGCACTTTGTTTATGGTTATAGAGGGGAGATTATGATTAGAATTGATGAGGGTGTATTTATGTGCACACATTTTTTGTATATGTATGTATTATGAACAAAGGGGGGTGGGAGCAGCTCAATCACTATTTGTACAAAATTATCAACATTACCAACTTTGGGGACTCAGAATTAAGAGTAGGGACCACACTAAACACAGAGTGCCTTGCCGGGGCAGTGTGGCTTCCACATGTATCTGCAGATATATGCAACCAAATCTCTGTCTTTCCACACAGCTAGACATGTTTGTTGCTTGATATTTAGTTGATGAGAGGGTTAAACTGGGCGGTAAATTAGTTCCCAGGCCCTGAATAATAATAATAATTTTGTATAAATAATAGTGATTGAGCTGCTCCCACCCCCCTTTATTCATTTGAATTGCCATGAGCACAAGCAGGGAGGAATTCAGTCAATATGGATTTCTACCTGTGAAGTGTTCTAAAGGGAGGCTGGCTGCTTCCCAGATGAGTAGCTATCAGATATTTGTCTGCATTGCATGTCCCAACTTTGGGGACTCAGAATTAAGAGTAGGGACCACACTAAACACAGAGTTGCCTTGCCGGGGCGGTGTGGCTTCCACATGTATCTGCAGATATATGCAACCAAATCTCTGTCTTTCCACATAGCTAGACATGTTTGTTGCTTGATATTTAGTTGATGAGAGGGTTAAACTGGGCGGTAAATTAGTTCCCAGGCCCTGAATAATAATAATTTTGTATAAATAATAGTGATTGAGCTGCTCCCACCCCCCTTTATTCATATGTATGTATTAGGTATTTTTTTCTGGCCAGGGTTAAAGCAGACCCTAAAACGGATCATTATTGGATCACTATATGGTGGCCTTGAGAGTCCTTATTATCTATTATTATCCATTTTGGGTGCCCCCCTTCCCATTCCTTTCCCCTAGTGAGGACATATTTGTTGTATGTGTTTTTTAAAATGTTTTTAATATGTCTACATTTATTAATCAAATAAAATATTGGTATTGAGATAGTTGGTGGTGCCACGTTTTTTGTTTGGGTGGGTTGGGGAGTGGTGGGACTCCCTTTTCTTTGTTTTGTAGACTAACCATTATCTCACCCACAAGTAGTTGTGCACGCCATAATAGGATATCAAGCTGGTGCGGTCTCAATTGTGTTTTGTTAGAATTATAAGTTAATTGGGGCTCTAGAGTATCCCCAATGCACATCTCATATGATCGGCCGCACACCAACCAATTGCTATTTCGATTAATCAAAGCTTTTTATTATTAATTATTGAGTAGAAGAGTTAACAACGTGATACAAACAAACAAAACAATACAAGACTGCTTATATGCCTATATTCAAATTTGCAATACTGAGTCCATAGATTCGATTGTAATAGCCTTATACCATCCTCCCCCACAGCTTCTAGTCTGTATGTTTTTTAAATTTTGTCTTGTATTGTTTTGATCACGTTGTTAGCTCTTTTACTCAGTAATTAATAATAAAAAACTTAGATTAATTGAAATAGCAATTGGTTGGTGTGCGGCCGATCATATGAGATGTGCATTGGGGATAATTAACCTATAATTCTAATTTGAGGGCACCCTCAGGCCTGCACCCTGTACAGCCTGTACTTTAGGTTGTGCGTATCCACATAACCATATTAATCCTCAGTTGACTTGACTGGAGTTGGGTTTTTACTCACTGGGTGCTCTGTGAGTTAGTTTTGGGGCCCTGACGCCTTTCGTTTAGACAGGGCGTCATCAGAAGCCCTAATGATTCATCCAGCTGGGCTAAACTACTCCAGTCACAGCTTACGTAACTGCGGACAGGCAGGTTGTAGTAGTGGGTTTTTGGCTCACCCCTCTATCCCTATTTTTCCTTTACCCGTTCGGATTGGATAGATGGGTCAGCCTGACAATAGGTGTTAAAAATAAGTCTAAAAAGTCTTTAAAAAGATCTTATTTATTAAAACGAAATAAAATGAGAAAAATTAGCGGAGTAAAAGTCAAAGGAAGAATCAGTTGATAGCAGACCCTCCTCTATGTTCTAGATCAGGGGTACTCAAATAGCGGACCACGGTCCGAATCCGGACCGCAGACACCATTTGTCCGGACCGCTGCCCAGGGCTGGTGTAGTGTCAAGGCCACACCAGCCCGGGATCCGGCGGTGCCGGTGACAATTGCCGGCCGGGGCTGTCAGAGCTGGGGGCGGGCACATGGGCGTGTAGTTGAGTACCCCTGCCATAGAGCATAGCTCCCCAGCACGAGTTCCCCACACAGTGGGAGGCTTTGAGGTTACCCAAACAGCCAGCCTGGAGGGCGGACGTGCCAGGCGTCAGGTAACAGGGCGAGCTGCCGGCTCAGGCGCGCCGTTTCTGGAGTGTAACATTCAGGCAAACAGTGAGCGAGCAGGCCCGCTACTGTCACATCCCACCAAACAGGCAACGATAAGGGCATTTTCGCGTTCACCTCCACTAAGCCGGACTGTGGCGATGGCCCTCGCCTGTGGTCCCCTGTTCGGGCGCCGCTTGATGACGCGCTGTCTCCTCCTCCCGCGACTGCCCTGGACTCAATAGTCGGGCTGGCTGGATATTGCGCACGGTGAGCTGTTTCGGTTTGCGCCCTGGTGTGAGCCATGTTCCGGAGCTCCTGGGTCGAGCCTGAGGTAATTCCCCGCCAATATGTGTATGAAAAGCGTGCGCCGCCATGGTTTGTTCTATATAGCCGCCGCTTCCAGCGCTTGATGCGCCTGGGCGCGCTCGTCCTGTCCGGGCTGGCACTCTTACTTACACCACCCCCCCGGACCTTCATCCCACGGCAGACCCTGGTAAGTGGACCTCCACTGAAGGTAGTTGAGTACCCCTGTTCTAGATTATTGCTATAAAATTTAGCAAACATAGTCTATGATATGTTGTGCACCCTAGCAAAACTGCCAAGTTGGGTAATGCTGCAAGAGTGTCAGTGTCAGAAATGGCAGCCCTAGCAGATACTGCTCTTTGTAACAGCCCAGCTAGTCAGCGGGTGGTTGGGACTGCAGGTAGGACTAGACAGTTAGTGGTCATAGGGGATTCTATTATCAGGTGGACGGACAGAACAATTTATTACCAAGTTCGCCTCAACCGAATGGTTTGCTGTCCCCCTGGTGCCAAACAAAAACAAGAAAAGGGCATTTCAAAATTACAAAACCAACCCTAAATCTTTCTTTAAATATATAAACTCAAAGAAACCAATATCAGAAGAGGTAGGGCAGGACTATCACGTTGTGGTGAGATGGAGGGTTAAGGATAAAGTTGTGGTAAAGTAAATTGCAGGGTTTGGTTATAAAGAAATAGCCCAAGATCTGAACATGTCACGAAGCACTGTTCAATCCATCAACCTACCAAGACATGGCCCTCCACTGACAGCACAAGTATGGAGAGCACCAATTTAAGAAGCAGGCAAGAGGCCCAGAGCTTCACAGCTCGGGTAATATTAGTCATGTGCAAGCTATAAGACCTCCCCAGATGGGGGGCATGTCAGGCCTCATCACATCCCTCTATTGCAATGAATATAAAGGGCATAGTAGCGTTCCTGTGACTGATGACCTGTTGCGAGCCCGACACACCATCAACCATGACCCCATGTTCGGACCTTGGGTGGCGGTGAACTTGAACGGATTACCTGTTTATTTTCGTTGGTCAATCACTTTAGCTTGCTGAAAAGGCAGAAAGAGGAGCCAGACCTTCAACTGCAGTAGCCACACTAGTGCCTTGTGGGCTGATAAAACATTTACCAGAGAATTCATCTTCAGCTTTATTCGAGCATTTCACACATTCAGAATGAGTAGACTATGGCCTCTTCTCAGAAGGATTTTCTTGTTACAAGTTGTCCTACATCAGCAGAATGTTCCCCACAACCAAGCTAACATTGTGGTTTATCTCTTGTATGAACCTTTGCATGTTTAATAAGCTGTGAACTCTGGGAGAAACATTTCCCGCATTTTGAGCAAGGATACGGCTTCTCCCCTGTATGAACTCTCGCATGTTTGATAAAATCTGATTTCGTGGCGAAACATTTACCGCATTCAGAACAGGAGTACGGCTTCTCCCCTGTGTGAAGCCTCTTGTGTGCGATAAGAGTCGATTTCGTAGCAAAATATTTCCCGCATACGGAACAAGGAAAGGGCTTCTCTCCTGTATGAACTCTTTCGTGTGCGATAAGGTTTGCTTTCTTAGAAAAACATTTTCCACATCCAGAACAAGAATATGGCTTCACCCCGGAGTGTACGCTCATGTGTGTGGTAAGAATGGATTTCTGAGAAAAGCATTTCCCGCATTCAGAGCATAAATAAGGTCTCTCTCCTGTATGGACTCTTTCATGAATGTCAAGATCTTTTTTCCTAGAAAAACATTTCTCACATTTAGAACAAGAATATGGTTTCTCTCCTGTATGAATTCTTTCATGAATGCTAAGATCTTTTTTCCTAGGAAAACATTTCCCACAGTTAGAACAAGAATATGGTTTCTCTCCGATAGGAACTCTTTTATGGGTGATTTCATACGAAACATTTTCCCACATTCTGGATGAAAATACGGCTTCTCCTCTGTTTGGTTTCTCTGGGGAAAGGTTAATTTTCCTTTCTGAGCTGTAGATTGGGGGGTATGAGTCATCAGGGTCGCACACCCAATGTCCAGATAGATTAGATGATGGCTCTACACCGTAACTGTTGGAGTAAAGCTCTCTAGTAATCCCGTTTCCTAAAGGATAGTCTGTTGTGATATCTTCTTCTCTTGTGTATCGCCCGACTGGAAAAAATTCAACAATAATAATGTTAAAAGGGGAAATACTTCCCAATTCCTACTGACTCCTTGCGAATATGCCTCCACCAACTGGCTTATGCCTGACTGGATTTTTGCAACTGCTTTCAATGTTACAGTTTCTGACGACCTCAACCAACACCTGAGATATCATCAGTCAGTGCTTTCAACAGTCAACCAGTGGATACCAACATCATGTGAGAGTAGAATGGGGGGGGGGGGGCTTCTGGGTGATAATCTATTGCCCCAATTAACCTATAATTCTAATTTGAGGGCACCCTCAGGCCTGCACCTTGTACAGCCTGTACTTTAGGTTGTGCGTATCCACATAGCCATATTAATCCTCAGTTGACTTGACTGGAGTTGGGTTTTTACTCACTGGGTGCTCTGTGAGTTAGTTTGGGGCCTTTCGTTTAGACAGGGCGTCATCAGAAGCCCTAATAATTCATCCAGCTGGGCTAAACTACTCCAGTCACAGCTTACGTAACTGCGGACAGGCAGGTTGTAGTAGTGGGTTTTTGGCTCACCCCTCTATCCCTATTTGTCCTTTACCCGTTCGGATTGGATAGATGGGTCAGCCTGACAATAGGTGTTAAAAATAAGTCTAAAAAGTCTTTAAAAAGATCTTAAAAAGGGGGGGGGGGCTTCTGGGTGATAAAAGGAAGGGGCATGGAGGACAGAGATAGAAACTGAGATTAACGGAGACAGGCCAGTAACTAAAGATTGTTTAGTGATACTTTGAAGGAGCCAGGGGCTCAAAGCAGCCACCAAGGAACCATTTACAAACCTTAGCCGACTGGAAGTCAGTTCTGATGTCAGGTCAGATAAGGACAGAACTGACTATTAGATCGCAGGAATGTAAGCTTTCATTTGCTATCTTGGGGGTTTAACACAGCCAGAGAGGAGCAACACCCATATGGACATCAACAGTCCTGTTGCCACAGGACTCTCACTCACCTCCTCTGGCCTAAAACAGCTCCTACCCACAAAGCTAGATATACCCCTTTCACCAAGCTGTTCGATATAAAATTTCATTGCAAGTCCATTTACCAACACATACTGCACACTACCATAAATCTGTTGCCCCTTCAACTATAGTCACCCTTGTTGCACAAACAGTATGGACACTGCTAGACTAAAACGGTACTCTCGAGTCACTGAACAGAAATGGACTTCCTTTTTGTCTGCTAAACAAACCTATTTCATTTCTCTCATATCCACAGGTCCAGAATCCCAATCAGTTCAACATCTTAAACCAGCCTGGCACACTTGGAAAAGGTAGAGGCCATTTTGGAGCTTCCTTTCCCAGCATCTCAGCCATGCTGCTGCCTGGATTCAGCTGACATAACTGACAATGCACAGTAGTTTGCAGGTGGCCTGCACATTCATGAGCCGCCATCTTGTTTTTAAAATTTACCACAGCAATCGGGGTTTATGTGTTGCACATCTGTCACATTCTACATTGTTGCATCTCTGTCTCAATGATAATACTCCCCGTATTTCAATTATATTACTATTCTTACCCTTCTGTGACCTAATACAGGGCAATAAAGAAACAATAATAATATATGGCCCTGTATTACTTACCTGCATCAATTTGCAGAGAGCTTTCCTCTTCCTTATAATGCTCATCACTCCTTATATATGCGTGTCCATCTCCATCATCACCCAGGTGAGAGCTTTCTGGTGTCACCTGCCAACTGGACGACTCCATATTAATGTCCTGATAGAGATCGATGCCGGCTGCTATTTGACCCGACTCCTCTATAAATACCTCACCAATCTCTGTCTGATCAAAGGAACGAGCAACATCTGTTATATAAAAGAACTACAAATATGTCCACAGATTCAGGCCACTAAAATCCTGGGAATAAAGAGGGCGGGGAGATCTCTGGTGTATATACCTGATAATGGTGCGGTGTGACTTCCTGTGTGGAATCCTGGGAATAAAGAGGGCGGGGAGATCTCTGGTGTATATACCTGATAATGGTGCAGTGTGACTTCCTGTGTGGAATCCTGGGAATAAAGAGGGCGGGGGAGATCTCTGGTGTATATACCTGATAATGGTGCAGTGTGACTTCCTGTGTGGAATCCTGGGAATAAAGAGGGCGGGGAGATCTCTGGTGTATATACCTGATAATGGTGCGGTGTGACTTCCTGTGTGGAATCCTGGGAATAAAGAGGGCGGGGAGATCTCTGGTGTATATACCTGATAATGGTGCGGTGTGACTTCCTGTGTGGAATCCTGGGAATAAAGAGGGCGGGGGAGATCTCTGGTGTATATACCTGATAATGGTGCAGTGTGACTTCCTGTGTGGAATCCTGGGAATAAAGAGGGCGGGGAGATCTCTGGTGTATATACCTGATAATGGTGCGGTGCGACTTCCTGTGTGGAATCCTGGGAATAAAGAGGGCGGGGAGATCTCTGGTGTATATACCTGATAATGATGCGGTGTGACTTCCTGTGTGGAATCCTGGGAATAAAGAGGGCGGGGAGATCTCTGGTGTATATACCTGATAATGGTGCAGTGCGACTTCCTGTGTGGAATCCTGGGAATAAAGAGGGCGGGGAGATCTCTGGTGTATATACCTGATAATGATGCGGTGTGACTTCCTGTGTGGAATCCTGGCAATAAAGAGAGCGGGGAGATCTCTGGTGTATATACCTGATAATGGTGCGGTGTGACTTCCTGTGTGGAATCCTGGGAATAAAGAGGGCGGGGAGATCTCTGGTGTATATACCTGATAATGGTGCGGTGTGACTTCCTGTGTGGAATCCTGGGAATAAAGAGGGCGGGGAGATCTCTGGTGTATATACCTGATAATGGGGGATCATGTGATATTCCTGTACGTCATTAGGGGAATGAACAAGAGGATATTTATTTGGGGTGTTGCTGTGTCCTGCAAAAAAAAAAAATACACACATGGTTGGATACATAGAGTTTGATTCAACAAACAATTTAGGTTGGAAAATTGGATCACATACGAAAAACGTAAGTATCTTCGAGTGATTCAACAAAGCTAATTAAATTCATCCAGTCGAAAATGCGGGTGAAAAATGTAGGTTTCCAGCTGAAAAGGGTAAATCTCTAAAAGTGTCTCTGGTTTTAGGAAGTCTTTACCCCAAATGGTGCTTTTGTTTTGTACCTTTTCACACAGCGAATGATCAGGTGACCTCCATATATCTCAATATATATATATATATATATATATATATATATATATATATATATCTCTCAGGTGACAATTGTTTTTGTAATACACTTGTGTAACTAGTCTACTTGTCTTTTTGTTATGAAGGATCACATTTTTCCATGTAAATGCTAGATATGTATTCAGTAATAGATCAAAGCGACTGGACTTGCTGTTTTCTTTTGCTTCACATGTTTTGTTAATCATCCCACTATTAGTAAAGGCAGCTGGATGACTTGTTGCCTGGATTTATTCCTACAGATATGCAGGAGATAACTTTATTTATTTCGTAACTGTTTCAAATAAAATGAGAAAAGAATCATGGCCCTTCCATTACCAGACTGGTGCACCAGGCATAGCAAGGCCAGGGTCAAAAAGCCGAACAGCCTGTCCCCGGCCACTTTCCAGCCCCGTGACCTTTGGCCAAGGTTTAGCACTTTTCCTGTGCTGTAATATTTTATTAAAACAGCAATTAAAAAATAGAAAATTAACTCATTGAGATTGAGATGGATTGAGTACTAGATGAAGGCAACCGGACTTGCTGTTTTCTTTTGCTCCACATGATTTATTATTTATCCCACTGGATGTGTGAATTCAACATTGTCTTTCGGGAAAGGAAAGTTAAAAAAAGAAACAGCTATTGCAATTGCATATATTTATTCCTGCAAACCTACTGGAGTTTACTTTTTATTTACTAATTAATGTATTTATTTATTTTTACTGTTTCAATAGGAAAAGAGTGGCTTTCCTAGAACGGAAAGTATTTGCACAGTACCCAGTCCAAGGACAGATAGCATTACCCATCTACCCTTGCAGTAGGCGGAGCTATGCAAATCATCTCTTTACGTCTCTGTGCCATCCAAGGCCCTTAGAAACGCTAAGGGTGCGATGCCAAGGATTAGCTTAAAATTTTATACAGCCAGACACATCCAACTAGTGGACACGTGTTTCGAGCTTTAGGCTCTCATCAGCACTAGGCCGGATGCCTCTTGCTGTATGGGGGGGTGAGACTTGGTGAGTAACAAAACATAGTCGCAAGCCAGTATGTGGAGAGACCCATGTTAGGCTTAATATAGGAGGGCTAAAGAGACCAAAAAACCCTCTACTTAGGTAAAGGAAAAGAGTGGCTTTCCTAGAACAGAAAGTATCTTTACCCCCCCTATATTAAGCCTAACATGGGTCTCTCCACATACTGGCTTGCGACTATGTTTTGTTACTCACCAAGTCTCACCCCCCCCATACAGCAAGAGGCATCTGCCCTAGTGCTGATGAGAGCCTAAAGCTCGAAACACGTGTCCACTAGTTGGATGTGTCTGGCTGTATAAAATCTAAAGCTAATCCTTGGCATTGCACCCTTAGTGGTTCTAAGGGCCTTGGATGGCACAGAGACGTAAAGAGATGATTTGCATAGCTCCGCCTACTGCAAGGGTAGATGGGAAATGCTATCTGTCCCTGGACTGGTTACTGTGCAAATACTTTCCGTTCTAGGAAAGCTCCTCTTTACCTAGGTAGAGGGTTTTTTGGTCTCTTTAGCCCCCCTATATTAAGCCTAACATGGGTCTCTCCACATACTGGCTTGCGACTATGTTTTGGTACTGTTTCAATAAAAATGAAACCAAATCATGGCCCTCCCTGCAAATTACCAGGCTAGTGCACCCGTCTGGTCCTGGTAACTTACTGGCCCCTTTAGCGTTTGGCCCAGGTTTGGTGCTGTGCCTGGGTTGTGAAAACAACCCAGGCACAGCACCAAACCTGAGCCAAACGCTAAAGGGGCCAGTAAGTTACCAGGACCAGACGGGTGCATTTATGACTGTTTTAAATTAAAACAGTCATAAATAATATAAAGTTATTTCCGTATGTCTTTTAAACAACCCAGGCACAGCACCAAACCTGGGCCAAACGCTAAAGGGGCCAGTAAGTTACCAGGAACAGACGGGTGCATTTATGACTGTTTTAAATTAAAACAGTCATAAATAATATAAAGTTATTTCCGTATGTCTTTTAAACAACCCAGGCACAGCACCAATCCTGGGCCAAACGCTAAAGGGGCCAGTAAGTTACCAGGACCAGACGGGTGCATTTATGACTGTTTTAAATTAAAACAGTCATAAATAATATAAAGTTATTTCCGCGTGTCTTTTAAACTGATGAAAAAAAAACATGCCGGCAATTGCTGACCTGGCTTTTTTGGGTAAAAAAAAAACCATAAGGGAAAGAGCTGAGAAGTTTTTTTACACCTGCTTGGGGCAGCTGTAAATAATTCCACCAAAAGAGTAGCAAAACATTGCTGAATCACACTATTGTTTGCTATTGTGAATTTGAGTTGTATTTTTTCACTTTAGACAATTTTCTCCTTTTACTTTATGAGAAAAGACAAGTAATACAAATGAGTGTAGAAAATGAAACAGAACCTTCATCATGATTTAATAAAAAGCCCAAACCCTTAAAAAAACCCTTTTTCTTTGTTGAATCACAAGAATTTGAACAGTTTTTCTCAGAAAACAGACTAATTGCTTATTACAAACGTTGTTGAATCGAGCCCATTGTCTCTGAGTCATTTTCAGATAATGGGGGATTCTGGGAGAGTCCACTTACCTGGTAATGGGGGTAGGGGCCGATCCTCTTCATCATCCTTGTAGAGTTCCTGGTGTTCCTCAAGAAATTCCCACTCCTCAATAGACAGATACACAGCAACATCCTGACATCTTATTGGCACCTAACACAGACACGATGACACTGTAAATAACGGGCCTTTATGGAAAATGAATATTGTTACAAATTATTGGCTAATATAAATATAGGGATATACAGCAAAATATTTCATGGCATGACATCAGTGGGAAGCTGCTTAGAATATCAGCAGGCCTAGGTTGCCGGGGCAGGAACTGTATTCGCAGTAAATAATATCAAAATTCTGAGACTAAGCAATAAAATCCAAACAAGCCACGCAAGTTTGGGGAGAGCAGTTGCCTGGAAATGCTGATAAGTGGCCACCAATAGGCCAGCAAAGCAGGTTGGGACAAGTTCAGAGTAGCCAGACAGGGAAGACCAGCCTAAAGATCAAAGGGATATCAGAGTATAATTGGAGAAGGAGGAAGGTGGCAGGGAGAGAAGGCAAGAAGGAGAAACTGCTAGCACATGAGGACGGCCTTGCTATAGACCCGAGGAGAGAACATCCACTGAGAGAGCTGAGAGGAACTGCGGAGACAGGCTAGAGGAGCGACCCAGGCAGGTAACTGAGCGATAGCTGCTACTGATGTTGTGCTGGCACCCAGGCGAAGTGGTGAAGGACCACGCAGCGCGTCGGTGAGGTAAGTGAGAAGGAAAGTGGGCATTATTGTAGTTCATTTGTGATCTGTTTCTGAGATTGATTCATATGATTGGGCGACGCTTATTAGATACTATAGGGAACGGTTTAGGTATAGAGCTATTGTTAGTTCACATTTAGCACTTGGCACTTTTATTTCACGTATAGCTAGTTTGCACAATTCTACTGTTGATCATGTAATTGGGGCACGATAGAGTATGAGATTAATTCACTTGGCTTTATTTACTTAATGAGATTTGCACATGCACTTGGCACTTTATCTTATAAGCGTCGGTCAGTACACGTCTTTCAATTTTTAGCATCATAACACTGCATAAATTATTTATTCCGGGGGTGAAGATTATTATTGAATTATTTATTTATTAATTGATTATTGAGAAGAGTGCAAAGATTATGAGCAATATACAAATTGGTTAGCCCTGGAGTTCCTCCCCACTTGGGTTTTTTAAAGTGGACCAACACCCAGGATTTTGACTATCCTGGGTCTTGGTCCACTTCGGTGGGGCACCCCGATGTGTGAAACCCCCCCCGATCATCCGGAAAACTCACCTCTCCCCGCTCCCACGTGGCCGCGCCGTCCAATCAGCGCGGACGGACAAGCCATCTGACAGCAGCGGACAAGCGGCTCCTCCGCCGCCGCCTCCCGCGCGTCACTCTTGACGTGCGCGCGCCCGCGCTGGCCATTCACAAACGGCCAGCGTGGGTGCGCGCACGTCTAGAGGGGTGCGAGGGAGGCGGCGACAAGGTGAGGGGATTTGGGGCGTTTGGGGGGAGTTCGGGATGTCCCGCGGGGAGGGAGCTGATTGGCCCGGGAATCTTATAGATTCCCGGGCCGATCACGGGAGGGTGATGGTCCACTTTAAAGTGGACCAACACCCAGGGGTGATCGGCCCGGAAATCTATAAGATTCCCGGGCCGATCACCTCCCACCCTGCGGGACATCCGAGATCGGGATGTCCCACGGGGTGAAACCCCCCAGAAACCCCAAAAAGACCTTACCTGATCCGCCGCCGCCTCTGTGAATGGCCGGCGCGGGCGCCGGGAGTGACGCGCGGGAGGCGGCGGCGGCGGAAGCGGCTTGTACGTTCCTGTCCCCCGCCTGGACGTTGGCGGGGATTGGCTGTGGCGTTCACGTGGGAGCGGGGAGAGGTGAGTTTTTTGGGGTTTCTGGGGGGTTTCACACAGCGGGGCACCCCCGATCGGGGTGCCCCACCGAAGTAGACCAAAACCCAGGATAGTCACGTGGGGAGTTATAGATGTTGTGCCATAGCTAACACCGGTCAGTGTTGCCGGGGGATATCACTGTGTTGCAAACAACAACCATTTCTTTTAGCATTGTTTTGGGTGTCTATTTACCTTTTGTTGTTCTTTTCTTTTTCTGCATGGTTTTAACTATACATTTCCTGTGTGATTTTTGGCTCAGAATTTTGTTTATGCTGGAAATCCACCCATTAGGGGCTATTATATGTGGTGTTGCATGTAGGGTAAATTGTATTTTCTTTTGGCATTTTCACAATACGTCTCAATATATACTATCTGTCTCAGTGTCCTTCGTATTTACCGGACGTCCAAAGAATCTACAGTCTTTTGCGTGTATCCATTCTGTAATCATTGGCCTGATATTAATAATATTTATATATTTTTTTGCTTATTTCAGTCGAGCCGGGCAGGATAAATAAATATAATAATATTTATATTTTAATTAGTCAGGAGTAAAATTGTTTACATAATTTGGTAGCCATTTAAAGGAGCAGTATTGCGAAATTTGCATTAAAAAAGATAAATAATTAAATAGCCACACAATAGCTTCTAACATGTGTATAAATAATGTGGCGATAGAAAAAGGAAAAAATATCTGCCTTTCTTTTAAATTGTATAATGACAATGGCTCAGTCCATTTGCTGAATAGGGGGATCTGCTGGGTTGTATTTAGTGAGCTGCTTCATTTAGCTCACTGGTCTCCTAGCAACACTTTACCTCAGAGGCTGACACTGTAATCAGTGGTAACGGCTGTGTGTGTGTGAGGTGCTGCTTTTGTTATGAGACCAGGTGACTCAAATGTGTAAAATCTATACAAAATAAACTAAACTGACTGAAAACGACTGAAATTCTTCTTTGAATAACTGTGCAGCAAAATCTAAAGGTATTAAAGTGGACCATCACCCTGGGGTGATCGGCCCGGGAATCTATAAGATTCCCGGACCGATCATCTCCCTCACCGCGGGACATCCGAGATCGGGATGTCCCGCGGTGAGGGACCCCCCCGAAAACCCCCCAAAAACTTACCTCCTCCCGCGCCAGCCGTTTGTGAATGGCCGGCGCGGGCGCGCGCGCTGTGAGAGGGACGTGCGGGAGGCGGCGGCGGACGCACTGGCTTGTCCGTCGCTGTCAGCGCTTGTCCGTCGCTGTCACCCGGCCACGTGGGAGCGTTGTGAGGTGAGTATTGGGGTGTTTCTGGGGGGTTTTACACAGCGGGGCACCCCTAATCGGGGTGCTCCCCTGAAGTGGACCAAAACCCAGGATAGTCAAAATCCTGGGTGTTGGTCCACTTTAAAGGGGAACAAAACCCTGAGTTGCCGACCCTGAAGTCTATAAGACCCGGCCATTGACCTTCCCCCTTGGGCATTCTAAATCGGGATGCCCCACTGTGTGAAACGACCCCTGGATAACCACAGATCCCCCCATTTTTCTGGCGCGCTCACGCAGATAGTCATTTAGACAGGCCGGGCGGACAGGAAGGTTACTGCTCAGGCTCCCCATCTGCGTGCAAACAGAGCTGATTGGATGAGAGCCCGCGCATGCGCTGTGGGACAGGGAAAGGTACGTTTTCACAGGCGAACTTGGGGATTTCACATATCAGGGCATCCCAAGTCAGGGCAAGTCAGGGCATCCCTAGGAGCACAAAACTCCAGATAGTGAAAATCCTGGGTTGGGCTTTGCTCAAAACACACAAAGCTGAAAGAAAGATCATATGGAAAAATGAAAAATAAGAATATGAAAGAGAAAATGGTAAACTGAAAGATTCTGCAGCAGAGCCAACATGAAGGGAAAACTGTCAAAATCAGCTAAATGACTTCTAGAGCTTTTCTCTCTGTTTTAGATATATGAGTTCTGGCCAGGCAATGTTGCAATGTTGTTATCTTATGCTGGACGGCTGCCAGCACTGAACAGCTGATACTTTGTTACATTGTTTCACCCCTCTCCTCAGCGTGGAACAGGCCAGAGTGTCGGCCCCACACTCAGCAGACATAAACCTGAGCTATTAGTCTCCAGCTGCACAACACACACATCATTTTTTTCTAAATTTGTAATTCTTACTCCAACACTTACCTACATTCAAAGTACCATTTAAATATAAGTCACCAAGAAAAATTTGCGATACTGCTCCTTTAAGGAGATATTAGATTAAAATGTTTACAACACCCTTTAGACACGCCCCTTCAATGTCAGAGGATAATGTCCCATAATTCCCGGCACCACTCACCTCTCCGGTCAACAGCTTGGTGATCTTGTTGGTGACTTCTAAAATCTTCAGCATGGTTCGTCTCTCAAGTGACAGTGATTGAGCCGGAGACACTGTGATGGCCACATGGTCACCTGACTTCACAGGAGTCTGTATCAGTAGGAAAAAAAAAAAATCAGCATCACATATCACTCCCAGAATCCCCCTCACCTCTCTGGTGAGAGACTAAAATATAACACAAAGCAACAATAAGAGATACTCCTGCGAAGACCTGGTGTGCTGAGAACAACAAAATGTCTAAACACAAAGGCCTTTTATTTTGGGGCAACACCACCCTATATAAAAAAAAAGCCATATACCAACGTGAGGAAAGACGTATCACATGATCCCAGCTGACACCACACCTTCCAGAAGCTTGGAAGACCTTTTCCAAATCCTGGTCTGTTTACCTGCCCAGTAGCTTGAAACTTAGCCCAGGGGACCGAGAGCCCGAGTTCAGATCAAAGCAAAAAGAACCAGTTCAAGGTAAAATATATATTTTAATTGGATAAGCGCACACTAAGCAGAAAATACAAGTATGGGATATTACATATGCAGGTCTGAGAGGGGAATACAGGTTACAGGTAAGTAATTACAAACACGGATCTACAGATAAGTCCTATTTACCTTGGCTACAGATGATGTGTAAGGGATCAGGGCACCACAGGAAGGCTTGGGGGGGGGGGGAACCTGCATTTTCCAGTCTTTCTAGCACAGTAGTCCTCAAACTTCCTCCTCAAGGGCCGAGACAGGCCAGGTTTTGCAGCTCTCTATGCTGATGCACAGATGTAATAATTAGGGCTATAGCTCTGTCTGAGCACCAGTTAATTCACCTGTGGAGTAGCGTGGAGAGCTGCAAAACCTGGCCTGTCTCGGCCCTTGAGGAGGAAGTTTGAGGACTACTGTTCTAGCACATTACCATGATCTCAGCCGGATAGAGATGTCAGGCCCAACCTGGACACTCCGTTTATGCTGAGGTCTCTCACTCTCCCCCTTCTTTCTCCTCTTCTCTCATTCCCCAGCCAGGATAACCCCCAAAAACTAGTTTGTGTGATGACCTGTGCTGGGAAGGTCATAGGGCCCTGGTTCTGATGCCAGACACTTTGGCTCGATGCAGCGCATCTGGTCAGTCCAAGTACTGGGGGGTGGGATGGTTCAGAACTGGATCAGAGATCTCCGTATCTCAGGTTCGGAACTCGTTTCAGTAATGAGAAAGTTATGCATGGACGCGTGTTTGCCTCTTTTTTCTGATTGCCTCCTTTTTCTGCATTTGGCTTGTGGATAGAGTGAACCTGTATTGACGTTATAGAGGACACGGGACCTGCTTTGCTATGTGGACATTTTGTCTGCCCTAAGCTGCTGTCATTGCCCTTTGTCTTGTGTATCTGTTTATTAAAAGGGATTATCCAGGCTATGTGTAAAACCGAATCATTGTTTGCTTACCTGCCACACACACAATCCATCCTGTTGTGCTGACGAATAAAGTTTTTGTAGTTGTTGAGATTTAGCCCCTTTTTCTGTAGCCCAGCACGGGGATTTTATTTGTTCTCCTGGTACTGTGGCCGGTAGCAGAGTGGAACACTGTAGGGGGGACCAGTGTCTTCCTCAACATAGGTGGCCACGGAACCTACTGGCCCAAGACTCAACCCTGCAGCTCGGAGTTCCTGCTCTTTACATAAGAGAGGATAGAGTTTGCTGCTTGAGGGGTCCCAGGTCATGGCTGCAGAGAGAAAGGCCTGGGCAAGCAGTGGTCCAAATCTCCCGGTCCAGATGGTATGGGAGAGTTCAAGCCAAAGTCAGGGGTCGGTAGCAAGCAAGGGAGACCCGAAATACAAGCCAAAAGTCGGGGGCATCAATTGCAAAGACCCTTCACCTGTGTTGTCAGCACTGGCGAATGGACATCGATAGCACGACAGGAGGATAATGGGACACATGTACTACGAACTGGCTTAGACTGTAAAGGCTCTTGGGTACTGTGGACTCACCTCTCCGGCCAGGGATGGGACCAGTGTTCCTGAACATAGGTGCCCCTGGAACCTACTGGCCCAAGACTCAACCCTGCGGCTCGGACTCCTGCTCTTTCCATAAGAGAGGATAGAGTTTGCTGCTTGTTGGGTCCCAGGTCGTGGCTGGGGAGAGAAGGGCCTGGGCAGGCAGTGGTCCAAATCCCCCGGCCCAGATGGTACAGGAGAGCTCTTTGACAAAATCAAGGTCAAAGTCCAAGCCAAAGTCAGGGGTTGGTAGCAAGCAAGGGAGACCCAAAAGGCAAGCCAAAGGTTGGGGGCATCAATTGCAAACAAAGGCCTTTACCTGGGTTGGAGGGGGGCAGGGAGCGTGCAGAATCCAGGTAAAGTAGAAAAGAGGTTGACAACAGGAAAACCCAATAAATCAGGAGTCCTCCAAGAGCAAGAGGCACGGAGGATGATCGAGAGAGGTCTTCTGGCGCCATCCTGGGGAATAGTGCACCTGTCATGTGATCGCACAAGGCTTCCCACTTAAAGGACCCCTCACCGATGTTGTCAGCACTGGCGAATGAATACTCGACATTGATAGCATGAGGATAATGGGACACATGTACTACGAACCGGCTTAGAATGGAAAGGCTCTTGTGTGGACTCACCTCTCCGGTCAGAGGTGGGACCAGTGAACATAGGTGGCCCTGGAACCTACTGCCCCAAGACTCAACCCTGTGGCTCGGAGTCCCTGCTTTTTACATAAGAGAGGATAGAGTTTGCTGCTTTAGGGGTCTCAGTTCGTGGCTGGGGAAAGAACAGCATGGGCAAGCAGTGGTCCAAATCTCCCGGTCCAGATGGTACAGGAGAGTTCAAGCCAAAGTCAGGGGTCAGTAGCAAGCAAGGGAGACACGAAAGGCAAGCCAAAGGTCGGGGGCATCAAATGCAAACAAAGACCCTTCACCTGTGTTGTCAGCACTGGCGAATAGATACTCAACATCGATAGCATGATAGGAGAGGATAATGGGACACATGTACTACGAACCGGCTTAGAATGGAAAGGCTCTTGTGTGGACTCACCTCTCCGGTCAGGGGTGGGACCAGTGTTCCTGAACATAGGTGCCCCTGGAACCTATTGGCCCAAGACTCAACCCTGCGTCTCGGAGTCCCTGCTCTTTCCATAAGAGAGGTTAGAGTTTGCCAATTGAGGGGTCCCAGGTCGTGGCTGAGGAGAGAACGGCATGGGCAAGCAGTGGTCCAAATCCCCTGGTCCAGAAGGTACAGGAGAGATCTTTGACAAAAGCAAGGTCAAAGTTAAAGCTAAAGTCAGGGGTCGGTAGCAAGCAAGGGAGACCCGATAGGCAAGCCAAAGGTTTGGGGCATCAATTGGAAACAAAGGCCGTAACCTGAGTCGGGGACGTGCAGAATCCAGGTAAAGTAGAAAAGAGGTCGACAACAGGAAATACCCAATGAATCGGGAGTCCTCCAAGAGCAAGAGGCGCAGATCCAGAGAGATCATCTGGCGCCATCTTGGGGAAGAGGCTTCCATTTTATAGAGCACCTGTTATGTCAGCCCACAAGGATTCCCACAATTATTTATAGGAGGACTCTCATATAGGACTCCCCTGTTCCCAGAATCCTCCTCACCGCTCCGGTCAGTGGTGGGTTTTATGAACATGGATATGAGTGACGTTATGTAATGTTCTCAGAATCCTCCTCACCTCTCCGGTCGGGGGTGGGTTTTATAGACATAGATAAGAGTGACGTTATGTGATGTTCCCAGAATCCTCCTCACCTCTCCCGTCAGGGGTTGGTTTTTTGAACATGGATACGAGTGACGTTATGTGATGTACCCAGAATTCTCCTCACCTCTCCGCTCAGAAGGTAGATGATCTCCATGGTGAGGCTCCAGATCTTCTCTGTCGTATGTCTTCCATCAATCTCCATCTTTGATAGGAGAGGTCTATAAAGCGCGTGGGGCATCCCCGAAAAACGCTCCTGTCAATATGGCCACCGCACTATAGGGTATCTGTTAGAAGAGGATGGATAAAGGGTCAGCCCCGGCCACCCGACTCTGCCCCATCAGCTCCAGACACCCTACACTGCCCCATCAGCTCCAACCACCCTACACTGCCCCATCAGCTCCAACCACCCTACACTGCTCCATCAGCTCCAACCACCCTACACTGCCCCATCAGCTCCAACCACCCTACACTGCTCCATCAGCTCCAACCACCCTACACTGCTCCATCAGCTCCAACCACCCTACACTGCCACATCAGCTCCAACCACCCTACAATGCCCCATCAGCCCCAGACACCCTACACTGCCCCATCAGCTCCAACCACCCTACACTGCCCCATCAGCTCCAACCACCCTACACTGCTCCATCAGCTCCAACCACCCTACACTGCCCCATCAGCTCCAACCACCCTACACTGCTCCATCAGCCCCAACCACCCTACACTGCTCCATCAGCTCCAACCACCCTACACTGCTCCATCAGCCCCAACCACCCTACAATGCTCCATCAGCTCCAACCACCCTACGCTGCTCCATCAGCTCCAACCACCCTACGCTGCCCCATCAGCTCCAACCACCCTACACTGCTCCATCAGCTCCAACCACCCTACACTGCTCCATCAGCTCCAACCACCCTACACTGCTCCATCAGCCCCAACCACCCTACAATGCTCCATCAGCTCCAACCACCCTACGCTGCTCCATCAGCTCCAACCACCCTACGCTGCCCCATCAGCTCCAACCACCCTACACTGCTCCATCAGCTCCAACCACCCTACACTGCTCCATCAGCTCCAACCACCCTACACTGCTCCATCAGCTCCAACCACCCTACACTGCCCCATCAGCTCCAACCACCCTACGCTGCTCCATCAGCTTCAACCACCCTACACTGCTCCATCAGCTCCAACCACCCTACGCTGCTCCATCAGCTCCAACCACCCTACGCTGCTCCATCAGCTCCAACCACCCTACACTGCTCCATCAGCTCCAACCACCCTACACTGCCCCATCAGCTCCAACCACCCTACACTGCTCCATCAGCTCCAACCACCCTACACTGCCCCATCAGCTCCAACCACCCTACACTGCTCCATCAGCTCCAACCACCCTACACTGCCCCATCAGCTCCAACCACCCTACACTGCCCCATCAGCTCCAACCACCCTACACTGCCCCATCAGCTCCAACCACCCTACACTGCTCCATCAGCTCCAACCACCCTACGCTGCTCCATCAGCTCCAACCACCCTACGCTGCTCCATCAGCTCCAACCACCCTACACTGCTCCATCAGCTCCAACCACCCTACACTGCCCCATCAGCTCCAACCACCCTACACTGCCCCATCAGCTCCAACCACCCTACACTGCCCCATCAGCTCCAACCGCCCTACACTGCTTCATCAGCTCCAACCACCCTACACTGCCCCATCAGCTCCAACCACCCTACACTGCTTCATCAGCTCCAACCACCCTACACTGCCCCATCAGCTCCAACCACCCTACACTGCCCCATCAGCTCCAACCACCCTACACTGCCCCATCAGCTCCAACCGCCCTACACTGCCCCATCAGCTCCAACCGCCCTACACTGCCCCATCAGCTCCAACCACCCTACACTGCCCCATCAGCTTCAACTACCCTACACTGCCACATCAGCCCCAGACACCTTACACTGCCCCATCAGCTCCAACCGCCCTACACTGCCCCATCAGCTCCAACCACCCTACACTGCCCCATCAGCTCCAACCACCCTACACTGCCCCATCAGCTTCAACTACCCTACACTGCCACATCAGCCCCAGACACCTTACACTGCCCCATCAGCTCCAACCACCCTACACTGCTCCATCAGCTCCAACCACCCTACACTGTCACATCAGCTCCAACCATCCTACACTGCCCCATCAGCCCCGCCCACCCTACACTGCCCCATCAGCTCCAACCACCCTACACTGCCCCATCAGCCCCGCCCACCCTACACTGCCCCATCAGCTCCAACCACCCTACACTGCCCCATCAGCTCCAACCACCCTACACTGCCCCATCAGCTCCAACCACCCTACACTGCCCCATCAGCTCCAACCACCCTACACTGCCCCATCAGCTCCAACCACCCTACACTGCTCCATCAGCTCCAACCATCCTACACTGCCCCATCAGCTCCAACCACCCTACGCTGCCCCATCAGCCCCAACCACCCTACAATGCTCCATCAGCTCCAACCACCCTACACTGCCCCATCAGCTCCAACCACCCTACACTGCCCCATCAGCTCCAACCACCCTACACTGCTCCATCAGCTCCAACCACCCTACACTGCCCCATCAGCTCCAACCACCCTACACTGCCCCATCAGCCCCAACCACCCTACACTGCCCCATCAGCTCCAACCACCCTACACTGCCACATCAGCTCCAACCACCCTACACTGCCCCATCAGCCCCGACCACCCTACACTGCCCCATCAGCTCCGACCACCCTACACTGCCACATCAGCTCCAACCACCCTACACTGCCCCATCAGCTCCAACCACCCTACACTGCTCCATCAGCTCCAACCACCCTACACTGCTCCATCAGCTCCAACCACCCTACACTGCCCCATCAGCCCCGACCACCCTACACTGCTCCATCAGCTCCAACCACCCTACACTGCCCCATCAGCTCCAACCACCCTACACTGCCCCATCAGCTCCAACCACCCTACACTGCCCCATCAGCCCCGCCCACCCTACACTGCCCCATCAGCTCCAACCACCCTACACTGCCCCATCAGCCCCGCCCACCCTACACTGCTCCATCAGCTCCAACCACCCTACACTGCCCCATCAGCTCCAACCACCCTACACTGCCCCATCAGCTCCAACCACCCTACACTGCTCCATCAGCTCCAACCACCCTACACTGCCCCATCAGCTCCAACCATCCTACACTGCCCCATCAGCTCCAACCATCCTACACTGCCCCATCAGCCCCCAGCCACCCTACACTGCTCCATCAGCTCCAACCACCCTACACTGCCCCATCAGCTCCAACCATCCTACACTGCCCCATCAGCTCCAACCACCCTACACTGCCCCATCAGCTCCAACCATCCTACACTGCCCCATCAGCTCCAACCACCCTACACTGCTCCATCAGCTCCAACCACCCTACACTGCCCCATCAGCTCCAACCACCCTACACTGCTCCATCAGCTCCAACCACCCTACACTGCCACATCAGCTCCAACCACCCTACACTGCCCCATCAGCTCCAACCACCCTACACTGCCCCATCAGCTCCAACCATCCTACACTGCCCCATCAGCTCCAACCATCCTACACTGCCCCATCAGCTCCAACCACCCTACACTGCTCCATCAGCTCCAACCACCCTACACTGCCCCATCAGCTCCAACCACCCTACACTGCTCCATCAGCTCCAACCACCCTACACTGCCCCATCAGCTCCAACCACCCTACACTGCTCCATCAGCCCCAACCACCCTACACTGCCCCATCAGCTCCAACCACCCTACACTGCCCCATCAGCTCCAACCACCCTACACTGCTCCATCAGCTCCAACCACCCTACACTGCCACATCAGCCCCAGACACCCTACACTGCCCCATCAGCTCCAACCACCCTACACTGCTCCATCAGCTCCAACCACCCTACACTGCCACATCAGCCCCAGACACCCTACACTGCCCCATCAGCTCCAACCACCCTACACTGCTCCATCAGCTCCAACCACCCTACACTGCCCCATCAGCTCCAACCACCCTACACTGCTCCATCAGCCCCAACCACCCTACACTGCCCCCTCAGCTCCAACCACCCTACACTGCCCCATCAGCTCCAACCACCCTACACTGCTCCATCAGCTCCAACCACCCTACACTGCCACATCAGCCCCAGACACCCTACACTGCCCCATCAGCTCCAACCACCCTACACTGCTCCATCAGCTCCAACCACCCTACACTGCCACATCAGCCCCAGACACCCTACACTGCCCCATCAGCTCCAACCACCCTACACTGCTCCATCAGCTCCAACCACCCTACACTGCCCCATCAGCTCCAACCACCCTACACTGCTCCATCAGCTCCAACCACCCTACACTGCCACATCAGCCCCGACCACCCTACACTGCTCCATCAGCTCCAACCACCCTACACTGCCACATCAGCCCCAGACACCCTACACTGCCCCATCAGCCCCGACCACCCTACACTGCTCCATCAGCTCCAACCACCCTACACTGCCACATCAGCCCCAGACACCCTACACTGCCCCATCAGCTCCAACCACCCTACACTGCTCCATCAGCTCCAACCACCCTACACTGCCCCATCAGCTCCAACCACCCTACACTGCTCCATCAGCTCCAACCACCCTACACTGCCCCATCAGCTCCAACCACCCTACACTGCCCCATCAGCTCCAACCACCCTACACTGCTCCATCAGCTCCAACCACCCTACACTGCCCCATCAGCCCCAGACACCCTACACTGCCCCATCAGCCCCGACCACCCTACACTGCTCCATCAGCTCCAACCACCCTACACTGCCACATCAGCCCCAGACACCCTACACTGCCCCATCAGCTCCAACCACCCTACACTGCTCCATCAGCTCCAACCACCCTACACTGCCCCATCAGCTCCAACCACCCTACACTGCTCCATCAGCCCCAACCACCCTACACTGCTCCATCAGCCCCAGACACCCTACACTGCCCCATCAGCTCCAACCACCCTACACTGCCCCATCAGCTCCAACCACCCTACACTGCCCCATCAGCTCCAACCACCCTACACTGCCCCATCAGCTCCAACCACCCTACACTGCTCCATCAGCTCCAACCACCCTACACTGCCCCATCAGCTCCAACCACCCTACACTGCCCCATCAGCCCCAACCACCCTACACTGCCCCATCAGCTCCAACCACCCTACACTGCCCCATCAGCCCCAACCACCCTACACTGCCCCATCAGCCCCGACCACCCTACACTGCCCCATCAGCTCCGACCACCCTACACTGCCACATCAGCTACAACCACCCTACACTGCCCCATCAGCTCCAACCACCCTACACTGCCCCATCAGCTCCAACCACCCTACACTGCTCCATCAGCTCCAACCACCCTACACTGCTCCATCAGCTCCAACCACCCTACACTGCCCCATCAGCTCCAACCACCCTACACTGCTCCATCAGCTCCAACCACCCTACACTGCCCCATCAGCTCCAACCACCCTACACTGCCCCATCAGCCCCAACCACCCTACACTGCCCCATCAGCTCCAACCACCCTACACTGCCCCATCAGCCCCAACCACCCTACACTGCCCCATCAGCCCCGACCACCCTACACTGCCCCATCAGCTCCGACCACCCTACACTGCCACATCAGCCCCAACCACCCTACACTGCCCCATCAGCTCCGACCACCCTACACTGCTCCATCAGCTCCAACCACCCTACACTGCTCCATCAGCTCCAACCACCCTACACTGCTCCATCAGCCCCAACCACCCTACACTGCTCCATCAGCTCCAACCACCCTACACTGCCCCATCAGCTCCAACCACCCTACACTGCCCCATCAGCTCCAACCACCCTACACTGCTCCATCAGCTCCAACCACCCTACACTGCTCCATCAGCCCCAACCACCCTACACTGCCCCATCAGCTCCAACCACCCTACACTGCCCCATCAGCTCCAACCACCCTACACTGCTCCATCAGCTCCAACCACCCTACACTGCTCCATCAGCTCCAACCACCCTACACTGCTCCATCAGCTCCAACCACCCTACAATGCCCCATCAGCCCCAACCACCCTACACTGCCCCATCAGCTACAACCACCCTACACTGCTCCATCAGCTCCAACCACCCTACACTGCCCCATCAGCTCCAACCACCCTACAATGCCCCATCAGCCCCAACCACCCTACACTGCCCCATCAGCTCCAACCACCCTACACTGCTCCATCAGCTCCAACCACCCTACACTGCCCCATCAGCTCCAACCACCCTACACTGCCCCATCAGCTCCAACCACCCTACACTGCTCCATCAGCTCCAACCACCTTAAGCTGCCCCATCAGCCCCAACCACCCTACACTGCCCCATCAGCTCCAACCACCCTACACTGCCCCATCAGCTCCAACCACCCTACACTGCCCCATCAGCTCCAACCACCCTACACTGCTCCATCAGCTCCAACCACCCTACACTGCTCCATCAGCTCCAACCACCCTACACTGCCCCATCAGCCCCAACCACCCTACACTGCCCCATCAGCCCCAACCACCCTACACTGCTCCATCAGCCCCAGACACCCTACACTGCTCCATCAGCTCCAACCACCCTACACTGCCCCATCAGCTCCAACCACCCTACACTGCCCCATCAGCTCCAACCATCCTACACTGCCCCATCAGCTCCAACCACCCTACACTGCCCCATCAGCCCCAACCACCCTACACTGCCCCATCAGCTCCAACCACCCTACACTGCCACATCAGCTCCAACCACCCTACACTGCTCCATCAGCCCCAACCACCCTACACTGCCCCATCAGCTCCAACCACCCTACACTGCTCCATCAGCTCCAACCACCCTACACTGCTCCATCAGCTCCAACCACCCTACACTGCTCCATCAGCTCCAACCACCCTACACTGCTCCATCAGCTCCAACCACCCTACACTGCTCCATCAGCTCCAACCACCCTACACTGCCCCATCAGCTCCAACCACCCTACACTGCTCCATCAGCTTCAACCACCCTACACTGCCCCATCAGCTCCAACCATCCTACACTGCCACATCAGCTCCAACCACCCTACACTGCTCCATCAGCCCCAACCACCCTACACTGCCCCATCAGCTCCAACCACCCTACACTGCTCCATCAGCTCCAACCACCCTACACTGCTCCATCAGCTCCAACCACCCTACACTGCTCCATCAGCCCCAACCACCCTACACTGCTCCATCAGCTCCAACCACCCTACACTGCTCCATCAGCTCCAACCACCCTACACTGCCCCATCAGCTCCAACCACCCTACACTGCTCCATCAGCTCCAACCACCCTACGCTGCCCCATCAGCTCCAACCACCCTACACTGCCCCATCAGCTCCAACCACCCTACACTGCTCCATCAGCTCCAACCACCCTACACTGCTCCATCAGCTTCGACTACCCTACACTGCCCCATCAGCCCCGGCCAGATCCCAATTTGGGATGCCCCTAGGTGCAAGATCACCTGTTTGCTTGTTTCACACCCCTACAGCACAAGCTCCTATGGCACTCGTCCAATCAGAACTCACTGCTGTGAGCCCGGCAATGAGTTCTGAATGGGAACAATTGCCAGAGACCTACCGCTGGACACTCCCTTCTGCTGCGCGAACCCGCCACCAGCCATTCAGAAGTACACATCTGGCAGAGAAATGCTGGGGATGCCAGCGAAAGCCCCGTGGGATGGATCCTGAGGTAGACTAATATGGATGATCCCGGGTCAAGGTTTAACCCGCCGCCGAAGTCATTAAAGTGGACCAAAACCCACGGAATGGCCGGCGCGGGCACGCTCCCTGTTAGAGGCTGTCAGCGCGCTTGGATAAGCTCATCTTAGACGAGCTGTCGTGGGCGAATCCGAGCGCGCTGATTGGACGAGCGGCCGTCCATGTGCCGCAGAACCGGGAAGAGGTAAGTTTCTTCAGGCGACCTGGGGGTTTCACGCCCCGATTGGGATGCCCTGGGGGCAAGGACTGAAACAGACAGGATAGTCAAAATCCTCGGTTTTGGTCCACTTTAAAACTATAGAGCTGTGTCACTAGGATTTCGGTCCACTTTAAAGAGGACCATTGGAGGCCTTGAAACCTAAAAGGCTCCAGGGCCATCTGAGTTGCACTCCTTGGGGCATCCTGAATTGGGGTGCCACGCTGTGTAAAAACCCCCCAGAAGCCCAGTTTCACTCACCTCGGCCTGAAGCCCTCAGCCCGTCTCTGCACCACAGCTGCATCCCAACTCACCTCTAGCTGTGCGCGCACCTGCGCCTGGCCTTTCTGAATGGGCGGCGCTGGCATGCAATGGCAAGGAGGTGAGCTGATCCAGTCATTTAGCCAATCAGTGCACTAGTTCTCAGTCCAGTCAGCGTTGTGGCAGAGACAGGAAGGTGAGTGACCTAGGGGTATACACACGGCGGGGCATCCCAATTCGGGACACCCCCACTGAGAGGAACAACACCCCAAAAAGTGAATATCGGGTGTGTTGTTCCTCTTTAACGCAGAACAAAACCCAGGGTGGCTGTCCCCGGGATATAAAAAATTAGAGGGCTGGCCACTGGCCTTCCCCCGAGGGATCCCGATCTGGGGTGCCCCGCTGTGTGAAACCCCTAAAGTTCGGCTGTAACAGCTTACCTATCCCTAGTCTAACTGCAGGCTCTCGTTCAATCAGAGAAGTTTGCCGTGCCTATGTTATTAAAGTGGACCAAAACCCAGGATTTTGACTGAGCTTTGGTCCTTGCCTCCTGATCGGGGATGCCCCGCTGTGTGAAACCCCCCTGATCGCTGATGCCATCTCACCTCTTCCCGGTCCTACGGCGCATGCGCAGCCGCAAATCCAATCAGCGCGCTCAGAGCTGCTGACGTCACGGCGTCTAAGCCTTTGTATAAGGCCGGCGGCTCAGAGCGCGCTGATGGCCGCATCCCCCGCTTTGCGTGCCCGCGCGCCGGCCAGTCACAAATACCTGGTGCCCTGCTAGAGGGATAGCGGGGATGCGGCCGTGGCTCACGCCATTGGATCGGGAAACAAGGTAAGTGTATGGGGCGACCTGGGGGGTTTCGATTTTGGATGAATCACGCTGGGTTTTGGTCCACTTTAAGCTCTAATTGTTTTACAATGGGGAGCAAGAGCGGACTCATCCCCAGCATCCTCAGGCTGTGCGCACGCTCCCACCCCAGCCATTCACATAAGCCTGGACGGGAGCACTGGGGGTGCGCTCCCTATTGAAGCCTATCAGAGCTGTTTACTAAATGACAGTCACAGCAAATGTCTCTGATTGGACGAGAGACCGCACATGTGCCATTGGACCGGGAAGAGGTGAGCCGCTGCCCACATTAGGTCATCCCAATTCAGCACAGAACAAAACCCGGGAAAGTCAAATTCCAGGGTTTTGGTCCGCTTTAATGTAGAAGCAGGAACATTCCAGCACGTGAAGGGGTTAAACCCATCGCATGATGTGCACCTCCCAGGAGGCGCACAAAGGGTTAACGCTCCGCCATCACCTCACCTGCTACGCCGTTCTCTCTCTGAGGCGACTGAAGCACCGAAGCTCCGCCCACTTCCTCCCTCCTGAACGACTGAAAGGCGGCCATTTTGCCGTAGCCTCTTCTGCCAGCTACATACGGGCAACGTTAAAAACACATAAATCCAGGTTTATCAGCTTTCTGTTATCACGGTAATCACTTGCGTGGCAACTGAAACGTTAATTAAAATTATAAGCCGTTTCGTAAGAGGTGTATTTGCTGCGGGCTACGACAAGATGGCCGCCGCAACTCCTAAAATGAAGACATAACGCGCGAGCGTGTGTTTAGAGCGGAAGGCGGCTGTTTTATTGGCCTTGGGTGGAGTCAAGTGACCAGAGGCAGACGTGCTCTAGTAATGGGTTTCTTGTGAGGCTGAGACACTCTCTGGTGACTGACACCATAATACCTTCTAACTTTTCAGGGTAGGAAAGAGGGACAACTGTTAAATGAAGCCACGCCCCCTCATTGAGGGATAGATAGGATGTAACAGTTACACTAATAGAAACACTTTGAATAGGCAAATGAATCATTTATTGATGCAGATCTGCATGTTACACCCCAGAGAGGGACAAAACAACGAGAGACAGGGACTCAACAGAGGGACAGTCCCTCCAAATCAGGGACAGTTGGGAGGTATGCACGTCGCCGTCAGAATTCCCCCCACTCCATACCTCCCAAGGGGCCCTGATTTGCAGGGATCATAACAGGCAGTGTGCAGAATCCTGTGTGTTTATGGTGGAGGAGGGGAGGGGTTAGTGTTTATGGTGGAGGAGGGGAGGGGTTAGTGTTTCTGATGGAAGAGGGGAGGGGTTAATGTTTATGGTGGAGGAGGGGAGGGGTTAGTGTTTATAGTGGAGGAGGGCAGGGGTTAGTGTTTATGATGGAAGAGGGGAGGGGTTAGTGTTTATGGTGGAGGAGGGGAGGGGTTAATGTTTATGGTGGAGGAGGGAGGGGTTAATGTTTATGGTGGAGGAGGGGAGGGGTTAATGTTTATGGTGGAGGAGGGAGGGGTTAATGTTTATGGTGGAGGAGGGAGGGGTTAATGTTTATGGTGGAGGAGGGGAGGGGTTAGTGTTTATGGTGGAGGAGGGGAGGGGTTAATGTTTATGGTGGAGGAGGGAGGGGTTAATGTTTATAGTGGAGGAGGGGATGGGTTAATGTTTATGGTGGAGGAGGGGAGGGGTTAGTGTTTATGGTGGAGGAGGGGAGGGGTTAATGTTTATGGTGGAGGAGGGGAGGGGTTAATGTTTATGGTGGAGGAGGGGAGGGGTTAGTGTTTATGGTGGAGGAGGGGAGGGGTTAATGTTAATGGTGGGGGAGGGGTTATTGTTTATGGTGAAGGAGGGGAGGGGTTAATGTTTATAGTGGAGGAGGGGAGGGGTTAATGTTTATGGTGGAGGGGGGAGGGGTTAATGTTTATGGTGGAGGAGGGAGGGGTTAATGTTTATAGTGGAGGAGGGGAGGGGTTAGTGTTTATAATGGAGGAGGGGAGGGGTTAGTGTTTATAATGGAGGAGGGGAGAGGTTAATGTTTATGGTGAAGGAGGGGAGGGGTTAGTGTTTATAGTGGAGGAGGGGAGGGGTTAATGTTTATGGTGGAGGAGGGGAGGGGTTAGTGTTTATGATGGAGGAGGGGAGGGGTTAGTGTTTATGATGGAGGAGGGGAGGGGTTAGTGTTTATGATGGAGGAGGGGAGGGGTTAATGTTTATAGTGGAGGAGGGGAGGGGTTAATGTTCATGGTGGAGGAGGGGAGGGGTTAATGTTTATAGTGGAGGAGGGGAGGGGTTAATGCTTATGGTGGAGGAGGGGAGGGGTTAATGCTTATGGTGGAGGAGGGGAGGGGTTAATGTTTATGGTGCAGGAGAGGAGGGGTTAATGTTTATAGTGGAGGAGGGGAGGGGTTAATGTTTATAGTGGAGGAGGGGAGGGGTTAATGTTTATAGTGGAGGAGGGGAGGGGTTAGTGGTTAGGGTGAAGGAGGGGAGGGGTTAGTGTTTATGGTGGAGGAGGGGAGGGGTTAATGTTTATGATGGAGGAGGGGAGGGGTTAGTGGTTAGGGTGGAGGAGGGGAGGGGTTAATGTTTATGGTGGAGGAGGGGAGGGGTTAGTGGTTAGGGTGGAGGAGGGGAGGGGTTAATGTTTATGGTGGAGGAGGGGAGGGGTTAGGGTGGAGGAGGGGAGGGGTTAATGTTTATGGTGGAGGAGAGGAGGGGTTAATGTTAATGATGGAGGAGGGGCGGGGTTAGTGTTTTTGGTGGAAGAAGGGAGGGGTTAAATTTTATGATGTGGGAGGGGTTAATGTTTATAATGGAGAAGGGGAGGGGTTAATGTTAATGATGGAGGAGGGGCGGGGTTAATAACAGGGATAGGAGTAATAACGCGGCTTCACCTCACAAGCAGCGCCTCAGTCAGCCCCGCCCACTTCCGCTCAGCAACTCCTCCTTTTCCGCGTGCTGTGCCATCTGGTTACCACGGCAGCATGAGGCTACGACAAAATGGCCGTCAGCCTCGCTTCACCGGAAACTCTTTATTTCCCGAATTTTCATTGTCGCCAAACAGAGCTGACAGGCGGCGATGCTCTTACATCAATTACAAATGGAAATGATAGACACGCCCCCTATTTGTGCCAAAGCGCTCGTAGCTCGCAAGGGAGGAGCACAGACCGGAAGTGGGCGGGGCTTTCGCGGCTGTGTCACCAGAAGGCTGCAGCTGGTGAGTTGTTGGCGTATTAACCCTTTCTGTGCCTCCTCTGAGGTAAGTGTCAGGCAGGAGGGTAAGCCCTTCCTGTCCCGCTCCTTATACTGACTGTTAACCCTTTCTTTACTCTTCTCTGACAGAAATATTAATCCGGACCTTCACCATGATTTAATGAAAAGCCCAAACCCTTATAAAACGAGTCCCCAGCATCTAACATTAATATATTTTAGGTTTTTAGTCACGTACTTCTTATTCATTCTCCCCCTGGGCTGCAACTCTGTTCAGGACTTTAGGATATGGGCGCCTCCATCTTGACTCAGAAGCATCACACTTACTGAGGAGAGGAGAGCGGGATAAAGTGCAGGGTGCGGGTTAAAGCTGTGCTTTCCTCAGACGGAGCACAGCTTGGGTCAGGAAGAGATCAGCAATCCCAGAATGCAGAGCGGCACTGTCAGAAGACACTTCCTGTTTTCAGGCTGCCTGATGCTCCATGAGCCGCCATCTTGGATGATTAAAGGCTCATAACATGCAGTAGATGCAGGTAGGATGATTTTTAATGTGAGCAATCTGTATGTACAGGGTGTGGGAAACATATAAGATAGGCTCTTATTCAGGGTGAGGGTCCGGATTAATGTGGGCAATCTGTATGTACCGGGTGTGGGAAACATATAAGATAGACTCTTATTCAGGGTGAAGGTCCGGATTAATGTGGGCAATCTGTATGTACAGGGTGTGGGAAACATATAAGATAGACTCTTATTCAGGGTGAAGGTCCGGATTAATGTGAGCAATCTGTATGTACAGGGTGTGGGAAACATAAAATAGGCTCTTATTCAGAGTGAAGGTCCGGATTAATGTGAGCAATCTGTATGTACAGGGTGTGGGAAACATATAAGATAGGCTCTTATTCAGAGTGAAGGTCCGGATTAATGTGAGCAATCTGTATGTACAGGGTGTGGGAAACATATAAGATAGGCTCTTATTCAGGGTGAGGGTCCGGATTAATGTGGGCAATCTGTATGTACCGGGTGTGGGAAACATATAAGATAGACTCTTATTCAGGGTGAAGGTCCGGATTAATGTGGGCAATCTGTATGTACAGGGTGTGGGAAACATATAAGATAGACTCTTATTCAGGGTGAAGGTCCGGATTAATGTGAGCAATCTGTATGTACAGGGTGTGGGAAACATAAAATAGGCTCTTATTCAGAGTGAAGGTCCGGATTAATGTGAGCAATCTGTATGTACAGGGTGTGGGAAACATATAAGATAGGCTCTTATTCAGAGTGAAGGTCCGGATTAATGTGAGCAATCTGTATGTACAGGGTGTGGGAAACATATAAGATAGGCTCTTATTGAGGGTGAGGGTCCGAATTAATGTGAGCAATCTGTATGTACAGGATGTGGGAAACATATAAGATAGGCTCTTATTCAGGGTGAAGGTCCGGATTAATGTGGGCAATCTGTATGTACAGGGTGTGGGAAACATATAAGATAGACTCTTATTCAGGGTGAAGGTCCGGATTAATGTGAGCAATCTGTATGTACAGGGTGTGGGAAACATATAAGATAGGCTCTTATTCAGAGTGAAGGTCCGGATTAATGTGAGCAATCTGTATGTACAGGGTGTGGGAAACATATAAGATAGGCTCTTATTCAGGGTGAAGGTCCGAATTAATGTGAGCAATCTGTATGTACAGGATGTGGGAAACATATAAGATAGGCTCTTATTCAGGGTGAGGGTCCGGATTAATGTGAGCAATCTGTATGTACAGGGTGTGGGAAACATATAAGATAGGCTCTTATTCAGGGTGAGGGTCCGGATTAATGTGAGCAATCTGTATGTACAGGGTGTGGGAAACATATAAGATAGGCTCTTATTCAGGGTGAGGGTCCGGATTAATGTGGGCAATCTGTATGTACAGGGTGTGGGAAACATATAAGATAGACTCTTATTCAGGGTGAAGGTCCGGATTAATGTGAGCAATCTGTATGTACAGGGTGTGGGAAACATAAAATAGGCTCTTATTCAGAGTGAAGGTCCGGATTAATGTGAGCAATCTGTATGTACAGGGTGTGGGAAACATATAAGATAGGCTCTTATTCAGAGTGAAGGTCCGGATTAATGTGAGCAATCTGTATGTACAGGGTGTGGGAAACATATAAGATAGGCTCTTATTCAGGGTGAAGGTCCGAATTAATGTGAGCAATCTGTATGTACAGGATGTGGGAAACATATAAGATAGGCTCTTATTCAGGGTGAGGGTCCGGATTAATGTGAGCAATCTGTATGTACAGGGTGTGGGAAACATATAAGATAGGCTCTTATTCAGGGTGAGGGTCCGGATTAATGTGAGCAATCTGTATGTACAGGGTGTGGGAAACATATAAGATAGGCTCTTATTCAGGGTGAAGGTCTGGATTAATGTGAGCAATCTGTATGTACAGGGTGTGGGAAACATATAAGATAGGCTCTTATTCAGGGTGAGGGTCCGGATTAATGTGGGCAATCTGTATGTACAGGGTGTGGGAAACATATAAGATAGGCTCTTATTCAGGGTGAAGGTCCGGATTAATGTGAGCAATCTGTATGTACAGGGTGTGGGAAACATATAAAATAGGCTCTTATTCAGAGTGAAGGTCCGGATTAATGTGAGCAATCTGTATGTACAGGGTGTGGGAAACATATAAGATAGGCTCTTATTCAGGGTGAAGGTCTGGATTAATGTGAGCAATCTGTATGTACAGGGTGTGGGAAACATATAAGATAGGCTCTTATTCAGGGTGAGGGTCCGGATTAATGTGGGCAATCTGTATGTACAGGGTGTGGGAAACATATAAGATAGGCTCTTATTCAGGGTGAAGGTCCGGATTAATGTGAGCAATCTGTATGTACAGGGTGTGGGAAACATATAAAATAGGCTCTTATTCAGAGTGAAGGTCCGGATTAATGTGAGCAATCTGTATGTACAGGGTGTGGGAAACATATAAGATAGGCTCTTATTCAGAGTGAAGGTCCGGATTAATGTGGGCAATCTGTATGTACAGGGTGTAGGAAACATATAAGATAGGCTCTTATTCAGAGTGAAGGTCCGGATTAATGTGGGCAATCTGTATGTACAGGGTGTAGGAAACATATAAGATAGGCTCTTATTCAGGGTGAAGGTCTGGATTAATGTGAGCAATCTGTATGTACAGGGGGGGACATATAAGATAGGCTCTTATTCAGGGTGAAGGTCCGGATTAATGTGAGCAATCTGTATGTACAGGGTGTGGGAAACATATAAGATAGGCTCTTATTCAGAGTGAAGGTCCGGATTAATGTGGGCAATCTGTATGTACAGGGTGTAGGAAACATATAAGATAGGCTCTTATTCAGAGTGAAGGTCCGGATTAATGTGAGCAATCTGTATGTACAGGGTGTAGGAAACATATAAGATAGGCTCTTATTCAGGGTGAAGGTCTGGATTAATGTGAGCAATCTGTATGTACAGGGGGGGACATATAAGATAGGCTCTTATTCAGGGTGAAGGTCCGGATTAATTCCGTATGTACAGGGTGTGGGAAACGCGGGCTTTCGGACAGATCTGGGGCAGGTCACAAACTGGGGCATCCCAAATCGGTGACCAGGGCTGGATTATGAGGGGGGCGCAAAGGGCTCGTGCCCCGGGGCCTCCAACACTTGCCTTGCAAAAGGGGGCCTCCAACAAACTTTGGGTTATGGTCTGGTCCTGGAGACCTTTGGTCTGATGGGCCGCGGGGCCAACAACAAAGCTATGGGCGGCAGGAGTTCCCGAGCAGCAGCACCCGCACACGGGACTCGATCTGACCTTCCAGTAAGTGGGCGGGTCCCAGACATCCACCAATCACATACTGGGCTGGACTGTTACATTAAAGGAAAAGAAATACTGTATCTGGGGCCTCCTCCAGATTCTGTGCCCAGGGGCCTCCGCCACACTTAATCCGGCCCTGTCGGTCTCAGCAATCATTTCAATTCAGAAACTTGTTGCCTGCCGTGGATAGCCACAGCACAGCGGTGAGTTCTGATTGGACAAGAGCCTGTGAGGAGTGTGAATCAAGGTGAGTAAACGGGGTAAAGGGTGCGCACACACAGGGGCATCCCAAATTGGCATAATAAAATCCAGTTATTTCATCCCCCGTATACTTACCCCTCCCCCGTATACTTACCCCTCCCCCATATACTTACCCCTCCCCCGTATACTTACCCCTCCCCCGTATACCTCGAGCAATGCCCGCTGGCCACATCTTCAGTTTCCCTGTACGCTGTCCCTGGCCTATCCGAATAGCTGAACGCGGGAGAGCACTTCAGCTACAGGGACGCGGCAGGTGAGTTCACTAGCAACCGGGGGTATCACTCAAGGTGAGTAAACAGGTTAGAGGGTGCGCGCGCGCACACACAGGGGCATCCCAAATTGACTCATAGCTGAATGGCTGGGTGCGTGCAGTAGATGGGATTGGCCAGCGGGGGCCATCCAGAAACTCGTTGCCTGACATAGATAGGCACAGTGGTAAGTTCTGATTGGGCGAAAGCCTACACACGTGATGTGGATCAAGGTGAGTAAACAGGGTAGAGGGTGCGCGCACACACACAGGGGCATCCCAGATTGCCTCATAGCTGAATGGCTGGGTGCGTGCAGTAGATGGGATCGGCCAGCGGGGGGCGTCTCGGCAATTGTTGACATTCAGAAACTCGTTACTTGGCATATATAGGCACAACGGTGAGTTCTGATTGGGTGAGAGCCTGTGAGGAGTGTGGGTCAAAGTGAGTATACAAGGTAGAGGGTGCGCACACACACTGGGGCATCCCACATTCGCTTATAGCTGGGTGCGTGCAGTAGATGGGATTGGCCAGCGGGGGGCGTCTCGGCAATCGTTTCCATTCAGAAACTCTGGTATGGATAGGCACAGCACAGCGGTGAGTTCAGATTGGACGAGAGCCTGTGAGGAGTGTGGATCAAGGTGAGTAAAGAGTAGAGAGTGCGCGCACTCAGGGGCATCCCGAATTGGCTCATAGCTGAATGGCTGGGTGCGTGCAGTAGATGGGATTGGCCAGCGGGGGGTGTCTCGGCAATTGTTTACATTCAGAAACTCCTTGCCTGGCATGGATATGCACAGCACAGCACAGTGGTGAGTTCTGATTGGGCGAGAGCCTTCAGGGAGTGTGGATCAAGGTGAGTAAACAGGGTAGAGGGTGCGCGCACACAGGGGCATCCCACATTCGCTTATAGCTGAATGGCTGGGTGCGTGCAGTAGATGGGATTGGCCAGCGGGGGGCGTCTCGGCAATCGTTTCTATTCAGAAACTCCTTGCATGGCATGGATAGGCACAGCACAGCGGTGAGTTCTGATTGGGTGAGAGCCTGTGAGGAGTGTGGATCAAGGTGAGTAAACAGGGTAGAGGGCGCGCACACACACAGGGGCATCCCAGATTGGCTCAACGTCTTAATGCCGGGCGTGTGCAGTAGATGGGATTGGCCAGCGGGGGGCGTCTCAGCAATCATTCCCATTCAGAAACTTTGCCATGGATAGGCGCAGCACAGCAATGAGTCCTGGTCCCATGTCGCCTCGTCCAATCAGAGCCGTTTGCTGCGCTCATGTCTTTCGGCGACTGGCCCTGATGTTCTGTATCGGAATCCGATCTGCGTGGCTTGGGGGGGACGCGGCTGATTGTGGGAGGGCAGATGCCGAATGACATAGAACGTCTCTGATTGGACGAGAGCCCGCGCATGTGCAGTAGGACCAGGAAGAGGTGAGTGAGGGTTAAAGTGGACCAACACCCAGGATTTTGACTCTCCTGGGTGTTGGTCCACTTAGGTGGGGCACCCCGATCGGCCCCGCTGTGTGAAACGCCCCCGATCGCCGCAAAAACTCACCTCTCCCCGCTCCCACGTGACCTCGTCCGGCCAATGACAGCGCTCAGAGCAGCTCTGGTATGCGCGTCCAAAGCCGCTTGGACGCGCATACCAGAGCGCTGTCATTGGCTGCGTCTCTCGCTTCCCTCTAACAGGGAGCGCGCCTGCGCCGGTCATTCACAAAACGGCCGGCGCGGGAGCGCGCCCTGCTAGAGGGAAGCGAGAGACGCGGCCGCGTCTCGCGCATGCGCCGTTGGATCGCCGGTAAGGTGAGGATTGTGGGCCTCCTGGGGGGTTCCTCCCCGCGGGACATCCCGATTTCGGATGCCCCGCGGGGAGGGATCTGATCGGTCCGGGAATCTTATAGATTTCCGGGCCGATCTCCCCTGGGTGTTGGTCCACTTTAAGGAAGGTTTCACACTGCCAAATCAGGACGCCCGAATTCCCGGGGTTTGCTCCGCTTTTAAAGTGGAGCAAAACCCAGAATTTTGACTATCCCGGGTTTTGGTCTAGGCACCCCGATGTGGGGATCTGTTCGTCCAATCAGCGCGTTCGGATGATAGCTTAGATGAAGGGGGCGGGAGCGGAACCCGAGTGCACGCCGGCAGCTGCTGCATCCCCTGCTTCCCTCTAACAGGGAATGTGCCCGAGCGTGCTGATTGGACGAGAGGGTGAGTCAGATCAGGTGACCCGGGGGGTTTCAAACAGCTGAGCATCCCCTGATCGGGGTGCCTACACCAAAACCCAGGATACAAACCCCGGGATTTTAGGCATCCCCCGATTTGGCTCCCGGATCGTCCTTGTAAAACTCGCCTCTTCCCGTGTGCGGGCTCTCGTCCAATCAGAGAGCTTTTATGTCATTCAGCGATTGCCCTCCAACAGGGAGCACGTCCGCGCCAGCCAATCAGAAATGCCTGGGGCAGACACGCGCCCTGCTAAAGGGACATGCGCTGGTGCAACGGGGAACAAGGTAAGTTTCCGGGCGACCTGGGGGGTTTTATAAGGCTGGGCATCCCAATTCTGGATGCCCCGGGGGTTGGTATCAAGCGGCCCTGGAATCTTAAAGATTCCAGGGCCATCAAGCCGTGGTTTAGTCTACCTTAAAGTGGCTCAAAACCCAGCTTGATCAGCTCTGGAATCTATAGACCGATCGAAAATCCATCCAGAATCGGGATGCCCCACTGTGTGACACCCCCGCGGTCGCTCCATACACTTACCTTTCTTCCTGGCCGCACCCCCCGCTATCCCTCTATCAGGGCGCGTGCGCGCGACAGGTATTTGCAAGTGTCCGGCACAGGCACGCTCCCTGTTAGAGGGAAGCAGGGGGGGTTGCGCTCAGAGACGCTGGCGTTAGACGCCGTCATCCATGTGATACGATTTTCTTTATTCACAGACCCAGAAATATGAAAGGCGAGGAGGGGAAGGCAGGAGGGTCTGTGACAGTAAAAGAGGAGGAGCTTCTTCTACAGATCGGCCCGGGTGAGTAATCAACCTTCTATATATAGAAGGCACCTCCCTATACTCCCCGGGGTGTCCCGCGCATCTCGCTGCTGGGGGCGTCACCCTCTCCTCTTTATTCACAGGACCCGGAGACACTATAGTGAGCGACGTGAAAACCGAGGAGGGGGCGGAGCAAAATAAAGAGGAGGAGCTTCCTTCACCGATCAGCCCAGGTGAGTATAAAACCTTACGTAGAAAATATTTGTAATTACAGGCAGCGTGTGACATCCCCAATTACAGGCAGTGTGTAGCATCCCAATTACAGGCAGAGTGCTGGCGTCCCCAATACAGGAAGTGTGCTGGCGTCCCCAATACAGGCAGAGTGTGGCATCCCCAATACAGGCAGAGTGTGGGGCATCCCCAATACAGGCAGAGTGTGGGGCATCCCCAATACAGGCAGAGTGTGGGGCATCCCCAATACAGGCAGAGTGTGGGGCATCCCCAATACAGGCAGAGTGTGAGGCATCCCCAATACAGGCAGAGTGTGAGGCATCCCCAATACAGGCAGAGTGTGGGGCATCCCCAATACAGGCAGAGTGTGGGGCATCCCCAATACAGGCAGAGTGTGAGGCATCCCCAATACAGGCAGAGTGTGAGGCATCCCCAATACAGGCAGAGTGTGAGGCATCCCCAATACAGGCAGAGTGTGAGGCATCCCCAATACAGGCAGAGTGTGAGGCATCCCCAATACAGGCAGAGTGTGAGGCATCCCCAATACAGGCAAAGTGTGGCATCCCCAATACAGGCAGAGTGTGAGGCATCCCCAATACAGGCAGAGTGTGGCATCCCCAATACAGGCAGAGTGTGGGGCATCCCCAATACAGGCAGAGTGTGGCATCCCCAATACAGGCAGAGTGTGAGGCATCCCCAATACAGGCAGAGTGTGGGGCATCCCCAATACAGGCAGAGTGTGGGGCATCCCCAATACAGGCAGAGTGTGGCATCCCCAATACAGGCAGAGTGTGAGGCATCCCCAATACAGGCAGAGTGTGGGACATCCCCAATACAGGCAGAGTGTGAGGCATCCCCAATACAGGCAGAGTGTGGGGCATCCCCAATACAGGCAAAGTGTGAGGCATCCCCAATACAGGCAAAGTGTGAGGCATCCCAAATACAGGCAGAGTGTGGCAGCAGAGTGTGGCATCCCAAATAAAGGCAGAGTGTGGCATCCCCAATTACAGGCAGTGTACGGGCATCCCCAATTACAGGCAGTGTACGGGCATCCCCAATTACAGGCAGTGTGCGGGCATCCCCGATTACAGGCAGTGTGTGGCATCCCCGATTACAGGCAGTGTGTGGCATCCCAAATACAGGCAGAGTGCTGGCGTCCCCCAATACAGGCAGAGTGCTGGCGTCCCCAATACAGGCAGAGTGCTGGCGTCCCCAATACAGGCAGAGTGTGGCATCCCCAATACAGGCAGAGTGTGGGGCATCCCCAATACAGGCAGAGTGTGGGGCATCCCCAATACAGGCAGAGTGTGGGGCATCCCCAATACAGGCAGAGTGTGAGGCATCCCCAATACAGGCAGAGTGTGGCATCCCCAATACAGGCAGAGTGTGGGGCATCCCCAATACAGGCAGAGTGTGGGGCATCCCCGATTACAGGCAGAGTGTGAGGCATCCCCAATACAGGCAGAGTGTGAGGCATCCCCAATACAGGCAGAGTGTGAGGCATCCCCAATACAGGCAGAGTGTGAGGCATCCCCAATACAGGCAGAGTGTGAGGCATCCCCAATACAGGCAGTGTGCGGGCATCCCCGATACAGGCAGTATGCGGGCATCCCCGATTACAGGCAGTGTGCGGGCATCCCCGATTACAGGCAGTGTGCAGGCATCCCCGATTACAGGCAGTGTGTGGCATCCCCGATTACAGGCAGTGTGTGGCATCCCAAATACAGGCAGAGTGCTGGCGTCCCCCAATACAGGCAGAGTGCTGGCGTCCCCAATACAGGCAGAGTGCTGGCGTCCCCAATACAGGCAGAGTGCTGGCGTCCCCAATACAGGCAGAGTGTGGGGCATCCCCAATACAGGCAGAGTGTGGGGCATCCCCAATACAGGCAGAGTGTGGCATCCCAATACAGGCAGAGTGTGGCATCCCCAATACAGGCAGAGTGTGGGGCATCCCCAATACAGGCAGAGTGTGGGGCATCCCCAATACAGGCAGAGTGTGAGGCATCCCCAATACAGGCAGAGTGTGAGGCATCCCCAATACAGGCAAAGTGTGAGGCATCCCCAATACAGGCAGAGTGTGGGGCATCCCCAATACAGGCAGAGTGTGGGGCATCCCCAATACAGGCAGAGTGTGAGGCATCCCCAATACAGGCAAAGTGTGAGGCATCCCCAATACAGGCAAAGTGTGAGGCATCCCAAATACAGGCAGAGTGTGGGGCATCCCCAATTACAGGCAGAGTGTGGCAGCAGAGTGTGGCATCCCAAATACAGGCAGAGTGTGGCATCCCCAATTACAGGCAGTGTACGGGCATCCCCAATTACAGGCAGTGTGCGGGCATCCCCAATACAGGCAGTGTGTGGCATCCCCGATTACAGGCAGTGTGTGGCATCCCCGATTACAGGCAGTGTGTGGCATCCCAAATACAGGCAGAGTGCTGGCGTCCCCCAATACAGGCAGAGTGCTGGCGTCCCCAATACAGGCAGAGTGTGAGGCATCCCCAATACAGGCAGAGTGTGGGGCATCCCCAATACAGGCAGAGTGTGGGGCATCCCCAATACAGGCAGAGTGTGAGGCATCCCCAATACAGGCAGAGTGTGGCATCCCCAATACAGGCAGAGTGTGAGGCATCCCCAATACAGGCAGAGTGTGAGGCATCCCCAATACAGGCAGAGAGTGAGGCATCCCCAATACAGGCAGAGTGTGAGGCATCCCCAATACAGGCAGAGAGTGAGGCATCCCCAATACAGGCAGAGTGTGAGGCATCCCCAATACAGGCAAAGTGTGGCATCCCCAATACAGGCAGAGTGTGAGGCATCCCCAATACAGGCAGAGTGTGGCATCCCCAATACAGACAGAGTGTGGGGCATCCCCAATACAGGCAGAGTGTGGCATCCCCAATACAGGCAGAGTGTGAGGCATCCCCAATACAGGCAGAGTGTGGGGCATCCCCAATACAGGCAGAGTGTGGGGCATCCCCAATACAGGCAGAGTGTGGCATCCCCAATACAGGCAGAGTGTGAGGCATCCCCAATACAGGCAGAGTGTGGGACATCCCCAATACAGGCAGAGTGTGAGGCATCCCCAATACAGGCAGAGTGTGGGGCATCCCCAATACAGGCAAAGTGTGAGGCATCCCCAATACAGGCAAAGTGTGAGGCATCCCAAATACAGGCAGAGTGTGGCAGCAGAGTGTGGCATCCCAAATACAGGCAGAGTGTGGCATCCCCAATTACAGGCAGTGTACGGGCATCCCCAATTACAGGCAGTGTACGGGCATCCCCAATTACAGGCAGTGTGCGGGCATCCCCGATTACAGGCAGTGTGTGGCATCCCCGATTACAGGCAGTGTGTGGCATCCCAAATACAGGCAGAGTGCTGGCGTCCCCCAATACAGGCAGAGTGCTGGCGTCCCCAATACAGGCAGAGTGCTGGCGTCCCCAATACAGGCAGAGTGTGGCATCCCCAATACAGGCAGAGTGTGGGGCATCCCCAATACAGGCAGAGTGTGGGGCATCCCCAATACAGGCAGAGTGTGGGGCATCCCCAATACAGGCAGAGTGTGAGGCATCCCCAATACAGGCAGAGTGTGGGGCATCCCCAATACAGGCAGAGTGTGGGGCATCCCCGATTACAGGCAGAGTGTGAGGCATCCCCAATACAGGCAGAGTGTGAGGCATCCCCAATACAGGCAGAGTGTGAGGCATCCCCAATACAGGCAGAGTGTGAGGCATCCCCAATACAGGCAGAGTGTGAGGCATCCCCAATATAGGCAGTGTGCGGGCATCCCCGATTACAGGCAGTATGCGGGCATCCCCGATTACAGGCAGTGTGCGGGCATCCCCGATTACAGGCAGTGTGCAGGCATCCCCGATTACAGGCAGTGTGTGGCATCCCCGATTACAGGCAGTGTGTGGCATCCCAAATACAGGCAGAGTGCTGGCGTCCCCCAATACAGGCAGAGTGCTGGCGTCCCCAATACAGGCAGAGTGCTGGCGTCCCCAATACAGGCAGAGTGTGGGGCATCCCCAATACAGGCAGAGTGTGGCATCCCCAATACAGGCAGAGTGTGGCATCCCAATACAGGCAGAGTGTGGCATCCCCAATACAGGCAGAGTGTGGGGCATCCCCAATACAGGCAGAGTGTGGGGCATCCCCAATACAGGCAGAGTGTGAGGCATCCCCAATACAGGCAGAGTGTGAGGCATCCCCAATACAGGCAGAGTGTGGGGCATCCCCAATACAGGCAGAGTGTGGGGCATCCCCAATACAGGCAGAGTGTGGGGCATCCCCAATACAGGCAGAGTGTGAGGCATCCCCAATACAGGCAAAGTGTGAGGCATCCCCAATACAGGCAAAGTGTGAGGCATCCCAAATACAGGCAGAGTGTGAGGCGTCCCCAATACAGGCAGAGTGTGAGGCATCCCCAATACAGGCAGAGTGTGGCAGCAGAGTGTGGCATCCCAAATACAGGCAGAGTGTGGCATCCCCAATTACAGGCAGTGTACGGGCATCCCCAATTACAGGCAGTGTGCGGGCATCCCCAATACAGGCAGTGTGTGGCATCCCCGATTACAGGCAGTGTGTGGCATCCCAAATACAGGCAGAGTGCTGGCGTCCCCCAATACAGGCAGAGTGCTGGCGTCCCCAATACAGGCAGAGTGCTGGCGTCCCCAATACAGGCAGAGTGCTGGCGTCCCCAATACAGGCAGAGTGTGGCATCCCCAATACAGGCAGAGTGTGGGGCATCCCCAATGCAGGCAGAGTGTGAGGCATCCCCAATACAGGCAGAGTGTGGCATCCCCAATACAGGCAGAGTGTGGGGCATCCCCAATACAGGCAGAGTGTGGGGCATCCCCAATACAGGCAGAGTGTGAGGCATCCCCAATACAGGCAGAGTGTGGCATCCCCAATACAGGCAGAGTGTGGGGCATCCCCAATACAGGCAGAGTGTGGCATCCCCAATACAGGCAGAGTGTGGGGCATCCCCAATACAGGCAGAGTGTGGGGCATCCCCGATTACAGGCAGAGTGTGAGGCATCCCCAATACAGGCAGAGTGTGAGGCATCCCCAAAACAGGCAGAGTGTGAGGCATCCCCAATACAGGCAGTGTGCGGGCATCCCCGATTACAGGCAGTGTGCGGGCATCCCCGATTACAGGCAGTGTGCGGGCATCCCCGATTACAGGCAGTGTGCGGGCATCCCCGATTACAGGCAGTGTGCGGGCATCCCCGATTACAGGCAGTGTGCGGGCATCCCCGATTACAGGCAGTGTGTGGCATCCCAAATACAGGCAGAGTGCTGGCGTCCCCAATACAGGCAGAGTGCTGGCGTCCCCAATACAGGCAGAGTGCTGGCGTCCCCAATACAGGCAGAGTGTGGGGCATCCCCAATACAGGCAGAGTGTGGCATCCCCAATACAGGCAGAGTGTGGCATCCCCAATACAGGCAGAGTGTGGCATCCCCAATACAGGCAGAGTGTGGGGCATCCCCAATACAGGCAGAGTGTGAGGCATCCCCAATACAGGCAGAGTGTGAGGCATCCCCAATACAGGCAGAGTGTGGGGCATCCCCAATACAGGCAGAGTGTGGGGCATTCCCAATACAGGCAGAGTGTGGGGCATCCCCAATACAGGCAGAGTGTGGGGCATCCCCAATACAGGCAGAGTGTGGGGCATCCCCAATACAGGCAGAGTGTGGGGCATCCCCAATACAGGCAGTGTGCGGGCATCCCCAATACAGGCAGAGTGTGGGGCATCCCCAATACAGGCAGAGTGTGGGACATCCCCAATACAGGCAGAGTGTGGGGCATCCCCAATACAGGCAGAGTGTGAGGCATCCCCAATACAGGCAGAGTGTGGCATCCCAATACAGGCAGAGTGTGAGGCATCCCCAATACAGGCAGAGTGTGAGGCATCCCCAATACAGGCAGAGTGTGGCATCCCCAATACAGGCAGAGTGTGAGGCATCCCCAATACAGGCAGAGTGTGAGGCATCCCCAATACAGGCAAAGTGTGAGGCATCCCCAATACAGGCAGAGTGTGAGGCATCCCCAATACAGGCAGAGTGTGAGGCATCCCCAATACAGGCAGAGTGTGGCATCCCAATACAGGCAGAGTGTGAGGCATCCCCAATACAGGCAGAGTGTGGGGCATCCCCAATACAGGCAGAGTGTGGCATCCCCAATACAGGCAGAGTGTGGCATCCCCAATACAGGCAGAGTGTGGCATCCCCAATACAGGCAGAGTGTGGCATCCCCAATACAGGCAGAGTGTGAGGCATCCCCAATACAGGCAGAGTGTGAGGCATCCCCAATACAGGCAGAGTGTGGGACATCCCCAATACAGGCAGAGTGTGAGGCATCCCCAATACAGGCAGAGTGTGGGGCATCCCCAATACAGGCAGAGTGTGAAGCATCCCCAATACAGGCAGAGTGTGAAGCATCCCCAATACAGGCAGAGTGTGAGGCATCCCCAATACAGGCAGAGTGTGAGGCATCCCCAATACAGGCAGAGTGTGAGGCATCCCCAATACAGGCAGAGTGTGAGGCATCCCCAATACAGGCAGAGTGTGAGGCATCCCCAATACAGGCAGAGTGTGAGGCATCCCCAATACAGGCAGAGTGTGAGGCATCCCCAATACAGGCAAAGTGTGAGGCATCCCCAATACAGGCAAAGTGTGAGGCATCCCAAATACAGGCAGAGTGTGGCAGCAGAGTGTGGCATCCCCAATTACAGGCAGTGTACGGGCATCCCCAATTACAGGCAGTGTGCGGGCATCCCCAATACAGGCAGTGTGTGGCATCCCCGATTACAGGCAGTGTGTGGCATCCCCGATTACAGGCAGTGTGTGGCATCCCAAATACAGGCAGAGTGCTGGCGTCCCCCAATGCAGGCAGAGTGCTGGCGTCCCCAATACAGGCAGAGTGCTGGCGTCCCCAATACAGGCAGAGTGTGGCATCCCCAATACAGGCAGAGTGTGGCATCCCCAATACAGGCAGAGTGTGGGGCATCCCCAATACAGGCAGAGTGTGGGGCATCCCCAATACAGGCAGAGTGCTGGCGTCCCCAATACAGGCAGAGTGTGGCATCCCCAATACAGGCAGAGTGTGGGGCATCCCCAATACAGGCAGAGTGTGGGGCATCCCCAATACAGGCAGAGTGTGGGGCATCCCCAATACAGGCAGAGTGTGAGGCATCCCCAATACAGGCAGAGTGTGAGGCATCCCCAATACAGGCAGAGTGTGGGGCATCCCCAATACAGGCAGTGAGCGGGCATCCCCGATTACAGGCAGTGTGCGGGCATCCTCGATTACAGGCAGTGTGTGGCATCCCCGATTACAGGCAGTGTGTGGCATCCCCGATTACAGGCAGTGTGTGGCATCCCAAATACAGGCAGAGTGCTGGCGTCCCCAATACAGGCAGAGTGCTGGCGTCCCCAATACAGGCAGAGTGCTGGCGTCCCCAATACAGGCAGAGTGCTGGCGTCCCCAATACAGGCAGAGTGTGGGGCATCCCCAATACAGGCAGAGTGTGGGGCATCCCCAATACAGGCAGAGTGTGGGGCATCCCCAATACAGGCAGAGTGTGGGGCATCCCCAATACAGGCAGAGTGTGGGGCATCCCCAATACAGGCAGAGTGTGGGGCATCCCCAATACAGGCAGAGTGTGGGGCATCCCCAATACAGGCAGAGTGTGGGGCATCCCCAATACAGGCAGAGTGTGGGGCATCCCCAATACAGGCAGAGTGTGGGGCATCCCCAATACAGGCAGAGTGTGGGGCATCCCCAATACAGGCAGAGTGTGAGGCATCCCCAATACAGGCAGAGTGTGAGGCATCCCCAATACAGGCAGAGTGTGAGGCATCCCCAATACAGGCAGAGTGTGAGGCATCCCCAATACAGGCAGAGTGTGAGGCATCCCCAATACAGGCAGAGTGTGAGGCATCCCCAATACAGGCAGAGTGTGAGGCATCCCCAATACAGGCAGAGTGTGAGGCATCCCCAATACAGGCAGAGTGTGGGGCATCCCCAATACAGGCAGAGTGTGAGGCATCCCCAATACAGGCAGAGTGTGGGGCATCCCCAATACAGGCAGAGTGTGAGGCATCCCCAATACAGGCAGAGTGTGGCATCCCCAATACAGGCAGAGTGTGGCATCCCCAATACAGGCAGAGTGTGGCATCCCCAATACAGGCAGAGTGTGGCATCCCCAATACAGGCAGAGTGTGGCATCCCAAATACAGGCAGAGTGTGGCATCCCAAATACAGGCAGAGTGTGGCATCCCAAATACAGGCAGAGTGTGGCATCCCCGATTACAGGCAGTGTGTGGCATCCCCGATTACAGGCAGTGTGTGGCATCCCAAATACAGGCAGAGTGTGGCATCCCAAATACAGGCAGTGTGTGGCATCCGAAATACAGGCAGTGTGTGGCATCCCCAATTACAGGCAGTGTGTGGCATCCCCGATTACAGGCAGTGTGTGGCATCCCAAATACAGGCAGTGTGTGGCATCCCAAATACAGGCAGTGTGTGGCATCCCAAATACAGGCAGTGTGTGGCATCCCAAATACAGGCAGTGTGTGGCATCCCCAATTACAGGCAGTGTGAGGCATCCCAAATAAATGGAGTGTGTGGCATCCCCAATTACAGGCAGTGTGTGGCATCCCCAAATACAGGCAGTCTGCAGCATGCCCCCCCCCCAAAAAAGACTTACCTTATAGCGCTCCCACACTGAAACAGCCGTCTCCCGCCCTCATAAACACAAGCATAAATTCCTAGGCCCGCTGTATCCACCACACAAGTTTGTAGGGCGCCGCTTCTGGCAACTGGGTGGGCGTGAGTCATAGGCCACACCCACCTGGAAGCTGGAACCGACACCCTGCGAACTTTTTTGCGTGTAGGCAGCAGGCCACGAGCGGTGGGAGACCCCGGTAAAGTTTGTGTGTGTCTGTATATGTTTATGTCGTCAGTAGAAGGCTGTGGCGCGGGAGCTCGGGAATGTACTTTTTTTTACATTTGCCCGATAAGACGCACTGACCCTATCTGCATTTAGTCAACTTCTTCAAACAGGGAGAATCACAGTCTTGTAGCTAAAGGGTTACTGGCAGCGTTCTCAGCTGGGAGACAGTTGCTGCTGCTTTGTTTGGTTAAAGTGGACCAACACCCACCTCTGATCGGCCCGGGAATCTATAAGATTCCCGGGCTGATCAGCTCCCTGCCTGCGGGGCATCCCGATCGGGGCTGTGTGAAAACCCCCAGGACGCCCGCAAATCCTACCTGTTCCTCGGACCAATGGCGCATGTGTGGGCCGCCGCTGCCTCTCGCGCATCCCTCTAGCAGGGCGCGCACCCAGTAAGAGGGACGCGTGAGAGGCGGTGGCGGCAGGCGCTCTCACCTTGTCCGTCGACGGACCTCGCTTGTCCATCGGCGGCGATTGGACGAGCGAGTCACGTGGGAGCGGGGTCAGGTACGTTTTTGGGGCTTTCTGGGGAGTTTCACACAGCGGGGCACCCCCGATCGGGGTTCCCCTGCGGAAGGGGACCAACACCCAGGATAGTGAAAATCCTGGGTGTTGGTCCACTTTAAAGCTACTAATGAGCTCACCTGTTATAGTGGAAGCATTCTGGGAGTTGTAGTAAGATATTATACAAGAAACTTTACTAAGGCCAAGAAAGCCACTCCTACTTTACCAAGAGAGACACGCAGAAATAAAAGGATCGTGTTAGCAGCATGCTGATAAGAAACTCAAAGGTATGGCTGCACAATAATAACACAAATGATGATTTTATATTCCAAAAGAAGAAAACAAAAAGGTAGAACCCCAAACACCTCATAAAAAAAAGAGTTTGCCTTTAGGGATGTTTCCTCTGTTTATTTGTAGGAGTGTTTTCTGTGTAAATGGAAATATAAAAGTCTAATCTGGAACTGGAAAAACATTTTACATTTGGCTAATTGTGACCACTCAATACTGGTACAGTACTGGAGATATTCGGACCCCAGCAGAGCATGTTTCATTTATCCCCAAGGCCGGACTAAGTGCGGTGGAGGCCCCTGGGCACAGAATCTGGTGGAGGCCCCAGATACAATATAAAATAATAGTCCAGCCAAGTAACTGATTGGTGGTTGTCTGGCACCCGCCTACTTACTGGAAGGTCAGATCGATTCCCTTGTGCCCCCCTTGTGCGGGTGCGTGCTGCTCGGGAACTCCTGCTTTGCCATTCTGGGTGGGGGGTAGTGTAGTCGCCCGGCTGGTTCCCTGCATTGAGCTGCCAGCGGCTGTGCTTGGTGGCTTATGTGCAGTGACAGCTCTGCACCCATCACTGTAGCGCTGCTGACGGCGGCTTTGCTGCTCTAGACTTTGTGCCTCCTGGACCAGCCCAAAACCCAAAGGTTGGTGGAGGCATCTATTGCAGGCCCCTTGCGCCTCCCTCATAATTCAGCCCTGTCTGTAATGGCTGTTTGTAGTGTTTATTGTGCTTTGTGCCTAGGCTGCGTCCCTCTGCCGCCTCGAGTCTCCATACGAGCGCAGGCATGGGCCGGGGCTACACACGCAATCACGTTTTGTTATTGTTTTAGAGATGTTTAGCTTATAAAATACTATGATGTTTTCCTTTAACCCCCTCTTTATTTTAATTTCCTTCAGAAGAAAGATCCAACCAGCGTAATGCTGTCTCTTCAGATAGTGAAAGAGAAGATATCCCCCATGTCTCTACAGGAAACCCGAATAACCCAATGCCCCATCCAGCTCTTCACCATGGAAATTTGTTTCCCCCCTCTACACATACAGAGTGTCACACTTTGTCCTATCCTATAGGTCATAGATCGAAGACCTCCCATTCATGTTCTCGCTGTGAGAAAGGTTTTGCACATCTATCACTTCTAACCAGACATGAAAGAGTTCATACAGGCGAGAAGCCGTATTCTTGTCCCAAATGTGGAAAATGTTTTTCTCAGAAATCACACTTTGTCAGACATGATGAAATTCATAGGAGGGAGAAGCCGTATTTGTGTTCCGAATGTGGGAAATGTTTCTCTGAGAAATCACACCTTAGCCGACATGAAAGAGTTCATACAGGGGAGAAACCATATTCCTGCTCACATTGTGGGAAATGTTTTTCGAAAAGATTTAATTTTATCAGCCATGAAAGAGTTCATACGGGGGAGAAGCCATATTCGTGTTCTGAATGCGGGAAATGTTTTTCTCAGAAATCAGTCCTCAGCAGACATGAATTAATTCATACAGGAGAGAAGCCGTATTCTTGCTCTCAATGCGGAAAATGTTTTTACAACAAATCTCATCTTCTCACTCATGAAATCATTCACACGGGTAAAAAGCAATATTCTTGTTCTGAATGTGGAAAACGCTTTTTTTGGAAATCTCATCTCGTCAGCCATGGAAAAGTTCATACAGGGGAGAAGCCATATTCATGTTCTGAATGTGGGAAATGTTTTTCTGAGAAATCGAACCTTATCACGCATGAAAAAATTCATACAGGGGAGAAGCCATATTCGTGCTCTGAGTGCGGAAAACGTTTTTCTATGAAATCAGCTCTTATGCGTCATGAAGGAGTTCATACGGGGGAGCAGCCATATTCATGTCCTGAGTGTGGGAAATGTTTTTCTCAGAAATCCCACCTTGTTATACATACAACAGTTCATACTGGAGAGAAACCATATTCTTGCACTGAATGTGGGAAATCTTTTTCCCGTAAAGCAAATCTTATTACTCATGGAAGAATGCATACTGGCGAAAAGCCATATTCTTGTTCTGAATGTGGGAAATGTTTCTCAGAGAAATCACACCTTAACCGACATAAAAAAGTTCATACAGGAGAGAAGCCTTATTCATGTTCTGAATGTGGGAAATGTTTTTTTCATAAATATGAACTTATTAGTCATGGAAACATTCATACAGGGAAAAATCCATAATGTGGAAAATGTCTCCTGGACCATGCATAGTGCCCGAGGCAAACTTGAGTGGCCATGCAATACACCCGCTGCTGCCAATCATCAAGGGAGCTCCAATTAACGGGTAGCATGGACGTGCTGTGAGGCTCAGAGAGAAGCACAATGTCAGCAGCTCTGAAACCAGAGGGCAGCAGCTCGTACAGAGAATGTGAGGCTGCTCTTTTTGCCCCAAAATTTAAACAGAAGGAGGAAACAAGCCTTAGCAGAATAAAGCAGTGTGTCTAAGACTTGTGGGACAGTGATGGGTTACAGTGAATTTTTATGAAAAGCACTTAAAATACAGGGTTAGAGGAACTAATATTTGAGCCTTTATTCATAACAATATTAGACATAAACCAAGAAACTATATTTTTCCTCCAATTTCAATTGTTTATTAAAATGATTCTCTATGTTTCATTATATAAATACTAGAAATTTGACTTCGGGGGACAGAGACATCTAAGATGGCTGCATTTTACTGAAGCTCTTCCAACTTATCTGCAGCCATCATCTAGGTTTGGCTGACAGCCCTGCCTTTTAAAGCTGCCCTGTAGCAACAGGAACCCCTTGTGCAACTCAGGGGATTATTTGGAACCACTGATCAGCCTGGAAGTCCCTGCTTGCAAAGCGACAGCTTCCCTCTGGTCTCCGACAACAGACTTTGCGTGAAATCCTTTTGGTGCAGGACAGTACATGGGAGAATCTCAGAAGAAACCCTGGAAACCGACATTCTGGCCTGCAGTACCGTACTACTGGTTCCCGCCACTTTCGGAGCCAGAGGTACACGCTGCAGTTGTCCCACATAGAGAGATAAAGCAGGACTACATGAACTATAGAACTGACCCTTCCTCACTGAACCTCTTGATACTGCTGCCCCCCTTGCCCACTTGTTCCCATTACTTCCACTGTTTTTTTTACCTCTTTGCTGTGGAGTCAGGGTTGACCCACCATCAGACGCCACCATTGCTGCACTGGCAAGCTCGCTCCCTAACCTTACAAAATGACCATCAGACCAGCCAGGGGACCTCAATGCTACACTTGACCCCACCCTTGATAGATCCACTGCATCTCCAGAGTCTCACTCAAGGTCAGAAGAGGGTCTGACCAACCTTATGAGGTATACCCCTCTGGTCGATATTTGAAGTATACAGCATCCAACTGAGAGAGACTATACATGCATATCCAAAGCGCATAAAACCGTGTCCAGAATTAACTATTTCCTCATAGATGAATTGGTCACTTCAATGGTTCAAGACCATTAGATGAGTAGGGTCACATATCCATATCAGACCACGCCCCAATCACCTAAACATACAAGCCTCTATCCATCTCCATAATTTTAACTGGACCTTCCCTTCTTACTTGACAAAATTCTTTAAACGGGAATGGGTAAATATGTATACAATAACATACAACACTGGGATGACTCTAACGTTAATGTGGGACGCAGGGAAGGCAATCATGAAGAGGGAAAAGATGACATCATAGGAGAGAACTACAAGACTTACAAAACGCATTAATTTCTTTCTATACACAATACCTGTTTTCTCCAATATCTGAAAACTGGGACAAAATTCTAAGACACCCGGTTTGTCTTGAAGCTCACCTCACTGAAATATTTTAAACAATAATTCTTTCACTGGGGTAATAAAATGGGATCCCTGCTAGCCAGGATAGCCAACAAGCGAGGCCCCAGACAAAGGATTGCAACAATAACTGACCCAGTTACAAAACAGCCATGGGCAGGAAAAGGATATTAGAAAGATATTTGAAACCTATTATTAGGAACTCTATACTCCACAAGCAAGAGATCCTCATCAGCTGGGGGGATTCTTTGAGCCGCTTAATCTCCTCAACCTTACCGACACCCAAGGAAGGAGTCCCCTATAATGATTGATGAGGTCCACAAAACCATTAAGATGATACCCAGCAATAAAACACCTGGCCCGGATGGCTTTACAGCTGAGTACTATAAGACCCTCTCTCCAGAAATTGATCCCTTACTAACAGATCTCTTTAACTATATTTTGAATGAAGGAACCCCATCCCCCTCCTTCAATCAGGCTGTAATTCCCCTGATCCTGAAGCCTTATAGAGACCATTTCATACAGGCCAATATCACTACTTAACATAGATTACAAATAGTTTACAAAAATTATGTCAGAGCGCAATCCTTTATGCCTGACCTCTTCGCTCGTCAACTAGGCTTCCTGAGAGGCAAACACTCCACAATTGGTATTCGAACTGTGATAAGCAAAAGTAATAAAGTGGAATGGGACCGGCTTTTTTGCCTCCTGGAACACCATGGCTTTAGAATTATAGTCATATCAGTAAAGCTAACCGCCCTTGTGCTCCTTTATATCTCCAATCCAAGGGTCCCCTCCTCCCATATTAGCACTTCTGGAGGTCTTAGGATCCAGGTTGGGCTACTCCATAAATCTTAACAAGTCTGCAACCCTTAATTTACATTCTAGATTGAAACCCGCATGGGCAGACATATATCAAATTGCCTTGACATATATCAAATATCCATCACAAAAAACCCTCATAGGTTGTATGATGCCAATGTGACCCCAATGATGAGAAAAATCAGGGGAGAGATGGGGCAATGGCAACCATTTGCTCTCTCTTATCTGGGTAGAGGATATCTATTAAAAATGGTGGTGGTTCCCCAACCCCTCTTATGTGCAGAGTGTTCAGACAATAAATAGCGCTTTCAGAACCAGAAACAATACACAATCAGTATGCCTATTCTTCAACAATTCCCCCTAAATAGAGGAATTAACTCCCCAACCTAGAACACTGTAACATTGCGGCATTGGTGAGATATCTCAAAGACTGGACCCACGGCACCTCCAGATTCCCCAACACAGTTCAGGACCAGAATATGATTCCACACACCCATTATACTTCTTTCATGTGCACAAAGCACTGCTACCCACATTGGTCATAGATAATCCTTTGCTGTTGACAATGGGCAAAGAGCCTAAAATGGTGGAGGAAATGGTAAATAGGAGACATGAGAGGGGCTCTCACACAAGAACAGGCAACAGAGACATTTCCCCAGATGGCACAAAATTTGGAAGCCCACATCAAGATAACCCACTATGTCAATACTGTCTTGACAAAACTAACTAAGGATTGGGATAACCCTCATGACACCCTACTCGGAGACAAATTTCCCTATTCCAATCAATAGCCAGATTGCACCTATTTTTCAGGGTTCTGGATTATTACGTAAGATTATAACGTAAGACAATCAGGATGGATGAAGTGGAATTTAAGATTCCCAACATGTTCCCCAGAAGCCATCCTAAAAATGCCCTTCTACACCCCGGCACACAATACCAGCCTCGTCCTACAGAGAGATGACTCTGCGGGTAAACCATGGAACATACGTCTCCCCCCAAAGGGCATTTCTGATGGAACTCTCAGATACTTGCCTGAAATGTGGGACCTGTGCTGCATCAGTTCTAGGAATGCCCAATCAGGTACTTGCTCGCTCATATATTCTAAGTATGTCACACACCCCACTTCAAACAATAATAATTACACTAGGGTTAACGCACCGCTAGGTGGCAGCATTGCAGAGAACCTCTCCAAAAAAGCTTCAACAGGCCCCTCCCGGTCTATACATACCTGGTACCTCCCAAGAACCTCCCAGTGTTGTTCTCTGCAAGGTGGCGACAAGACAGAAGAAAGAAGTCTCCTGCTTGCAGGTAGCCGGGGTATCCCCCCGGCCCCCCCCCCCCCCGTGGTCTATTTCTGCCCGGCTTTTGTTTGAATGTGTTCTATGTAATGGCAGCCTCCCAGCTTCGGCTGTAGGCCGGGCAAAAAGGTAGCCGGCACCATTGGTGCCTAGGAGATTAGCTCCTCCACTCGACCCTTCATTGCGGGGCATAGCGGGATTCCCGGAGTGGTGATCCGGATGTGGGATGCCCCATTTAATAGGAGTTAGTGGTCAGGTTGTGCCTTGCCCTGGGATATTGTGTCTCTTTCCGGGGTGTGGGACGCGCTTGGGACGGTGACATGTTTTTAAACGGTGACATGCTGTGTGAGTGTGCTGCTGCGCTCTACATTGTGTATCCCTTTGTGATTTTACATTGTCTAACTTCACTGTATGTTTGCCTGCCTTTTTTCCCTGTCTGTGTGTCTTCTCCCCTCAGGAGCCGGGGGGGGGGGCGGGGCCTCGCGGCGCGCCGGTGGCTGAGCGCCGTACCCGGCGCTTGCAGCCTGCTTGTCCGGCTGCTCAGGGGGGACCATGTTATCAGTGTGTGGGTCTGTGTTTTGTTATCCGGCGCTGTACACTGGGAGCCGGCGGGTGGCTCCGCCGGTCCCGTCATTGAGGTCTGCTTGCGGTCCCCGCCGGCAGACGCTGACGCTGCCTGGGGCCGCGCACGGATTGGACGCCCGGAGGGGCGGGGCCTTCTCGGCTCCCGCGCTCCCGGAGCTTCTCTCTTCCTCCCTCACTGCGTGTGTGCGGGCCGCCATCTTCTGCAGGCTGCGCGGTTTTCCTCTCCTCTCAAGGTAGGCGTTTTTGGTTTTGCTTGCTGACCCCTCGGATCCTTTCCTCCTCCTTCTCCTTCCCCCTCGCTCCGGCGCATCTTTATGGTGCTGATTGGCATTAACCATTTCCTTTGCTCTGGTTAATGAGGGGGGGGGGGTGGTGTGAGGGGGGTTTTGTATGTTATGTGGATTTTTGGTTATGGTGCTGGATTGACGCCTGTCCCTCTCCCTTTGTGTTTTTCAGATCCTGGGATCCCGTCTGGCAGGGCTCTCCCGGTCATATATACCTGGCTCGTGGGGGGTGTTTTTTCTTTGCAATATATATATATTCACTTAAATATATATAGTTATAGTTATATATATTTTTATAAGGGTCTTATGCTATTCCCCTGGGTCAGGACCTTGTGACTGTCCTTAGACAAGTGTTAGATATTAAGGGGCATCCCGGGTCGCGTACCGCATAAATCCCTGGGTTCTGCGAATACCATAAATTTCACCACATGGAGGTTGCCACAGATACCAGGAATGGTTCTTCGGGACAATCCAAGGTGTGCGGGGGTTGTGGGACTCCGCTCCAGGGAGATGATGTCATTTTGTGTATCCCATGTGCACAGCAGAACATTGCACGGCAGTCCAGTACTCCGGTGCCTAGCACTTCGTCAGCCGCGCCATCTCCCTCTCCCCCTCGCTTATTCCGGACCCCGTGTGACGTTGTCCTGGGCAGGGATTCGCAGTCTGAGGTATGTGCCCGCTTGACCAGCCTTGAGAAGCGGTTTTCTGTTATAGCCGCTCAGAAGGTTTCAGCTAAGCGGAAGCATCTGTCTCCGCCCCCGCCGGATTCAGATGAGGAAGTGGTGGGAGATCTGGATTGGTCGGATCGTCCCCGTGAAGAAGGTGAGCTCATTGAGGAAGAAGATTCTGATCTTCAGCAGTTGCTGGGTTCTGAGGGGGATCAGGCTGATGGCCTCCCTCTCGATTCCTCTACCATTCTGAGCCAGATGTTTGAGGTTTTGGATTTGGAGCCTCCGGTGGTTGCTCCTAGGCCCAAGGGTCAGCTTTTTGGGGTGTCCAAGCAGCGTCTGGAGTTTCCCAGCCAACAGCATTTTGAAGAAATCGTTTTCAAGCAATGGGAGCAACCTACTCGTCTTGTTGGGTGCCGTCTAGCTGGGATAGGAAATATCCCTTTCCGGCGGAATTGTTGAAGCGTTGGTCTGTTCCCCCTGAGGTAGATACTCAGGTCCTGGGACTGTCCAACACGGCGCTCGTGCATTCCCCTGACACGACTTCGCTCAGGGACGGCGAGGATCGCCGGGTTGATCAGCTTGCCCGTCATGGTTTTGTATGTGCGGGTTCCGTGTTAAGGCCTGTTTGTGCCTCGGCTCTTTTGACTTTTGCTGTCAGGTCTATTGTCAGGGACTTGGGGGTGGATCTCGAGCCCACCAGTGATGAGTCTCTTGGGCTTAAGCGTTGCGATGCTTTTTTGTCTTTTATCCTGGCCGCTCAGGAGGATGCCATGTTGATGTGTGGCAGGGCTACTGCCTTGCTGGTGGCTATCCGGCGCTGTGTGTGGTTGAGACAGTGGACGGCCGATTTTAATTCTAAGAGATCGCTCACGGCTCTGCCCTTTTTGGGTTTGAGGCTTTTTGGTGAGAGGCTGGATTCTGTTGCCAAGGGAGGTAAATTACCTCAGCGCAAGAAATTTCGCCGTTCCTTTCAGGGGATGGTCTCGTTCAATCCGTCCTTTCGGGGAGTCGGCGCCGGTAGAGGTGCGGGCTCCTCCCCCCAGGGGCGCCAGTTGGAATAGGGGCAGAGGCCGTGGCCGCCCCACTTGCGTCTGGGGTGCCAAGCCCAAGCCGGCTGCCAAGCCCACCCAGCAATGAGGGGGCGCCCTCACCCGTTCGGGTGGGGGGACGGTTGCAACTTTTCTCCCGGGTGTGGGACCAGGAGGTCCCGGACAGATAGATCCGGGAGGTGGTTTCGGCCGGTTACAAGTTGGAGTTCGAGTCCCGTCCTCCTCCAAGGTTCTTCAGGTCTCGGGTGTCTTTGGATCCTTTGGCCGCGCAGGGGCTCCTGGCGGCAGTAAGGAATCTTCTAGATTTAGCTGTCATTTGCCCGGTTCCTCCTTCAGAGGTGGGGCGCGGGTTTTACTCCAATCTCTTCACGGTCCCCAAAAAGGACGGGTCCTTTCGTCCTATTCTGGATTTGAAGTTTCTCAACAGGTTTATTCGTCCTCGGAAGTTTCGCATGGAAACCCTGCGGTCTGCGATCGGTTCGCTTCGGCAGGGGGACTTTATGACGTCCATAGACATCAAGGATGCGTACCTGCACGTGCCGATCTTTCCTGCTCATCAGCGGTTCCTCCGTTTCGTGGTGGGGGATCGGCATTTTCAGTTTGTGGCTCTTCCATTCGGCCTCACCTCTGCTCCGAGAGTGTTCACCAAGGTGTTGGCGGGGGTGATGGCCCTGCTCAGAGCTCAGGGGATTCGCATTGTGCCTTACCTGGACGATCTTCTCATCATGGCTCATTCCTTCAGTCAAGCAGAGGGGGACACCAGCACTGTGGTGTCTATGTTGGAGAGGTTCGGCTGGGTGATCAATTACCCCAAGTCCTCGCTGGTTCCGGCCAGGGTGGTGACTTTTCTGGGGATGTCGTTGGACTCCTGCCAGCACAGAGTGTTTCTTCCTCAGGCCAAGGTTCTGATGATTCAGGAGTTGGTCCAGCTGCTCTTCTCCCATCCTCATCCGTCCATTCGTCTGGGGATGAGACTGGTGGGGTTGATGGTGGCCTCGTTCGAGGCAGTTCCCTTTGCTCAGTTTCATACGAGGACTCTTCAACTTCATCTTTTGGCGTCTTGGAACCGGTGTCCGGGGTCGTTGGATCGGTCCTTCCGGTTGTCCCCTCGGGTTCGGCAGTCCCTTCTGTGGTGGTTGGTCTCGGACAACCTTCTGAAGGGCAGGTCGTTTCTGACTCCACTTTGGGAAACTGTCACCACGGATGCCAGTTTGTCAGGCTGGGGAGGTTATTGGAAGGATCTTCGGTTTCAGGGGCAGTGGGACCCTCAGGAGGCCCACTTGCTCATCAATGTTCTGGAGTTGCGAGCCATCAGGTTGGTTCTGTCTCACTTGACGCATCATTTATAAGGTCTGCCGGTTCAGGTTCGCTCAGACAATCAGACGGCGGTTGCTTACATCAATCACCAAGGGGGGACTCGCAGTCTGGGTGCCCACCGGGAAGTGTCTCTGATTTTGGTCTGGGCGGAGACTCATGTCCCTTGCATCTCGGCAGTTTACATTCCGGGAGTGGAAAACACAGAGGCGGATTTTCTGAGCCGGCGTGCGTCCCGTCGGGGGGAGTGGTCTCTCCATCCCCAGGTGTTTCGGTCACTTTGTCTCCGGTGGGGGACGCTGGAGGTGGATCTGTTTGCCTCTCGTCACAATCACAAGCTTCCGTCCTTTGTGTCCCTGTCCCGGGACCCTCTGGCTCTGGCGGTGGATGCCATGACCCTGAGCTGGAGGGACCTGGGGTTTCTTTATCTGTTTCCTCCGATTCCCATGCTAGGCAGGGTTCTGCGAAAGTTGGTTCTGGAAGGAGTTCCCGCCATTCTCGTGGCTCCAAGGTGGCCAAGGCGGGTGTGGTTCGCGGACATCGTTCGTCTGGCCGTAGATCAGTTCGATCTGCCTCTTCGGCCAGATCTTCTCACTCAGGGTCAACTCTGTTACCCCAGTTTACAAACGCTGGCTTTGACGGCTTGGCTGCTGAAACCTCCATCTTAAAGGAGGAGGGTCTTTCGGGTGCGGTCATTCAGACTCTTATTAGTGCTAGGAAGAGATCTTCTTCTTCCATCTATTACAGGTATTGGAGATCTTATATTGATTGGTGTGAGGCTAGGTCTTTGCCCTGCCGGGTCTTTTCTGTGTCTAGGATTTTGGAGTTCCTTCAGGCGGGGCTGGACTCCGGTCTTCAGCTGAGTACCTTGAAGGGGCAGGTTTCTGCTTTGTCAATTTTTTTCCAGAAATCTTTTGCTAGTCATTCCTTGGTCAAGACTTTTTTCCAGGGGGTTTCGCATGTACGGCCTCCCAGGAAGCCTTTGCTCCCAGTCTGGGATTTGAATTTGGTTCTTTCCGCGCTTAAGGCTCCTCCTTTTGAGCCTTTGCGGGATGTCCCTTTGTCCGTTCTTACTCAGAAGGTTGCTTTTTTGGTGGCCATCACTTCGGTTCGGCGTGTTTCAGAGCTGGCAGCTTTGTCTATTCAGGCTCCTTATTTTGAGGATCATCAGGACAAAGTGGTTTTTCGTTACAAGTCAGATTTTCTCCCTAAGGTGGTCTCTGCGTTTCATCTTAACCAGGACATTGTTCTTCCTTCTTTGTGTCCTAAGCCTAAGAATGCCAAGGAGAGTGCCTTGCACTGCCTGGATGTTGTACGTTGTGTCAGGTACTATCTACGTGCTACGTCTTCTTTTCGCAAGACTGATGCCTTTTTCGTTGTGCCCTGTGGGCCTAGGAAGGGTTTGGCTCCGGCCAAGTCCTCCATTAGCAAATGGATTCATCAGGCCATTGTTGGTGCTTATTCGGCTAGGGGAAGGCTCCTCCTTTCCGAGTTACTGCTCATTCTACTCGTGCGGTTGGTGCTTCCTGGGCTTTTCAGCACCAGGCTTCGGTTGAACAAGTGTGTAAGGCTGCAACTTGGTCTTCTGTTCATACTTTTTCTAAGTTCTATAAGGTTGATGTGCGGGCTTCAGCGGATGCTGTTTTTGGCCGCAAGGTTTTGCAGGCTGCAGTGGTCTGAGTTTTTTCTGCGTTATTGCCTGATTCGGATACCCACCCTTTTCTGGACACTGCTGTTGGATGTCCCTAGTGTAATTATTAATGTTTGAAGTGGGGTGTGTGACATACTTAGAATAATACCATTTTGTGAATACTCACCTGTAAAATGGGTATTATAAGTATGTCACACACCCCACTTCACCCGCCCTTTTTGGTATCCTGGCTCTCTATTTGGTGAAGTTTGGTTCTTTACGTTGAGGGTTACATTGTTTGGTTCTGGTACCTTGTCTTACTGCTGTTCTAATACTGGGAGGTTCTTGAGAGGTACCAGGTATGTATAGACCGGGAGGGGCCTGTTGAAGCTTTTTTGGAGAAGTTCTCTGCAATGCTGCCACCTAGCGGTGCGTTAACCCTAGTGTAATTATTAATGTTTGAAGTGGGGTGTGTGACATACTTATAATACCCATTTTACAGGTGAGTATTCACAAAATGGTATTTTCTTATTAACTATTTCCCGTAAACACTAGAGTGGGCGATATTGGGAGTTTGGCCAGATGAGGTGCGGCGAGTATCTAGAGGTAGTCGGAGGTTAGCGGCTATTATTTCAGCTGTAGGTAAAAAGACCATCCTGCACCAATGGATTTTTGCTGCGCCTCATCATTAGTGCTTTTCCTAAACAGACTGAGATGTTTCTTTCGAATGGAATGGGTGGAGGCTCAGCTAAGTACCAAGGCCAAAGCAGAACAATAGGGTCGATTCAAAGAAACATGTAACAGCTTTGATTTTGGTGCCGATCATCCTATTTTTCCCGTACGTTCGTGCGTTCGTATGAACTTGCGAGTGATTCTATAAGCAAATACGTTTCTATCCTAAAATGTACGTCCGTTCGTATGGCAGTTCGGGAATCAGACCTATGTCAGTTTCCATCCTGAATTTTCCGTTTCATTTCTCAGGTTGCAACATTGGTTTTGCCCTTTTTCCTTTTTTGTCTGGACGTAAATCCTTCTGATCTTGCGGCTGCGCACTACAAACTTACCTCATTAAAGTGCATTCTAAATATTTGGTCTTTTATTTTTCTTTATTTCATTCATTTTGTAGTAACCAACCATTAATGAGGCATTTGCATAAGTAAATCTTACTTTGTTTAATTTTTAGTTAACTTGCATTTTTTACTTGAGGATTTAATTTAAATATTTTGGCTTCAAATGGTACAACTTAAAATTTTGGGTGTGGTTACCCACACCCTCTCCATACAGATTGCTCTCAAAAATTAAAAAACACCCAGCAACTTCAGCATGTTATGAGCCTAGAAACAGCCAAGATGGCGGCTCAGGTATTCTCGGGCAGCCTGCAAACAGAAAGGGCCTTGTGACTGTGTTGCTCTGCATTCTTTGATTTCTGACCTTTCCGTGCCCCCAGCTCTGCTGTGTCTGTGCAAAATACAGCAGTAACCCACATCCTGCACTTTATCCCGCTCTCCTCTCCTCAGTAAGTGTGATGCATCTGACCAAAGATGTGCTTAAATAATTAAACAAAGCAAAGGTAAACAACTACACCAATAAATTCAATCTAAAAATATTATTCTAGTACATCAATTTAAAATTAAATAACAAAGGACATAAGTTTCTTTAATTAACGCAAATATATTGCAAAATAAAGGTTTACATGCAAAGGACTAATTAAGGTCCACATTAAAATGCTTTTATAAGGCATACATGAATCAGGTATGCATTGCCATACAATTTATGGCCTCGGCCATGCTGATACATGCAGTTCATTGGAGCTCAAGACGCGCAGACTCCTCCACATAGCCAAAAAACCTGTTCAAGAACAGCAATCCGACTGCTAAAAGGTGTCGGCAGTGGCTTTCTTTTAAAACGTATTTAGAGGTTTGAAAACTGTTCTCTGAATGACACCAAAACCCATTCGATTATCCTAAGTTTTACGTTTTGATCCTAAGTTTTACGTTTTGATCCTAAAATTTAGGAACGAACTTGCGATGATCATAAGAGCATATACGCATTCGTACGTAGGCTCGCGCGAGTCGGAAATAGCCAAAAAACTGGAAAAAATGACTAACACCCACCCAAACTTACGATTCTCGATCCGAAATCAATTAACTTTTGCTCTTTGAATCGAAGGGGAATCTTTCAATACGTGGGAAAGCGTCATGGACACACTACCATTAGAGCTTTCAAGAAACCCTAGCTTCTAATTTTGGCCAGACCTCATGGTATCTTAGTAGGATGGCCTCTGGTGATCCCCCCATTAGAGAAACTTCAGACTAAAAGTGGAGTCCAATATGAGTAATGGAGATTGCGGAATTAATGACAGGCATGTGGTCAAGGCAATATAGGAACTTGGAACATTATCTGACCCAAGCTTGCTAACAAAATCAGGATATTTAGAAAAAAATATGCAAGAATAAATACTCGTTCAGTGGAAAACGTACTTTATTTTAAGAAATAAATACTAACAATACAAAACAAATGAAAATGAGGCACTGAAACGTAAGCTACGTGTTTATTATAATGAGTGAACTATACCTTAAAATGTGGTTAATTACAATATGATTGTACATTGTATTAACACTATCTCTGTATACAATGCAAAAAATTAGATTGACAAGATTCTATTACCTCAATAAAAAAAAGTTTGAAAAAAAATTAAATAGTAGGAATTTGTTGGGGCAAGGAGGCGACAGTGATACAACACATAGGTAGGAGATGAATGATTACCAATCCCAGCACTGGATAAATAAGTAGTAGAGTGCAGAAATAGAGCCTCACAGTGCCTGGATTCATGGCCCTGACAGCCAATTCCAAGGTGCCACATAGAGGAAGGGAAGGAAGAGGTGGCTAGAAAAAGTACAGAACCATAGATAAGAGCTGAGAAGAAGGTGACGTTATCCTGGAAGTACGAGACACCTACCCAGGCAGATATTCCAAGTCTACCCATATTGGTATCCCATAAGGATGTAAACAATACACAATCAGTATGCTTATCCTTCAACAAGTCCCCCAAATAGAGGAATTAAGTACTTCAACCTAGAACAATATAACATTGCGGCATTGGTGAGATATCTCAAAGGCTGGGCACACAGTTCAGGGTATCTAGTAAAAGTACTGAACCAGAGGTAAGCACTGAGGAAAAGGGTGAGGTTATCCCAGCACTAGTGGCCTGATGCAGAGCCTCCCCCGATCTGATCTTATTTTGTTCCGTTTTTCCAATGGCCCGTTTTCCTTCCGTTTGTCTCGAGGTCCAAATGTGATTCAGAGCCGCCGTCGGGAGAGCTCCGTTACTGATCCGTTTATGTGTCTTCATTCGGGAAGTGTTTTTTCCCCTCTCGGGTGCTTTCCGTGTGGTCGTGGGTTCCGTTGCCGTTCACACGGACGATCCGTTTTTGCCTCCTTTTTAATGCGTTTCCAAACGTAGCTTCTTGCCATTTGTTTCCGTTTTCACCCCGATTCCGACTGTTTTTCCATGTATACTTACATTTCCATGGATTTCCTGTTGACAATCTGGGTCCATGCAAGCGCACATCCCTCGTCCTCCCTCAAGCTTTCCTCATACAACAAACTGACACTTTTAGCAACACCAAAACTTAAACTAATATCCATCTTCTTCTTCCTCCTCCGTGTGTTTAATGCTTACCTTAATGTCTTCTTTTTCTTCTTCTTCTTCTTCCTATTCCTTGTCCCATATACTTACCTTTTGGGACATGTAACTGTATGGTTATGTTGTGAGAACGTACAGTGTCAGGAAAGAGAACACACCACACAATTTATTTTTTAATTTTTTAAAAAAACTGTAAATTTTTAAAATGTAATAAAAAAATAAAATAGGGCTCAGCCACCCAGGAGGGTCTTCTTGTTCTTCATTTTGGCCCTTGTCTTTGATCTGTGAATGAAAAACATCTTCAGTTTTGCCTTGTAAGTATTTCTTGCTTATCTAGGGGTTTTGGTTTGGGCCATTTTTAGGGTTAATGTGGGCCAAAGTTATTTTATTAATGTGTCTTGGACCATGTTTTTGTTGTTTTGGGCAGGAGTTTAAACTAAATGTATGATATATTGAACAAACTTACAAGGCTTGCGGCCAACAGGGCGTCTGGGGCGCAGCTGCCTATACAAGTCCTGGAGAGAAACACGGTTAAGGCGGGTGAGCTCGAATAGCTCAAGCTCATGCATGCCATCGATGTCTAGACGTGTGCGATGCAGCCGGGTTTCTGCCATGCTCAAACGGACCAGGCCGCGTAGCCAGCGTCTTTGATGCTCGCGCACAGCAGAATGCATCACGGAACACAGATACGGCTGCTAACACTGGCTGTAAGTTGAGCGCCCACACCCTCGTTTTATTGGGCTGATTTCAATCGGAAACAAGGCTTGGAATCAGTTTGAAAAACGGAACAATCAATGGCCAGTCCGTTTTCATGGAGTTCTGCCTCTTGCGAGCCGACACACGTAAAGGCGCGCGCAGGAACACCTGAACGCATACACGCACACAAAAAGCAATGGAGCACCCTTTAATGACCCGATCACAGCCCAAAAACAACAGGAAAACGTACGGGATAGCTGAATGAGGAGGCTCTGCATCAGGCCATAGGAGCTTCTTACCCAGGGTATCTAGTAAAAGTACTGAACCAGATGTAAGAACTGAGGAAAAGGGTGAGGTTATCCCAGCACCAGGAGCTTCCTACCCAGTCAGCCAATATTCCAAGGTACCACATGAAGAGGTCCTAAGGAGGTTAACAGAAGAGGTAGCTAGTGAAAGCTCAAAACCAGAGGTAAGAGTTGAGAAGACGGTGAGGTTATCCTGGAACTAGGAGTCAGTATTCCAAAGGTGGCACCTGGAGAGTTCCTGAGGAGGGGAAGGAAGACATGGCTAGTAAAAGTACAAACCTTTAGCCTTCATCCTCACCGGGAATCCAGCCCTGCGATTGGCTGCCGGGGCTCACACGGGCAGCCAATCTGGTGGCCGGAACAATGGTGATGCTCACTACCTACGTGGCCAGTCACGACGCTGGATTCCCGGCGAGGATCGAGGCGAAGGTAAGGATTACTGGCATTCTAGATGCCACCCCCTTACTGTCTTAATGCAACGGTACCAACACCCATGCCCACACAGGTGTTGGTACTGCTGCATTAAGACAGTGCCCGCACGGGTGTTGATCTGTTTTAAAGCAGAACTTCAGTCAATACTAACCCCCCTGCCCTGCCACTCTACCCTGGCGCTGAGGCAGGAGGGAGAGTTACAAAGAAAAAAAACCTTACCTTATCCAGGAGCCTGCGCCGCTCCTCCTGGTCCCCCATGGCCGCCGCAGGTAAAACAAGAAAGCAGCATCTCCCGGGCCCGTGCTCGCTTCAAGTGAATGGGCGGGTGGGAGTGCCGGTGGATGCGGCTCTGTGTTTTACATCAAAGATGGTGCCACCGAGAATCCGGAGCACTGGAGGAGTGGCACAGGCTTTTTTCTTTGTAACCCCCCGTCCTGCCTCAGCGTCAGGATAGGGTGGCAGGGTTTATATTGACTGAAGTTCCGCTTTAAGGTATACTGGTGTCCTTCAATGATGTAATTGGGGCAGTATTGTGTATGTAATAAAAAAACCTTTCCTGACCATATATGACTTGAATAGAAATAGGTCAGTTTCTTTAGTTTTCTACTCCATAGACCTATGGGCTCAACAAAGGATATCAATGGATGTGGAAGCTTATCCTTAAAAAACCCTGGTTAAAGAGTGAAACGCATGAGATAAAAATACAATTCTGTGAAATACTCACCTGTAGAATTGATATTATTTGTATACAGTACGTCCTGCTCCAGATATAGTACTTACACTTGGGTTATCCTCCGCCAGATGGCGCTGCACTGTAGAGACATGAGAAAACAGGCTCCTCCCGGCCCCTCAAATACCCGGGGACCTCCCACAAATCCCCAGCACTGAAAAGCAGTGAACAAGAAGCCGGGAGAATTTAACCACCAAAAAACTGGTAACTTTAACAATGATAACAATCACCATACAGGGGATCCAGAATAATGCAAAAACCAGGGTGGGGTGGAGCAGGGCGTACTGTATACAAATAATATCAATTCTACAGGTGAGTATTTCACAGAATTGTATTATTCTTAGTATACAGTACGTCCTGCTCCAGATATAGTACTTACACTTGGGACATCCAATAGCAGTGTCCATAAAGTAGGGTGGGATCCCCAACAAAAAAGGCAACAGCAGACAGTTAAAAGCACTGCCACCTGCAAAACCTTGCGGCCAAGACAGCATGAGCTGAAGCTCTAACGTCAATCTTGTAAAACCTTTGAAAAGATATGAACAGAAGACCAAGTAGTGGCCTTGCAAACTTGTTCAACAGAAGCCTGGTGCTGAAAAGCCCAAGAGGCACCAAAAGCACGAGTAGAATAAGAAAGTGAAAGGGAAGATTCTTCCCCTTAGAGGAATAGGCCTGAGTAACAGCCTGACGAATCCAAATGCTAACAGTAGACTTGGCAGAAGCCAAAGCTTTTCCTAGGACCAGAAGGAACCATCCTATCCAAGTAATGACCAGGCCCAAAGCCGCCTAACCCCCCCGAGATCAGACGAGATTGGGCACATACAGGATGGAGTTGGCCATAGACCCAAAGGAGCATCAGTTCTCCTAAAGGACACAGTGACTACCAAGGAAAAACTTCCAACACCTGTCCAAGGAATGCAGGACCCTTTCCTCAGCGTTGCTAGGAATAAGGCACAGAAGGAAGAACCATATCTTGAAACAATGAACATAAGACACCACCTTAGGCAGAAAGTCCGGCTTAAAGCGGAACACCACCTTATCCTGGTGTATCACAAAGAACGGGGGATAGATAGACAGAGCCGCCAGCTCAGACACACGTCTGACCGAAGTAACAGCCACCAGAAGGACAACCCTGAGGGTAAAAACAGCCAGACAGCAACCTAAATAGGTCCAAAGGGAACATCCCGCAAGGCCGACAGAATCAAATTCAAATCCCAACAGGGACCATAGGATTACGTGGGGGACGCACATGAGTAATCCCCTGAAAGAAGGTCTTAAACAAGGAAAACTGAGCAAAAGACTTCTAAAGGAAGGCGGACAGGGCAGAACCTGACCCTTCAGAGTACTGAGTTGGAGAACCAACTCCAACCCATGCTGTAAAAACTCTAGAACCCTGGGAACAGAGAACGCCCGACAGGGAAGAGACCTAGACTCACACCAATCAATAAGGGTACTCCATACCCTATAATAGATGGAAGAAGAGGAAGAAGCTTGCTCCTAGTCTTCCCATAGTCTCAATCACTGAGACAGAAGGCCTGTCTCCCTCAAGATGGATGTTTCAGCAGTCAGGCCGTCTAGGCCAGAGTCTGTAGATTGGGGTGACGTAAAGGGGGCCCTGAGTGAGCAGAGCTGGCACTCCTGGCAGAACGTACAGATCTACTGCCCCCAGTACCACATCTGCGAACCACACTCTACTAGGCCACCCGGGGGCCCCCAGTATCACTGGTCCCCCCTTCCAGAGCAATCTTGCACAGAACCCTGCCTAGCAGGGGGAATGGAGAAAAGACATACAGAACAGAATGTCCTGCCATGACGTTACAAGACATCATGACCACGGCCAGAGGATCCTGGGACAGAGAAACAAGGCCGAGAGCTTGTGATAGTGACGGGACACACGCAGATCCACAACTGGTTGGACCCCGTAGTGACACAGGGAATAGCACATCCTGTCGCAGAGGGACCCCCACCAGAGCGAATACCACTGAAATGCCGGGAACATTGTCCTCCACCCAGATCAGGATCAAAGACACTTCCTGGAGGACCCTCCTGCTCCAGGTCCCTGCCAGAAGATTAATGTAGGCCACAGTCGTCAGACAGACTGAGCGCCCCCGAACAGGCAGGCCCTGAATAGAAGTAGTCAAGCGAGACAGAACCAACCTGAACGCTCACTGTTTCAACATTGACAGGTGTATGGACCTCCTAAGGGCCCCACCTCCCCCAGAACCGCAGGGAGTTTGAGAAGAAAACGCCCCCTTCAACCTGATAGATTGGCATCCATGGTGACCGTCTCCAGGAAGGGGCAAGAAGGGAACTGTCCCCAGACAGGTTCCTTGAGTTCATCCACTCCAAGAGGGATCTCCTTACCAGGGGGGAAGGCACACAAACCCTGCTCCAGGGACGCTGGATCCCTGTCCTGTACTAACAATGGAAGTTGCAGAAGGGCCCAAGTGGGACTGAGCATAAGGGACCTTTTCTGAGCAAGCCACCAAAGGGCCCACCAGCTGCATCCTCTGCCTGGTGGAGGGACGGGGACAGCTATGAGGGACTGAGCCCATGCAACCAGATTGTCCACTTTATTGCTGAGAAAGGAAGATTTTCGCCTGAACCGTATCCAGATTCATTCCCAGGAATGGAATTACCAATTAAGGGGACAATGAGGACTTGGGGTGATTGATCACCCATCCAAATGACTACCAATGGACACCACCAGTCCAGTATCCAACTTAGCCTGACGTAGAGACTGGGAAGTGATAAGGACGTCCACATAGGTCATTGCGCGGACGCCCCTTGGTCTCAACAGAGACATCACCCCCGTCAGCACCTTGGTGAGTACTCTGGGAGCTGAAGAGAGGCCAGATAACAAGGCCACAAATTAGCAGTGTTGGTCTCCAACGCGAACCTGAAGAACCTTGGTGTCCAGAAGACACAGGGATATGAAAATAAGCATCTTTGATCTCCACAGACGGCAAGAAGCCCCCAGGGCACAGGGAGCTGATGGCCCAGCTAAGAGCCTCCATGCAGGAACTGCCTGTAATTGATGAGTTGCCGAAATCTGTGAATCCAGAATGGGCCAAACTGACCCATCCTTTTGGGTGCCTCTGCCTGTTAAGGGCAATCTGCAAGTGACCCCAGACCTTGCAGGCCGTGCATGGCCTGCACAAACACCTGAAGAGAGACAGGGACCAGGAGTACCCGGAACCTGAAATCTTGGGGGGAGGCCGTGCAGCAAACTCTATCTTGTATCCGGAGGAAACTACCTCCTGAATCCACCAGTGTGAGGCGTGATGCCTCCTGACAAGAGCAAAGTGCCGCAGCCATCCCCTCACCCAGACGGGCGAGGGCGCCCCATCATGCTTGAGGGGGCTTGGTGGAAGATTTAGGCTTAGTCCCGCCGGAGGGGCCAGGACGTTGTCTGCTGCTCCTGGGGCAGGAGTCTGCGCGAGCCCCCGCGAAGGACACCCCTGGTTCTTGTTTGACACTATGGTAGGGGGGAGGAGGGGTGCCCCTGCCCCAAGGGGGCCGACACGGCCGCCTGCATTGGGGTGACTTACCCTTCTTACCAAACAGGTCTAGACGGGCCCCAAACAGGCGTAGCCCTCTAAATGGAAGCCCGGTAAGAGTCTTCTTAGCAGCATCGTCAGCACCCCACTGTTGCAGCCAGACCAAGCGACGTATAGCCACCACAAGGGCAGAAGTTCTTGCACACATTCTGATGGTGTCATCCAATGCTAATAGGATAAATTTTACAAACACATCACAACTGGAGAGTGCATTAAACACATCCCAGGGGAGATCCTCAGGGTGATGATCAAGCATCTTTCTGATGAGGGTTCTAGCGGCCATGGCAGTAATAGCCACGGCACAGACCGGGCGCAGCGCCGTCCCTGCACATGTAAAGGCGTGGGAGGCCAGGAGGTCAATGCGCCCGTCCTCAGCATCCCGAAGGGTAGTATAAGCAGGGGCTGCAATAAAGGGGGGGATAGGAACCCCTATGATCGGGGCATCCACCATGGGGGGGATGACCAACAAATAACCACCTCAGGGGGAAAAGGGTACTTCCTATCCCAGTCCCCTGGGACCCCTGGAAGTTTACTGGGGCACTCCCATTCCTTGAGCACAAGAGTATGGAAATGAGCCTGCTCTAGAAATTCCAAACGTGCAGTCGCTGTATGGAAACGCTCCCCTCTCTGCTTGGGAGCCTCACCAGGGAGAGAGATAGACAGAACCTCAAAGACCTTGATCAACAAATCGTCAGTGTCACTCTGGGCCCATTAATCGGGCCAGAATCGTCATGACTCCTCGGCCTCCCATCAGATGAGCCTGAGTCAGAGAAGAGCTCTCCTTCATCAGAAGGGTTATAGCCACACAGAGTAGTAAACTCCTCAGTTCCCATAGGGAAAACAGTAACATGAGGCGTCAAGTGCCGCTTCTTACCAGGGCCCTTGCGCTCTGACAACCTTGCAATAATCTGTTTAGCCGTAGGCAGTCTGGAAGACGCAACAGGCTGCAAATCCCCGCTTGTATGCGACTCAGCAGGAGTGAGATTTAAGCATGGGTAATTGAAACGAGGTGCGGCCACTGGCAGACCTGATTGCAGATCCAGTGCTTGCTCGGCACAGGGTACGCAGACCCATGCCCTGTCAGCGTTAGCGTGGTGTTGTCCACACGCCATACACAGCCGGTCTTGTCCCAGGGGGACCCCAGTCATATAATTCCCAGATGCCTCCATATGGTGATTATTTAGGCTCAATATGCCAGCAGGGATTGACGCTATAAGCAACCCTGGATGCCCCAAAGACTCGCTAGGTAAGTGGGAGAATTTTACAAGGCCCGCTATCAATTACACTAGGCCGGGAGAAGCCAATGGTGTTCACCAGTCTGAAAGACACAATGAGAGGAGAATGGTGTCAGAACCTAAACACTACAATGAGTATAAGCCGCCCGCGAGGGCACTTACGGACCATGGTAAGCAGGAACGTCACACGCATCGCGCGCGAATAGACAAAATGGCGCCGTGTACCTCGAAGGGCGGGCTAGAGCGTGCCATGACGTGGAGCGTGCCATGACGCGGAGCGTGCCAGACCAGGCCCCGCCCTCCCGAAGAGCGCGAAGTCCAACCAGCAGCCAATGAGAACACAGAGGCGTCTGAGGTAACGCCGCCGCCAGGCACAGAACATCCAGCGAAGGAAAAACGCGTGCGGCGGCGGCAGCAGTTATACGAGTACAATACAAAGAGGCGCGGCAGCTGACACCATCTAAATAAAAGTCCAAGGACAGAACAAAGGCCATATACGTGTATTACACAGACACCACAGGCACACCCCCCCCCCTTTGTACAGGGCCCACCGCTACATGGGGCAACAATGCGGGAGGGGCATCCCATAGAGGCTCACCATCAGCCTATACCGCCTACCCTTTGGTGGGGGACTGCAGTGGAGCATGGCTCCATAAACACGCATGGTGCTGCCTACCTTCACCCGACCAGTGCAGCCCAGGCTGGGAGGCACATCACACGAGGAACGGGTGGGAATAGTCCGCAGGGCCGCAGGCTGTAATAGCCCCGCTCACCTGCGACAGAGTGATACTTCATGTCTTCGCAGTCGAGCACTGCAGAGAAATCTGGGGATTTGTGGGAGGTCCCCGGGTATATGAAGGGCCAGGAGGAGCCAGTTTTGCATGTCTCTGCAGTGCACAGCGCCATCTGGCGGAGGATAACCCAAGTGTAAGTACTATATCTGGAGCAGGACGTACTATATACTAAGAATAATTGTAATAACATTGTAATAAAGAGATGGTCTTCATGTAAAAATATTTTATGTATAAACATTATAGAGTATATTTCAGTGAAACACTAGATGTCTTGACATATAAGAGTTGGTAGCGGCACTTTTCCCATTCCTCTCACGCATCCGTCACACGTCTCAGATCTGGTAGATGTATATGTGATGAACACCATTTGATATATTGATATTTTGTTGTTTTATTATGTTCACGGTAGGTGTGGGTGGTTTTATGCACACTGGAGATATGTGTGTGTATATATTTATATATATATATATATATATATATATACACGTGTGTGTGTATATACACACACATATATATATGTTTGGGTCACATCATTGTGGCCAACACTTATTGATTTTGGAGAGACTTAGTTTATAAACACGTGTATAGATTTTGTAGCTTATATATATAAATATTTTTCACAATTAATTAATTAATTGCTTGGATGTGTTGTGACAATTGATCAGATTGACTGGGTAATGTTAGACTCCTTTTAACATCTGCTCTCCTTATCTCCCCAGAGCCATACTGGATCGCTCCTGTGTTCCCCTGGGTTGTTTTGGCCGCTTCTGTCTTGAATACATTCCTCTGTGAAATGGATGGATATCCTTAACGATAACGTGGAATGAGAGAAGAACCCACAGAGAGCTATATTGGATTGCCCTTGCTTTCCTCCAGATTCTTCTGGCATTTTCTGTTTTGAATACATATTCTTGTGGAAATGGATGGATATCCTTAACGACCGCGTGGAAGGAAAGAGGAACCCATAGAGAGCTAGATATGATCGTCCTTTTCTTCTCCCAAAGTGTCTTGGCCTCTTCTGTCCAGAATACATACCTTGGTGGCAATGGATGGATATCCTTAAGGATTGCATGGAATGAGAGAAGAGCCTACTGAGGTTGAAGAATTCCCCTAGGGCTGTACCCAGCCACCTGGATTGTCCTTCTAATTCCTTCAGACTGTCTTCACCCTTTCCTCCCCCCCCCCCTTTCCCCCCCTCTCGGGGTATATCTATGAACCACATTTGATTGTCTTCTTTAGATAGTTCTTTCCTTTTATGGTATTTTAATCAATTTTTGCCCTTGTTGGTATGGAGGGACACCCACGATATCTATATTGGATGTATTTGCTCAGTCCTGGAATGAGGAGGTGGATACCTAAGGAGGTTTTTAGTTAGCAGTGATCTGTTGTTTGAGTATATTTTCACTCAGTAGATATGAGGCAGTCAATGATCAATACTTAATTATGTGACAATATAGTATAATAAATGCAGTCTCCTATAATAATTTGTGGCCATGATAGTATAGATTATTAATGCTTTGTATAAATTGTAAATTTCTATAGAACAATCATGCATTGAGACAATGTAATGTTTAAAAGATCTCTTTATATTGTTTATTGTTTATTCCCCTCCCCTGTTTTATACTTACCCACCACGTTCCAACTGTTTAGGCTGTTCAGTACCTTGGACAGCTCCACAACTACAGGTGGTTCAGCACCCTGGAGAGCGCATGCTGCGCAGTTAGACTCTCGCATGAGAGGGGCCTTTTATGCTAGTGCGGCTGCGCTGCGGGCTCCCCGCCTGACCTCTCCCTCCCTCTTCCTCTTTCCCCGGACGCGTGCGCACTGAGGCGGTCGGGTCCACTTGCGACGCCGCTTCATCACGTCATCGCCGGCGCGCGGGGGTCTGCAGGACGTGGCGGGAAGGTAATTACAACACACATGTGGTGGTGGCTGGGTATAAAAGACGGTAGAGGAAGTGTTTGGCAACGTATCCACCCTGGCGAAGTGGCATCAAGCCACGCAACGCGTCGGTGTTTAGTTGCGGCATCAGGGGGTCCGGAGCTCAAGGATTGGTGATGTGTATTACTTTATAATTGTTGCTTTAGACTTTGTGGCTATTTTGTTGGCGTATGCACTATACTATCTATATTAGGTAAAGCTGTCTCACTCACCTACTCTGTGTGCACCACTGATTTCAGCACTTATTAATTTTGGATACTTTTTCACCCTTTCATTTCACTTAGGCACTTGGCACTCTGACACTTTCAATTCACTTTACATATTCTGGCACATTTATACTTTTTATTTTCATACGCCAACATTTAACCATTTTAAGGTCATTATAGATATTTATTTATATTTTTTATGTGATTGATCATCATTAGCTCTTAAAGAGGACCTCCCATTTCCCCAACTATTGTCTATATGTTTTTTAATTTAGTCTTGTTGTGTCTTTGTTTGTTCTAAGGAAGATTTAACAACAATAAATTTGTATATATTTTTTACATTTTGGTGGTGTGCAGTTTAATCGCATAGGGACTGTGTGGGCCAGTCTAGGGCCCAGTACCTTGGTTACTATTTGAGATTGTTGTCCCTGTTTTTCTAGCACCCTGATATATTTTGAGGATTAATTTTTAGCTGTGCACACATTTGTCTCCCCGTTGGTTTTTGAAGATCTGGTAGATGATCTGCTTCATTGACTTCCGAAACGTTGGTACAAATATATTTATTTTCCCACAAATTCTTCCTCTTACCAAGATGTGTCAGGTGGGATGGGACGACAGGGATGCCAGCAGCAGTAATCAGAGCCCTTGTCTGGGGTAACAGTGGCAGCAGCAACAAGAGGCTTGGGCAAGACATCGTACTAGACTCAGCATACAGAGAACTGAACTGAGTCCCCTGTTCCCTTCCAGTTATACAACGGTGCTCTCATGCCACCCCTTACCTCAAGGTGCCCCCTTCCCTCTCAAGTTTTTCCAGACCCCACTCTTTTCAGAGCTCCTTCCAGGTTTCCTGATATACCCAGAGCCGGATTATAAGGAGAGCACAAGGGGTCTCCACCACTTGCCTTGTAAAGGGGATCTCTACCAACCTTTGGGTTATGTTCTGGTCCAGGAGGCTTTTCAGTCTTTGCTGGTCCTTTTCTGGTCCAGAAGCTATTGGCGGCATTTGGGCCATCCCCGCTCCTAGGCCATCCTTTGTCTTTGAAAACCTGCATCCAAAGCCACCACAGGGCAGGACGGAGAGTCTAGAGCAGCAAAGCCGCCGCCAGCAACGCTACAGTGATGTGTGCAGAGCTGTCACTGCACATAAGCCACCAAGCACAGCCGCTGGCAGCTCAATGCAGGGAACCAGCCGGGCGACTACACTACCCCCCACCCAGAATGGCAAAGGAGGAGTTCCCGAGCAGCACACACCCGCACAAGGGGGGCACAAGGGACTCAATCTGATGTTCCAGTAAGTAGGCGGGTGCCAGACAACCACCAATCAGTTACTTGGCTGGACTATTATTTTATACTGTATCTGGGGCCTCCACCAGATTTTGTGCCCAGGGGCCTCCACCACACTTAATCCGGCCCTGGATACACCCCTATGTCCTTTTTTCCAGTATGGGGTTCCAAACCTGCCCCCGTACAGAATAGAGCAATTTATTATATTATAACAGCAGGACATTATGAATACACATTTTCTAGAGTAGAGCACTTCGGTTAGGGTCACAGTTCTCACATGGAATTGCAAGATAAGGAAGTGGGAATATAAGTGGATGCAAAAATTAGATGTTACATTGTGCCCCTAATATCCAGGTCTGTGTTTTGACCCTCCTTCATCTGCTATCACTATAAGACCAGATCCACCTGCAAAGTACAAAGATAACTGGTGCACATCCACCTCCCCATTTATTTTTTATTATCCTGGACTGTCCCTTTAATAATCATAGCAGCATTTAAAAATTAACCAAAAACCCAAAGCGGCACGTCCCTTTCAAGCAGACCAAAACCAGGGGGGGGGGAGAAATCCTGGGTCCAGGGAGGTGGAGGGGCAGCAAAGTACCCTGTAGGGAGGAAGGCTGCAGGTGGACCCTAGTGGTTTGGTGGAAGATTTTGCCAATTTTTTTTTCTGCAGGTAGGGGGAGGGCTGCAGGTGATATGGACACAGATGAAGGGGTGTGGGGGAGCAGGATGTAGAGAGAACCCTACAAGCTGCTCAAGCAAAGGGGGGACTATTACAAGTATATAGCATGTGGAGGGAGTTGTAGGGAGCACATGATTTTGGAGCTCCAGCTCACCCTGAGAGAATCTTCAGGGGAACACCCGATGAGTCCTTCTGCCACAGTGTGGCAGCCATTAAAGAGGAACTATGGCCAGAAATGTCCATAGTCCATCTGAATTCATTCGTCACGACTAAACCATTGAAAAAAAAAACCCAGAACCCAGAAGACGTCACATGATGAAACGCGCGTTAGGCTTTTGCAGAGCCGCATTAGAGCGGCTGCAGCTTGAACTTGTCTCTCCCCGCAAACCCAGCAGGGAAACACGCCTCAGGACATTTAACACTGGACTTGGACTCTCATTCTGTTTTTGTTTTATTAAGTTATAATTTTAAGTAGTAGATGTAAACTTTCATAAAATAAAAACCCAGCTTTTAAACCAAAATCGGGATTACTCCACTACTGCCAGCTGTGGCATCCAGATTGAATTGGCTAATGGAAAGCAATATCTGGATAGAACAGTACACCATGCACCCTCATTGGCCCAGGGTAGGTTTTAAAAAAAACCCCGGGCCGCTGCGGTGTCTTTCTTATACCATTATATATTGGTATTTTAGAGGTGAACTAACATACAAAAAGGGACACACTTAGTAACAGTATATCTATGTTTATACATCGTGACTGGCCCTCAATATAGAAGACCAAAAAAGCCTCAGCAGAATAACCCTGCTAGAGACTGCCTATTGTTCTCACGCAAAAATAGGGACAAGCGCCACTACTATTCGGATATAGCACATGTATATATTCAACTACCATTAGCAACTATTTTTTGAGTCATACAAGTTGCAGCTTTCCCCCCTCGATACTCAGCGCTAATCTAAGTCTCATCTGTATAATGTAACAGCGGGGGAGCACGACACAGGCTACTCCACTGTGCATATCACTGCTGAAAATAAGAGCCGGCCGCTCGATACTCACCGCTTCCGGGATCCTTTTCTATCAGTTTTCTATACACCCACGGCCTTGGCAAACGTATAACTTCACTAGGCTTCCAATACCACTTCTATGGGGATGACACTCAGATATATCTCTCAGGCCCCAATCTCTCCTCTCTCCTATCTCGCCTCCCCAACTGCCTCTCAGCTATTTCTTCATTCATGTCATCTCGCTACCTCAAGCTAAACATGGACAAGACAGAACTGGTCATTTTCCCACCCTCTAACTCCCCTCCCCTCTCTAACACAATAACAGCAACTCCCCATCTCGGCGCCTGGGAGTCATTCTGGACTCTGCCCTCTCTTTCAAACCACATATTCACTCCCTGGCCACCACCTGTCACCTCCAACTTAAAAACATCTCCCGCATCCGTCCCTTCCTCTCACCTGACACCACTAAAATGCTAGTACACGCCCTGGTCATATCCCGACTGCACTACTGCAATATCCTTCTTTGTGGCTTACCAACTAACAGACTGGCACCCCTCCAATCTATTCTGAACTCCGCTGCTCGCCTCATCCATCTCTCGCTCCTCCAGTTCTGCGCCTCTCTGCCAATCCCTACACTGGCTGCCAGTCCCACAGCCAATCCTGTTCAAAACTCTAAATCTCGCCTACAAAGCTCTCTCCAACCTGGCCCCTCCCTACATCTCATCTCTAATCCAACAATATCAACCTAGACGCAGCCTCCGCTCTGCTGCCGACCTTCTCCTGTCCTCCACCCTGGTCACCTCCTCTCACGCCCGCCTCCAGGACTTCTCACGTGCAACTTCAATCTTCTGGAATGCCCTCCCGCACCCAATCCGCCACTCCACTCTCAAAACCTTCAAAGACGCCCTTAAAACTCACTTATGCAGACAAGCATATAATCTGGCCTAACCAATCTTCTAAAGGGCACAAAGCTCAATACTGACTGTTTGTGATCCTTCCCCCTCGTCCTTTAGACTGTAAGCTCCTCGGGGGCGGGGCTCTCTCCCCTATTGTATCTTGTACTCAGAATATCCATTGTCAACTGCATTTCAAATAGTATATGTACCGTATGTTTCTACCCTGTCTGTAATTACTACTTTGTAAAGCGCTACGGAAGATGATGGCGCTATATAAATAAACAATAATAAAAAATGATAATAATAATAGTGCGTACTGCCAGTGTTGGGCGTGGTGATAGGCTCGGCTGCCAGCTGCGCTGATAGACTGCTCATGCCCACGGGACTGCGAGCAGCCTATCAGCTCGACCGGCAATCGAGCCTATCAGCGCATTCGGCACCGGCCATGTACTGGTAAGCTGCTCCATGGTAGAAGAGGACCCCGATTCTTTCTTTCTGCAGTGCTATTCACAGCGTGGCTGCCTGGGTCGCACTGCCTGGCTGTTGCATTATAAAGAGGGGCTATGGGGGAGACCTACAAAGAACACTACATGGGGTAGAAGCCCATTGGATCTTCAGGCTGGGGGACTAGACAACCTAGTGGTCTGAATCCATTTAAAAGGCTGGTTATTGTTCTGAATCGGATATTGATTTGCCGATTTAGATACATGTTTTGGATGCCTGTATCTTCTTGTAAATTTATAATGACATGATGTTTATATAGAATCTTAAAATTTCTCATCGTGCATTATGTGATTGCAGCACACAATCCAACATTCTGTTGTCTTGTATATATTATTATTAGTAACTATTTATTAGGGCAGGTCCTCACTAAGTGGTGACCTGTCCTATTTTGAGAGGCGACCCGCCTCCAGGGGACGACAAATTATTGCTACAATTAATAGGAGGGGGTTTGGAGATCCCTGGTCCATCAAAATTGATACAGTGAAAGGAATTTTGGGGGATTAGGTCCAATCCCAAAGTGCAAACCGGACCCAGCTCTCCCACCACACCTCGCAGATATGTTTTAAAACATTATTCTATCTTTATTAAGCATCATAGTAAAAAAGGATCCAATCGGATCAATACATAGGATTGTTCCATAAGTATTTAAGACCTATCAAAGAACATACAAATATTGAGGCAATAATCTATACATAAAACAAATTCATCTTAAATTTTTTTCCAATAAATGGCGGCATTTCCTTTGACAATAGTTCTTATAGCAGCTCAGCTTATAGGAGCATTTCAAATCTTATTTATCTTACTGGTATGTCGATCAATGCAAGGGCAGACATGTTTCGCCAAGAATGGCTTCCTCAGTGTCAAAGAATATGTTTTCTGTATTCCTTATATCATCTTATCCATAGATATACTGCACTAAGATACAATAACACAGGATGATTTCTTTAGTGATTACAGTACATACGTTCAACATTCTGTTGATAACAATGCATATAGTGTTGGATTGTATCATGGTTAGCGTTGGTGTGTATGATATTATACTGTATTATGTTAACCAATATAATTCGATTAGTATGGATGAATAGACTAGAATGACCCACCTGATTTATACCAGTGCAGGTCCTAGGTTTTGCCCTGGGAGAGGTTACCCTAATGCATTCACAATTTGAGTTCTCTGATTCTGCTGCGTAGCCCTTTACGCAGAAATTCATAATTAGTGTCTTAATAATAGTTATTCTCAAAATTGGGTTAGGACAGGGCCACTTAGCAGCCCTATGATGTTATCTATATGAAAAAAAAACTGATAAAAGGTACCTCCGTGTTGATATTGCAAATGGATAGGTGTTGCTGCTTCTTTAGAAGAAATTGTGATTGTAATCAAAGCTAATTCTCTGTGTAGAGCCACGTTGGTTCCTGTATAATGCATTCATATTGCTGCCTTCATTTATAGTGAAAGATAGACTATAGGATACACCCGGTATGTGAGTGAATGATACCTTCAAAGCTGGCTTACCTCCGTGCGTCCGCAGTGGTGTCAGAGTGTGACAGCGCTGTCTAGTAATTTTGGGGAGCCCCAGAGTGCAGTAGTCCAAATATCTGCCTTTGTAGGCAGGCGACTTATAGGTATGCGCAATTTGCGTCTCTGGAAGATCCCTACTCCGGCTAGTGTTAGGGGCTCTGGCTGTGTTCGGGTGCGCGTCCACGCACTGTGGCACCCGGCGCGCGTCTCACAGTGTTGCTAGCAACGGAACACTGATATCGTCATTCCGATTTAGAGACCGGAAATGACGTTGCGCGTGCCGTCCTCCCCGTCACTCTGTCTGCCATATGCTGCCATCTTGCCGTAGACCGGCGGTGTTGGCAGCAGCAAACACATTAACCTATGTGTATTAGAAAAAATTGTGTGGTGTTAAGATCTTGCTTATATATGAACTGATTCAGGACTACTTTGTCCAAGTGAGATTATGATGTTATTGATGATTATCAAATGTCAGTATAGCTATAAGGGAGGCAACTGCGGGGTATTCGTCACGGTAATAGGTAGCAGCTAAGGGAAGGGAAAATATATATTGATAAGTATAAACAAAGCATTATATAAAGGTCTATATAAACGCTTATTTTCAGGGGAGTCCCCCCCATAATGCCATGTTGGTCACATGGAGATAGTATTATATATTATTAATTCTTTAATAGTTAATCCATTGAGCTAGGACATAGGTTGCACATGTGTCTGGCAAGCTGTATAAAAAAATAAAAGGGGGGGGGGAACTTCCTATGATTCATAGGGCTAGCAGCACAAGTGTTGTGTATTCTATATAATTACTCCAATGTAGTGTAAGAGAAATTATACATGTATGAGTCGGGAGCTATGTATTAAAGGGGAACCCTCTGTGTCTCCCAGGCTTGCCAGCCTGGATCCAGCTGATGGTGATTATGCCGAATATAGGGATGGCATCTGTATTTTTGTAATTTTCATAGCGGTATACAGAAGTCCTAAATTTATGTTAAAGCACACCATGAAATATCATATCAACGCTGTACATGACCGCGACACATGGTTATTTCGAGTAAGTTGCGAGATGGTCATAAGAAATGGTCATTGGCCACCATATTGATATTCATAGCATTAGATGGTGTTCGTGAATCATCTGCGTATTATACATTGGAGTATGATAACTGACTAGGGAATCTAATAAAGAAGTTCTAAGGAGGACTTAAGCCTCAATTATTGTTGTAAAGCAGTATCTATTTTAATATTAGATCCAAGCTCTTGATTGTGATGTCCAACTTTTGCAGGCAATAAGTAGTTTGTGACCAGGCTGGACTCTGGCCCTTATTGATATTGGACTATAACCGGATGGTTATTGGTCCCGGGTGAAGTGAGATGAGGATATCCAAAGATTTAGTAAAGCTCTATCATAGAAAAGGGGCAAAACTAATAGTTTCAATTAAGCCCGGAAACGTATGCGCTTGTAAATGGAATATTCAGCCTGTTTCCAATTTGAGCGTAATTTCTTCAAGGTTACCCCCTCGCGTTGACGGGTGTACTCTGTCCAAACCTTGAACCTTTAGGGTGGACGGGTTACTCCCGTGATATTGCATAAAGTGACGTCCAATGGGTGTCTGTTACCTGACCGTATACTATAATGATGTTTATAAACTCGCTTTTTCAGCGGACGGTTGGTCTTCCCAACGTAGAACCTCCCACATCCACAAGTTAGGAGGTATATAACGTGGCATGTATTGCAGTTTATAAAGTGCCTAATTTTGTGCTTCTCATTGTGGTTCCATGTGGTTTCAGCCCCTGGAAAGATATATTTGCACATGCTGCAATTACCGCAGCTAAAAGTGCCCCAAACTTTGCAACATTTTGTCTTTTGTTGTTCTATGAAATGACTGTGTACCAGTCTATCCCTCAGGTTATTGGGGCATTTGAAAATTATCTTTGGTTGGGGGGGCAGGAAAGTAGTTTTGAGGTAGGGGTCATTTAATAAGATGGGCCAGTTGGATTGCAAGATGTTCCATATGGATGCGTGTGCGTCTGTATATGTGAATACCAAAGCTGGACCCATATCCCTTTTTGTAATTTTGGACTCCTAGCCTTCTTGTAGGCAGCTTTGAGTATCGGTCGACTATACCCTCTGGCGTGTAGCCGGTGGGTGGGTGGGATGGGAACTGGTTGCCCTTAACATGGTATTCACCAATGTTTCTTTGCCATATAAAATGGTGCCAATTTGTCCCTCTCGATCCTTTTGTATCTCCAGGTCTAAGAATGTTACTTAAAGTGGCTTGTAAATTTAAGGTTTAATTCATTCTTGTTAAGAGCCCAGACGAAGTTCTCCAATTCCTCCCTCGGCCCCTTCCAGATGTCATCAATGTACCTGTGCCAGGCCGAGACATGGCACAGGTACTTGGCCATTTTGTCCTCAGCCCACAAAGTCTTCTCCCACCAGCCCAGGTACAGGTTGGCAAACGATGGGGCACATGTAGTCCCCATCGCTGTCCCCTGCACCTGGTGGTAAAGCTGTCCGTTGAAGAGGAACATGTTGTGGGTGAGGACGAAGTTGAGGAGCCGAAGGAGGAAGAGGTTGTGTTCGGACACATCCAATTTGTTCAGGAATGTCTCTACTGCTTTTAACCCTTTCTCATTAGGAATGCTTGAGTACAGAGCCTTCACATCCAGAGTGACCAGAAACGCCTCGGGGTCCACCCATAATCCATCAAGGACCCGTAGGATGTGGCCTGTGTCCTTGACGTATGAAGGCAGGCTCATGACCAGGGGTTGCAGATGTTGATCGACGTATTTGCTGGCGTTCTCTGTGAGCGCCCCCACTCCTGAGACAATGGATCGCTCTGGTGGCGACGCCATTGACTTGTGCACCTTCGGTAGGGCATAGAATGTTGGAATTATAGGGTTGGGGGACTCAAGGAACCCAGCCGTCTGTGCGTCAATGACACCCTGGTCATGAGCCTGTTTGATCATGTCGTGGTACTCCCCGGCGTCCCTGGTCAGTCTGGATGCGGGGGCCCTTTTGTACCATTCTGTATTGTTGAGGATCTGTAGGCACATGGCAATGTATTGATCCTTGGACATTACCACTATATTCCCCCCCTTGTCCGCCGGTTTTATAACTAAATTGTTATTAGACTCCAGATCTTGGATAGCCTTTTGGAATTCATGTTTAAAGCTGGATTGGTGTCTCCCTTTTTGTAGGAGTTTTTCTAATCCCGCCATCATAAAATTGACAAAAATGGCTACATTATGATTTTGATCAAGGGGTGCATAATATGTAGAGGGTTTTTTAAACTGAAGCGAAGGTTTATCCCTTGTGCAGAAACCTGCCACTTTCAGTGCCAAATCATGTACATCTTTCTCAATTTGTGATTCAGAAGGTATGGGTGGATCTAATGACACCTATTGGTCCCTCTTTATCCATGAATTGGTAACGGCATAGGATCTTTCTGGCGAAGAGGTGGATGTCTTTTGCCACGTCAAAGAGATCGAATCCTTTTGATGGGCAGAAATTTAAACCTAAACATAATAGTTCCTTTTGATCATTTGTTAAAGTGTAGTCAGTAAGATTAATAATGTCAGTCTGTGATTCCTTTTCCTCTACTGGTGACCAGTCTGTCTATTGAGGTAGTTCTTTCTAACGGTAGGGGAACAGTTTGGACTTCCTTGGTGGTTGAGGCAGGGGAGGAGGAAGGACAGGATTCCTTAATTCTCCTCGCCGTGCCTCATTCCTGCGTTTGTTTCGGCGAATGTTGCGCCGCATTCTAAAAAATCAAGTCTTGATCTATCATCATTACCCGCAACTTCGGGGGATGGGGGGGGTCCTCTGATCCATTTTACGTTTGTGAAGTTGTTGATGTTGTTCACCCTGTTGTTGTAAGAAAATCTCCCTTCTGGGAGGGCCCCTTGATGTGTCTCCCTGGGCTTGTGTTCTTCTGGGGGGAGGTTTCCTACCCCAGGTTTGTCTTGGGCATCTAGAGCTTCTTTCCCTTGAGGAAGAGGTGTCTGATGAGTCAGTATATCGGTCCGGTCGTTCCCGTCTCCCTCTTGTCCCCTGCTGTTCGGTTGGCCACATATAGGCTTCCTTATTTTTATAGGCTGTTTTATCTCTAAATAGTTTCTTTTCCTTCACTTGGATAATCTCTTTATTTAATTTCTCAATTGAGTCTTTAATGCCAGTATTCCTTTGTTGTTCATTTTTTTGTTCAACTCCTAATTCATCTATAATGGTCTTTATTTGGTTACTTATTAATTCTAGGTGTTGTGTATGTTGTGAGATGAGTAATTTAATTAACTTAACTTTATTAGATTCCCTAGGTCAGTTATCATACTCCAATGCATAATACGCAGATGATTCAGGAACACCATCTAACGGTATGAATATCAATATGGTGGCCAATGACCATTTCTTATGACAATCTCGCAACTTACTCGAAATAACCATGTATCGCGGTCATGTACAGCGTTGATATGATATTTCATGGTGTGCTTTAACATAATTTTAGGACTTCTGTATACCACTATGAAAATTACAAAAATACAGATGCCATCCCTATATTCGGCATAATCACCATCAGCCGGATCCAGGCTGGCAACCCTGGGAGACACAGAGGGTTTCCCTTTAATACATAGCTCCCGACTCATACATGTATAATTTCTCTTACACTACATTGGAGTAATTATATAGAATACACAACACTTGTGCTGCTAGCCCTATGAATCATAGGAAGTCCCCCCCCTTTTTTTTATACAGCTTGCCAGACACATATGTGCAACCTATGTCCTAGCTCAATGGATTAACTATTAAGGAATTAATATATAATAACACTATCTCCGTGTGACCAACTTTAGGCATTATGGGGGGGACTCCCCTGAAAATAAGCGTTTAGATAGACCTTTATCTATATAATGCTTTGTTTATACTTATCAATATATATTTTCCCTTCCCTTAGCTGCTACTTATTACTGTGACGAATACCCCGCAGTTGCCTCCCTTATAGCTATACTGACATTTGATAATCATCAATAACATCATAATCTCACTTGGACAAAGTAGTCCTGAATCAGTTCATATATAAGCAAGATCTTAACACCACATAATTTTTTCTAATACACATAGTTTAATGTGTTTGCTGCTGCCAACACGGCCGGTCTACGGCAAGATGGCAGCATATGGCAGACAGTGACAGTGCGTGGACGCTCACCTCAACACAGCCAGAGCCCCTAACACGAGCCGGAGTAGGGATCTTCCAGAGACGCAAATTGCGCACACCTATAAGTCGCCTGCCTACAAAGGCAGATATTTGGACTATGGCACTCTGGGGCTCCCCAAAATTACGGGACAGCGCTGTCACACTCTGACACCACTGCGGACGCACGGAGGTAAGCCAGCTTTGAAGGTATCATTCACTCACATAACGGGTGTATCCTATAGTCTATCTTTCACTATAAATGAAGGCAGCAATATGAATGCACAACTTTGCATTATACAGGAACCAACGTGGCTCTACACAGCGAATTAGCTTTGATTACAATCACAATTTCTACTAAAGAAGTAGCAACACCTATCCATTTGCAATATCAACACGAAGGTACCTTTTATCATTTTTTTTTTTTTCATATAGATAACATCATAAGGCTGCTAAGTGGCTCTGTCTTAACCCAATTTTGAGAATAACTATTACTAAGACACTAATTATGAATTTCTGCTTGAAGGGCTACGCAGCAGAATCATAGAGAACTCAAATTGTGAACGCATTAGGGGAACCTCTCCACCTAGGACCTGCTCTGGTATAAATCAGGCGGGCATTCTAGTCTATTCATCCATACTAATCGAATTATATTGGTTAACATAATACAGTATAATATCATACACACCAACGCTGACCATGATACAATCCAACACTATATGCATTGTTATCAACAGAATTTTGAACGTATGTACTGTTATCACTAGAGAAATCATCCTGTGTTATTGTATCTTAGTGCAGTATATCTATGGATAAGACGATAAAAGAATACTGAAAACATATTCTTTGACACGGAGGAAGCCATTCTTGGCGAAACATGTCTGCCCTTGCATTGATCGACATACCAGTAAGATAAATAAGATTTGAAATGCTCCTATAAGCTGAGCTGCTATAAGAACTATTGTCAAAGGAAATGCCGCCATTTATTGGAAAAAATGAATTTGTTTTATGTATAGATTATTGCCTCAATATTTGTATGTTCTTTGATATGTCTTAAATACTTATGGAACAATCCTTTGTATTGATCCGATTGGATCCTTTTTACTATGATGCTTAATAAAGATAGAATAATGTTTTAAAACATATCTGCGAGGTGTGGTGGGAGAGCTGGGTCCGGTTTGCACTTTGGGATTGGACCTAATCCCAAAAAATTCCTTTCACTATATTATTATTACCCCGTTCATATTTGCAATCATTTGCTCTCTTAACACTGATCTAGAGATGTATATAGGTTTTAATCATTTTGGAAATATATACTTACCTGCCTTGAGAGCGTCCTGCTGCGTTTTTCTGTCCCCCATGCTGTCGGACACAGTCCCACCACAGCTCTGTTGGGGACAGTACGAGTTGGCTGAAGGTGTCTTTGCTTTGGTTGAATGGTAGGAGCGCCTCCAGCCACACCTACTCAAACTTTAGCCTCTCGCACCACCGGATTGATGGATACGGTTTAATCAGTTTTGCTTTCTCTCTGGCGCCTTTCTTATTGGAGGGCTATAGGAGGGAGGAGTGGGTCAGGTGGGAAGCTCCATCTTTGGCCGCCTTTGCTCTCTGGTTTGCTGTGGCAGGATGATGTGGTTTCTGCACGAGATTGTCTTACTTGTAGCGATTCTATGACCAGTTCAACCGTTGCGGTTCTCACGAAAAGCTTGGGGAAAAGCATTTGGTTTTAAAGCGGACCAACAGTCAAAACTTACTTAAACCAGACTAACACAAAAAACAGTGCTCATATGTATCCCTACCCACGGCAATATAGATTGCTGCACATAAAAATACAACTCTGTGAAGTACTCACCTGTAGAGTTGATATTATATGCATACAGCACGTCCTGCTCCAGACATAGTCATAACGTGTGGGTAATCCTCCGCCTCCAGCGCCGTGCACTGCAGACATGTAGAAAACAAGCTCCTCCTGGCCCTACATAAGCCGAGGGACCTCCCACAAATCCCCAGCATTGAAAAGCAGTGAGAAAGAGAAGCCGGGAGAACCAACCACCCAGAAATTGGCAATAATATCAATGATAACAATCACCATACAGGGGATCCAGAACAAGGTGAACCAGGGTGGGGTGGAGCAGGACGTGCTGTATGCATATAATATCAACTCTACAGGTGAGTACTTCACAGAGTTGTATTATTCTAAGCATACGACACATCCTGCTCCAGACATAGTCATAACGTGTGGGACATCCAATAGCAGTGTCCATAAGTAGGGTGGGATCCTCGTGAAAAAAGGCACAGACAACAATAAAAGTGCTGTCACCTTAACCATGCTACCAAGAGCAACGAGAGCAATGCTCTAACCTCAGCCTTTGAATTCTTGTAAAGGCAGAACTGAACACAAGCAGCGGACTAGCCAGCTTGCTCAACAGAACCTAGTGCTGAAAGGCCCAAGCCAAGCACAAGTAGTAAGAGAGCAAAAACCAAGAGAGAAGAAGAATCTTCCCCTAACGAGTAGGCCAGAGTAACAGCCTAACCATGCTACTGGAAAAAAAGGGCAGCCATGGCAACCTTAGAGCTCTCCCCATCTGGGAATATGAACCCAGGTCTCAGGCGAGACCAGCAGGAATACTGAAAAACACCGCTAAAAAGGCTCAGCAAGAGCCGAGACGTTTACTTTAGGCTCAGAAGGACAAAAGCAACCGAGCAGGACCAAGGCAAAGGGCACCTACACCCGTGTTAGCAATCAGATCCGGTACATAAGGATGGAGAAACCTATAAGCCCCAAGGGGCATAATCACTACCAGGGACAAGAGACAGACCAGGAATCTCCAACACCTGATGAGGGATACAGATCCCTTTAGCTCAGAGTAAGCCAGACAATAGCCCAGAGACCGTAGGGTCCGGACTAAAGGAGAATAAGAACACCGCCTGGACCCAATTCGGCGTAAGGCGGAACACCCTCACCTCATGGTGTACAGATCTAATATATATATATATATATATATATAATGACTAGGACCGCTAACAGAGCCATCCTTTATGGCACACTTCTGACTGAAGCAACCGCCCCAGAAGAGCGATATGAGGGAAGGAACAGTTCAGACAAGAACCTGAATAAGACCCAAGGGAACCCTTAGCAGGGCATCCGGATAAGAAACCCCCCCAAAGGGGAGCGTAGAATTCCCTGGGGAATGCATCTGAGCAACCCCTGAGGAATGCTCAACACAGAAGATTGAACTAGACTTCTGCAGTAGGTGAACAGGGCGAGCCCTGAAACCTTCAGAGCACTGAGTTGGGGAGCCAACTTCAACCGTGCTATAATAATTTTAGGACCCAGGGATAGGGAACATCCGGCAGGAGAGAGAGCTAGTCCAAGCAAAGCAGACTAGAACAGCATACTCCAACATAGCCGGCAGAAAAGGGAGAAGAAGAGGAGGGAGCTAGGCCTAGCCCTCCAACAGAGAAAAGACACCCAGGGATACCCATCTCCAATAGGGTGAAAAGCAACCGACCAATCGCCTAAAAGGCCTGTAGGTAAGGGCGACGTAGTAAGGAGCCTGAATAGGCAGAACAGCCCTCTTGAGAGGGCATACAGTACGACTGTCTTCAGCAGAAAATCTGCAAACCACGCCCCGCTGGGCCACCCAGGGCCCCCAGCATAACGGTTCTCCCTTTCTACTGCAATCTTATGCAGAACCCCGCCTGGCAGGGTGAAAGAAGTTAAGACATATAGAATATAATGTCCTGACAGAAGCAATACTAGGCCCTCATGACCAAGGCCAGAGAGTCCTGGGACAATAACCCAGGACAGAGTCCCTGTAATAGCAAAGGGGCCCCACAGGGCCACACCAGTAGGGACTCAGTGAGATACTAGAATAGAACCTCCTGCCACGTTAGGGCAGCCAGCCAAGCTAATACCAATGAAGTGCAAGGGATGTAAACCCCCACTTAGAACCAAACCGGAACCTTCTTGAAGGGTCAACCTGTTCCGAGACCTTCACAGATAAAAAGGGACAAGCCACTATCCTCAGACTGACCGAGAGTCCCCAAAAAGGACAAGTCCTGAAGAGGAGTAGTCCAGCAAATTAGAGCCCACCAAAGGCTCAATGTGTCAACCAAAAAACCGTATGAAGATGGATCCCCTAAGGGAACCCCTTTAGGAACCACGGGGGATTTCAGAAGAAATAAGACCCCCCAGTCCATCTGCAAGACTTGGTACCCATGATGACCATCTACAGGGAGAAGAGAGAAGGAAGGAATGGTCCCAGACATCTTCCTTGAATTTACAACCTCAAAAGGAACCCCCGTAACAAGGGGGAGCGTACTGACCTAGTTCCAGGGGTGCTGGAACCCTGTCCAGGATAAGTAACCTAAGGTGTCGCAGGGCCCAAGGGCTCCTGAGAATAAGGGACAGCATCTGGGCTGCCACCAACAGGCCCACCAGCTGCAAGGTGAAGGTAGTGTGACATCAAAGAGGCCAAGGCCCTTTCCATAAGTCCACATTTAGCAGAAGGAAGGTTCTAACATGAACCAATCTAAATGCCACCCCGTAGGGGGATACCGAACCGGGGAACACTAAGTAAGTGATGTGCCTGAGCACCAATCCACAGGACTCCCCAGGGAGCCACAAGTCAATAGCCAACACGGCCTGATGCAAAAATAGGAAGCAGAGAAGGACAATAAAGTAGAACCTAGCGCGGACGCCACACGGGCACGTCCAAGACACCACTCCCATACTCGCCTTGGTGAGTCATCTGGGAGCAGGAGAGGAACCAAAAACAATACCCCAATGCGCAGAGTTGGACCTTCAACACTGGCTGGAAGTGGCCTAGGTGTCCTGAAGGCACAGGGGACTAAAAAGGGATTATAGATCCTCACAGGCATCAAGAGGTCCACTGGACAAGAGCGCCTGCGGCCCAACAGGTAGATACCATGTAGAAACTGCCTGTGAAGGTATAAATGATAGGCCCCAGAATGCCAACCCGGGTCAGACTGCTTCATCCCAGAGGGAAAAGGTAATATGGATGCAATCACAGGTCAAGGGCCAACCTGTAAGAGAGCCCAGACCCTACACGCCAAACTCGGCCTGCCTCAACTCCCGAAGGCAAAACAGGGACCAGAAGAACCCTGATAACCTTAGAAAAAGGACCGCCCAGCAGACTCCATTCTGCATCCGGGGGGACTACCTCCTGTAACAACCTGAAAGAAGCATGGCGCCCTGCGATAGGAGCCCAGTTCTGCGGCAGTCCACTCGCCCAACAAGGCGAGGGCGTCCCTTCACGCTTGTGCGGTTTCGGTAGATTTGGACTTCGCACAGCTGGAGGACCCAGGGCATTGCCTGCCCCCCCTGGGGCGGGTCTCCACTCCAAAAAGTTGGAAGCACACTTCTGGTTCGCGCTTGACACTAATGTAGGGAGGGGGAGGGGTGTCCCTGACCCTGGGAGGCCGAGACGGCCTTCTGCTCGAGGGTGCCCTACTCCTTTTTTCCAAAAGGTCCAACCGGGCCCCAAATAAGCGTCGTCTCTAAAGGGAAGGCCAGTAAGAGCCTTTTTAGTATCATTGTCAGCCCCCTACTGTCGCAGCCAAGCAGGCGGCGAATAGCCACCACAAGAACCGAGGTTCTAGCACACATTTTAACAGTGTCATCCATCGCTGAGAGAATAAACCTCACAAAAACTTCACAATCAGACAGTGCCTTAAAGACCTCCCAAGGGAGATCCTCCAGTTGGTGGTCAAGTATCTTCCTAAGAAGGGTCCTGGCGGTCACCGCAGTGACGGCCGCTGCACAGACCGGGCGCAGAGCCGTCCCTGCACACGAAAAGGCGTGGGAAGCCAGTCTGTCAATGCGCCGGTCCTCAGCATCCCGAAGGGTACGATGAGTAGAGGCTGTCATGAAGGGAGGGTTAGCAACCCCAATAATAGGTGCATCCACCTCGGGAGGGACTGACTAGCAGCCAACCACGTCAGGGGGAAAAGGGTACTTCCAATCCCAGACCCCCAGAACTCCTGTAAGATCACAAGGTGATTCCCATTCCTTAGATATAAGAGCCTGGAAATGATCCTGCTCCAGAAATTCCAAGCGCGGCGTCGCCGTGTGGAAACTCTCCCTCTTAGGCTTGGGAGACTCTCCCGGAGGAGAGATGGACAGTACTCCAAAGATCTTTATAAGTAATTTAGCAGTGTCACACCGGCCCCAGGTACCAGGGCCAGAATTATCACGGGTCCAAGGTATCTCGTCTGAGAACAGTCCACCTTTATCAGAAGGATCAAGGACCTGCATAGCAGCAGACTCTTCAGTTTCATTGGGAAACATAGAACCAGGAAGCGTCAGGGGCCGCTTCTTTCCAGCGCCCAAGCGCTCCGCCAACCAGGCATCACCTGCTCAGCCGTAGTTAGCCTGCGCGGCACCACCTGCTGGTCATCCCCGCTCAAGTGCGACTCATCAGGAGTGAGATTTAAACAAGGGGAGACAGGTGTATTGAAGCAAGGTGCAGCCACTGGTAAACCTGATTGCAGACCCGTGCTCTGTCAGCATCAGCATGGGGTGGTCCCCACGCAGTACACAGCCGGTCTTGTCCCCGCGGGACCCCGGACACATAATTCTGAGATGCCTCCATATGGTGATTATCAAAGCAATATGCCGGCAGGGATTTATGCTATAAGCGACCCTGGATGCCCCAACACCCGCTAGGAATGTGGGAGAATATAAAAGTGAACCCGTTTAAGATATATATCAGGCCGGGGGATGCCACCGGAATCTTAGCGTCTGAAAGACATAAGGAGAAGAATGGGTGTCAGAGCCATGCGCAGCTGGAAAAACATATAAAAGGAGTCACCCGCGAGGGCACTTAAAGACCAAGGGAGGAGGGGAACCGCCACCACGCGCGTGCGCGAAGATCAGCAAAATGGTGCCCAGCGAACCTCGAAGGGCGGGCTCGATGCTCGGCCGTGACGCAGAGCGCGCCAATTCAAGTCCCCGCCCACTCCGAAGAGCGCGAAGCTCTGAGGTAACGGCAAAGCAAGGATACAATCACACGCTTAAGGATTTGTAGAAAAACCGTTACGTCTAGTAAGGAAAAGGCGCCACAGCATCTAGACAACGCAGCAAACTGTGCATAAGACATATGGCGGTAGCCGAAAACCAAATAAAGAGCAAGCAGCGCAGCTCTGACATTTCAATGTTAATGAAGGGCAGAAATAAGACCATAAGCGTGATATACTGGTACACAGGGACCACCACACACATACCCCCCCCTTTCTTTTCCCACTAACTAGTTGGGGAATGAGGGAGGATGGTGACCCTTACACAGGGTCCAGCACTACCCGGGGTACGGGGCAATAATGCGGGAGGGGCATCCACTAGAGGCTCACTATCGGCCTAAACCGCCTACCCTATGGTGGGGGATTGCGGGGGGAGCATGGCTCCGTTAAGCACACAAGGTGCTGCCTACCTTCACCCGACCGACGCAGCCCAGGCTGGGAGGCATATTCTTCACAGAGAGGACGGGTGGAAATAGTCCCGCAGGGCCTCGGGCTGTAAAGCCCCGCTCGCCTGCGAGAGCGTGATACTTCATGTCTTTGCAGTTCCAGCACTGCAGAGAAATCTGGGGATTTGTGGGAGGTCCCTCGGCTTATGTAGGGCCGGGAGGAGCTTTTCTACATGTCTGCAGTGCACCACGCTGGAGGCGGAGGATTACCCACACATTATGACTGGAGCAGGACGTGCTGTATGCTTAGAATAAATAATGAACCTTTTTTCTAACGGCTACTGGGATGAATTTTAAAATTAAGATGGCCGCTCATGGGCTTGTAGGCCACCTGCAAACAGGAAGTGCTGCTGGGCTTCCTGTTACTGTGCATTGTCAGTTATGTTAGTTGGCAGAGGAAGCTCCAAAATGGCCGCTACCTTTATTTTACAACTGTGCCAGGCTGTTGGTCCAGTTTAAGTAAGAATAAGGGGCGGAGGCCTTGAAATGCGTCACCTTGGAATGTTGGGGCATTTAGATCATGATGTTTTTATCCAGTCACCTATAAAGCCTAGGAAATTTATGGGATCCTATTGTAGTGCTGGACCACTTTATTCTCCACTTGAACTCAGGATTAACCAGGATCCGGTCATATGGACACAGAGGATCGGGATTTACATGAGCAGTAACTTTTTGTGACCATAGTTCCTCTTTACACTATTCCATACACACTTGCCAAATTTGCAACTTATTCTGATATATCTCAGTTGACAACAGAGATGGGGGCTCTGGTATGTCTGATGAGCATGTTAAATTTGGGCTTTCAGAGACAGTCCACTCCCAGTAGAAGGGATTGCAGGGTCCACTGTGAAGCTAAACCCATCTAACAATATGCAGCATAGGAGAACTCAAACCCTAAAAGTTTCAGATTCAAATAATGTGGTCTTTATTCTTTGGGGCCATGACACCAGATGGGCAAAAAAAAGACGTTTTGTGCCTGCAGTCAACCAAGGGGAGGAGATGGGTTTGTAGATAAGATAAGCACTCAGAAAGGGATATAATAGGATGTTCGTTGCCCAACTCGCTAACTTGGCCTCCACTGCTATGTTCTCTTTGACCAAAAAGCAGACTTAAGGTTTTCCTTATTAGTGCTGAGCAGAGATTATTCTTAGAGGAGAAATACTAAAAGGGCAATAAAATAAACAAATAAAAAATGGATACATCAGTAATGGAATTGGAATAAAGGACTACTGACATAGGGACAGCATTCTTCAACCCACATTATGGAGACTGAGAGCAAACCTTGTCTTTGCTGCACCCACCGCAAGGAAGGACTGGTTGGCCAGCATTTATTGTTGGGGCACCACAGTCCCCACCACAGTGCTTTGGCCATTATTTGTCTCTGTATACATGTAATATAGAACGGAGGATAGTATACATGCAGGAGTGGCTCAGGTGTACAGTATACATGTACAATAGCATGGAAGAGTGGCTCAGGTGCACAGTATACATGCACAATAGCATGGAAGAGTGACCTAGATGCACATCATATATGTAAAATAGTATAAATTAGTGACCTATGTGCACAGTATGCATGTACAATAGCATGGAAGAGTAACCTAGGTGCACAGGAGACATGTACGATAGCATAAATGAGTGACCTAGATGCACAGTATAGATGTACAACAGCATACATTAGTGGCCTAGGTGCACAGTATAATTGTACAATAGCATGGAAGAGTCACCTAGGTGCACAGTTTACATGTACAATTGCACGGAAAAGTGACCTCGATGCACAGTATACATGTACAATAGCATAGATGAGTGGCCAAGATGCACAGTATACATGTACAATAGCATAAATTAGTGGCCTAGGTGCACAGTATACATGTACAATAGCATAGATGAGTGGCCAAGATGCACAGTATACATGTACAATAGCATAAATTAGTGGCCTAAGTGCACAGTATACATGTACAATATCATGTAAGAGAGACCTAGCTGAACAGTACACATGTACGATAACATAAAAGAGTGGCTTAAGTGCACAGTACACATGTACAATAGCATTGAAGAGTGGCCTAGGTGCACAGCATACATGTATGAAAGCATAAAAGATGTGGCCTAGCATTAAAGTTGTGGCCTATGTGCAAAGTATACATGTACAATAGCATAAATTAGTGGCCTAGGTGCATAGTATACATGTATGATAGCATAAAAGAGTGACCTAGGTGCACAGTATACATGTACGATAGCATAAAGGAGTGGCATAGGTGCACAGTATACATGTACAATTGCATGGAAGAGTGACCTAGATGCACATTATACATGTACAATAGCATAAATTAGTCGCCTAGGTGCATAGTATACATGTACGATAGCATAAAAGAGTGACCTAGGTGCACAGTGTACATGTACGATAGCATAAATTAGCGGCCTAGGTGCACAGTATATTGTACAACAGCATAAATTAGTGGCCTAGGTACACCGTATACACGTACAATAGCATGGAGGAATGGCCTAGGTCACTGTTTCTAAACCTATGGTCAGCAACGCGCGCCGACGGTGGGGAGCGGTCTGGCAGCTCTTCTATATTAACAATTGATGTCCTCTTTGAGGGTACTTGGCTTTAACGGCTTGTCACTAGGTGGTAAAAAGGTTGAGAACCACTGGGCTGGGCGCACAGCATACATAACATGTAGAATCATCTTCCAAGGCCGTCTGTCCAATAAAAAAGCACAGCTGGCTTTTGTACACCTTGTCTGTTTATGGACAACTCTACAGAATTTCAAGTAGGATTTCTAAATTATACAGAGAAGTACAAGAGGAGAAAAAAAAATATAAAAGTATTCTTATTTCTTAAATAATGTAATATTTAGTATTTCCAGAAAAAAATATATATTCAGAAAAAAAAACTTTGCCATGAGATGTTTTCGTAGTAGAACCTTTCTATCACCAAAGCTACACCCCTGTATGAAGTTTTGCATGACTGATTAGGTGCAATTCAAGAGAAAAACATTTCCCACATTCAGAACAAGAATATGGCCCTGACTTAACATGAGTTATTTCATGACTGATAAGGCTCGATTGCCATGCAAAACATTTGCCACATTTAGAACAAGAGTACGGCTTCTCTCCCGTGTGGACCCTTTCATGTCTGAGAAGGGCAGATTTCTGAGTAAAACGTTTCCCGCAATCAGAGCAAGAATACGGCCCTGACCCAGTATGAGACATTTCATGGCGGATCAGCCGGGAGCTATGAGAAAAACATTTTCCGCATTCAGAACAAGAATAAGGCCCCGTATGAGAGGTTTCATGAGTGATGAGGTTTGCTTTGAAAGAAAAACACCTCCCACATTCTGAACAGGAATACGGCTTCTCTCCTGTATGAACTCTTTCGTGCCTGATAAGGTGCGATTTCTGAGAAAAACACTTCCCGCATTCAGGACAAGAATACGGCTTCTCTCCCGTGTGAACTCTTTCATGTCTGGTAAGTTCCGATTTCTGAATAAAAGATTTCCCACATTCGGCACAAGAAAACGGCCCTGTATGAGATATTTCGTGACTGATGAGGTTTGATTTTTGAGAGAAACATTTTCCACACTTGGAACAGGAATATGGCTCCTCCCCCGTATGGATTCTTTCGTGTCTCATAAGGTGCGATTTCTGAGAAAAACTTTTCCCGCATGCAAAACACGAATACGGCTTCTCTCCCGTATGAACTCTTTCGTGTCGGAGAAGCTCTGATTTCTGAACAAAACATTTCTCACATCCAGAACAGGAATATTGCTTCTCCCCCATATGGAATCTTACATGTCTGGTGAGGGCCGATTTCCGAGAAAAATATTTTTTACAGTCGGAACAAAAAAATGGCCCTGAACCTTTGTGAGTTCTTTCGTGAATGAGAAGCTGTGATTTTCGAGAAAAACTTTTGCCACATTCGGAACATGAATGTGGCTTCTTAGATTTACGAGGCGTGTGATGGGTAAGGGAAACAGTGGGACACCTCGCGTGTGTAGAGGTGTTGGGTGACAGACATGCAGGGTGCAGTGCTAGAGAAATCGGAGCTCCTGCGGATGTGATGTCATCATCCTCTCTACTATGATCTGGAGAGATTTCAGTATGTCCCTCCTCATTATTTAAGCTGTACGTTCCATCTACAGAAAACAGAAATTAAAAAGGTCATGGGATATATTTCCTAACCAATCAGCAGCAATGCAACAAGGAACGCAGACATTTGGTAGTAGTGGTAGCTGACACAGTGCCTCTTCAATGTGTGCAATGTAGGCCGCTTTGGGGAAGATCTGCAACAATCTCCTCTGGCCTAATTAGATAGTCGCACTTCGAACCAAGAATAAATATCACATTTCAAATGTATTTTTTATTGTCATGCAAAACGAAAAATCTCTGGCAATAGGAAAGTAAAAAGATCATTAGAACCCCCTGTAAGGGGTATGGGAAATATATTTTATTTTTGATGCCCAGGCCCAAATTTCATTCCATTTTCTTCTGACAAAAGACCCACTTAAAGCGGATTCACCCTAAATAAGAGCCTATCTTATATCTCTCCCACACCCTGTACATACAAATTGCTCACATTAAAAATCATCTTACCTGCATCTACTGCATGTTATGAGCCTTTACACATCAAAAGATGGCGGCTCATGGAGCATCAGGCAGCCTGGAAACAGGAAGTGTTTTCTGACTGTGTCTCTCTGCATTCTGGGATTGCTGTCCTTTCCATGACCTCAGCTCTGCTCTGTCTGTGCAAAGCACATCTATAACCCTGCCCCTGTACTTTATACCGTTCGCCTCTCCTTAGTGATGTCAGTCATGTGATGCTTCTGAGTCAAGATGGCGGCCCCTGTATTCTAGAGTCCTGAACAGAGTTGCAGCCCAGTGGGGGAAATAATAAGTGACTAAAAATTAAAAATATATTAATTTTAGATGCTGGGGAATCGTTTTTTAAGGGTTTGGGCTTTTCATTAAATCATGCTGAAGGTCTGGTTTAACAAAAGCCCTTTCAGTAATAGGAAGGGCTATTTGTCTGAAGAAATAGTCCCTTGCCCAGGAGAGGTCCTCCTGCTGGTTTCCCTCACAAGACCGAATAGAACCAGCTAGAATCCTTGGTTTTGGAGCTGTGATGTAATCTGGTTAGGGGCTGCCTCTGGGGAGAGGGGGGGAGGAGTGAGAGACCTGAGCATAAAAGGGAGTCTTCAGGTCGGGCCGAGGGTCACTATCTGCGGGGAGGTCATGCTGGAAAGAATCGCAGGCTGTCCCACTCCTCCTTGGGTGGGCTCCTTCACTACACATGACCCAACTGTCTGAGGTAACCTGACTTATCAGTCATTTCTGTCCATAGTTCACACCTGTATTTCACTCTTCAGCCTTGTGTATGTACTATTCATTACCTGTATTATGTGCCTAGTGTGCGCTGACCGCATTAAAATACATAATTTAACTTGAGCTGTTCGTGTTCCTCGGTTAAAGCGGACCAAAACCCACATTTTTAACTTACATCCCCTGAATTTCTCCTCCCATGAAGAGAACCTTTTGCTAATTTTCACTGCTTTTGCTTCACTCTAATCCCAGGTAATGGCGCCTGTTTTAGCTGTAAAGCTCCGCCTCCTCCATTCATTGCCACTGTTATGTGTGGAAATGATGTCATTGCAACACCTATGCGATGACTGATCACCTGCCAGAGAGGGACAGCAAAATAAACAGTGTTCCAGGACTATTCGAAAAGCAAAAATATCAATTTCTTGGTATGCACCCTAAGAAGGGAGTATCGGCAGGGGCTATGGCCAAATGTATTTCACAAGTTCAGTGGGTTTTGGTCCGCTTTTGCAATTCCATGCAGAACTTTTCGGTAGCTTTTAGCGGTTGTCGAATTCAAAATTCCTAAGGCTTGAACACAACTCAGCGTGCCGCTCAGCCAATCAGCGCACTCGCTTTCGCCCGAGTCTTTGCCGTGGGAGCGGTATGCACTCTCTGTCACAGTGGGGAGCGCTACGCACTTGCAGTCACCCAGCTCCCTCCCCGCCAGCCACATTCCCCGCCCACCTTACAGCTGTGGCGTGCCTGCGCTTGCTCGCTTCAGAAGGGCCGGGCATGAGCATGGCTAGATGTGAGCGGGGATGCGGCAAATTCACCAGGAGAAGATGAGTGAAACTGGCGATTGGAGGGTGTGGGGGTCACACAATGGGTCATCCCAAATCACCAGCCAGCCAGCCTAGGAGTGAAACTCGGGACGGCCCCTGGAGTCTTTTAGACTCCAGTACCTCTGATGTTTCTCTTTGAATATAAGGAAACCCCTTGAAGACTCTGCCCCGTGTAATGACTAGGTGTTGAGGCCGAATCCATGTAATACAATGAGTGAAAGGCAATGCAGAGATTAAAGTCATACCTCAGTCAAAAACAAAAAACTATACTCACCTTCCATTCCACGTAGGCTATAGCTGCTAGTTCCTGTGATGATCGGGTGGGATGCACCATTATTTACCCTGCTGTAGTAAATTTTAAAAACAAAATGGCAGCTCTTCAGGCCAACAGGAAGTGCTGATGGGCTTCCTGTTACTGAGCATCGTCAGTTATGTCAGTTGGATACCAGGCAGCAGCATGGCTGAGATGCCTGGAGAGGAACCTCCAAAATGGATGCCACCTTTCTTTTCCCAACTGTGCCAGGCTGTTGGTCCGGTTGAAGTGGAAGTAGCCTGGTGGCTAAATGAGCCACCAGTGTATGAACGAACATACAAATCTAGAACGTTCATTACTCACCTAAGCCAATCTGCAGAGAATCGTTCTCCTCTTTATTCTTCAAAAAAATATTCTCCTCCTCGGTTCTCTCATTCCTCTCTATAGCGTCCTCGGGGTCTGTGGATAAAGATGGGAGTAGTGACTCCTTACTGAAATTTCTCAGCCATATCAAAGTGCGTTTGGGGCGTCTAACAGCGGGAATCTGTTACATAAAAGGTTATTACTCACCTGGGGCGCTGTGTAGAGGAAAATCCTCCACCTTAATCTTTACGAATACTTCTTCCTCTTGACTTTTTACATTTTCGAATCCGGGATCTGCCAATAAAGAGGATAGTGATGTATGAGAGTGTGGGAGGAATAGGGAAATGTTTCTATTTTGGAGGATATGTTTAGGGGTATTGGTCACCAATTGTATGAGCAATGCAAACCTGTGAGAATTTTTCCTCCGCACTTAAAGTGGACCAACGCCCTCCCGTGATCGGCCCGGGAATCTATAAGATTCCTGGACCGATCACCCCCCTGACTGCGGGGCACCCCGCTGTGTGAAACCCCTAAATCCCTACCTGATCCTCGATCCAGCGGTGCCCGCCGCCGCCTCCCGCGCATCCCTCTAGCAGGACGTGAACCCACGCCGGCCGTTTGTGAATGGCCGGCACGGGCGCGCGCCCTGTAAGAGTGACGCGCGGGAGGCGGCGGCGGGCGCGCTCTCTTGTCTGTCGCTGCCTCCCGCTTTTCCGTCGGTGGGGATTGGCAGCGGCGGTCACATGGGAGCGAGGAGAGGTGAGTTTTTCGGGGTTTCTAAGATAGTCAAAATCCTGGGTGTTGGCCTGGGATTTGAACCTGCAATCCGGTCGCAAGGCCGCTTCCTTACCGCTAGGCTATGACAGCATATATTATTTTCGAACTATAAGACACACTTATTCTTACACAGAAGTGGGGGGAAATGTCAATGCGTCTTATCAGGTGAATGTAGAAATAAAAAGAAAAAAAAAAAAAAAACTTACATTCCCTGCTCCCACGCCTTAGCAGCCTTCTCCCGGCGACATAAAAAAAAAAAAAAAAACACACACATTACCAGCTTTGGCTGCCCTGACCTGGTTCAGGTAACTGCGTGAGGCGTGGCCTGCGACTCCTGCTATTGTTCAATGATGCCAACAGAAGTAATAGGCCAGGTCTACCCAAAAGTCGGAACCGGCATTCTGGGAGCTTGAGGCAGTAGCAGCTACGGGGACAAAAGCTGAGGTGGCAGTGACGACCAGCAAAGGCAGCAGAAGTCAGTAATGTGCATGTGTGTCCATGAGATATGCGTGGGATCTGGGAAATGTGTTTGTTTTTTTTTTTGGAGGGGGCATGCTGCACACTGCCTGCAGTTGGGATGCCCCTCGCGCTGCCTGTAAGCAGGATGCCCCTCGCGCTGCCTGTAAGCAGGATGCCCCTCGCGCTGCCTGTAAGCAGGATGCCCCTCGCGCTGCCTGTAAGCAGGATGCCCCTCGCGCTGCCTGTAAGCAGGATGCCCCTCGCGCTGCCTGTAAGCAGGATGCCCCTCGCGCTGCCTGTAAGCAGGATGCCCCTCGCGCTGCCTGTAAGCAGGATGCCCCTCGCGCTGCCTGTAAGCAGGATGCCCCTCGCGCTGCCTGTAAGCAGGATGCCCCTCGCGCTGCCTGTAAGCAGGATGCCCCTCGCGCTGCCTGTAAGCAGGATGCCCCTCGCGCTGCCTGTAAGCAGGATGCCCCTCGCGCTGCCTGTAAGCAGGATGCCCCTCGCGCTGCCTGTAAGCAGGATGCCCCTCGCGCTGCCTGTAAGCAGGATGCCCCTCGCGCTGCCTGTAAGCAGGATGCCCCTCGCGCTGCCTGTAAGCAGGATGCCCCTCGCGCTGCCTGTAAGCAGGATGCCCCTCGCGCTGCCTGTAAGCAGGATGCCTCTCGCGCTGCCTGTAAGCAGGATGCCTCTCGCGCTGCCTGTAAGCAGGATGCCTCTCGCGCACTGCCTGTAAGCAGGATGCCTCTCGCGCACTGCCTGTAAGCAGGATGCCTCTCGCGCACTGCCTGTAAGCAGGATGCCTCTCGCGCACTGCCTGTAAGCAGGATGCCTCTTGCGCACTGCCTGTAAGCAGGATGCCTCTCGCGCACTGCCTGCAAGCAGGATGCCTCGCGCTGCCTGCAAGCAGGATGCCTCGCACTGCCTGCAATCAGGATGCCTCTCGCGCTGCCTGTAATCAGGATGCCTCTCGCGCTGCCTGTAATCAGGATGCCTCTCGCGCTGCCTGTAATCAGGATGCCTCTCGCGCTGCCTGTAATCAGGATGCCTATCGCACTGCCTGTAATCAGGATGCCTATCGCACTGCCTGTAATCAGGATGCCTCTCGCCCTGCCTGTAATCAGGATGCCTCTCGCGCTGCCTGTAATCAGGATACCTCGCACTGCCTGTAAGCAGGATGCCTCTCGCACTGCCTGTAAGCAGGATGCCTCTCGCGCACTGCCTGTAAGCAGGATGCCTCTTGCGCACTGCCTGTAAGCAGGATGCCTCTCGCGCACTGCCTGCAAGCAGGATGCCTCGCGCTGCCTGCAAGCAGGATGCCTCGCACTGCCTGCAATCAGGATGCCTCTCGCGCTGCCTGTAATCAGGATGCCTCTCGCGCTGCCTGTAATCAGGATGCCTCTCGCGCTGCCTGTAATCAGGATGCCTCTCGCGCTGCCTGTAATCAGGATGCCTATCGCACTGCCTGTAATCAGGATGCCTATCGCACTGCCTGTAATCAGGATGCCTCTCGCACTGCCTGTAATCAGGATGCCTCTCGCGCTGCCTGTAATCAGGATACCTCGCACTGCCTGTAAGCAGGATGCCTCTCGCACTGCCTGTAAGCAGGATGCCTCTCGCACTGCCTGTAAGCAGGATGCCTCTCGCACTGCCTGTAAGCAGGATGCCTCTCGCACTGCCTGTAAGCAGGATGCCTCTCGCACTGCCTGTAAGCAGGATGCCTCTCGCACTGCCTGTAAGCAGGATGCCTCTCGCACTGCCTGTAAGCAGGATGCCTCTCGCACTGCCTGTAAGCAGGATGCCTCTCGCGCTGCCTGTAATCAGGATGCCTCTCGCGCTGCCTGTAATCAGGATGCCTCTCGCACTGCCTGTAATCAGGATGCCTCTCGCACTGCCTGTAATCAGGATGCCTCTCGCACTGCCTGTAATCAGGATGCCTCTCGCACTGCCTGTAATCAGGATGCCTCTCGCGCTGCCTGTAATCAGGATACCTCGCACTGCCTGTAATCAGGATGCCTCTCGCACTGCCTGTAAGCAGGATGCCTCTCGCACTGCCTGTAAGCAGGATGCCTCTCGCACTGCCTGTAAGCAGGATGCCTCTCGCACTGCCTGTAAGCAGGATGCCTCTCGCACTGCTTGTAAGCAGGATGCCTCTCGCACTGCCTGTAAGCAGGATGCCTCTCGCACTGCCTGTAAGCAGGATGCCTCTCGCACTGCCTGTAAGCAGGATGCTTCTCGCACTGCCTGTAAGCAGGATACCTCGCACTGCCTGTAATCAGGATACCTCGCACTGCCTGTAATCAGGATACCTCGCACTGCCTGTAATCAGGATACCTCACACTGCCTGTAATGTAATGGTGTGATTGCGGGAATTCTGCACACTGTCTATAATAAGGTGATATGAGGGGATTTTAGCACACTATTTGGTTCAGAATATTTTTTTTTTCTAATTTTTCTCCTCCAAATCCTGTGTGCGTCTTATAGTGCGAAAAACTACTGTATATATATATATCTCCGTTGTATGCTAGTTTGTGAGCATTTAACTCATCTGTTACGTGAGCGCGGTGGGCTGCCTTAATTACAACACCCGAGGAGCAGTTGGGGAGCTTGGGTCAAGAGCATTTTAGCCGCGTCCAGGACGGAAATGGAACCTGCAACCCTCCAGTCACTTCCTTACCTCTAGGCCCTTAGACTTTAGGTTAGGTTTATTAGGTTTATTACTCACCTGAGATGATCTGTAGATCAATTTCCTCTTTATTATTTACAAACGCTTGCGTTTCCTCATTTTTTAGCATTCGCACAAAGGGGTCTTTAGGCTCTGTGAATAAAGGGTGAGGACATTAGAGTGTGCGTGTATGCAGCAAAGGTGGGCGGGGTGTCCATGGAGGTGTGTCTTAAAACATTATAAAGAAAGGAACCACTGGGGATAGTGGTAAAATGCTTGATCCTCAACAAGATAGATTCCTGTTTTTTTGGTCCACTGTAAACGCTATCTAATAAAGGCAGCCTTACCCTGTGGTGGGAGGAGCTTCCAGTCATCCATCATATATTTGTAGAGAGTTGTTCTATTCTTCTAATCTCTCCCAGAAACCTGGATGAAGGTTAAAGGACACGAGTTAGTACTGACCATAAATTATTTTGTGTGAAGTCATATGGAAGACACAGAAATCTCGTTATTGATGCTCAGCTTAACTTCATTATGGACACTGGTCCAAGCTGCTTCACCTGTGGAACATAACCCTGCCGCAAGCCAGTTCTTAAAGCTGAACAAACCCCGCAATTTTGACTAAGCCGGGTTCAGTTCCTTGCCCTGGGGCATCTGGATTTGGGGTGCCCCACCGGTTTTGCTTTTTAAAATATTGCTGTAAACATGAGAGGGTCGAAGCGGAATGGCCCAGCATGCCTACGGCAGCTGAATGGGGGACTTATTGCATGTGCAAACTGGGGTCCTATCGTCCATTTAAAGTGGACCAAAACCCAGTGGGGCCAGGTGTCGCTAGCTGTCCATTCAGAAAGGCCGGGCGCGGGTGTGCGCACAGCTAGAGGTGGGGAGGGATGTGGCTGCGGCGAGGGCTCTATGGGCAGGTAAGTGAAGCAGGGATCAGGGGGGTTTTGCACAGTGGGACATTCCAATGTGGGATGCCCCAAGAAGTGGAACTCAGACATCCCCCTGGAGTTTCCAGGGACGTTCAAGTTCCACTTCTTGGGGCATTTAAAGAGGAACTTTGAAAGCCTCTATCAGACTCCAGGGCTTCTGTAGTTCCACTTTAAATCCTCACAATTAAAGCGGACCAACACCCTCCACGACGAGGGTGTTGGTATCTGCCGGCGCCATTGCTATCTGACAGTCTGGGGGGGCATCCAGAATGCTGGAGCCCTCCCACACATAGCCCCCCAGGGTGCCCATAAACCTCACCTTAAAGAGGAAGGAGATTAAAAACTCCCCCAAACCTCACCAAATTGCCCCCACCTCTGGTTTTACCTTAGGACAAACTTTACTCACAGGGCCCTTCCAGGCGACCTTCCGACGGCCATCTTGCATCCCATCATGCACAGCGCGTGGCCCCCGATCTCACGCCTGCAGGCAGCGGCGACATCCAAACAGTAAGTACTTTTTATTTTAGGTCCGATGTTCCTCTTCAAAGTGGACCAAAACCCAGGGTTTTGATTATCCTGGAATTGGGTCCTTGCCCCCGGGGCAACCCGATCATAGATGCCCCGTTGTTTGAAACCCCGAGATTTCCCAAACAAACTCACATCTTCCTGGGCCTACGGCGCATTCGTGGCCTCTCGTCCAATCAGAGCGCTCGTATCTGCTCCTGCCCCTTTATACAAGCCTTTGTCTAAGGCGAGCGGATCTGAGCACGCTAGCGGCCGAATCCCTCGCTAACAGGGAGTGTGCATGCATGGCGCGGGCACGCACGCAGCTAGAGGGATAGCGGCGATACGGACTGTACTCATGCATTCGCCATTGGACCGGGAATGAAGGTGAGTTTTCGGGCGACCTGGGGGGGGGGTTCACAAAACGGTGCACCTCTGATCAAGGGTTGCCTGGGGGGGCAAGGTCCAAGACCCAGGATAGTGTAAGTCCTGGGTTTTGGTCTTAGAGTCTTTTAGACTCCACGGCCTCTGAAGTTCCGCTTTAAATGCCCCAAGAAGCAGAACTCTGATGGCCCTGGAGTCTAATCTAATAGTCTGGAGCCAATTAAAGTAAGGTTTACTGCAACCTGGGTGGTTACATGCAGGGGAGGTTCCTTTGGATGCCCCCCTCAGACTGTCAGATAGCAACAGTGCTGGCGGATACCAAACCCTCCTACTACCACATGATGACTTGACGAGTCTGACTAAATCTTTTACTGGAATGAGGAGAGGAGGGAGCGGAAGACCAGAGGAGGCCATGGCATTGTGCTGGAGGTAGCAGGAAATCACAGACTGTCTCCAGCCACGCCTCTTCCTGGCTGCTCTGCTTCACTACATATTCTGCTACTTACTACTCATCCATTTGGCTAAGGTGTAAGCTTGCCGGCAATCCTAATCAGGGAATGTGAGGAATAGGGCAAATATTATATGTCATTTTATTGCTGATGCCCGGCTTCCCCCTTTAAGATTCTCTGTTCTTAGCAAATGTCACCCTTTATTTCCCCCTGTAGCATTAAAGCGGACCTTCACTCTGAATAAGAGTCTATCTTATATGTTTCCCACCCCCTGTACATACAGATTGTCCACATTAAAAATCATCCTACCTGCATCTACTGCATGTTATGAGCCTTTAAAGTGGGCCAACACCCAGGGGTGATCGGCCCGGGAATCTATAAGATTCCCGGGCCGATCACCTCACACACCGCGGGACATCCGAGATCGGGATGTCCCGCGGGGTGTAACCCCCCCAAAACCCCGAAAAATCCTTACCTCTCCAGCCGCTGCTTCCGCCGCCGCCGCCTCTCTCGCGCTCCTCTAGACGTGCGCGCGCCCGCGCCGGCCGTCTCTGAATGGCCGGCGCGGGCGCGCACACGTCAAGAGTGACGCGCGGGAGGCGGCGGCGGGCGCGATCCCTTGTCCGTCGACGGACGTCACTTGTCCGTCGGCGGGCATTGGACAGCGCACTCACGTGGGAGCGTGGAGAGGTGAGTTTTCGGGGTGTTTGGGGGGGTTTCAGGTAGCGGGGCACCCCAAATCGGGGTGCCCCGGGGAAGTGGACTGTGGAGAATAGGCCAAATATTATATCGCAAATGTGAAGGAATGATTAGGAAACTCCACATATCTTCTTTATTATTTATGTTTTTATGTCAAGTCTAGAATCCCCCCTTCCAGCCCCCTGATTACAAATGGCCCAGGTATTTTAACGAGATGCGGAAGAGATGTTTGGCAGGGACGTGTGAAAGCTCTGATCAAACCCCCTGGGGTGTTTGATTCCTGCCTTTTGGTCACAAGCTAGGCTGCAGCCAGCATGCCTCCTGCTGTTGTATAACACCCCCAGCTGGGAAGTTGCCAGTGAGGCTACGTCTCAGGAAATCCCCTGCTGGGATTGTGTCAGAACTACATGTAACAGGGCAGACGCACGGCACCGATAGTTTATGGGCCGTATCGCGGACGCCATGTGTCCTAATGCCAAACCGGTTACAGAACCAGAACCGTCTCCCAAAGCCGGACCGGAGCATAGTATAAAACAGGTCTGGAAACCAGACAGAGACCGGTAAACAGAGAACTAAGGTTCTGGACTGGATTAAGACCCGGTCCCTGGACTTAACGCGTTCAGGTGCGCCTGGCCGATAGGTTGGTACCGCTCACAAGGCAGTGTGACCCCCCTGCTCCAAGTTATAGCTCCAAAAAGGGTTTTAGGGCAAAATCCCCCTCTAAAAAATGGGAGGTAACATCCCCTCCCACAATGGGGAGGGGAGATGGATAGCCTGGCAGCATAAATAGGATGGTCAAAAACCAGGCTGGCGTCACTCATCGGAAGGGGGTTGTGCGGCCGGCATATCCAGGGGTGTCCATCACCATCACCATAACCATAAGCTCTTGACACACCCCCTTGTAAGAGCTCCTCACCACGCTGCATGCTCAAGGTAAACTTTGCTTGTTATTGTCTCTGTGTATTGCATAGCTGTTGTAACCCACCTCAGAACCGCATAGTTATTTAATCTGTAATATTCCATACTTCTTTATAGTTAAATGCTTGTAAACTCTGCCTAGCATGCTTATAGCCATTAAAACGTATATTTAATTGAGCTGTCTTCTTGCCTTAAACCCGGAATTTGTGTGTCCAAAGGCGGTTTGCCTGGTTACCCTAATAATTAAAGGGTCGGACAAGGTTTTGGGGAACCCGGTGGGCGTGAGTGGCGGTCTCTGGTTAGTAGTGGGACCACGTGACGCCCCGGTTTCCTGACATGGACCATTACCCAGGACAGTCAAAATCCTGGGTGTTGGTCCACTTTAAACATCCAAGATGTAATGGAAGCCGTCATCTTATCAGGCAGCCTGCAAACAGGAAGTGCCTCCTGACTGTGCTGCTCTGCATTCTGGGACTGCTGACCGTTACCTGACCCCAGCTCTGCTCTGTCTGAGCAAAGCACAGCTATAACCCGCCCCCCTGTACCTTATCCCACTCTCCTCTCCTCAGTAAGTGTGATGCTTCTGAGTCAAGATGGCGGCGCCCGTATCCTAAATTCCTGAACAGAGTTGCAGCCCAGTGGGGGAAAGAATAATAAGTTAGTGACTAAAAACGTAAAATATATTAATTTTAGATGCTGGGGAACCGTTTTTTAAGAGTTTGGGCTTTTCATTAAATCACGTTGAAGGTCCGGTTTAAGGCTTTCTAGCCATAAACATGCACCGGACGTAATCTCCCCCAGGAAGGTGAATCAGCATCTGTGAGTTAAGCCAGTCTCAGATCACAGGTTCCCTGCTGATTCTCTCACACCTCTGGGCTGAGAAGATCCTGCTGAGACTGACGCTGAGGTGACCCCCTGGCTCCCTCACATCAAACACAAGCACCTCCGACAACTGGCACCAATACAAATTGAACCGTAGCCACTGTGTGTCCCAGCACCAAGCCAGACACAGAACCAGAACGGGCCCACAAAACCGCACGTAGAGGTACGATTCTTAGGGCCATGCGACCAGGGGAACCTAAAGAAATAAAGATCTTGGGTTCTGACCTATTTAGAGACTGCACCTTTGGGCTCATCGGATGCCAGCCCAGCCCAATCGTTTGGTGCCCTATCCAGAGCCATATGACCCCCCTGCCCAAAGTTATAACCCCTAAAGGGTTTTAAAGCAGGTTCCACAACAAAGGGAGGCAACAGTCCGCCCCACAAGTGAAAGAGTTCCGAGGAATAAAGGGGGATGACGCTGGACCAGGCTTTTGTCACTCCTCGAGGGTGGTCCCTCTGCAGTGTGCGGGAGGTGCCCAAACCATCTATAAGCACTTGACAGGGAATATTACATAATACACGACTTGCCCACTACGCTGAGGAAACAATAGGAACAGTTTATAATAGCTCCAGATGATGTTGCCCCATCCGCACAGCTCAGCATAGAATCAGCAGTCCTCTGGCCAATGGTGTTTGCACCTTCAGTTCAGGCTACAGACCCCCGAATGAGTTACCATCTTTATGCCAGTGAGAAGGAGGCTGGGACACTTTTCTAACTTATAGCCATTAAAGTGGACCAAAACCCATTGGGATCGGGCCACAAAGTCAAATGCAAAATCGTGATGCCCCGCTGTGTGAAACCCCCCAGATCGCCCGCTACACTTACCTTACTTCCCAGTCCAACGGTGCATGCGCAGGCTGTGGCTGCATCCCCGCTATCCCCCTAGCAGGGTGTGTGCCCGCAGCAGGCATTTGTGAATGGCCGGCACCGGCACACTCCCCGTTAGAGGGAAGCGGCGGATGCAGTTGCCAGCGCGCTCGGAGACGCTCTGCTAAGATGTTGCTCAGACGTGCATAGCTCAGCAGCTCCGAATGCGCCGACTGGATGAGCGGCCGCGGATGCGCCATAGGAACGCGGTGAGGTGAGTTGATCCGTGCGATCTGGGGGGTTTCACATTTGGAAAGGACCAAAACCCATGATAGTAAAAATCCTGGGTTTTGGTCCACTTTAAAGAGGAACATAGGTGTGGTTAAACCGGACCTTCACTCCCAAGTCGATGTTTAAATAATGATAAGTAAAAGCGCTCCCGCATGCATAGAGTGCTGAAGAAAGCTATAAAAATGTCTTCCTTTTTTTTTTCTGCCCCTTCCCGGGCTGGTGTGCCTACTTTCCTTGTAGCCGCTGCCATGTTGCTTGAGGAAGGAGACGTTCCCCCCTTCCCAGAACGCTCTTGTGCTCTTCTCAAGATCTCACGCATGTGCAGTTGGTTCAGTTCAGAGAGCCGACATCGCTCCCGAAGCTGTCATCAGAGCATTTGCAGACTGCTCATGAACGAGTGTTGCGTGTTTGTGGCCACGCCCACTGATCCCTCCCCCATCTCTTCCTCCGCACTTTCCCGGCTGCTTTCATTTCACAAGCATACAGCAGCCTCTGGGCGGAGCTTATTTGGCTGTCAGCCAATCGTTGACGGAGGAGGAGGAGAGCGCCGCTCAGAGGCAACAGCGCGCTTGTGACAGTTTTGAGTCGCGCAGACTGGGGGGGGGGGGGGTGAGGAGGGGAGAGAAGAGAATCTGTACGATTCCCGGCCCAATAAGCTCCCTCCCCGCGGGGCATCCGAAATCGGGATGCCCCGCTGTGTGAAACCCCCCCGGACACCCACAAACCTTACCTTCTCCCCGTTCCAACGGCGCATGCGCGGGCAGCCGCCTCTTGCGCGTCCCTCTAGCAGGGCGCGCACCCACGCCGGCCGTTTGTGAATGGCCGGCGCGGGCGCGCTCCCTGTAAGAGGGACGCACGAGAGGCGGCCTCAGCTTGTCCGTCGGTGGTGAGGTGAGTTTTTTGGGGCTTTCTGGGGGGTTTCACAGTGGACCAACACCCAGGATAGTGAAAATCCTGGGTGTTGGTCCACTTGAATCACTGAATCTGGATGCCCCGGGGGGAGGGGATGAGTCTTACAGACTCCAGGGCTGCTTTCGGACCATGTTAAAGTGAACCAATCACAAGGATTTTGACTATGTTGCCACGGGGGCAACTCAATGTAGGATACCACGCTGTGTGAAACCCCCCCAGACTGCCCACCCCACGCACCTTTCTGTAGCACGTGCGCTCGTCCAATCAGCTCTTTTTGCCACGCATACTAACGCAATTTTGGACTGCGCAACAGCATAGGAAGCGACAACGGCCGCATCCCCGGCTCCCCTATGGAATGTGCCCGGCCCATCTGAATGGCTGGGCTCGGGGGTGTGCACAGCTGCAGGGATGCGCCACTGCCAACGATCATGGCAAGTGACCATCTGAAAGGTAAGGGGTTTACAGGTCATCCTGAATTGGGATGACCCAGAGGCAGCTTGTCCTGTTGTCTTTTAGTAATGGGGTCCCCTTCAAAGTGGACCAACACCCAGGATTTTGACTATCCTGGGTTTTGGTCCACTTCGGTGGGGCACCCCGATCGGGGGTGTCCCGCTCTCTGAAACCCCCCAGAAACCCCAAAAAACTCACCTCTCCCTGCTCCCACGTGACCGCGACGTCCAATCCCCGCCGACGTCCAAGCGGGTGACAGTGGCGTCCAAGACAGCGCGTCACTCTCGGCGTGCGTGCGCCCGCGCTGGCCATTCACAGACGCGCGCACGTCTAGAGGGGCGCGCGGGAGGCGGTGGTGGATCAGGTAAGGAGTTTGGGTTTTTTTGGGGGGGTTTCACCCCGCGGGACATCCCGATCTCGGATGTCCCGCAGTGAGTGAGGTGATGGGCCCGGGAATCTGATCACCCCTGGGTGTTGGTCCACTTTAAAGTGGACCAAAACCCACTGCCATTCCCAGGCTGATCGATTCCTTCCCTCCCAGGGCTTCCAAAATCGTGATGCCCCGCTGTGTGAAACTCCCCAGGTGGCCCCATTCACTTACCTTGTTCCCGGGTTCAACGGCACATGCGCGAGCCGCATCCCCACTATCAGGGCATTTATGGATGGTCGGCGTGGGCACGCTCCCTGTTAGAGGGTAGCGGGGGGATGCGGCCACCAGTGCTGGCCTTACACGAAGGCTTAGACTATGTGATGTCAGCAGCTCCGAGTGTGCTGATTGGACGAGCAGCCGCACATGCGCCGTAGAACTGGAAAGAGGTGAGTTAAATTTGCCAATCTGGGGGTTTCACACAGCAGGGCATCACTGATCGGGGGGAAAGGTCCAGAACCCAGGATAATCTAAATCCTGGGTTTTGGTCCACTCTAAATACTGGACTTCCTCTTTAAAGCAGAACAAAACCCCAGGGTGGCCACTGGACTTACACTGGGGCATATGGGATGCACTTCTGCGTGATACCCCCCACCACACAACTCACCTGCATCCTGGCTCCCACCAAACAAATCTGATTGGACAAGGCAACGCAGCACCAGGTGAGTTTCTATAGGCGATCGGGGAGGGTTTCACAGAGCGGGGCATCCCAAATCGGGGTGCCCGGGGGGCAAGAAACAAAACCAAGGAAAGAAAAAATACTGGGTTTTGTTCAGCTTTAAGTTGTTATTTTTCCCCATGTCCTTTACAAACACATTCAGAGTCCCAATTCAGGGCCTGACAGGGTATCCCCCAGTTCTTCAACAGGCCAGTCCAACAAACACAATCTCTTCCTCCCTATAATATAATATTAATAAACAGCTGCACCGCCCCCCATTGGCCACCCACGCGCTGAGGCTCCTCCCCCGCGGGTCTAGCTGTAGGGAAGGGTTTAGGTTCCTGGCAGTGAGGGAGGGGTTCATTTGCAGTGTAGGAGCCATGGTTACTACATATTCTGCTACTTACTACTCATCCATTTGGCTAAGGTGTAAGCTTGCCGGCAATCCTAATCAGGGAATGTGAGGAATAGGGCAAATATTATATGTCATTTTATTGCTGATGCCCGGCTTCCCCCTTTAAGATTCTCTGTTCTTAGCAAATGTCACCCTTTATTTCCCCCTGTAGCATTTGACTATCCTGGGTATTGGTCCACTTCCCCCCAAAACTGTGTGAAACCCCCCAGAAACCCCCCAAAACTCACCTCTCGCCGCCACGGACAAGCTGATTGACAGCGACGGACAAGCAGCTTGCCCGTCGGCGCCTCCCGCGCGTCACTCTTGACGTGTGCGCGCCCGCGCCGGCCATTCAGAGACGGCGGGCGCGCGCACGTCTAGAGGAGCGCGAGTGAGACGGCGGCGGCGGAAGCAGCGGCTAGAGAGGTAAGGTTTTTCGTGGGTTTTTGGGGGGTTTACACCCCGCGGGACATCCCGATCTCGGATGTCCCGCGGTGTGTGAGGTGATCGGCCGATCACCCCTGGGTGTTGGTCCACTTTAAGCCGGACCTTCAGCGTGATTTAATGAAAAGCCCAAACTCTTAAAAAACGGTTCCCCAGCATCTAAAATTAATATATTTTACATTTTTAGTCACTAACTTATTATTCTTTCCCCCACTGGGCGAAATCGGGATGCCCCGCTGTGTGAAACCCCCCCCAGACACCCACAAACCTTACCTTCTCCCCGTTCCAACGGCGCATGCGCGGGCAGCCGCCTCTCGTGCGTCCCTCTAGCAGGGCGCGCACCCACGTCGGCCGTTTGTGAATGGCCGGCGCGGGCGCGCTCCCTGTAAGAGGGACGCACGAGAGGCGGCCTCAGCTTGTCCGTCGGTGGTGAGGTGAGTTTTTTTGGGCTTTCTGGGGGGTTTCACAGTGGACCAACACCCAGGATAGTGAAAATCCTGGGTGTTGGTCCACTTGAATCACTGAATCTGGATGCCCCGGGGGGAGGGGATGAGTCTTACAGACTCCAGGGCTGCTTTTGGACCACATTAAAGTGAACCAATCAAAAGGATTTTGACTGTTGCCACGGTTGCAACTCAATGTAGGATGCCACGCTGTGTGAAACCCCCCCCCCAGACTGCCCACCCCACGCACCTTTCTGTAGCACGTGCTCTCGTCCAATCAGCTCTTTTTGCCACGCATACTAATGCGATTTTGGACTGCGCAACAGCATAGGAAGCGACAACGGCCGCATCCCCGGCTCCCCTATGGAATGTGCCCGGCCCATCTGAATGGCTGGGCTCGGGGGTGTGCACAGCTGCAGGGATGCGCCACTGCCAACGATCATGGCAAGTGACCAACTGAAAGGTAAGGGGTTTACAGGTCATCCTGAATTGGGATGACCCAGAGGCAGCTGGTCCTGGAGTCTTTTAGTAATGGGGTCCCCTTTAAAGTGGACCAAAACCCACTGCGATTCTCAGGCTGATCGATTCCCTCCCCCGGGGCTTCCAAAATCGCGATGCCCCGCTGTGTGAAACCCCCCAGGTCTACCTTGTTCCCCGGTTCAATGGAGCATGGGTGAGCAGCATCCCCGCTATCCCCCTAGCAGGGCACGTACCCGCGTCAGGTATTTATGGATGGTCGGCGTGGGCACGCTCCCTGTTACAGGGTAGCGGGCGATGCGGCCACCAGTGCTGGCCTTACACTATGTGACGTCAGCAGCTCCGAGTGTGCTGATTGGATGAGCAGCCGCACATGCGCCGTAGAACTGGAAAGAGGCGAGTTAAAATCATCAATCTGGGGGTTTCACACAGCAAGGCATCACCGATCGGGGAGGCCCTGGGGGAAAGTTCCAGAACCCAGGATAATCTAAATCCTGGGTTTTGGTCCACTTTAAATACTAGACTTCCTCTTTAAAGCAGAACAAAACCCCAGTGTGGCCACTGGACTTACACTGGGGCATATGGGATGCACTTCTGCGTGATACCCCCCACCACACAACTCACCTGCATCCTGGCTCCCAACAAACAAATCTGATTAGACAAGGCAACGCAGCACCAGGACCAGGTGAGTTTCTATGGGCGATCGGGGAGGGCTTCACAGAGCGGGGCATCCCGAATCGGGGTGCCCGGGGGGCAAGGAACAAAACAAGGAAATAAATGATACTGGGTTTTGTTCAGCTTTAAGTTGTTATTTTTCCCCATGTCCTTTACAAACACATTCAGAGTCCCAATTCAGGGCCTGACAGGGTATCCCCCAGTTCTTCAACAGGCCAGTCCAACAAACACAATCTCTTCATCCCTATAATATAATGTTAATAAACAGCTGCACCGCCCCCCATTGGCCACCCACGCGCTGAGGCTCCTCCCCCGCGGCTCTAGCTGTAGGGAAGGGTTTAGGTTCCTGGCAGTGAGGGAGGGGTTCATTTGCAGTGTAGGAGCCATAGTTACTGAGAGGAAGTGGTTAAAATCCCGTACAGCCGGGTCTCACCTCACGAGAGACGCCAACAGCCTTCCATCTCCGCAAACACGAGCGGTACTTCCGCCTTCCGGTCGTGGAGACGCCTACTTCCGCTCTGCGCTCGTCCACCCTCCTTCGCCATATTGTCGCAGCTTGGTTTTGTGAGTGTCGTAGTTTGCCGTCGGCCATTTTGTTGTAGCCCCGAGGACAAAGGCGGCCATTTTCTTGTAGCCCCATGGAAAAAAGGATTATAATATCCGCCGCTGCCTAACAGATGGTTCCGCTACTGTCAAACTGAGGTGACAATACTTTTTTTGTGGAGCACGTCCATTGCGCTTAAAGTGGACCAACACCCAGGATTTTCACTATCCTGGGTTTTGGTCCACTTCGGTGGGGCACCCCGATTGGGCCGATCAGATCCCTCCCCGCGGGGCATCCGAAATCGGGATGTCCCGCTGTGTGAAACCCCCCAGAACTCCCGGAAACACTCACCTCACCCCGCTCGTACGCGGGCGCTCGTCCAATCAGAGTGCTCAGAGCCGCTGTGGTATGCACGTACAAGCGGCGTCCAACCACAGCGGCTCTGAGCGCTGGAGGCCGCGTCTCGCGCTTCCCTCTAACATGGAGCGCCCGCGCCGGCCATTCACAAACGGCCGACGCGGGTGCACACCCTGCTAGAGGGAAGTGCGAGACACGCCCCGCGCATGCGCCTTTGGAACGGGGTTAAGGTAAGGTTTGTGGGCTTCCTGGGGGGTTTCACCCCGCGGGACATCCCGATTTCGGATGCCCCGCGGGGAGGGATCTAATCGGCCCGGGAATCTTATAGATTCCCTGGCCGATCCCCCCTGGGTGTTGGTCCACTTTAAATCCTGGGTTTTGGGTGCCCTGCTGTGTGAAACCCCCCAGATCGCCCCATACACTTACCTTCTCTCCCAGATGCACAAGCTGCAGCTGCATCCCCGCTATCCCTCTAGCAGGGCGCGTACCCACGTCAAGCATTTGTAAATGGCCGGTGCAGGCACGCTCCCTGTTAGAGGGTAGCGGGGGATGCGCCCTTCAGCGCACGCGGAGCTGGTCGCCTTAGACGAAGTCTTGGACAAAGGGACGTCAGCGGGTCCCAGTGCGCTGATTGGATGAGCGTCCGCTTATGTGCTGTAGGACTGGGAAGAGGTGAGTTTGTTTTGGCAGCCTGGGGGGGTTTCATACAGAGGGGCATCCCTAATTGTGGGACAGGAACCAAAACCCAAGATAGTCAAAAATCTCAGTTTTTCGGTCCACTTTAAAGTAGACCAAAACTCAGCGCAATCAGCCTGGGAATCAGTAAGATTCCCGGACCAATCTATTCCCCCCCCCCCCCCCCCCCCCCACAGGGCATCCAAAATCGTGATGTCCCTCTTTGTTAAATTGGATCAAAAGCCATTATTTTGATTATCCAGGGTTTTGGTCCACTCCCACGGGATGCCCCGCTACTTGAAACCCCCCAGATCGCCTCACCACGGTCCTACGGTGCGTGTGCAGGCCGCTTGTCCAATCAGTGGGCTCGGAACCGCTGAGCTATGCACGTCTTAGTGCCGTCTTAGCAGACCGGCTCCGAGTGCGCTGGCAGCTGCATCCCCCGCTTCCCTCTAACAGGGAGTGTGCCCGTGCTGGCCATTCACTAGTGTGAAGCGCGAGATGCGTATCGCGCATGCGCCGTTGGACCGGGATTAAGGTAAGTGTATGGGGCGACCTGGGGGGTTTCACACAGCTGGATGCCCCACGGGGAGGAATTGGATCAGCCCGGGAATCTATAAGAATCCCGGGCTGATCCAGCTGGGTTTTGATCCACTTTAAACCCCCCAGGTCACCCCATACACTTACCTTCTTTTCCGGTCCAATGGCACATGAGCAAGCCTCGGCCGCAATCCCTCTAGCAGAGCGCCTGCCTACGCCAGGCATTTGTGAATGGCCGACGTGGGCACGCTCCTTGTTAGAGGGAAGCAGGGGATGAGGCCGTCAGCGCGCTCAGAGCCGGTCGCCTTAGAAGAAGGCTTGGACGAAGGGATGTCAGCGGATCTGAGCGTGCTGATTGGATGAGTGGCCGCGCATGCACCGTAGGACCAGGAAGAGGTCGGGCAAGAACCAAAACGCAGGATAGTCAAAATTCTGGGTTTCGATACACTTTAAAGTGGACCAAAACCCAGCGCGATCAGCCTGGGAATCTATAAGATTCCCGGACCAATCGATTTTCTCCCCCCCGGGGCATCCAAAATAGTGATGCCCCACTTTGTTAAAACCCCCAGGTTGGCCCATACACTTAACTTCTTTTCTGGTCTAACGGCGCATGAGTGAGCCACGGCCGCATCCCCGCTATCCCTCTAGCAGGGCGCGTGCCCGGCGTTTGTGAATAGCCAGCCCAGGCATGCTCCCTGTTAGAGGGTAGCGAAGGATACGGCCGTCAGCGCGCTCTGAGCCGCTCGCCTTAGACAAAGGGACGTCAGCGGATCCGAGCACGCTGATTGGATGAGTGGCCGCGCATGCCCGGGAAGAGGAGGGTTTGTTTCGGCAACCTGGGGGGTTTCACACAGTGGGTCAAGCAGGAGAGTCAAAATCCTGGGTTTTGGTCCACTTTAAGATCAGGTGTCCAGAAAATCACATGGAACAGTCGTTACTGTTGATGGGAGCAGGGGTAGCAACTGGGGTAACTGTCCTCAGGTTATTTTTTAGGGCATTTCTGAAGCCACCCATTTTTGCCCAGAGACCCAGTAGTCAGGAGACCCTTAAAAACAGATTCCCCCGGGATCACCTACTGCCCACCCCGGGGTTGGCCAGAGTGGGCAGTAGGGGATTGCACCATAGAGTGTAAAGTGGAGTAGTGAGGCCTCCTGCAACAAGGGGGCACCATAACATTCAAGAAGAGCTGTGACTGTGGGGAACCAGGGTATGAGGCCCTAGAGAATTCCTAGAAAGTAACTTACAGGTGACGACCTTGAAATATCTCTCACTATGAATAATACTCACCATGAGCAGAGAGGTGAAGGGGATTCTGGGAGTGTTATGTGACATTTTCTCCCCTCTTTATTTCCAGGACACCGCACCATTATCAGGTATATACACCAGAGATCTCCCCGCCCTCTTTATTCCCAGGATTCCACACAGGAAGTCACACTGCACCATTATCAGGTATATACACCAGAGATCTCCCCCCCCTCTTTATTCCCAGGATTCCACACAGGAAGTTACACCACACCATTATCAGGTATATACACCAGAGATCTCCCCGCCCTTTTTATTCCCAGGATTCCACACAGGAAGTCACACTGCACCATTATCAGGTATATACACCAGAGATCTCCCCCCCCTCTTTATTCCCAGGATTCCACACAGGAAGTTACACCACACCATTATCAGGTATATACACCAGAGATCTCCCCGCCCTTTTTATTCCCAGGATTCCACACAGGAAGTTACACCGCACCATTATCAGGTATATACACCAGAGATCTCCCCGCCCTCTTTATTCCCAGGATTCCACACAGGAAGTCACACCGCACCATTATCAGGTATATACACCAGAGATCTCCCCGCCCTCTTTATTCCCAGGATTCCACACAGGAAGTTACACCACACCATTATCAGGTATATACACCAGAGATCTCCCCGCCCTTTTTATTCCCAGGATTCCACACAGGAAGTTACACCACACCATTATCAGGTATATACACCAGAGATCTCCCCGCCCTTTTTATTCCCAGGATTCCGCACAGGAAGTCACACCGCACCATTATCAGGTATATACACCAGAGATCTCCCCGCCCTCTTTATTCCCAGGATTCCACACAGGAAGTCACACCGCACCATTATCAGGTATATACACCAGAGATCCCCCCCCCTCTTTATTCCCAGGATTCCACACAGGAAGTTACACCACACCATTATCAGGTATATACACCAGAGATCTCCCCGCCCTCTTTATTCCCAGGATTCCACACAGGAAGTCACACCGCACCATTATCAGGTATATACACCAGAGATCTCCCCCCCCCCCCCTTTATTCCCAGGATTCCACACAGGAAGTTACACCACACCATTATCAGGTATATACACCAGAGATCTCCCCGCCCTCTTTATTCCCAGGATTCCACACAGGAAGTCACACCGCACCATTATCAGGTATATACACCAGAGATCTCCCCGCCCTCTTTATTCCCAGGATTCCTTTCGGAAACTAAGATGATCTAAATCCATGGTTAAATTTTAAGTTTTGTGTTGATATTTCAAGGGATCCCAGAGTGAATCTCACTTCTTTTCATTAGACAGAGATAGAGGCAAAGGTTGTCATGGTCGGGTCATATAGGGATTGGCGGAGGTTATTATAAGGACATTAAGGTGGAGACATCCAGTTGCTCTGTGATACCAAAAAGATCTTTGCTGGATGATGAAAATGGAGCAGGGGGAGAACTAATAGATGTGAGGAGTAATGAGAAGTATAAGAAGGAGGAAAGCTGTTCAGAGCTTGGTACATGCAAGAAGTATTAATAGTATATATAAATTATATCATGGATGGGGTTGGACATTTTTCAGCATAGCAAGGTTGCAGTGTTAGATGGGAGTCTGGTGAGGACTGTCATTGACAGGGCCTTAAACTGGTGATGTGCGGTCTATTATTGCTCCATGTCCACTGCTCACCCTGTGAGCCATCTGCTGTTGCGTTTGTGTATGTGCGTTGTATTTTTACAGGACTGGAGAGATAGCTACTCCCACCTGCAGCACAGGAAGTACTAGGGGTGTGAATTGGCAAGAACCTGGCGATACGATACGTATGGCGATAAGATATATCCTGATTCTGTCTCAAAAACGGGATATTGCGATTTTTTTTTTTAAACCATAACCAGCCCGCGACCAGCTTTGGGGGGCTTGTAGAACAGGGCACAGGGGGCCAGCTTTGGTGGCCCCTGGCCCTGCAGGCTAAAAGCCGGCATAGCCTATGGCCACGGGCTCTTCTGCCCCCCCTGGAATTTGGGGAGGCAGGTAATGGGGGACTCGGGGTTAATGGCAAGTCACCCGCTAGCCGCAGGTGACTTGCCAGACCCAGAGCCTTGTGAACTGGTATATGGTTCTCATGGATCCCTTTTCAGTTCCCAAAGGGTTAACTGTGAAAAAAAAACACCACCACACAGAGAAAATGTCTTTATTAAAAGAAAAAAATGTGTTTTTTCTTTACTCACCTCCGATTGCCAGCTCCTGTGTCCCTCGCCGGTTCGATGACAAATGCGGTGATCGCCTGGCCAGAGGAGGGGAGAGGCAGGTCAGAGGATCTCCTGCCCCCTCCTCCTCCTCTGCTCACCGCATTTGACAGCTGAGCCACTGCAAGCCGGGGGGGGGGGGATCAGAGGCCCCCCGGGTGAAGAGGAGAGCCAACTGGATCGAACGGGGGGTCAGGTGAGTGTTTTTTTCAGAAATTTTTAGAAAAAAATCTATTCTAGTATTGTCGAATAAAATATCGAGATACTTGACAGAATCGATTTTTTTCTGACATCCCTAGGAAGTACACAGAAGTTTAAAAGGACTCCTCCCACTTAATCCCTCAGTGCCAGGCAGGAGGTTGAATAGGTTTTGCTCTAGGGCGATGGGGAGGTTGGTTCCTGCTCAGCATTTCCCTCAAGGCAGAGGGGGCCATTGTTTTCACAGATACTGTGTCTTGCAAGAGGGGGGGTGGTGGGATGGTACCTCTCTTATGCCTGCTCTCCCTCATTACCATCCAATGCTCCTGATGCCCAAGGTAGAGGCTGCTGCGCGCTGATGGCATCGTAGCGTGTACATGTGGCTCTCCAGATCGCTGCCCTCCTATCCTCACCTGGAGGAAATAGGAAAGGAGGAGAGGGGTGCCACCTACACACCCTCCCAACTCATCCTCTTCATAAATGAGGACGGTGTGTGTAACCGCGAGGCTGCTGTTGTCATGAAGCCGGGGGAGGGGGGATCGAGTCCCCCGACCAGCAAACTCAGGTAGGACTGATTTGTTTGATGAATTCTTCTTATTAATTTAGGTCAGCTGTGTCAGTTAGTGCCTTAGGATTGCTTATTTTGCCTTATTCTGTTGGGGGTTTTAGACTAGACCTATAAAGAAAGAAAAAGGGTAATACTGCCTCTAGGCTCCATGGGTGCCATAATGTTCTTTTAACCTCCTATAAGAAACCATTATGTCACACGTATACATCTAAGCTTGTTAATAATGAGAGTGCTTCCCTTAGAAAGCTTATGTTAGAATTTCAGGAGGAGGTTAAGGCTATTAGGGATACTATTCCCTTGTCAGGGTCTGCTTACCCTCATCCTGCCACTTCTGCAGGAGATTCAGGATTTGCCTTCTTCTGCTTACTCTGGACCTATGGCCACATTACCCTGAATCTGCCTGATCTTGTCTGATCTCGGAAGCTAAGCAGGGTCAGGCCTGGTCAGTACATGGAGGGAATTTTAATTTTTCCGCTGATTGGTTGCCTTGGTCTCCTTAGTCAGGTACACCTAGAAAGTACCTATAAAGAGGATAGAACATTCTCTTCAGGTTAAGAGTTACGCTGAATTAAGGTCTTCTACTAGACCTTGGTTCCTTTACACAGTTCTATGGTGACCTTGATTGAGGGTCAATGGAAAGATCCAGACAAGAGTCCTCTGTCAGCCAAATGCAGATATCCCTTTAAGGATGTAGAAATCCAAGAAGCCAAGAACTGTGAAGATCTTAAGATAGATATGTTAGAGCCAAGTGTTTACCTGTCCGCACTAATCAGAGTATCAAAACATCCTTGCGAAAACACAGACTAACAAGCTTAGGGGCCCGCGCCTCATATGCCTTGCAGTGGCATATTGCAGCTTGCTGTGGTCAGCGAAACTTAAGGTCCAGTTAAGGGTTAACTCAGAGGTTCTCAGTAGTAGTGGTCTATTAAGCAACTGCTGTGCAGCCCTGGCCTTCCAACCTCCCATTGGTCAGAAGTCACATAAAGCTGTTCGGGCTTCAGCACACACTGCCTGTGATGTCTTGCTTGTGGTATGCTATACTGTTGGTTTATTTCCTGCTGACCGGATTAGTTTGCCTTGCATCTCGACTACGCTTTTGCCTGACCCTTTAGATACTGCGACTCTCTGATTTACGGCTTCGACCTTTGGCTTTCCCTAGCCTTCGGCTTTGTTTACTCCTTCTGTCAAGACACTGGTAGGACTGATAATCTGTTGCAGACCCGACTATCCCTGACTTCCCCTGTGTATTGTTAGTTTTGCCCTGTTGTACATCAGCCTTTGCACCTCAGGCCTTAAGTCCTGAGGGCAACCATGTTCGGGTAGGTGTGTAATGTCTCCCGGCAAACGGGGGCTTGTCTATAGGTGAAGACGGCGATGTTAGATTGGGTTGGGGGGCATTACAACATATGTCGGTAGCGTATGTTGAAGGTTCGTCCCTGCTCTTGATGATTCTGGGGCTCTTAAAGTGGACCAACACCCGATGCTGATCGGCCCGAGAATCTATAAGATTCCCGGGCCGATCAGCATCGGGCCTGCGGGGCACCCCGATCGGGGGTGTGCTGTGTGAAACCCCCCAGAAAGCCCCGAAATCCCTACCTGCTCCTCAATCCAGCGGCGCATCCCTCTAGCAAGGCACGCACCCGCGCCAGCCGATTGTGGCCGGCGCGCTCCCTGTAAGAGTGACGCGGCGGCAGGCGCGCTCGCTTGTCCGGCGGCGGGGATCGGCTGCAGCGGTCACGTGGGAGCGGAGACAGGTGAGTTTTTGGGGCTTTCTGGGGGGTTTCACAGTGGACCAAAAGTGGGTGTTGGTCCACTTTAAAGATGCCCTATATAAAAAGGTTGATATCTCCTTGAAGGTAAAGGGGCAACATTGGATTCCTGATGCCTTGCCCTTTTTATCAAAAGACCTGTGACATAGGTAAGAAAAAGCCTGTCCAGGAAGGATAATTAGCACTTCTTTGTGAGATAAGCAAGTCCTGGCTCAGATCACAGACTCCCTGCTGATTTCAGAAGTTCTTTTGGTTTTTCCAATTTGATCCAAAAGAGCAGGGTAATCCCTGCTTCCTCTGCTCAGTAAGTCTTCCCCAGGGCCTAATTCTCAGAGAAGGAACCTGCTGTCTTAGGGTTCATCAAAAAACTCAAGCTTTAAAGTTAGCCGTGTGGCTTTATTCCTCATTCATGGTGTATGGTACCAAATGACAGTTCAGTCAGGTATGGCACCAAATGACAGTCAGGTGACCAATGGAAACCATTCAGGTTTGATGCACAAACCCGCTGAGTATTTTGCATTGGCCACTGGCAGTCACGTGATTGCCAACCAATCGTGAAGTTAGGAAGTGGTTAACCACAAAGAGCAAGTACACAAAAGCCGGTTACCTGCTACAGGGAATGTACACCCAAAGGCTTCTTAAAAAATCTTTGTTTGTTACAAGATCACCAAAATATAACACAATGACCGACATATACATTAAAATCCAGGCTGAGGAAGTGGTTATTATATGGGTAAAGGATGGCTTTAAGGGTAGCCTTTGGTAGGTTGTTAACTATCATCCACTGATTCTAGAAACACCTAATAGAGTGAATATTCTAGAATTCCTTTCCTTGAATGAGTAAATGGTCTAGCTTGGAGCACGCTCAAGTTCCAGGTATCAGCACTGTGTGCTTACTTTGATTTTCCCTTTCATCCAATAGTCTTATCAAGAGATTTCTTAAGGCTGTTCGGAGATTGTCTATAACCAAGACCCTTAGAGTGGCCCTTTGGGACCTGAACTTAGTATTCTCACAAGATTATTTTGACCACTTCAGGAAGCATTCCTTAGGTATTTACCCTGGAAGATCTGATACGCTACCCTCAGATCTGTCTTTTGGAAGTAAGGTCCTGTCGGCTGTGGTCCCCCCTCCTAAATGTATTTCTCTGAAAATCTCTCCAGCTGTCAGAGGAGTCCCATGAAAGCTAGAGTTACTCTTACCCGTAACAATGTTTTCATGGTTTCTCTATGACGGGCCAATAGACGCACCCACTGTTGTCCTGGTAAGTCATCTGTAAGAACTGAGGGATTGAGTCCTTTTAAACTTCTGTGTACTTCCTGCAGGTGGAAGTGGATATCTCTCCAGCCCATCATAGAGGAGGCATGAAAACATCATTACCAGTAAGAGCTAGCTTATGTGTCTTTCCCCTGGGCCCTCGTGCTTCCTGCTCTAATGCAGGGTTGTTTGTATTTTGTGTATATGTTCCCAGCCTGTGCCCCTGCTCTTCTTTCCCAAGCTAGTGACAATTGCTATGTCCTCAAGAAGAATTAGCTGCCTGGCTTAGTCTCCCCAATACCCAGTCTTAAACCAGTAAATTCCTAAACTGCCCTCAAGCCCCCTCTACCTCCTATGTTAATGCACTTTTTTTGTCTGGATATGGTAGCAAAGCTGACAGCGTGTTTTTTTTTTTGTAGGTTCCTTGGTGGCTGCTGTGCTCCCTCCTGGCCATAACCTGCTCCCTTTAAAGCGGACCTTTAGCATGATTTAATGAAAAGCCCAAAACCTTAAAAAACTATTCCCCAGTATCACTGAACAATACTTAAGCCCTATTGCTGTCAGTCTAATTTGCTATCCCCTGTATCAAGTAGCAATTGAACTAGAGTTCTGATTTGAACATTGCTATTGTTGCATTTCCTACAGCCTTGCAACACACAAGGAGGAACACCACAGAAGAAGACATCACATCAGATTCTCCTGCAGTAAACCGGATTTTTCGAGATCTCTATCTCAATAGTCACGGTCACAGTGCAGATCCATCATCTATTTCAGCTAAACCACGGGTGTGCATCCCTGATGACTCTTATCCCCCATTCTACAGATCAGAAAGAGAAATTAACACGCTGTCAGAAAAAACACACATGGGTGAAGCCGTATTCTTGTTTAAAATGTTGGAAAATGTTCCTGATAAAACAGATTATATCTCAAATGAAGATGTTTATTCAGCAGATAAGCCAGATTCTTGTTCTAAATGTGGGAAATGTTTTCCATAGAAAAAGCGATCTTATCACGCACGAAAGAGTTCACGCAGAGAAGCCATATTCTTGTTCTGGATGTGGTAAATGTTTTTGGACTAAATCAAATCTTAATCAGCATAAAATAATTCACACAGGGGTGAAGCCACATTCTTGTTCTGAATGCGGGAAATGTTTTTATAAGAAAAAAGACGCACTGTGGAACCGGGATAAGGTGAGTTGGCTGCGGCGATCTGGGGGGTTTCACTCAGCGGGGTGCCCACGGGGAAAGGACCAAAACCCAGGATAGTCAAAGTCCTGAGTTTTGGTCCACTTTAAGGCAACTGTAGGCTATCTGGGGGGCTCACACAGTGGGGCACGCCAAACTAATGGGATGCCCCTACAGGAAGCAGAGCAACAACCATTTTAGACCCCACAGTGAAGCTCAGGCATCTTTGGTGGGAGCACTGAATGGCGTCACTGTGCAAGACCAGCAGAGAGATGGTTAACCACCCTTCTTCCCACCCTTTGCTCCCCTGCCATCTGCTCCCCTCATTTTCCTGCACTTCGCTCCCCTCAATTGCCCTCACCTTCCCGGCCTCTGCTCACCATATCTTACCTCTCTCTGCTACACTCACCTTCCCGTCCTTTGCTCCCCTACCCACTCTTTGCTCCCCTCATCTTCTTGCCGTTCCCTCCCCTAACCTTCCCGTTCTCTTTTCATGTTTCCACCTTTTGCTCCCCTCATCTTCCAGCTCTTTAACACCCTCCCCTTCCTGCTCCCTCATCTTCCTGCCCTGTGCCGCCCTCTGCATTCCTCATCTTCCTGCCCTGTGCCGCCCTCTGCATCCCTCATCTTCCTGCCCTGTGCCGCCCTCTGCATCCCTCATCTTCCTGCCCTGTGCCGCCCTCTGCATTCCTCATCTTCCTGCCCTGTGCCGCCCTCTGCATCCCTCATCTTCCTGCCCTGTGCCGCCCTCTGCATTCCTCATCTTCCTGCCCTGTGCATCCCTCTGCTCCCCTCATCTTCCTGCCCTGTGCTGCCCTCTGCATCCCTCATCTTCCTGCCCTGTGCCGCCCTCTGCATCCCTCATCTTCCTGCCCTGTGCCGCCCTCTGCATTCCTCATCTTCCTGCCCTGTGCATCCCTCATCTTCCTGCCCTGTGCCGCCCTGTGCATCCCTCATCTATCTGCCCTGTGCATCCCTCATCTTCCTGCCCTGTGCCGCCCTCTGCATCCCTCATCTTCCTGCCCTGTGCATCCCTCATCTTCCTGCCCTGTGCAGCCCTCTGCTCCCCTCATCTTCCTGCCCTGTGCCGCCCTCTGCATCCCTCATCTTCCTGCCCTGTGCCGCCCTCTGCTCCCCTCATCTTCCTGCCCTGTGCCGCCCTCTGCTCCCCTCATCTTCCTGCCCTGTGCCGCCCTCTGCTCCCCTCATCTTCCTGCCCTGTGCCGCACTCTGCTCCCCTCATCTTCCTGTCCTGTGCCGCCCTGTGCATCCCTCATCTTCCTGCCCTGTGCCGCACTCTGCTCCCCTCATCTTCCTGTCCTGTGCCGCCCTGTGCATCCCTCATCTTCCTGCCCTGTGCCGCACTCTGCATCCCTCATCTTCCTGCCCTGTGCATCCCTCATCTTCCTGCCCTGTGCCGCACTCTGCTCCCCTCATCTTCCTGCCCTGTGCCGCCCTCTGCTCCCCTCATCTTCCTGTCCTGTGCCGCCCTATGCATCCCTCATCTTCCTGCCCTGTGCATCCCTCATCTTCCTGCCCTGTGCCGCACTCTGCTCCCCTCATCTTCCTGCCCTGTGCATCCCTCATCTTCCTGCCCTGTGCCGCCCTCTGCTCCCCTCATCTTCCTGCCCTGTGCCGCCCTCTGCATCCCTCATCTTCCTGCCCTGTGCCGCACTCTGCATCCCTCATCTTCCTGCCCTGTGCCGCCCTCTGCTCCCCTCATCTTCCTGCCCTGTGCCGCCCTCTGCTCCCCTCATCTTCCTGCCCTGTGCCGCCCTCTGCTCCCCTCATCTTCCTGCCCTGTGCCGCACTCTGCTCCCCTCATCTTCCTGCCCTGTGCCGCCCTCTGCATCCCTCATCTTCCTGCCCTGTGCCGCCCTCTGCATCCCTCATCTTCCTGCCCTGTGCATCCCTCATCTTCCTGCCCTGTGCCGCACTCTGCTCCCCTCATCTTCCTGTCCTGTGCCGCCCTATGCATCCCTCATCTTCCTGCCCTGTGCATCCCTCATCTTCCTGCCCTGTGCCGCACTCTGCTCCCCTCATCTTCCTGCCCTGTGCATCCCTCATCTTCCTGCCCTGTGCCGCCCTCTGCTCCCCTCATCTTCCTGCCCTGTGCCGCCCTCTGCATCCCTCATCTTCCTGCCCTGTGCCGCCCTCTGCATCCCTCATCTTCCTGCCCTGTGCCGCCCTCTGCATCCCTCATCTTCCTGCCCTGTGCCGCCCTCTGCTCCCCTCATCTTCCTGCCCTGTGCCGCCCTCTGCTCCCCTCATCTTCCTGCCCTGTGCCGCACTCTGCATCCCTCATCTTCCTGCCCTGTGCCGCCCTCTGCTCTCATCTTCCTGCCCTGTGCCGCCCTCTGCTCCCCTCATCTTCCTGCCCTGTGCCGCACTCTGCATCCCTCATCTTCCTGCCCTGTGCCGCCCTCTGCTCCCCTCATCTTCCTGCCCTGTGCCGCCCTCTGCTCCCCTCATCTTCCTGCCCTGTGCCGCACTCTGCATCCCTCATCTTCCTGCCCTGTGCCGCCCTCTGCTCTCATCTTCCTGCCCTGTGCCGCCCTCTGCTCCCCTCATCTTCCTGCCCTGTGCCGCCCTCTGCATCCCTCATCTTCCTGCCCTGTGCCGCCCTCTGCATCCCTCATCTTCCTGCCCTGTGCATCCCTCATCTTCCTGCCCTGTGCCGCCCTCTGCATACCTCATCTTCCTGCCCTGTGCCGCCCTCTGCTCCCCTCACGTTCCTGCCCTGTGCCGCCCTCTGCTCCCCTCATCTTCCCTCCCCCTGTTCTCTTCTTCCTGCCCTCTGCTCCCCTCATCTTTCAGCAATTTGCCAACCTCTACTCCCCTCACTTTCCCTCCCTTCATCTTCCTTTTTCTCCCCTCATCTTCCCGCCCTCTCCTCCCCTCAAACGCAAACCGCAGCATGTAAGAGGGGGCGTGTCAGTGTTGGTTGACGTCACTGCCCGTCCCTCCCGTGGAGCGGCCGCCATTTTCTGCCAGCTGCTCACCCCCACAGACTTAGCTTCCCAGAGTTAATAATAACACGGGAGAGAAAATACTTATAAGATAATACGATTATTTGCGATGCATCAGAGAAGTTAGTATCGAAATTACCGCGGAGAAAGAGATGCTGGGCTACGACAAGATGGCCGCCGCTCCCCCGCAGTGAGGACAGTATTGGCGGCAGATATTCGAGCGATCGGGAGTCGTCCAGCCGGGTCTGCAGTGAGGTGAGAGTGGCGGAAAGAAGCTGCTAAGAGTGCGGTGGCTGTGTGTGAGTGATGCATGCCGGGACTGTAGACTTTAACTCTTCCTATGCCCGGGCACTAGTATCATACCTCCCAACTTTTAAAAGCAAGAAAGAGGGACAAATGTGGCAGTTTTGTTACCATTAAGCCACGCCCCCACCTAAGAATTACATAATGATAATATAACTGGTACGCCCACGCGCACACAATAGTGTGAGAAGAGGGAGAAAGACAAGAGAAAGGAGAAAATGGAGGAAGAAAGAATGTGAGAGGAAAAAAAGGAGAAAGTTAGGAGGTTGGGAAGAAGAGTAAAGAAAGAAAAGGAGAGAAAAAAAGGTGAGAAATAGAGAGAAGGGAAAATAAAAAGAAGGAAGTGAGTGAAGCAAGGAAGAGAGGGAAAACAGAAGTGGGGGAGGTAATGAAAAAAGAGAGAAAGAATGTATAGCAATAGTGAGTGAAAGAAAAGAGGAAGAGGGGAAAGAAAGAGGAGAGGGGGAGCGAGAAATAAATAAATAAAGAGAGAGAGAGTAAAGAGACGGGAAGAAGACAGGATGGAAAGAGGAGAGGAGGATTGCAGTAAGAAAAGAAACGGGGGAAGGGAAGGAAGTGAGAACTGAAGAAAGGAAGAGAGAGATAAGCAAGGACAGGGAATAAGAAAGAGGAGGGGGAGTAAAAGAACAAAAGGAAGGAAGAAGGCAGTGAGGGAGAAAGAGAGTGAAAGGTGGAAAGGGAAGAATGTAAGAAAGAAAGAAAAGGTGAGAAAAAAAGAAGGTAACAAATAGAGAGAAGGGAAAATAAGAAGGAAGTGAGTGAAGCAAGGAAGAGAGGGGAAGTGAGTGGGGGAGGTAATGAAAAAAGAGAGAGAGAGAATGTATAGCAATAGTGAGTGAAAGAAAAGAGAAGGGGAGGAAGAAGGGAAAGAAAGAGGGGAGGGGGAGCGAGAAAGAAATAAAGAGACGGGAAGAAGACAGGATGGAAAGAGGGGAGGAGGATTGCAGTAAGAAAAGAAACGGAGAGAAGGAAGTGAGAACTGAAGAAAAGGAGAGAGAGAAGAGCAAGTGCAGGGAATAAGAAAGAGGACGGAGGGAGTGAAAGAACAAAGGGAAGGAAGAAGGCAGTAGGGGAGTGAGGGAGAAAGAGTGAAAGGTGGAAAGGGAAGAATGTAAGGAAGAAAGAAAAGGTGAGAAAAAGAGAGGATGGAAGGAAGGAGAGAGTGGGAGAAGAAAAAAGAGAGAGGAAATGCAGAAAGGATGGGAGAGAGAGAAGGATGAAAGGAAGGAGTGAGGGAAAGGATGAAGGAAAGAGAACAAAAGAGAAGGAAAGATGAGAACGAGATAGAATAAAGCGTGGTGGAGAGAGAGAAAGAAAGGGAGGGAAGAAAAAAGAAAGAGAAAAACACAGCGAGAGGTGCGCAGGGAGAAAGATAGAGGAAGAGAAAAAGAATGAAGGAAGGGACAAATAAAAGAAGCAAGTTAGTTAAAAAAAATTAAAGCAGGGAGAAAGAGAGAGAGAGAGAGATGGGGAAGGAAGGGAGAAAGAAAAAGAAGAACAGTGATAAAGTGAGAGAGAAAAGGACAGAGAATGGAAAGGAAACACAGAATAGAAGAGAATGAGGCCACAACTAATACATCATGGGTGGGACTTGCCTTTTCTCTCCTTTACTGTTGTGTCCAGCCAGTGTGACACCTCCCGGACACTGCTGATCACAGAGCGGGGGGGGGGGGGGGGGGGGGAGCACAGGAGAACAGCCTCACTGGGCAAGACCTCTCCCCTCCTCCCCCCTCCTCTCCCCCCTCCTCTCCTCTCCCCTCCTCCCCCCTCCTCTCCCCTGTGCAGTCCCCTGGATCTGACGGGGGGGGGGGGGGGGGGATAAAGTACAAGCGGCAGGTTATAGCTGTGCTTTGCTCAAATAGAGCAGAGCTGGGGTCAGTAAAAGGTCAGCAATCCCAGAATGCAGAGCAGCACAATCAGAAGGCACTTCCTGTTTGCAGGCAGCCTGAGATTCCATGAGCCGCCATCTTGGATGTTTAAAGGCTCATCACGTGTAGTAGATGCAGGTAGGATGACTTTTAATGTGGGCAATCTGTATGTACAGGGTGTGGGAAACATACAAGATAGGCTCTTATTCAGGGTGAAGGTCCGGATTAATGTGAGCAATCTGTATGTACAGGGTGTGGGAAACATACAAGATAGGGTCTTATTCAGGGTGAAGGTCCGGATTAATGTGAGCAATCTGTATGTACAGGGTGTGGGAAACATATAAGATAGGCTCTTATTCAGGGTGAAGGTCCGGATTAATGTGGGCAATCTGTATGTACAGGGTGTGGGAAACATATAAGATAGGCTCTTATTCAGGGTGAAGGTCCGGATTAATGTGAGCAATCTGTATGTACAGGGTGTGGGAAACATATAAGATAGGCTCTTATTCAGGGTGAAGGTCCGGATTACTGTGAGCAATCTGTATGTACAGGGTGGGGGAAACATAAGATAGGCTCTTATTCAGGGTGAAGGTCCGGATTAATGTGAGCAATCTGTATGTACAGGGTGTGGGAAACATATAAGATAGGCTCTTATTCAGGGTGAAGGTCCGGATTAATGTGAGCAATCTGTATGTACAGGGTGTGGGAAACATATAAGATAGACTCTTATTCAGAGTGAAGGTCCGGATTAATGTGGGCAATCTGTATGTACAGGGTGGGGGGAGACATATAAGATAGGCTCTTATTCTCGGTGAAGGTCCGCTTTAAGGTGCCCCGCTGTGTAAATCTGTGGTCGTGTAATGGGTTCGATCCCATGGTGCCATCTCTGGCTCCCCTCTAGCTGAATTGCATGTGTGTGCAGCAAGGGGGGGGAGATCATCCCATGGATCATTCCATTCCAAACTCATTGAATAAGTTTTGATTGGACGAGAGCCTGTGGGGGGGGCATGGATTAAAGTGGACCAACACCCAGGATTTTGACTATCCTGGGTTTTGGTCGGGGGTGCCCCGCTGTGTGAAACCCCCCAGAAACCCCAAAAAACTCACCTCTCCCCACTCCCACGTGAACGCCGCAGCCAATCCCCGCCAACGTCTAGGCAGGGGACAGGAACGTACAAGCCTCTTCCGCCGCCGCCGCCTCCCGCGCGTCACTCTCGGCGGGGGGAAGGCGGCGGCGGCGGATCAGGTAAGATCTTTTTGGGGTTTCTGGGGGGTTTCACCCCGCGGGACATCGCGATCTCGGATGTCCCGCGGGGTGGGAGGTGATCGGCCCGGGAATCTTATAGATTTCCGGGCCGATCACCCCTGGGTGTTGGTCCACTTTAAGGTGAGTAAACAGGTGATCTTGGGGGTATCACATCCCCTATGGGGGATGCCCCTGTAATTGGGGATCGAAACCTAGGTAAGGGAAAATCCTGGGTTTTGTTGTGCTTTAAAGTGGACCCACACCAATTTCCTATCTAATGGGTGTGGGTCCACATTATGGCAGTCTCAGGGCGGCATCCCCCCCCGCAACCCCCCTGGAAATCCTTACCTTGCCTCGGCCGAAATGCAGCCCAGTGATTGGCTGCTGGCAGGAGAACGCCACCCCGGCCAATCGCAGAGCTGAAGCAAAGGTTAGGATTTCTTTTCCAGGTCCGTCCACCTTCTCCAGGCCTGGCCACCTTCTCCAGACCTGCCCACCTTCTCCAGGCCTGGCCACCTTCTCCAAGCCTGGCCACCTTCTCCAGACCTGCCCAACTTCTCCAGGCCTGGCCACCATCTCCAGGCCTGGTCACCTTTTCTAGGCCCGTCCACCTAATCTAGATCTGCCCACCTTCTCCAGACCTGCCCACCTTCTCCAGGCCTGGCCACTTTCTCCAGGCCTGGCCACTTTCTCCAGACCTGCCCACCTTCTCCAGACCTGGCCACCTTCTCCAGGCCTGGCCACTTTCTCCAGACCTGCCCACCTTCTCCAGACCTGGCCACCTTCTCCAGGCCTGGCCACTTTCTCCAGACCTGGCCACCTTCTCCAGGCCTGGCCACCTTCTCCAGACCTGGCCACCTTCTCCAGGCCTGGCCACCTTCTCCAGACCTGCCCACCTTCTCCAGGCCTGGCCACCTTCTCCAGACCTGCCCACCTTCTCCAAGCCTGGCCACCTTCTCCAGACCTGCCCAACTTCTCCAGGCCTGGCCACCATCTCCAGGCCTGGTCACCTTTTCTAGGCCCGTCCACCTTCTCTAGATATGCCCACCTTCTCCAGACCTGCCCACCTTCTCCAGGCCTGGCCACTTTCTCCAGGCCTGGCCACTTTCTCCAGACCTGCCCACCTTCTCCAGACCTGCCCACCTTCTCCAGGCCTGGCCACCTTGTCAAGGCCTGGCCACCTTGTCAAGGCCTGGCCACCTTCTCCAGGCCTGGCCACCTTCTCCAAGCCTGCCCACCTTCTCCAGACCTGCCCACCTTCTCCAGACCTGCCCACCTTCTCCAAGCCTGGCCACCTTCTCCAGTCCTGCCCACCTTCTCCAGACCTGGCACCTTCTCCAGACCTGGCCACCTTCTCCAAGCCTGGCCACCTTCTCCAGACCTGCCCACCTTCTCCAGGCCTGGCCACCATCTCCAGGCCTGGCCACCTTTTCCAGGTCGTCCACCTTCTGTAGACCTGGCCACCTTCTCCAAGCCTGGCCACCTTCACCAGACCTGGCCACCTTCTCCAGACCTGCCCACCTTCTCCAAGCCTGGCCACCTTCTCCAGACCTGCCCAACTTCTCCAGGCCTGGCCACCATCTCCAGGCCTGGTCACCTTTTCTAGGTCCGTCCACCTTCCCTAGACCTGCCCACCTTCTCCAGACCTGGCACACCTTCTCCAGACCTGCCCACCTTCTGCAGGCCTGGCCACTTTCTCCAGGCCTGCCCACCTTCTCCAGACCTGCCCACCTTCTCCAGACCTGCCCACCTTCTCCAGGCCCGGCCCACCATCTCCAGGCCCCGCCCACCATCTCCAGGCCCCGCCCACCATCTCCAGGCCCGGCCCACCATCTCCAGGCCACGCCTACCTTCTCCAGGCCACGCCCACCTTCTCCAGGCCACGTCCACCTTCCCCAGGCCACGCCCACCTTCTCCAGGCCCGGCCCACCTTCTCCAGGCTGGCCACTTTCTCCAGGCCTGCCCACCTTCTCCAGACCTGCCCACCTTCTCCAGACCTTCCCACCTTCTCCAGGCCCAGCCCACCTTCTCCAGGCCCGGCCCACCTTCTCCAGGCTGGCCACCTTTTCCAGGCCCGCCCACCTTCTCTAGACCTGCCCAACTTCTCCAGACCTGCCCACCTCCTCCAGGCCCAGCCACCTTCTCCAGACCTGCCCACCTTTGCCTGGCTGCCTTCTCCGGGCCTGGCCACCTTCTCCAGACCTGCCCACATTTTCCAGGCCGGCCACTTTCTCTAGACCTGGCCACCTTCTCCAGGCCTGGCCAGGTCCAGTTTAGGGTTAGTATACCTAGAAATAACCCTTTAGCTCATTGTAGATGACGGTGGGACATTTTGTCACAGGGAGTTTTGCTGTATCACTGACCTTCCAGAAGAATGTTATTGTATCATATTTGGTTTCCGCCAGTGTGAGATCTACAGAGCGGCCATTACTCCCAACTGCAGGAGGGGGAGGAATTACAAGAACACAACGAAACCTACAGCGACTCCATGATGGAGGGAGAGCAGCTCCACCAACCCCATGGTAAGAGCTTTGTCTCATTCACAGATCGCGGACAACAGTACAGCTTGACTTCAGTGAGCCGAAACCCCATTACCACCCCCACTCTCCATCTTTATTCACAGACCCCCAAGACACTAATGTGAGAAATAGGAAAACTGTGGATGAGGAGGAAGAGGAAGTGTCTCTACAGCTCAGCCCAGGTGACTGATTCACTTTCTGTAGTAAAAGTTATCCGTGTCTCTGGTGTGGTCTGGACTCTGGTGTGTGTCCTATACATCTCAGTACAGCGGCGTCACTCTCACTATCCTTATTCACAGACCCTGGAGACATTATAATAAGAAAAGTAAAAACTGAGGACGACGAAGTATCTTTGAAGTACGAAGTGGAAGAAGTACAGATCAGTCCAGGTGAGTAAATAAACCTTCTATAAAAAATATTTCTCTTTCAATCTATTCCGGGACACAGATTCATGGGTTAGATTCGGAGAAGGGTGTAGGAAGAGCGAACTGTTCGCGACGTAAATAATCCTTTCCTCACCTCAATTACCTAGAAGTATCTGGTATCACGTTCCGATTGCAGGTTACCAGGGTCTCGATGCAAGCAAGGCGGGCACCGAAGTCTACCACCCAGAACTCGTCCCGAAATCCCGGAATCTAAGGGTTTTTTTTCACCAGAGCCCCCCATCGGGGGGATAGTCTGGGCTGTGTGGAAAGCCCTGGGGAATCAAGGGACTGGGTAGGTGAGTCTAAGGACAAATGCCAGAGAACAAACCCACTGCACCAAAAGACCTGTTAGGGCGAGCGCTGCACGCCCATCTAGCAGCACTTCACTTACCTCCATGGCTGCATCCAGCCGTCATCCATTTTGCAGCACTTCCCTCATGGCTGTTCCCAGGTGTCTCCCTTCCCCCAATGCTTCCTTCTCACATGCTCAGGTGCGCGCACGTCTCCGTCCACTAGAGGGCGAGCGCACTAGATTCCTGAGATTTAAAGGGCCTGTACAGCACTGATTGGTGTCTGGTCATCCAATCCTGCATCCACTTCTCCTATTTAAAGAGGCACTTCCTTCCTTCAGTGCCGAATCTTGGTCTCTCCATGCTTGTTGAAAGTCAGACATCCTTGGATTGCTCACCCGTGTACCGACCTCTGCCTGTCCCCGACTCTGAACCTTTGCTGCCTGTCCCGACCTCTGCCTGTACTTACTACGCCTTTTGCCTGCCACTTGTGTACCTCGCTGAACCTCGGCTGACTGTGGGACTGGGCCGCTGTTGGGGGGTAGCGACCTGGGGGTCACTTGCCGCTACAAGACCAGCCTGCCTTGCGGTGGGCTCTGGTGAATACCGGTGGCCCCTTAGACTCCGCTCCCCTGACACGGTACCCTCCATCGGTCTCACAGTTAAAGCGGATCCACACCCGAGTCCGCGCCACCCGGTCCGTGACAAGACCCCAAAATGGGTATAATCAATTTAATTAATTTAATTTAATCAAATTAAATTCATCAAAATTAATTTATTAATAATAAATAAGAAATTACATCCACTACATCATAAAACATTCACTCACATACACACATGATTACATGGCAGGGGACCACTCTGGGCCAAAGAGAGCTAAACAAACTAATCCCTATTAAACAACTAATCAAATGTCAAAAGTTAGATAAAGTTTACTAAGTTTTAAGTATAATTCTGAATATAAAGTGCTACAGTGCTGAAATAGTGCAAACAAATTAGTGCAAAATAGCAATATAATGGTTGTGAATCATCTAAATGTGATGCCCATGTAAATGGTAACCCGACGTCCCCTGGAGCAGGAGATTAGATTCCACGCGTTCCGTGGCCAGTTCACGGGCACTTCATCAGGACATAAACCTGGGTAGGTGAGCATTAAAGCGAACCAACGGTCAAAAATGATTTAAGTCACAACAAACAGTCCTCATATGCATCCCTCTCCAGGGCAATTTAGATGCAGCACGTAAACATTCATTTACCTTTTTCTAACGCCTACTGGGATGAATTTTAAAAACAAGATGGCGGCTCATGGGTTTGCAGGCCGCCTGCAGAACAGGAAGTCGTGCTGGGCTTCCTGTTACTGAGCATTTCAGTTATGTCAGTTGGGAGAGGAAGCTCCAAAATGGCTGCTACCTTTCTTTTCCAACTGCGCCAGGCTGTTGGTCCAGTTTAAGCCCCTGGACCAGATGGCCGAGTAGCGTTGTAAGACAGAGGCGTGGTAAAATCTGCCAGCGGTGGTTCAGGAATGAGAGTCTGTAGCAAAGTCATGGGCCGGCGGCCAAAGGGCCTAACCCGGTATCCAGGCAAAGATGAAAAGACAGCTAACAGGTGAAGTCGAAGTACAGGAAGAGGTCGGCAGCGAAGGATCAAGAGCGAGGGCAACTCGGGAACAAAGGATGAGGCGCGACAAGGCGGATCCTTCCAGCAGCCATCTTGGGACTGGCACTTTCTATTTATGGAAGCCAGCACCTGTGATGTCAGCACACAAGCCTTCCCACTTAAACCAGGCCTTCCCACCTAAACCAGAAGTGCAGCAAGACGGGTCCTTCCGGCAGCCATCTTGGGACTGGCACTTTCTATTTATGGAAGCCAGCACCTGTGATGTCAGCACACAAGCCTTCCCACTTAAACCAGGCCTTCCCACTTAAACCAGAGGTGCAGCAAGACGGATCCTTCCGGCAGCCATCTTGGGACTGGCACTTTCTATTTATGGAAGCCAGCACCTGTGATGTCAGCACACAAGCCTTCCCACTTAAACCAGAGGCGCAGCAAGACGGATCCTTCCGGCAGCCATCTTGGGACTGGCACTTTCTATTTATGGAAGCCAGAACCTGTGATGTCAGCACACAAGCCTTCCCACTTAAACCAGAGGCGCAGCAAGACGGATCCTTCCGGCAGCCATCTTGGGACTGGCACTTTCTAATTATGCAGGCCAGCACCTGTGATGTCAGCACACAAGCCTTCCCACTTAAACCAGAGGTGCAGCAAGACTGATCCTTCCGGCAGCCATCTTGGGACTGGCACTTTATATTTATGGAAGCCAGCACCTGTGATGTCAGCACACAAGCCTTCCCACTTAAACCAGAGACGCAGCAAGACGGATCCTTCCGGCAGCCATCTTGGGACTGGCACTTTCTAATTATGCAGGCCAGCACCTGTGATGTCAGCACACAAGCCTTCCCACTTAAACTGGACCCTCAGCATCATTTAGGGAAAAGCTCAAACCCTTAATAAACAATTCCCCAGCATCTAAAATTTAAAGTTTTTAGCCCAGAATTTTTCTTTCCCCTTCTGGGCTGCAACTCTGTTCAGGACTCCACGGGCGCCACCATCTTGCCTCAGAAGCATCACACATGCTAAAGAGAGGAGAGGGGGCAAAAGTGCATTTAAAAGATTCCAGGGCCACCCGCTGTCTTTCCCCTGGGGCATCCCAAATCAGAATGCCCCGCTGTGAGAACCCCCCCCCCCCCTCAGGGTGCCAGTTATAACTCACCTTTCGCCAGCCCAATGACACATGCGCGGCCTCTCATCCAATCAGAGCTGTTTGCCTTTCGGCACATGGCTCTGAATGTTTACATTGGGGTGTGCGCACATTCCCGCCCAAGCCATTCAGAATGATGTAGTCAAGGCAAAGTGCGCTAATTGGACGAGAGGCCGCGCAGCTGTTGGACTAAGGACTTTTTACTGGCCTTTCCTGGGGGGTTTCACACAGCTGCGACAGGGCACACCGAACAAATCCCGGGAAAGTCAAATTCCTAGGTTTTGTTCCGCTTTAAAGAGGAGCAACCACCAGGAATTTCACTTTTTCACAATTTGGGATGCCCTGCTGTGCGAAACCCTCTGTAACACTAATAAGAAATAACAGCACAGAGCTCAAAAGAAGTCCTTTGATGATTTTGTAAAAAATGAAGTGACTTCCTCTTCACGATTGACACATCACCAAGTGATCCTAAGACAGATCAGTGCAGAATCCACCACCTAATGTTAAAATGCTTACCAGAAATTGGTAAGGGAAACGCCTTTCACACCCAATGTTAATGGTGCTCTCCTATATACATCCAGGTATATCCAAATGTAGATTCCACAGTTAATTCACTGTATCTGCCAGCAAGGTGTAAATGTAATTTCATAAAAAAACAGGCATATCGAACAAGCTTGCAGAAAAGCGACTCTCACCGCCAATCCATCCCGTCCAACGATAAGTTCCACCAATCCGGGATTCAATATAAGAAGTGAAGTACTGCTGTTTACCGACGCGTTTCGTTCCAAAGCGGAACTTTGAGCAGGTTAACAGCAAGCAAGGAAATCCGGATTAAATACCAGCAAGCTTTCAATAGCCGGGGAGTGCATACACTCCTTCCGGGTTACGAAGATGGTGTGTACTGCGCATGCGCCCGGCATGTGCCCAATCCCAAGAGAGTGCGTCCACTCCTTCCGGGTTGTGGAGGTGTCTCACACTGCGCATGCGTCCGGCAAGCGCCCGACGCTTCATTAATAAGGGAAAGCTTATGAGGCTGGGGACTTTATCTTGCGCATGCGCCCGGCAAGCGCCCGACACATCAATAATAAAAGAAGAACTTATAAAAATGGGGGCTCTGTAACACTGGTAATTCTTACCACGGCAGCAATCCCACGACACATGCATATGTCCCCCCTGCAATCAGTGGCTCGTGCCTTATTCAGCTTAATATTAAAGTGCACCTATACTCAGAGGGAAGTATATGTAGTCACCTTCTATCTCCAGCCCAGTGCCCCAAAACAGCCTGTGTGTGACAGACTCTGCCTTTGGATTTTAAAGGCACTGTTTTTGCATAGACCCATTACTTTCATTTTCTTGAGCATGTCCCAGACAGACTGCCATGGTGTTGATTGATTGTGTTACAGACTGCTATTGTTATACTGATTGTGCTACAGACTGCTATTGTTCTACTGATTGTGTTACAGACTGCTATTGTTCTACTGATTGTGTTACAGACTGCCATTGTGTTGTTGATTGTATTACAGACTGCTATTGTTCTACTGATTGTGTTACAGACTGCTATTGTTCTACTGATTGTGTTACAGACTGCTATTGTTCTACTGATTGTGTTACAGACTGCCATTGTGTTGTTGATTGTATTACAGACTGCTATTGTTCTACTGATTGTGTTACAGACTGCTATTGTTCTACTGATTGTGTTACAGACTGCTATTGTTCTACTGATTGTGTTACCGGCAGAGTTGAGGGATTGTGTGTCCTGCTCCCATTGGTCCGTGTGTTTGTCATGCAGTTCTCCATCAGGTCCACGGGGGAGGTCCCCTTGCATGGAGACTTGCATATAAGGCACAGTGTGGCACTAATAAAGTTCAGTTCATCTTCACCCTCAATACTGAGTTCTGTCTCTTATTGGGGGAAACGCTATATTACAATCCACTAGCCCTTGTAAGGGCTGTTCCTGGTTCCTCACGGATGACTCTGGGATTCCTGCAGCACCTCTCACCATTGGGAAAAGGACGTCTCTGGCGGGGAAGCCCTCCGGCGATAAAGGTTATCGCTACACTGTGTTTCTAAAGCCTTTGCCCATGCCTCCCAACTGTCCCGATTTTTCCCGGGATTGTCCCGATTTTTTCCCTAAATCCCGCGGTCCTGCACTGTCACTGGACGCCCTGTGCGGTGGAGGTGTTCCCTGGGCTGCCACACACTGGACAAGGGACTTGCTGTGCGCCGCCCGTGAGGCCGGTGCCTGCAGGCGCAAAGAGCCCCCCCCCCCCAATCACCCGGTCCTGGCGTGCGGGTGAGTGGGGGGGGGGGAATGAAAAAACTTACAGCTGGCGTGCAGGGGTGAAGGCAGCCGACATCGCTGCTGTCAATCTGCGGGCAGGGGGCGGGGCAGTCGTCCACTAAGAGCAAGTCTGCTCTTAGCATTACCCGGGTGGTGAGCAGCGTTCCCTGGAAGCTGCTTGGCTGCGCGTCCGCGCTTTTTGTCCCCAACCTTCACTCAGCAAAGAGGTTGGAACGCCCAGGGACGCAACGAATGGGAGACAGGAAAGGGGAGAAGGATGCACGCCAATGCTGGCTGTGTGCTCCTCTGCCCCTACAGGCGAGGGCGGGATTTTGATGTTAAAATGTTCTATGTTAAAATGGCAGCAGGTAAAGCTGCTTTAGTGATAGCGCTGCCACAGCTCTGTGTACTGTTATTGCATACCTCCCAAGTGTCCCTGATTTGGAGGGACTGTCCCTCTTTTGAGTCCATGTTCCCCTGTCCCTCGTTGTTCTCCTTTGTCCCTCTTTGAGGTGTAACATTCAGATCTGCAGCAATAAATGATTAATTTGCCTATTCAAAGTGTTTCTATTGTTGTAACTGTTACACCCTATCTCCTATCCATCAATCAATGAGGGGGGCGTGGCTTAATTTACATATTGTCCCGATTTCCCATTCTAAAAAGTTGAGAGGTATGCCTTTGCCCAATATTTATGATAACACGAACTGGATGCAGTCGGCCATATTGCTTCCTGGCCGAGCAGCTCCGCCTCCAGTGATGATGCAATCAGTTAGAGTACACACAGCTCAGCAATGGGGAGCACTTCAACCTAACTGCCATTAAGTGACAGTTTGGGTGTAACTGAACTAATTAGCATATGGCTGCCATTCACCATAATACTACTTCCTGATGTTTTTATGGATATTGGGCAAAGGTTGAGGTCAAAAGCTAAAAGTTAATGACAGTATGCGGTTTGAAAACCTCATTGCCTCTAAGGATGGTAGGCATGAGAAATTTATGGTAACATGGTACAGGTGGATGGAGTATAGAGTCAGAGGAGTATAAAGCCGCCCGACGAGATGTTTAGTAGTCAATTACGATCATTATCTCACCCAAGTAGTTGTGCACGCCATAATAGTCAATTAAACTGGTGCGGTCTCAATTGTGTTCTGCTATGTTTAGTAGTCACTTACCACATGTCCCTCCCCCCCCCCCCCCAATATACCCCCCTCCTTTATTTTCCCTATTTCCTATTTTTCCCTGGTTCCCCCCCCCCCTGGTTAAGGTCTTCCTCCCCCATCCAGGGTTCTTCCTGGCTGGGTAGAAGGATGGATGTTGTTATGATAGGAAGCTCAGTGTTTGGTATAATAATAAGAGACCAACTTCTCTGAAGTGCAGTCGGGGGAAGCAGACCAGGGGAAGGAGTATATAGTCCCCCCGCGATGGTCACACAGCTGAAGCATTGCCTGGGTCAGGTTGCCCCTGGCTGTTAGGCTGTGTAAAGGAGGAGTCCACACGTATGGAGTAGCATAACCCCGGTGGGGCACGTATTAGATGGGAGACTCTGGGGGAACTGAGAAAGGTAATGACTGGTCTAAGAATGCTTCCCATACGTAACTGGGGTTCTGTCGCCTATGTTAAGATTTGGTCTGTATTGGATATAAGTGAAATAACCAGAAAACGTGTTGTTGTGCAATGTTATTCGCTTGTAATTATTTTCCTTTGAAAACTGAATAAATAAAGAATTTATAAAAAAAAAAATGAGGTAAAAAAAAAAGAAACACAGGCTGTTTTATGAAACAGGACTGGGGATGGCAGGTGACCGTATATACTTCCTTCCTGAGTATAGGTGCAGTCTTAACATCAGAGAAGCTTAGCGAAGCTGAATGTAATGCAAGATGCTGGCCACTCCCCTATCCATGGCAGCCGTTTAGAAATGCCCAAGCATCGGTGCGTGCTTCAACGGAGGGAAGCTGGGGATGCCGTGCATGCACCAATGCACAGCAATCCAGTGCCTTTCACACATCAGCACATCCTATAGAGTAGTATTCTCCCATTAGGTCACCGCACACGCACTCTGGTGTGTCCCGTACATCTCAGTTCATGGGCGTCACTCTTGTCTTTATTCGCAGACACCGGAGACAGTGTAGTGAAAATTGAGGAGGAGGAGGAAGTATGTGCGAAGGATGAAGAGGATGAAAATCCTCGACAGATCAGCCCAGGTGAGTAGTAAAGCTTCTAGAATAACGTGTCCACCCATTGCTCTGCACGCACTCTGGTGTCTCTTTTATATCTCCGGATTCTCATCTTTATTCGCAGACCCCAAAAACACCATCACAGACAATGTAAAAACTGAAGAAGAAGAGGAGGAAGTATTTGTGAGCAATAAAGAGGAGGACGTTCCTCTGGAGATAGGCCTAGGTGAGTAATAGACCTTCCACGAGCAAGGTTCTTCTGTTTTGCTCCGAGACCCACTGGCAGTTACACATTGCTGCTACTAAGTGGCTGCTGCGGATAATGATTTCATAGAGCATCTGCTAATGTGAATGAAGATTGTGACACCGTCAGTGTAGTTAGGATGTGTGTTCTTGTTTTTAGTCATTAAATGGACTGTAAATCCAATTACAGAAAACAAATGGTCTCTCCCCCAAGCCCCTCCATCCCTGCAGCAGCCAGTCCACTGCTCAGAACTAAAATACAGACCACAAACAATATGCCGTATTTTCTCCGCACTATAAGACGCACCAGCTTATAAGACCCACCCAGGATTTGTAGGAGAAAAATTAGAAAAACATTCTGAACCAAATGATGTGCTAAAATACCCCCCTCCCCAATCACCCTATTACAGACAGAAATCTACAACTCGTTAGATTTCCTCCCCCCCCCAACTCAACCTAACTCAGAAATATAAGCGAGCCAGAGGCCTCACACCTTAGGTAATTAGGCCTAATTCGAGTTTTTAAGATGCTTTGAAATTTTACACTGTTCCCAAGGGGGGATAAAGATTGAGGAGGAAGTTAGCATGTGCTTAGACTCCAATGCCTGTTGCCACATAGACACACGCTGCCATACCTTACAGCATTTCTGTGCTGCTGATCGCGTTTTTGCCTCCGGAGGGTAGATGTGGCCTGTTTACGGCTGGCGTTCATGAATGGACAATGGCCGTACATAAGCCACACCCACCTGCCAAGCTAAGAACACAATCAGCAGCGTAGGAGCGCTGTAAGGGATGGTGGCATGTGTCTGTGTGGCAGCGGGCACTGGAGGACCAGCTAGCAGCTGCCTGCTGGTCCTTCATTGCAGTACCTCCTTACACACACACACACTTGTTCTATAAGACGCATGTCTTATGAAGCGAAACATACGGTATCTTTTTACTGATTTTTTTCTCCAGATGGAATACCCAGGTGGACTAATGCAAAAGAACATGACACTGTCTCTTCAGAGGATGAAACAGAAAATGGTGACATCATAGCAGAGTGTAAAGGGGACCCAATTACCCCATTTTCCCACACATCACATTATGATCCTTCACTGCCTGTCACTCATTCTAAAGCTCAGAAGCCTAAGAAGACCTGGTCATGTTCTGAATGTGGAAAATCTTTTACTAACAAATCACACGTAATCATGCATGAAAGAGTCCATACGGGGGAGAAGCCATTTTCTTGTTCTACGTGTGGGAAAATGTTTTCACGGAAATCGCACGTGATCAGACACGAAATAGTTCATTCCGAGCAGAAACCATATTCATGTTCTAAATGTGACAAAAGTTTCACCCGGCAGTCACACCTTATCCGGCATGAAAAGGTTCATACTAGGAAGAAGCCATTCTCTTGTTTTCAATGTGGCGAAAGTTTTTCACATAAATCGCGCCTCGCCAGCCATGAAAAAGGCCATACAGAGAAGACTATAGCTAATAGTCCTAAAAAGAAACCTCTCATGTCATGTTCTGAATGTGGTAAATGTTTCTTGAACAAATCCCACCTTATTAATCACGAAAGAGTTCATACAGGGGAGAAGCCTTTTTTTTGTTCTCAATGTGGGAAATGTTTTTCACGAAAATCACACCTTAACCGACACGAAAAAGTTCATACAGGAGAGAAGCCATATTCATGTTCTCTATGTGGGAAATGCTTTTGTCAGAGCTCAGACCTGGTCAGTCACGAAAAAGTTCATACAGGGGAAAAGCCCTATTCGTGTTCTGAATGTGGGAAATGCTTTTTGGCTAAAGCAAAGCTTAACCTACATATACGACTTCATACAGAGGAGAGGCCATTTGCATGTTCTAAATGTGCAAAATGTTTTACGATAAAATCGCTACTTAACAAACACGAGAGACTTCATACGGGAGAGAAGAACTATGCTTGTTCCGAATGCGAGAAATGCTTCTATACTAAAGCAGATCTTGTCAGACACGAAAGAGTTCACAACGGAGAGAAGCCGTATATTTGTTTTGAATGCGGGAAAAGTTTTTCTAACAAATCGCATCTTCTCACGCATGAGAGCGCACATAAGGGCGAGAGGCCGTATTCTTGTTCTGAATGTGGGAAATGTTTTTCCCAGAAACCGTATCTCATCCGACATAAAAGATTTCACAGCGGAGAGAGGTTGTATCCTTGCTCTGAATGCGGGAAACGTTTTTATAATAACGCAGACATCATCAGACATAAAACCGTTCATACGGGAGAGAAGCCGTACAGTTGTATGGAATGCGGGAAGCGTTTTTCTCACAAAACACACTTTTTAACACATAGAATGGTTCATACGGGGGAGAAGCCATATTCTTGTTCTGAATGTAGGAAACGTTTTTCTCTGAAATCATACCTCATCAGACATAAGAAAAAAGTTCATACATGGTAACTCTCTTAGTTAGGTGGGAAGCGTTCTTGCCATGCCTGGAGTTCCTCCTTAGCTTTCAGCTGCTCCTTTCTGGGACTTTTCTCTGCTGTATGCAGCTTGACCAGCAGATGGCGCTGTTCTGCAGAGTTCCTGGAAATCAGCTTGCACCTGTGACATTACCTGGCCTGTATAAGCTGATCCACACATGGCCTCAGTAGATCAGCATTAAATCTGTCTTCTGAACTGTCTACCCAGACTCTGTCTTTGGACTTCTGAACCTGAACCTGTATCTGTTTTGCTGTTGGCCAAACACACACCCAAATATCTAATACTTTACTAATTAATGCCCAGGGCAGGGCTACTAATATAAATGCAGGTTCTTTATATTGTTTTAAAGAGATCAGAGCATAACCAATAAAGAATATTACTTTATTCTAAATAATATATAGAAAGAATATATATATACAATATACTTATGTACAGAAAGAAAGCTTAACAAAGGTAAAAATACATATAAATACAGGAAAACTTCACCACACTGTCATAAATAGCTTTAGACTTAGTGGGATACATATGACATCACCACAGAAACAACCATTGTCTGAGATTCATCAGCCAGGAGCAGGGGAGGCGACAGACAAGGGGTTTGTGGGATAATAACACTATGTCCCTGACACAGGTAGTGCACCCTAATATCCACACACTAATACAGCATCACCATTCAGTAACATCACCTTTCCAATGGGAACTTGAATGGGAAATCAGCACCACTTCACCACGAAACAGAGGGAGCTTCTGTCGTCATCTGTCTGGAGCCGGAGGAATCTTCAGAGTAACGGCGGAAGGACAGGATATTATTCGTGGCAACCACACTGTGCTAAGACGTCTCAAAGCACAGGTTAATAATTCCTGTCTTACACCGCACTCCTGTATGTATATACTCTGACTCCACATATATATACATGTGGAGTGCATACATACAAGATACAGGTTCAGGTGTCCAAAGACAGAGTCCGGGTAGACAGTTCAGAAGACAGATTTAATGCTGATCCACTGAGGCCATGTGTGGATCAGCTTATATAGGCCAGGTAATGTCACAGGTGCAAGCTGATTTCCAGGAACTCTGCAGAACAGCGCCATCTGCTGGTCAAGCTGCATACAGCAGAGAAAAGTCCCAGAAAGGAGCAGCTAAAAGCTAAGGAGGAACTCCAGGCATGACATTTCTGCTATAAAAGGATTTATAAGGGTGATAGATGTTATATCTCGACATCTAACATCAAATTGCATTCATGTTCTAAATGATTTTCTCCAAATCCCTACTTTTGAATTAATATACCTATTGGACATGCCGTATATACCTATTGGCTGTATATACCTATTGGACAGGCCTTCTATACCTATTGGCTGTATATACCTATTGGACAGGCTGTATATACTTATTGGCTGTATATACCTATGGGACAGGCTGTATATACTTATTGGCTGTATATACCTATTGGACAGGCTGTATATACTTATTGGCTGTATATACCTATTAGACAGGCTGTATATACTTATTGGCTGTATATACCTATGGGACAGGCTGTATTGGCTGTATATACCTATTGGACAGGCTGTATATACTTATTGGCTGTATATACCTATTGGACAGGCTGTATATACTTATTGGCTGTATATACCTATTGGACAGGCTGTTTATACTTATTGGCTGTTTATACCTATGGGACAGGCTGCATATACTTATTGGCTGTAAATACCTATTGGGCAGGCCATATATACTTATTGGCTGTATATACCTATTGGACAGGCTGTATATACTTATTGGCTGTATATACCTATTGGACAGGCTGTATATACTTATTGGCTGTATATACCTATGGGACAGGCTGCATATACTTATTGGCTGTAAATACCTATTGGGCAGGCCATATATACTTATTGGCTGTATATACCTATGGGACAGGCTGTATTGGCTGTATATACCTATTGGACAGGCTGTTTATACTTATTGGCTGTATATACCTATGGGACAGGCTGCATATACTTATTGGCTGTAAATACCTATTGGGCAGGCCATATATACTTATTGGCTGTATATACCTATGGGACAGGCTGTATATACTTATTGGCTGTATATACCTATGGGACAGGCTGTATTGGCCATATATACTTATTGGCTGTATATACCTATTGGACAGGCTGTATATACTTATTGGCTGTATATACCTATGGGACAGGCTGCATATACTTATTGGCTGTATATACCTATTGGGCAGGCCATATATACTTATTGGCTGTATATACCTATGGGACAGGCTGTATTGGCTGTATATACCTATTGGACAGGCTGTTTATACTTATTGGCTGTATATACCTATAGGACCGGCTGTATATACCTATTGGACAGGCCGTATATACCTATTGGCTGTAAATACCTATTGGGCAGGCCGTATATACCTACTGGCTGTATATACCTATGGGACCGGCTGTATATACCTATTGGACAGGCCGTATATACCTATTGGCTGTATATACCTATAGGACCGGCTGTATATACCTATTGGACAGGCCGTATATACCTATTGGCTGTATATACCTATTGGACAGGCCGTATATACCTATTGGACAGGCCGTCTTTGAAGTTGTAAAAACATTCCTGTCACCTTACAGCTATACTATACTCTGGACCTGGGTTCCCCAACCAGTGGTACTAATACTGCTGGTGGTAGCAGTCCTAGCAGCTGGTACTCCACAAGGCAAGAGACTGACCTGTACTCCAACCTGATGTATTGTCAGTACTTCACACAAACAATAATAATAGTAATACTGAGCTGAAAACACCTTTCCAATATTATTTTAATGGAATATATATTAAAATACATACAGTTAAAGCGGTCCTTCACCCTGAATAAGAGCCTATCTTACATGTTTCCCCCACCCTGTACATACAGATTGCTCACATTAAAAATCATCCTACCTGCATCTACTGCATGTTATGAGCCTTTAAACATCCAAGATGGCTGCTCATGGAACGTCAGGCAGCCTGCAAACAGGAAGTGCCTTCTGACTGTTCTGCTCTGCATTCTGGGATTGATGACCTTTTCCTGACCCCAGTTCTGCTCTGTCTGAGCAAAGCACAGCTATAGCCCGCCCCCCTGTACTTTATCCCACTCTCCTCTCCTCAGTAAGTATGATGCTTCTGAGTCAAGATGGTGGCGCCCGTATCCCAAAGTCCTGAACAGAGTTGCAGCCCAGTGGGGGAAAGAATAAAAAGTGACTAAAAACTTAAAATATATTAACTTTAGATGCTAGGGAATCGTTTTTCCTATTGCATGGCACGGCCTGCTTCAAGAAGTCCTTACGTATGGGATATTCCGCCACAAGGTGGTACAGTGCACTGCAGAAGAGTTGTGGCTCCTCCCGGTACCATATAAAAACAGAATCACCAATAGACTTCTCCAGTGTTTCCTCTGCAGTGTATACTGCGAAGATAGAAGATGGCTCTTTATATTGCGCAGGTAAGCCAACCAAGCCTGCGGCCCTGCATGGCTATTTCCACCCGCTTCCGGACCCTCTGTGCCTCCCAGCCTCGGCTGAAGGATCGGGTGAAGGTAGAGGAGCACCAGGGTCAGGTGCTCAAGGGGCGCTGCTCCAAGCCGCAGACCCTGTACCACAAAGGGGAGCCGGCCATAGGCTTTAGGGTGATCCTATTAGGGATGTGGAGTTCCTGTCCTAGCTTCTGAGGGGGTGAGTGTTTCGGGGACTGTGTACCCTTTTTTTCTCTGGTTCTGGGGTTTCTGGCCTGGCCCACGCTGCTGCCTGCTCGCTTTCCTCCCCCCCCCCTCTCCCCGACGTGTGTTCGGGGGGGGGGGGGGGTGGTAGCTGTGAGTGGTGTTTAACAGTGTTGTTTTCGCCACCGTTGCCGATTTGTACTACGCTCCGCGGCGGGCGGCGCTATATCTGTGAGGTGTTTTTTGTATTGTGATGGCGCCGGAGCGGTTATGTGAGCACCGTTTTTTTTTTGCGCTCTTCATGGGGGGGGCGGGGGGTGACGTGTATCGCATCGTCCCCCCGCGGCCCGCCCCTCGAGGTTCTTCTGCCGGCGCCATTTTGAGTCTCCTGCACGTCTGGGGCCTCTCTTCCTCCCCGGGCTGCGGCGGTGATCTCCTCCTGTGTCGCCTCCTCCTGCGGTCTGGCAGCTTGGTGATCCTTTGGTCTACTTGGTCCGTGAGTCCCCCTTGGGGGGGGGTTCTGTTTACTTGGGGCATGGACTGCGGGATGTTTATGTGCCTTTTACTTATGTTATTCAGGCGGGACAACTGTGGGTTGTGGTTTCTCCCGGTTCTACTCCCCCCCCTCATCTCCCCCTTCCCGGTCTGGGGGCATCCCGAGTGGCTTTTTATTAGCCCTTACCCTGTGCTGGCATATTGTGTCTGTGTTAATCACCATATTGAGGCTTCTGGGGATAGCGTGCTCGGGGGTCCTTCGGGGCAATCCTGGCTGTGTGCCATGTGCGGGGTATCCCCTTTGAGTAACAGTGCCGCGGTGTGTGTGCCGTGCGCCCAGGGTATCGTTGCGGCCCAGGCTGGGCTACCCGCTTCTCTTCCCAGTTCTGCGCCCCCTTCGGCATCGCCTACCCCTCCACGCCTGCATTTAGCCCACAGTGAGGGGGATACTAGCAGGGGGTCACAATCTGATCTGGCACTTCGTATGGCCAGCACTGAAAGACAGCTTGCACGGCCTGTTCCACGTAAGGCCACTGGCAAGAAGCGGCACCTGGCTTCCACGCCCTCCCTCTTTACTGAGGAGTGTGAGGGAATTGATACTTTTGGTGGCCGTTACTCCCTAGAGGAGGGGGAGCTTTTCCAGGACTCTGACTCCTCTGGGGACCAGCAGGAGGGTTACGACAGTGACCCTGGGTCTGCGTCTGGGGAGGACTCATGGTTCCCTGATGACACTGATAGACTGTTGTCTCACATTTTTGAAATCTTGCACATTGTCCCCCCTGAGGTGGCTAAGAGGAAGCAGGGTGAGCTCTTTAGTCCTGATAAACAGCGTCTGGAGTTCCCTGAGCAGGGCCATTTCACTAATATGGTGCTCAAGGAGTGGGAACATCCTAGTAGATTGCCCGCGGTGCCCAAAGGGTTGGATAAGAGGTATCCCTTTCCTGCTGACCTGTTCAAGCGATGGTCGTGTCCTCCTGAGGTGGATGCTCCCGTTCTAGGGCTGTCCAACACCTCGGTCATGCCTTCCCCTGACACTACTACACTGCGGGACAGCGAGGACCGGCGTATGGATTAGCTGGCCTGCCATGCTTTTACATTTGTGGGGGCTGTTCTGCGTCCGGTCTGCTCCGCTGCCATTACAGCTATTGCCCTTAAAAAAACGCTCAAGCATCTCTTTGATGGCGCTATGGCTGGTGGGAGGGGGGAGGATTATAGGGCCCTCTTCCTTTGCTCTGATTTTGTTGCTTTTGTCCTTACTGCCATGGATGATGCGGTATGGCTGAGGGGTAGGGCCTCGGCCCTTTTGGTGGCTATGCGCCGCTCTGTTTGGTTGCCTCAGTGGGCAGCTGACGCTGCTGCTAAGAAGGCTCTCACTGGGCTCCCCTTTGCAGGGCTGTGCCTCTTTGGTGAGCATCTGGATGTTCTAACCAAGAATGGCAGACTGCCTCAGCGTAGGAGGCAGCCTCGGCCTTTTCGGGGGCCCTCCGCTTCCCTCCCTTCCTTTTGTGCTCCCAGAGGAGGTCGTGGCTCCCTCTTCTCCGGTAGCTGCAGAGATTCTTGGGGCTGTGGCAGATCCCGTGGTCGTCCCAGTCTCTCATGGGGTTCCAAGCCCAAACCTTCTCCCAAGCCCCCTCAGGCATGAGGAGGCGCCCTCACCCATCCGGGTGGGGGGGACGGCTTCGGCTCTTTGATCACGTCTGGAGGCTCCGCGTCTCAGATCGGTGGATTCAGGAGGTGGTGTCCTCCGGTTACAAGATAGAGTTTGCAGCCTGGCCGCCCCCAAGATTCCTCAGATCCCAGATGTCTCAAAACTCTCTGTCAGCTCAGGGTTTGCGCCTTGCGGTTCAATGTCTGTTGGAGTCAGGAGTCATTTGCCTGGTGCCTTCCCAGGAAGGCACCAGGAGACACTACGCTCGGCTGTCAGTATCCTTCACCCGGGTGACTTCATGACCTCCGTGAACATCAAGGATGCCTTTCTTCACGTGCCAATCTTTCCAGGTCATCAGACATTTCTGAGGTTCGCTCTAGAGGATCAGCATTACCAGTTTGTGACTTTACCGTTCGGTATCACCTCGGCGCCTCGGGTGTTCACCAAGGTGCTGGCGGCGTGATGGCTCTGCTGCGGAATCAGGGCATTCGCATCCTCCCTTACCGGGACGACATTCTGATTGCGGCTCAGTCTCTTCATCAGGCCGGGAAGGATACTCAGGTGGTGACTTCCACTCTAGAGTCCTTCGGCTGGGTGATCAACTTTCCCAAGTTATCACTGTCTCTGTCTTTGGTAAGGTCCTTTCTGGGCATGACTCTGGATACCTATCAGGTCAAGGTGTTCTGCCTCAGCAGAAAGTGGAGGGCCTTCAGAAGCAGGCACAGGCTCTGCTCTTGTGTCCTCGCCCCTCCATCCGGCAAGGGATGCAGTTAGTGGGCCTGAAGGTGTCCTGCATCGAGGCGGTCCCCTTTGCTCAGTTTCACATGAGACCTCTTCAGTTGCACCTCTTGTCAGTTTGGGATCGGGACCCTGTGTCCCTGGATCAGGAATTTGCTCTGTCCCCCCTGGCCAGACGGTCCCTCTCGTGGTGGCTGGACTCAAGGAACCTTCTAGTGGGCAGGACCTTTTTTTGCCTCCGTGCTGGGAGACTGTCACCACAGATGCCAGTCTGACCGGTTGTGGGGGCTTTTGGAAGTCTCTGAAGTTCCAGGATCGGTGGGGCCCCCAGGAGGCCCATGCTCCCATCAATGTCCTGGAACTGAGGGCGATCAGGTTGGTCCCTCAGCAAGGAGGTATTTCACTCCCTGTGTCTCCGCTGGGGTCAGCCGGATGTGGACCTGTTTGCGTCCCGCCACAATCACAAGCTCCCCAGGTTTGTCTCCCTGTCTCAGGACCCTCTGGCCTTCGCCACGGATGTGCTAGCAATGCCTTGGACGGAGTTTCGGTTCCTCTATGTGTTCCCTCCTTTTCCTCTGCTGGGCAGGGTGCTGCGCAAGATAGCCCAGGAGGGGGTACCAGCCATCCTGGTGGCCCCCTGTTGGCCAAGGAGGATGTGGTTCGCAAATGTCGTGCAGTTGGCAGTAGATTGGTACGTCTTGCCCAAGGACCCAGATCTTCTCGCTCATGGAGAGCTGCGCCATCCCAATTTACAAATGCTGGCTTTAACGGCTTGGCTGCTGAAACCTCCATCTTGATGGATAAGGGGTTACCGGCTTCTGTTGTTGATACTATGATTCGGGCTAGGAAGAAATCCTCATCCTTTATCTACTACAGGGTCTGGCATGCTTACATTGCCTGGTGTGAGTCCAAGTCGCTTCCTTGTAGGGTGTTTTCTATCCCCAGGATTCTGGAATTTTTGCAACATGGTTTGGATTCAGGCCTTCAACTTAGTAAGGGACAGGTGTCAGCTCTGGCAATTTTTTTCCAAAGATTCTTTGCCAATCACCGGTTGGTTAAGACTCCTTTCCAGGGAGTTACTCATGTGCGTCTGCCACGTAAGCCTATGCTACAGTTTTGGGACTTGAATCTGGTGTTGTCTGTTTTGCAGGGTCCTCCCTTTGAGCCTATCCGTGGGGCTGCATTGCCCATACTGACTCTTAAAGTGGCCTTTTTGGTGGCTATTACTTCGGTCAGGCGAGTTTCTGAGCTGGCGGCGCTTTCCATAAAACCTCCTTATTTTGAGCGGCATCAGGATAAGGTGGTGTTTCAGCTTAAGCAGGATTTCTTGCCTAATGTTGTGTCTGCTTTTCATCTCAATCAGAACATTGTTTTGCCTTCTTTGTGTCCTAACCCTGCTAATTCCAAGGAGCGGACCCTTCATTTTCTGGATGTTGTCAGGGCTCTGAAGTTTTATTTGGTTGCTACTGAGTCTTTCAGGAAATCTGACGCTCTTTTTGTTCTTCCTGTTGGACCTAGGAAGGGCTTGCCTCCGGCTAAATCCACTATCAGCAAGTGGATCCGTCAGGCGGTGGTACAAGCCTATTCTGCTAGGGGGAAGGTTCCTTCTTTTAGGGTTACTACTCATTCCACTCGTGCTATTGGTGCTTCTTGGGCTTTTCAGCACCAAGCTTCTGTTGAACAAGTTTGTAAGGCCACAACTTGGTCTTCCGTTCATCCCTTTTCCAAGTTTTACAAGGTTGATGTTAAGGCCTCTGCTGATGCTGCCTTTGGTCGCAAAGTACTTCAGGTGGTGGTGGTTTGAACTGCCTGCTGCTACCTTTTGTGGATCCCACCCTACCTTAGGGACACTGCTGTTGGACGTCCCATACGTAAGGACTTCTTGAAGTAGGCCGTGCCATGCAATAGGAAAAAGACAATTCTGTGAGTACTCACCTGTAGAATTGCTTTTACCATGCATGGCACGGCCTGCTTCACCCCACCCTGGTTATCGTTATTCTTGGTTGCCTCTTTATGGTGATTGTTCCAAGTTAGTTGGGGTTGTTACCTTTTTTACCTTTATTACCTCCCGGGTTCTTGTATAACTGCTTGTCAACGCTGGAGAAGTCTGTTGGTGATCCTGTTTTTATAGGGTACCAGGAGGAGCCACAACTCTTCTGCAGTGCACTGCGCCACCTTGTGGCGGAATATCCCATACGTAAGGACTTCTTGAAGCAGGCCGTGCCATGCATAGTAAAAGCAATTCTACAGGTGAATGCTCACAGAATTGTATTTTTGAAGGGTTTGGGCTTTTCAGTAAATCATGGTGAAGGTCCGGTTCAACCAAAGACTCGTAAGTATAAAAATACTAAAAATTCAATTAAAACAGTATGGAGCTAAGGCTCATATTCCAATCCTGTGACTATTAAATTCTCACTGACTTAATATAATACAGTATGTAGTTCAATCTTTTCCAGTGTTTTTTGAGAGTAGGATACAAACTTTAAAACATTCAACTCCAAACAGCGATATCCTGATATTGCACCATAAGTCGATTAAAAAGATTTATGTGCTATTTTTGTGTGTTTCATCCACTTTAAATGGCTGTTTTGTGTGTATTCACTACAGTTTTAGATTACTGACAACCCACAAGCACCACTCAGGTGGTAAATAAAGCAGAACAAAACCCACCAGCAGATGGCCCGGAGTCTAAAAGTTTTCCCCCGAATCATGATGGCCCACTGTGTGAAACCCTCCAGGGCACTGGGAGAAACTCACCTTTCCCTGCTCCAATGGTGCATGCACGGGCTCTCCTCCAATCACAGCCAGCTTTGATTGTTGTGCGCTCCTGCCCCAGCCATTCAGATAGGCTTGGATGGGAGAGATGCACGCCACGGGGGATGCGGCAGCGCGGGCTCCCCATTGAATATAATCAGAGCCCTTGTCCTGAAGCATGTAAACATTTCAAAGGGCTCTGGTTGCACAAGCATGTGCCATTGGACAAGAGATGAGTTTACTGGGCAATCTGGGGGGTTTCACACGGCAGGACATCCCAATTCGCGATACCCCTGGGGTATAAAACAAAACCCTGCAAAGTCAAATTCCCAGGTTTTGTTCTGCTTTAATATAATTGGAAAATGGAAAGCAATACTTGATGAAAAACGGTCAGGGAACCTCTGACCTAGACAGTATAGCAGGAGGTGTTGGGATCTAAACACCAGAGTGATCTTCAGCAGCTGCCACATCTTCTGATTCCATGATCTCAGACTCATAGTTGGAAGAAGAAACTAGTCACACCTCAGATGTGCTTAAAGTGGAACAAAACACTGGAGGTCCAGCCTTGGAAAAGATTCCAGGGCTGGCCGCTGGCCTTCTCCAGGGCATTCTGAATTTGGATGCCCCGCTTTGTGAAACTCCCCAGATCGCTGGTTTTACCCACCTTTTACTGGTCCAACAGTGCATGTGTGGGCCCTAGTCATTCAAATTCAGCCAACAGGCACCCCTGGGAGGGATTGAAGGGAACGAGAGATGCCGTGTGCTGGTATGTGCGGCTAGGTTTCTCTAGCCATACATTAATATGCATGGTGGAAGAAGCTGATTGAAGGAGCGGCGGCGCTTGCACCATCGGCTTGAGGAGAGGTGGGTCTGTCTGGTCTTCTGGGGGGGGGGTTCATACAGCATGGCACCCCCATCCGGGGGGGGGGGAGGACCAGAAACCAAGTTAAAATCCTGGGCTTTGGTTCACTTGCAATAACTATCGAGGGTTAAACCCCTGCCCATTGGCAGGCAGCTCAAGATAATAGAGGAGAAGCAGGCTGAGGTTGTGGGCAGATCAGGATCGTGGTTGAGAAACAGGCCGAGGTTGTGGGCAGGCAAATCAGGATCGCAGTCAATAAATAGGCCGAGGTTGTGGGCAGGCAAATCAGGATCGCAGTCAATAAATAGGCCGAGGTTGTGGGCAGCCAGATCAGGGCAGTCAGGTGCAGGTACACACCTCCGCTAGAGGGAAGGCACACGGCAATACCCTGGGTTTCAACAGCGGGGCATCCCAAATCTGGATGCCCCATGGATGAGGATATCAGCCCTGGACTCTTTTAGACCTTTGTTCCTCTTTAAAGAAACAGTCCAGTCTAAATAACGTTTGTGGTTCATGGGAGCGGCCATGATGGGATTCGGTCTACTGCCAGTTGTCTTCTATTTAAGTGGACCAAAACCCAGGACTATCCTGGGTTTTGGTCCTTTCCTCGGGGCACCCCGATCGGGGATGTCCTGCTGTGTGAAACCCCCCCAGATCGCTGAAGTTAACTCACCTCTTCCCGGTCCTACGGTGCGTGCACGGATGGTTGTCCAATCAGTGAGCTCGGAGCTGCTGACGTCACGTCGTCTAAGGCCAGCGGCTAGGAGCGCGCTGGATGCCGAATCCCCTGCTACCCTCTAACAGGGGCACGTGCCCACGCCGGCCAGTCACAAATGCCTGGCGCGGGCACTGCCCTGCTAGAGGGATAGCGGGAATGCGGCCGTGGCTCGGGAAGCAAGGTATTGTATGGGGCAACCTGGGGGGTTTCACACAGTGGGGCATCCCAATTTTGGATGCCCCGGGGGGGGGAGGAATAGCTCGGCCAGGGAATCTTATAGATTCCTGTGCCGATTGTGCTGAGTTTTGGTCCACTTTAAATCTATGAGACAAAGCCACTCCCCCTCTCTTCTCCTTTCAGCAGAAGTCAATAGGGCAGCAGACACATTAATCCCATCATAGCTGCTTCCCATGAACCACAAACTCTATGAGTTTTTAGACTGGACTGTCCCTTTAAAGTGGACCAAAACCCAGGATTTTTACTATCTTAAAGATTCCCGGGCTGATCGCGCTGGGTTTTGGTCCACTTTAAATCTATGAGACAAAGCCACTCCCCCTCTCTTCTCCTTTCAGTAGAAGTCAATAGGGCAGAAGACACATTAATCCCATCATGGCTGCTTCCATGGACCACAAGCTCCATGAGCTTTTAGACTGGACTGTCCCTTTATAGTGGACCAAAACCCAGGATTTTATAGATTCCAGGGCCGCTGGGGCGTGGGTTTTGGTCCTCTTTAATTAGTTGCTGAATAAATGGTCACAGCAGGTATCCCTCTAGCTGTGTGTACGTGCGCCTACCAGCCATTCAGATGCGCCTAGCGCGGGCGGGTGGCTGCTAGAGGTATTTAGGGGATGGCGCACGTGCTGTGGGATCGTAGGAAAGGTACGTTTCCCAGGGAACTATGGGGAGGGGATATCGCTCAGCGGGGGCGTCCCAAAACATCCTGTCACCAGTGATTAGTCCGTCCTGCTTTAATGTAGTCATTACTGATCACCCAGCACAATGAGTGATTTTCCCCTGGTGTCTGGTTTCCATGTGACCTGGCAGCGGCCAATGGTATTCACCGTATAGTAAGCAAATATAATTTAGGGGGAGTTCTGGAGATCCCCCCACAGGCCCTCAGATAGTCCGCACTCAACACAACAACTTATTCAAAAAGACTATGGGCCTTATTTATCACGGGCTAGCGCCAGGTAGTGTCTGACGAGCGCCAGGTACCGGCAGCTAACGGCGACTACCGACTCAAGTACGCCCGGCGGCAGTCACAATGACGCATTTATCAAGCAAAATGAGGCTAGCGCCGGCGAGAGCGACGGCTAGCGCGGCATTCATCATGAAGCCGCCTGGACCGAACAGCGCCGCTGCAAATTCCTTCACAGCGCCAGGTATGAGCTGTCGCTCCCTGGTGATGTCCAATGCATTTCAATGGAGCAATCTATAATTAATCATAATTAATTGGTATTATTTATTTATTTTTTATAAATTTAAAAAAAAATTTGTGCAGAATTGATCTAACAGGTCTGATATTAAAGTGGACCAACACCCAGGGGGGATCTATAAGATTCCCGGACCGATCAGATCCCTCCCCGCGGGGCATCCGAAATCGGGATGTCCCGCGGGGAGGAACCCCCCAGGAGGCCCACAATCCTCACCTTACCAGCGATCCAACGGCGCATGCGCGAGGCGCGGCCGCGTCTCTCGCTTCCCTCTAGCAGGGCGCGCTCCCGCGCCGGCCGTTTTGTGAATGGCCGGCGCAGGCGCGCTCCCTGTTAGAGGGAAGCGAGAGACGCAGCCAATGACAGCGCTCTGGTATGCGCGTCCAAGCGGCTTTGGACGCGCATACCAGAGCTGCTGTGAGCGCTGTCATTGGCCGGACGAGGTCACGTGGGAGCGGGGAGAGGTGAGTTTTTGCGGCGGTGGACCAACACCCAGGATAGTCAAAATCCTGGGTGTTGGTCCACTTTAATGTATTCATATTACAAAATGATTCTAAAAACATGTATAACGTTACAATCAAAAAATATGGTTGTTTAGGGGTTAAAAACTAGTTAACACCCATTGCCGCCAGCGCTCTGGGGTTTAAACAAGGAATGGACAGCGCCAGCACATTCGTAGCGTGATTTGTTAATGAATATGAAGCAAGCCGTTCGCTCTGGCCATTCGTTGTCAGGCGCTCACATACAACGCTGAACCTGTGAAACAGCGACCCCCCCAGCCCGTATTCAACATTACCGCACACCGACTGAGTCGCTGTCATCAAGCAAACGCCGGCCAAGCACAGCGAATACTGGCTGGCGCTGAACAAAATCACGCTACAGTCGCTCATCTGGCGCTATTAATGAATCGGCCTGCCCATACTAAAATCAATGTAATTTTTATTAATAATAAAGAGACTCTTAAAAGATAATAAACACAAAAATACACGACGGTCAACAAGTTAAAATACATAAACACAATGTCAAAGGATGAGGGTTTCCCACACAGAAAGCTTTAAATATATATATATATTATGGAGTACAATTTCCTTCCTAATGATATAGGTAAATAATATACATTAAATATATATCAATCCTAAATGCCAGTGATAATAGATAATAGCAGGTAAGGGGTGTTACAATTACCTGCAACTGATGAACGTGCAAATAGACAAAATAAAAAAAAGGGAGAAAAACTACTATTGTGCAAAGTGCTTCAGGAGAAACAAATCTTAAAGCATTAAAGCGGACCTTCACTCTGAATAAGAGTCTATCTTATATGTTTCCCACACCCTGTACATACAGATTGCTCACATTAAAAATCATCCTACCTGCATCTACTGCATGTTATGAGCCTTTAAACACCCAAGATGGCGGCGTATGGAAGCCGCCATTTTATCAGGAAGTGCCTGCAAACAGGAAGTGACTGTGCTGCTCTGCATTCTGGGACTGCTGACCTTTCCCTGACCCCAGCTCTGCTCTGTCTGAGCAAAGCACAGCTATATAACCCGCCTCCCTGTACCTCATCCCACTCTTCTCTCCTCAGTAAGTGTGATGCTTCTGAGTCAAGATGGCGGCGCCCGTATCCTAAATTCCTGAACAGAGTTGCAGCCCAGTGGGGGGAAAGAATAATAAGTTAGTGACTAAAAACGTAAAATATATTAATTTTAGATGCTGGGGAATCGTTTTTTAAGAGTTTGGGCTTTTCATTAAATCATGGTGAAGGTCCGGTTTAAACACTGTGCAAATAGCAATTATACCGAGAAACAAGTGAAACCCCTGCGTATGAATGCTCTAACGCTCTAAAAACAGAGCAGAATCAACTGGCCTGGAATACATAATAATACATTTGTAATAGAAGGAAGGTATTACATCACCGTATTAACAGGTCACCTGAAGCCGGGGGTCCCCCATACAAACAGCCTGCCGACGCGTTGCGTGGAAGATCCACTTCACCAGGGCGAGATGGTATTCACCGTACACATCTCTGCCGGCCAAGCTCATTTGGTCAGAAGCATCACATACCGAGGAGAGGAGAGCGGGGATAAAGTACAGGGGGTGGGCTATAGCTGTGCTTTGCTCAGACAGAGCAGAGCTGGGGGTCAGGGAAAGGTCAGCAATCCCAGAATGCAGAGCGGCACAGTCAGAAGGCACTTCCTGTTTGCAGGCTGCCTGACACTCTATGAGCCGCCATCTTAAATGTTTAAAGGCTCATAACATGCAGTAGATGCAGGTAGGATGATTTTTAATGTGAGCAATCTGTATGTACAGGGTGTGGGAAACATATTAGACTCTTATTCGGGGTGAAGGTCCGGATTAATGTGAGCAATCTGTATGTACAGGGTGTGGGAAACATATAAGATAGGCTCTTATTCAGGGTGAAGGTCCGGATTAATGTGAGCAATCTGTATGTACAGGGTGGGAACATATAAGATAGGCTCTTATTCAGGGTGAAGGTCCGGATTAATGTGAGCAATCTGTATGTACAGGGTGGGAACATATAAGATAGGCTCTTATTCAGGGTGAAGGTCCGGATTAATGTGGGCAATCTGTATGTACAGGGTGTGGGAAACATATAAGATAGGCTCTTATTCAGGGTGAAGGTCCGGATTAATGTGAGCAATCTGTATGTACAGGGTATGGGAAACATATAGGATAGGCTCTTATTCAGGGTGAAGGTCCGGATTAATGTGGGCAATCTGTATGTACAGGGTGTGGGAAACATGAGATAGGCTCTTATTCAGGGTGAGGGTCCGGATTAATGTGGCCAATCTGTATGTACAGGGTGGGGGAAACATATAAGATAGGCTCTTATTCAGGGTGAGGGTCCGGATTAATGTGAGCAATCTGTATGTACAGGGTGGGGGAAACATATATGATAGTCTCTTATTCTGGGTGAGGGTCAGCTTTAAACCGGACCAACACCCGTTTTCTTCTTTAACGGGTGTTCGTCCCGCAAACAACAAATAAGAACAAGCTTGGGCGGCATCCAGAATGCTGGAGCCCCCCCCCCCTCGAATATAAGCCCCCCAGAATACCCAATTTCCTTACGTTTACTACGAGCCAGTGCCAGGAAAGGAGTCCCGTCATTGGCCGCTGGGTGGTCACACGGACCGTGGCGACACACATGCTCGCCGCCAGCCAATCGCAGGGCTCCTTTCTCGAAGCAAAGGTAAAGATATCAGGTGATCACGGAGGCCCCGCCCCCCCCCCCCCGAGCTTGTTGTTATTCTGTGTCTGAGGGACCAACACTCGTCAAAGGAAAACAATGGGTGTTGGTCTGGTTTATTAGGGACCTGGAGCCTGATCAGTATGGAACGCTGGGTGGGTCCTGCTGGCCAGTATTCCAGGCGACAAGGCCTTTAAAGTGGACCAAAACCCACGCTATAAGATTCCCTCCCCAGGGGCATCAAAAATCAGGATGTGAAACCCCCCGAGTCGCCCCATACACTTACCTAGCTTCCTGGTTCCCGCGATCCCTCTAGCAGGGGGTGTGCCCACACCAGGCGTTTGTGAATGGCCGGCGCGGGGCCTTAGACAACGTGATGTCATCGGCTCCGAGCGTGCTGATTGGACGAGCACCCCGTGCATGTGTCGCAGGACCGGGAAGAGGTGATCTGGGGGGTATCACACAGCGGGACATCCCCGATCAGGGTGCCCGGGGGGGAAAGGACCGAAACCCGGGATAGTCAAGATCCTGGGTTTTGGTCCACTTTAAAGTGGCTGCTGGATGGACTGAGGTGCATGCGGCACCTGTAGCCAAACGGTGGTCAAGTGGAACATGGCCGCCGGTGTGTCCTGCAGGAGGGCAGGTGCCAGGGACAAGGCTGGAGAAGCACAGACATCACACCTCACAACTTACTGAAAGCCGTAAAGAGGGACAAAAGAAGCCACGCCCTTAAAGGGAAACACCACATAAGAATTAAATATGGCATCCCTCGTTACACAATCGGTTAGGGGCGACGCATGACGGCGCAGGACAAGAGCAAGTGCCGCGGGACCAAGTAATAACAAATCGGGGCAGTCCCGGGAAAAGCAGGACGGTTGGGGGTATGGATCATACCTCCCGTGTGTCCCTGATTTGGAGGGACTGTCCCTCTTGTGAGTCCATGTCCCTCATTGCTCTCTGTCCCTCTTTGAGGTGTAACATGCAGATCTGCAGCAATAAATGATTCATTTGCCTATTCAAAGTGCTTCTATTGTAACTGTTACACCCTATCTCCTATCCATCCTTCAATGAGGGGGTGTGGCTTAATCAATCAAAGAGGGGGCGTGGCTTCATACATCCTTCAATGAGGAGGCGTGGCTTCATTTAAATATGTCCCTCGTTTCCCCCCTAAAAAGTTAGAAGGAATGTAAGTCACATATAAATTACAATGGATAAAAGGGGCGTGTCTGAGTGAGAAGTGACGCCATCAGCTAGGCTTTCCCCCTAGGGCTATACCGCTGTGTGTCTCTGGCGGCCATTTTCTTGTAGCCCCTGTCCCCCAGAAGCTAGATTTTCAATAACATTATCGCAGCGGTGAGAGGAGGTTTTAATAAGATCGTTTTCAGATGGGTTCAGAAATAAATCTCGATGCGGAAATAAACGGCAAAAGCGTGCGTGGCGAGACTGGGCTACGACAAGATGGCCGCCGCTCCCCCTGCATTGAGGACAGTGTCGACGCCGGAAGTGAGGGGATAATATAATGGTGGGCTGAGAGCGGCGGGAAGGAGCTGGTAAGAGCGCTGTGTGTGTGATAGAGAGATATAATTGGACTTCAGGCTTTAACCCTTCCTGTGCCTGAGAGTTCCGGTGTGATAGTGTTGTTGGAGACGCTGCGGCCTCTGCTGTCTGTCACCTAGCAACGGAGCCACGTGTGTGGGCGGGGCTTAATGCTTCTCTATAAATGATGCTGTATACAGGGCTTTTCACGCTGTGCAGCCATCCCTAATGGGGCGGACATGGTTCAAAGTGGACCAACACCCACCTTGGGTGGCCCTGGAGTCTATCAGCCTGCACAGCTGCCCTGTTACCTCTCTCCGGGGCATGGTGGATGGGGATACCCCGCTGTGTGACTCCCCGCTAATACCGACCTGATCCCCAATCACACGGTGCACAGGCTGCGACCGCATTATATCTTACACCGGAACCTTCACCATGATTTATTGACAAGCCCAAACCCTTATAAAACCATTCCCCAGCATCTAACATTAATATATTTTACGTCTTTAGTCACTAACTTATTCTTTCCCCCACTGGGCTGCAACTCTGTTCAGGACTCTAGGATACGCTGCCATCTTGACTCAGAAGCATCACACTTACTGAGGAGAGGAGAGTGGGATAAAGTACAGGGGGCGGGTTATAGCTGTGCTTTGCTCAGACAGAGCAGAGCTGGGGTGAGGAAAAGCTCAGCAGTCCCAGAATGCAGAGCAGCACAGTCAGAAGACACTTCCTGTTTGTAGGAAGCTTGATGCTCCATAAGCCGCCATCTTGAATGTTTAAAGGCTCATAACATGCAGTAGATGCAGGTAGGATGATTTTTAATGTGAGCAATCTGTATGTACAGGGTGTGGGAAACATATAAGATAGACTCTTATTCAGGGTGAAGGTCCGGATTAATGTGGGCAATCTGTATGTACAGGGTGTGGGAAACATATAAGATAGGCTCTTATTCAGGGTGAAGGTCCGGATTAACGTGGGCAATCTGTATGTACAGGGTGTGGGAAACATATAAGATAGGCTCTTATTCAGGGTGAAGGTCTGGATTAATGTGAGCAATCTGTATGTACAGGGTGGGGGAAACATATAAGATAGGCTCTTATTCAGGGTGAAGGTCCGGATTAATGTGAGCAATCTGTATGTACAGGGTGGGGGAAACATATAAGATAGGCTCTTATTCAGGGTGAAGGTCCGGATTAATGTGGGAAATCTGTATGTACAGGGGGAAACATATAAGATAGGCTCTTATTCAGGGTGAAGTTCCGGATTAATGTGGGCAATCTGTATGTACAGGGTGGGGGAAACATATAAGATAGGCTCTTATTCAGGGTGAGGGTCCGGATTAATGTGAGCAATCTGTATGTACAGGGTGTGGGAAACATATAAGATAGGCTCTTATTCAGGGTGAAGGTCCGGATTAATGTGGGCAATCTGTATGTACAGGGTGTGGGAAACATATAAGATAAGCTCTTATTCAGGGTGAAGGTCCGGATTAATGTGGGCAATCTGTATGTACAGGGTGTGGGAAACATATAAGATAGGCTCTTATTCAGGGTGAAGTTCCGGATTAATGTGGGCAATCTGTATGTACAGGGTTTGGGAAACATATAAGATAGACTCTTATTCAGGGTGAAGGTCCGGATTAATGTGAGCAATCTGTATGTACGGGGTGGGTGATATATATAAGATAGGCTCTTATTCAGGGTGAAGGTCCGGATTAATGTGGGCAATCTGTATGTACAGGGTGTGGGAAACATATAAGATAGGCTTTTATTCAGGGTGAAGGTCCGGATTAATGTGGGCAATCTGTATGTACGGGGGGGGGGTAAACATATAAGATAGACTCTTATTCAGGGTGAGGGTCTGGTTTAAACCTGTTTTTTGAAGGACATGTGATTTGTTGTCTTTGCGAAGGTGGATCTGATTTTACTGCCTACAATAAGGTCCTACTTTTTAGGAAGTGCTGGTTCGGTTGTCGAAATGCATTGCATCCCTACTTCTTTATTCCTGGGGGTATTGCTGAAACGCGTAGTGTCCGTACATCTTTGTTCTTGGGGTGGGGGGGGGGGATTGCTGGAACACATAGCACCCCTACAACTTTATCCTGTGGGGATTGCCAAACAAGTAGCCTGTCTACATCAATACATAGTAATAAAGGAACTCGCCGAAATGCGTTGCATCAATACATCTTTGATGTTCCTCTCTGAATATTGTGCTGAGGGATTTGCTGAAATGTGTAACATCGCTACATCTTTCTCCGAAAGCAATGGCCGAAACGCGCAGTATCGCTACATCTTCATTTCGAGGAACTTGCCGAAATGTGTAGCATCACTACATTGTAATAAAGGAACTCGTCGAAACGTGCTACATCTTTGATGTTCCTCTCCCAATCTTGTCCTGGGGGAATGTGTAGCATCACTACATCTTTGTCCGAAGGGAATGGCTGAAACGTGTAGTTTCGCTACATCTTTACCCCGAGAAACTAGCCGAAATGTATAGCTTCGCTACATTGAAATAAAGGAACTCGCCGAAACGCGTTGCACCGATACATCTTTGATGTTCCTCTCCGAATATTGTGCTGGGGGATTTGCCGAAATGTGTAACATCGCTACATCTTTCTCCGAAAGCAATGGTCGAAACGCGCAGTATCGCTACATCTTCATCTCGAGGAACGTACCGAAATGTGTAGCATCACTACATTGTAATAAAGGAACTTGTCGAAACGTGCTACATCTTTGATGTTCCTCTCCCAATCTTGTCCTGGGGGGAATGTGTAGCATCACTACATCTTTGTCCGAAGGAAATGGCCGAAACGTGTAGTTTCGCTACATCTTTACCCCGAGAAACTAGCCGAAATGTATAGCTTCGCTACATTGAAATAAAGGAACTCGCCGAAACGCGTTGCACCGATACATCTTTGATGTTCCTCTCCGAATATTGTGCTGGGGGATTTGCCGAAATGTGTAGCATCGCTACATCTTTGTCCGAAAGGAATGGCCGAAACGCGCAGTATCGCTATATCTTCATCTCGAGGAACTTGCCGAAATGTGTAGCATCACTACATTGTAATAAAGGAACTCGTCGAAACGTGCTACATCTTTGATGTTCCTCTCCCAATCTTGTCCTGGGGAAATGTGAAGCATCACTACATCTTTGTCCGAAGGGAATGGCCGAAACGTGTAGTTTTGCTACATCTTTACCCCGAGAAACTAGCCGAAATGTATAGCTTCGCTACATTGAAATAAAGGAACTCGCCGAAATGCGTTGCACCGATACATCTTTGATGTTCCTCTCGGAATATTGTGCTGGGGGATTTGCCGAAATGTGTAACATCGCTACATCTTTGTCCGAAGGGAATGGTTGAAACGTGTACTATCGTTACATCTTCATCCCGAGAAACTTGTCGAAATACAAAGCAATCTTTATCCCGAGGGACTTACCAAAACGTGTCAAAATGCGATGTGTCGCTTCATCTTTGTCCTGTGGGGATTGCCGAACATGTAGCATGGCTTCAATAGCTGTTTTTTGAAGGCCGTGTGATTTTATGTCTTTGCGAAGGTGGATCCGATTTACTGTCTGCAAAAAGGTCCTACTTTTTAGGAAGTGGCTGACTTGTTGAAATTCATTACATCCCTACTTTTCATTTTCTCCGGGGGCATTGCTGAAACGTGTAGTGTCCGTACATCTTTGTTCGGGGGGGGGGGGGGGGGATTGCTGAAACACATATCACCCCTACATCTTTATCCTGTGGGGATTGCCAAACAAGTAGCATCTCTACATCTTCATTCCGAGGGACTTGCCGAAATGTGTAGCATCACTACATTGTGATAAAGGAACTCGCCGAAACGCACTGCATCATTACATTTTTGATGTTTTTTTCCCAACCTTGTTCTGAGGGAATGTTTAGCAGCGCTACATCTTCATCCTGAGGGGCTCATCGAAATTCGGTGCAGCGCTACATCTTCATCCCGAGGGGCTCATCGAAATGTGGTGCAGCGCTACATCTTCATCCCGTGGGGCTCATCGAAATGCGAAGCAGTGCTACATCTTCATCTCCAGGCGCCTGTCGAAATGCGAAGCAGTGCTACATCTTCATCTCGAGGGTCTTGTTGGAATGTAAAGCAGTGCTACACCTTCATCTCGAGGCGCCTGTCGAAGTGCGAAGCAGTGCTACATTTTCATCCCGAGGGGCTTGTCGGAATGCTAAGCAGTGCTACATCTTCATCCCGAGGCCCCTGTCGAAATGCAAAGCAGTGCTACACTTTCATTTCGAGGCGCCTGTCGAAATGCGAAGCAGTGCTGCATCTTCATCTCGAGGGGCTTGTTGGAATGTAAAGCAGTGCTACATCTTCATCTCGAGGGGCTTGTTGGAATGTAAAGCAGTGCTACATCTTCATCCCGAGGGGCTTGTTGGAATGTAAAGCAGTGCTACATCTTCATCCCGAGGGGCTTGTCGAAATACGAAGCAGCGCTACATCTTCATCCCGAGGGGCTTGTCGAAATACGAAGCAGTGCTACATCTTCATCTCGAGGGGCTTGTTGGAATGCGAAGCAGTGCTACATCTTCATCGCGAGGGGCTTGTCGGAATGTAAAGCAGTGCTACATCTTCATCCCGAGGGGCTTGTTGGAATGTAAAGCAGTGCTACATCTTCATCTCGAGGCGCCTGTCGGAATGCGAAGCAGTGCTACATCTTCACCCAGAGGGGCTCATTGAAATGTGTAGCATATGCTTGGGGGGATTGCCAAAACGCAGTGTGTCTCTGGTGATTGCCAAACCCGTGGCATTGCTTCATTAGCTGTTTTTTGAAGGCTGTGTGATTTGATGTCTTTGCGAAAGGTGGACTCGATTTTATAGTCTACAATAAAGTTCTATTTTTTAGGAAGTGCTGGCTGGCTAATGGGTGATCATCCTATTACAAATCCATTTGCTTTTCATAGTTCTACACACATTTTGATGGCATAGTCATCAATCCTTAATGGATTTTTTTTTTGTTTTACCAAGGAACGCTCTTTCATAGAATTTTTTAAAATGATAGCTGCCTATTTTTTAAGGACTGTCAGCCTCGTGTGTCTTTTTTGTGCCACCAAGTCTATGTAGTGCAAGTTGTCAAGTCCACCACCTGATCCTTATTGCTCACACTTTTCCAGTTTCCACAAGGTGAATGTGAGAGCATCTGCAGATGCTACTTTTGGCATCATATTATTTGGCACTTAGGTATGATCCTTCACTCTTTGGTTAGAACTGCAGAAGGTGGGCCGGCCAATTGGGGAGGAAGCTGAGAGGAGTTCTTTTTTCCAATGAATGTCCTTTTCCCTTAGCATTAGGAGGATATCGGGAGAAGTGAAAGGATAAAACATCCAAAAATTTGTCTCCATTATTGGGGGGGGGGGGGTAGATCCAGGTGCACAGGATACGGGTGGGATCCTGGAACACTGTAAAGCCTTAGATGCCTGATGATCTCCTATCAGTGAAGTCCCGATTTTGATTTATATTAAAAAACAAAAGAGATTTCAGGGAGAGAATACTAAAATCCTCATCAGTTTAAATGTGTCTGGGTGGTCACTTGCTTTAAAGTGTACTTAAACAAACAAAGGCTTTAGGACTGCTGATGTTGGTGTCTCGATTTAGGATACCCCTACAGTGCTACAGTTAACCTTAAAGTGGACCAACACCCAGGATTTTCACTATCCTGGGTTTTGGTCCACTTCCGCGGGGCACCCCGATAGGGGGTGCCCCGCTGCGTGAAACCCCCCCAATCGCCCTAAAAAACTCACCTCGCCCCGCTCCTACGCAAGCGCTCGTCCAATCAGAGTGCTCAGAGCTGCTGTGGTATGTACGGACAAGCGACGGGCAACCACAGCGGCTCTGAGCACGCTGGAGGCCGCATCTCGCGCTTCCCTCTAACAAGGAGCGCACCCGCGCCGACCATTCACAAACGGCCGGCGCTGGTGCGCGCCCTGCTAGAGAGAAGCGCGAGATGCTGCCACGGCTCGCGCATGCGCCGTTGGAACGGGAATAAGGTAAGGTTTCTGGGCGTCCTGCGGGGTTTCACACAGCGGGACATTCCGATTTCGGATGCCCCGCGGGGAGGGATCTGATCGGCCCGGGAATCTTATAGACCCCCCTGGGTGTTGGTCCACTTTAAAGTGTACTTAAACAAACAAAGGCTTTAGGACTGCTGATGTTGGTGCCGATTTAGGATACCCCTACAGTGCTACAGTTAACCTTAACCACACTCCTGTGCTGCAGAGAATCCGCAGCCTGTGCTTCCTACTCTCTGCTCATCACTAAGGGCAAAGCAATAAGAATTGCAATGTGTGTGAAAGGGGTAAGCATGTGTTGCTCTTCTCTACAGCACTGGAATGTGGAAGTGGTAAGTGGTTTTACCCATTATAATCTTTTTTAACCTTCTAGACTGTGGTCTATCCCGATTTGGGATACAGATAAGACTGATTTAATCTCTTCCAGATTTTTTTTTTTTATTATTGGATGAGCATACCTAGTAATAACCCTTCAGCTCTGTGAAGAGCTGGTGGTGACGTAGCCCCCCCCCCCCCCCCCATATGGCTATTTATGACACTCCAGAAGATGTGATTCTATTTTATTTGGTTTTCTCCAGTGTAAGATCTACTGAGAGGCTGTTACTCCAACTGCCGAAATACAGAGGAGGGGCAAGATCTCTCAAGAATCTATACAGAGACTCCATGATGGAGGATCAGCAACCCCTCCAACCACAGGGTAAGCGCTGGCTTTATCTAAGTATAGAGGCCTTCACTGTCATCCTCATTCACAGACTTGCAACAGCAAGTGCTTCACTGACTAGAAATCCCCCTGTTACCACTCACACCCTAATGTCCACTTTATTCACAGATCCCAGAGACAATATATTGAAAAATGGCAAAACAAAGGAGAAGGAAGTTTCTCAACCAATAATCCCTGGTGAGTAATAAAGCTTCTGTAGTTGGATTCCCCTGTCCTTTCGTCACAGTGAACATATTAGGGTTGATTCAGAGCCCCTTTCTCATCATTTTTATGGAGGTCTTGCTACCAAACGAAAAATCATGCAAAAATGAAAACATTTCACTCTAAAGTTCTCGCAGAGAAAAGGCTTTGCTGAATCATACGAGGGGAAAAAATGAACGAGAATGGAAATTTTCACACAAAAAAAAGTGAGAAAGGGGCTCTGAATCAACCCTATTGTGGTGTCTTTTAAAATGTCAACATAGGGGTATTAATCTCATCTTCATTCACAGACCCCGGAGACAATATAATGAGAAATGTGAAATCTGAGGATGAGGAGGATGACGATGCATCAGGGAGAAATATAAAAGAGGAAATTACTCTACCGATCGGTCCAGGTGAGTATTAAACCATCTTTCCAAAAGTTTCTTTCAATCTTTTCTGGGGCACACTCGTGGATCAAATCTACAAGGCTAGTGTTTTGCTTGGATGTAATTTTGCTAAAAATTCACAAGTATATTTGCAGTCCTTAAATGTATAAGGCAATTTAAAAGGTCAAATATATCTCTAAAATTACACCTCGTTGTCTAATAAGGTCATTTATCAGTAACTCCCAAGGAAAAGCTAGATGATGCACTTTAAAGAGTTGTCTTTATATCTTCTTTGCAAAAAAAAGTACAAATACAAAAAAAAAACGCTACAAGCACGTTACGTTACAACACAGAAAGCCTCAAAATGGGCAAAAGCATATATTAAAACAGAATACTAATCTGTTTAGTCTAGTCCAGGCAGAAATCATCCGGCCTCATCCAATCTCCAAACAAGATGGCTGCTGTATTCAAGTTCACAAAGCAGGTGTCTCTATCCTGTAGCACATCTAATCATCGTCCTTCTCCATTCAAGACACGAGCGAATCTCCCCTGTCTCTCACCAGCCAGCCATTTTTGCCAGACTGACCCCTTTTTTTTATTTGAAATAGTGCAGGTGATCTCTGATTGGCCCAGACAAACTAACCCAGGTGATACTCTGATTGGCTCAGATAAAACTATCACAGGTGATTTTTCTGCTGGCCAACTTGTTTTGCATGTGAAAGCACACATGAAACTAAGCTCAGGCCAAGCCTGTCTTCAGAACAAAGAAAGGTCACCCACCAAGCTGCATATTATTTAAGGAACCAACCATACTGGCTAAACAAAAGGGACCATCCTATATACAGAATAATTTTTAATTGTATAAGATTTTTACAATTTCTTTGGGAAAAAAAATATTTAAAAATATCATAGCGTTACAGCTAGATTCGCTGAAAGGCATAAGAAGAGACCTATGCCAGCATACATATACCATTCCCCCCTCCTAAATTTCCTAATAATGCCATTTAAATGACTGATCTGATGACAATGCATCTTTGCTGTGAAGATTATTTTGTAATTATATTTTATCATTTTATAATAAGTTTCCTTATTTTTATTTTTGTAGGGCTTTCTGCTAGCAAGGGCTTTCATCCTTATCAGCTTCCAGTTGGCTTACCAAGGCCAACATTGTACAGGTGCAGTTGTGGCCTAGAGATAGAGAAGTAGCCTTGTGACCAGAGGGTTTGATTGCCATGGGACATGACTGAAGTGCTCTTGAGCAAGGCCCCTAACCCCCCAATTGCTCCCCGTGCACCATTTGGACTCACTGCCTCTTAGTGTGTTCATTGGGGCATTTCACTGGTGTGGGGTTTGTTGTGTGTTGCACATTTGCACAGATGGGTTAAAAGGGAAGCACAACCATACACCCGTCATACGAGCACATTATCATTATCAGCTGAGGACAATTTACAGGTGGACGTTTCACACGGAGTCGGGAAAGGTGTGCATTTCTTAACAGTCCCTAGAATGTACCCTACATGGCCATAGGATGATAATGGCTTGTAAGTCCCTTCTTTCAAAGGGGTACTTTCAGCTGGCGGTTAGGTGAGCTGTCGTATGCCAGTTGGATCATGTTTTTTAAGCTCTGAAAAGCAGGTAGAAACCTGTCTAGAGATGTTTTTCTGGATCCTTTCCTGGAGATGCTCGCTATTAGGAATGCCCAGAGTGGTCTGATGCCACCACTCATAGCATGGGGGGGAGGCAAGGCCTTGCGGATGATGGTACAGCTAGTTGTGTAGCTGATGAACTCTAGGGGGGAACACATCTCCCGTTATTCAGCAGCTCCGTGTGTGACAATGAGGTCTATAAGACTGATCCAGATGACACAGACGTAGACCTCTAACAAGATGCATTCCCTTAAAAAGCAGCAATTCCGCTACAACACCAATAATCATAATCAACCAGTTGAACTAAAAAGCTTCTTGGTCGCATACACAAGAAGACCAGTTAGCTTTGTTTACTTTTTTACAATCATTTAGGTATAGGTCTTTGCCGATGGAGGGGTAACATCCACACAGGTCTTCCATTGCGCTCAGATGCACCAAGACTTGCCTTTTGTGTCAGATATCCCAAAGGAGTTGGTCACACTGCCTCCAGTGGATAAGCCCACATCATGTTTGGCTAATATACCCTTTTTACTACCCTCAAAGGTGGTTCCATCAAAGAAGCCTGTATACAATTACAATGATTAACCTTTGGGCAATGAGCCAATTTTAAGCCGCTGTGGTTAGCGATGAGGGCCAGAAATGGCATAAACCTTCAGAGGAGCCTGTCCATACTGAGCGATCAACCCAGAATGGAGTATGATGACTGGCCCTAACAAATGCTGCAAACTTTTAACCTTCCACAAACGTAGGTCATGGATGCACACTCCAGCCAAGACGGTGTCTGCCAGTCACTATCGCTAATCTTAACATAACCTATGGAGCCCACCTGTCTAGTCGACAACTGCATTTCATAATGAGGATGATCACTGGCAGCAAGAGAACTCGGCTTTCATTTTCAAAGGTTATGGGGCAGGAGCGCTTTAGATGTCATGTCTGTACATGCCTGAGAAACTGCTGCCGGAGCCAAACGAACTGATCTTTCTTCACTCAGGTAGAAGGTACCAAAACAGAACATGGACAACAAGTGTATAAAGGCTTGAATGGATATCTGCATCTGGACTATTGATGTATTTTGATGACACACCCTTTGGATGTTTTTTTCTTATAGCAACTGTCCTTAGTCCATCTCAGGGGCAGTTGATCTCACCTTGACCATGGGTATAATTCCCTCATTCTCAGTAAGAGTTTTACTTAGACCTCTGCATGGTTCTCAAGAGGAGGAGCTGAGCTTGTCTGATAAACACATTTAGGGTTGCTTGCTTGTGAACTTGCACTTTGCAACTTCCAGGTATCGCCATCGACCTCTGGTCTAAACACAGACCAGGGATGTTCTCGCAACAGAGCTTATGGCGAACCTGCAACAGGAGTTTGTGATCACAGCAAGACATTGCATGTTTAATGATTGCTATGGTGGCTGAGGTTGTTTCTTCTTCATAGCCACAAACCGTTTACAAACTGTTGCAGGCCTTTGGTCTCGGCAGGAGAGTCAGTTGTCCATAAATATGAGTATTGAGACCAATTTTACTATGCCTAAAGCAATGGATAAAGGATTTGTTTGGACTGCCCCTAAGGATCCAGCCTGTGACAGTAGTATTGATCAAGCATCAGTGAAGCACCATGACCTAATCTATGATGCAGGAGGTGTCCAGGTTTCTCAGATGGATAGAGCATCATATTCTCTGTATCCCAGGTGGATAGAGCATCATATTCTCTGTATCCCAGGTGCCAACAATGTGTCCGTGGACTTTCTGAGTAGGTAGATGGTGGACCAGGGTCCAGAATTTAGTATTTTCAGGAATCTTGCAACACGTCTGATGTGCCAGATGTGGACATGTTTGTATCCAGGTACAGCTGGAGGGTGGAGGGCGTTGTGGCCCAGAATAAGGATCCATTTACCTTGGCGATTGATGTGTTGGTAGAATTGTGGAATGATCTTTTGGATCATTTGCTTCACCTTTTCTGCACCTAAACTGGTAAGGTTACCACCAAACTGGCCAGCACACAAATGCATCACGTGGTACGCTTGGCCACAAAGGTCCCCTGTGGCATCTTCACGATTTATCCAGATCTGTTGTTACGAGTATTCTTGTAGCATCCCACTTCACAATTGCTAACTTTGACGACCTGGCTATTGAGAATCATTGTCACCAGGAGTCCTGAAAACATCATTTAGGGTGCACAAGACTTCCTTGTCCAAGGTGTACTATATAACTTGGTGGGCCTTCTTTGTTAAGACAATGATGTGCTCTCCCACAGAGATTTCCTTATACAAGGTCATGTATTTTTTTATTCAGAAGGGTCTGGATGAGGGACATGTCCAGGTTTTGGCTCCTTTTATTCTTTTTCGGTGCCCATATGACAGGAAAGAATTGTCACCCTGGATCTCCCTGATAACTGAATTTGACGCTGTGTTCTTATGAGCCCATAGTCATTTAATTAAAAGCCTAAACCCTTAAAAAACTAGCATCTAAAATGAATATATTTTACGATTTTAGTCACTTACTTTGAATTCTTTCCCCCGCTGTGTTGCAACTGTGTTCAGAAATTTAGGATATGGGCGCCGCCATCTTGCCTCAGAAGCATCACATACTGAGGAGAGGGGGAAGTGCATGGGTGGGCGGGTTATAGCTGTGCTCTGCACAGACAGAGCAGAACTGGGGTCAGGAATAGGACAGTAATCCCAGAATGCATAGCGGCACAGTCGGAAGACGCTTCCTGTTTGTAGAAAGACTGAGACTCCATGTGCCGCCATCTTGGATGTTTAAATGCTCAGAAAATGCAGTAGGTCCAGATTAATGTGGGCAATCTGTATGTACAGGGGGGGAACATACAAGATAGGCTCTTATTTAGGGTGAAGGTCCAGATTAATGTGGGCAATCTGTATGTACAGGGGGGGAACATACAATATAGGCTCTTATTCATGGCGAAGGTCCGGATTAATGTGGGCAATCTGTATGTACAGGGTGGGGAAAACATACAAGATAGACTCTTATTCAGGGTGAAGGTCCGGATTAAGTCTCTGTTCCTTACAGAGGCTCACTACCTCACTTCTTGCTTCTCCTGGGAGATTGTGGAAGTGAATGAATTATGTACACTGTGAGGAGTTTCTTTTTATTCCTTTCAGTGAATTGAGCCTTGCAGGGGCCTGTGCCCCAGAACAGATCTCAAATAAAAAATACAATAAAAAGGATTTTACAGGTGCTTACTCATATGTTGTATTATATGTTCTCCCACTGTTTAGTTACTATGCACAATCTCCATTGTGCGTCATACATAGGCAGCCATATTGAATATTGAGCTAAGAGGTTTTTACCCTGTGCTGCAGCATCTCTTCCTCCTGCTATGCAATATATCAAGCAGAGATTAACCACCCTTTCATTGTAAAAGCCAACCTTGCTGTGTAACACATTGTAACAAGAGATACACCTGCTGTGATACATTGTATAGCAGCCATGAGCTTTTGAAATTTAATCAGCAGTGATGTTGAGTTTACAATGAAGCATGCTGCGTCCATACATCTCCATACAGGGACTTCACCCATCTCATCTTTATTCATAGACCCCGGAGACATTATAGTGATAAAAGTGAAAACTGAGGAGGAGGAAGAGGAAATCTATATGACAAATAAAGAGGAGGAGGAATTTCTTTTACAGAGCAGTCCAGGTGAGTAATAAAACTTCCTTATTTCCCCAATCTGCTGGCATATCCCAAACCTCTCATGACATGGCACATTGCCGTTATTTTTATTCACAGACTTTGGAGACATCATAGTGAGACATGTGAAATCCGAGGAGGAAGAATTGGTGACGAAGGACGAAGAGCAGGAAGTTCCTCTACAGATCAACCCTGGTAATAAACTTTTTGTAATTAATATTCCACTATCCTCCTGTCACTCTGAACATATTTGGTTTGTCTTAAAGTTCTACTGCAAACAAATGTAATTGTTACACCATTGCGTAGGGCTACATTTGATGCTGTCTCAGACTGTTTTCTTTTTTTAAATTGAAGAAGAAATGGCCAAGATATCGAGGTTTACACTTTCTCCTCTTGATTTATCTTCTGAAAAAAGTGGGCATCGTACTTAGATCTGGGATGCAGGCATAATAATCAGCAATGTGAAGAATCTGGAGGAGAAGAGCGGGACCCACAATCCTGTCCCACTCTGCTGAGCTGATTGGGGGACAGGATGAAAAAGAGAATGCCATTGGTTGAACCGGTAAACCTCGATGTCTCTGGCGTTTCTGCTTCAATTTACAAACGGAAAACAGTTTAGGACAGTGGCAAATGTAGCCAAATGTGTAACAATTACACAGTATCACTTTAAACCTGTTGGTACCGAGGCCTTACTCTCATCTTCATTGACAGACACCAGAGATGCCATAGTGGGAACTGTGAAAACCGAAGAGGAGGAAGTATTTGTGGAGGAAAAAGAAGTGGAGAATCCTCCTGAGATCAGTCCAGGTAATACATGTTTAATAGGCAAATTTGTCTTATTCCCTTTGTTTATCCACTTTGCGCATGCACCCTAGTGCCTCTGGTAATATCAAATAATGATGACCTGGTGGGGACTGCAAAAATTCATGAAAATCTTGATAACAGTGACCACGGTATAGTTGTATTCAACATAAAGTGTAAAAAAAACAATCCCCCGGGCGGGACACAACATTTTAGAAAGGCCAACTTACCCAGGTTCATGGCTTTACTCCAGGACATAGACTGGGAGCATTTGTTCAGGAATAAGGATAATCCCTCATGGTTGACAGCTGTGGTTAAACGGGCAATAAAGAACAAGAAAAGGGTATTTAAAAATTACAAATCAGAGCTCTCAGCAATAAACTGTGAAACGTTTAAAGCAGTAAATAAAGCATGTAAACAAGAAATAAAGCTGGCAAAGGCAGAAGATGAAAGAGATGTGGCCAAAGAAAGCGAAACCAACCATTAACTTGTCTTAAATATATAGGAATATATAGAAATATATATCAAGGAAAACAAAATCAGAACAGGTAGGTGTCCCAATTAAAGCGGAACAAAATCCACCAGCGGCCGGCCTGGAATCCAAAAGATTCCATGACAAGCCGCTGGCTTGGGCATCCCACATCGGCATGCCTCGCTGTGTGAAATCCCTCAGTTTGGCCATAAAAACGTATCTTTCCACACTCCAATGGCACATGCTCGGGCTGCCCCATCCCCAGTGTTGTGCGCTCCCAGCCTAGCCATTTAGATAGGCTGGGACAGGAGGGCGCGCACCACCAGGTATGCATTGTGCGCTCCCCATTCAAGTAAATTAGAGCGGCTTACTCTTTGCAGTTGCCCGTTGGAGCGGGCAAAGGTGAGTTTTTATGGGTAAACTGGGGGGGCATGGAACAAAACCCAGGAAAGTCAAATGCCCGGCTTTTTTTCCGTTATAATGGGGAATTGGTTACGGAGGATCAAGGAAAGGCGAAGCTGCTAAATGGGTTCTTTAGCTCTGTGTGCACAAAAGAGGAGCAAGGTGCCAGACTCCAGGACCGGATGGACTTCACCCAAGAGTTCTTAAAGAACTCGGCTCATTCTTTTTATCACCCCTGTTCTTGATCTTTAAAGACTCACTAACAACTGATATAGTAACAAGGAATTGGTGCAGGGCAAATGTGGTGCCCATTTTTAAAAGGGCTCTAGATCTTCTCCGGGTAATTACAGACCTGTAAGTTTACCAACCATTGTGGGAAAATTGCTTGAGGGAATCATACTCGAAGAGACTACATATGGGATTATGTAACTATGCATAATATTCTAAGTGACAACCAGCACGGTTTTACTAAGGACAGAAGCTGTCAGACTAACCTGATTGGCTTCTATGAGGAGGTGAGTAGAAGCCTGGGCAGAGGGGCGGCTGTAGATATAGTTTTTCAGAATTTTGCATTTGACACTGTCCCCATAGACGCTTATTGTGGAAATTGAGATCTTCAGGATTAGAAAACACAGTTTGTAACTGGATTGAAAACTGGCTGAAGGATTGTGTGCAGAGAGTTGTGGTTAATGATACCTACTCTGAATGGTCCTTCGTAGTAAGTGGTGTACCCCAGGGGTCAGTGCTGGGCCCACTATTATTCAACTCGTTAATAAATGATATAGAAGATGGCATTAAAAGCACTGTCTCTATTGCAGATGACACAGAGATATGTAGCACAGTGCCTATGTGTCTACTGAAGATGTTCACAAGCTTCAGGCTGACTTGGACACTTTGGGTGTCTGGGCTCCACTTGGCAAATTAAGTTCAATGTGGAGAAATGTAAAGTCATGCACTTGGGGTCTAACAACCTGAAGGCCACATATGTCCTCGGGGGAAAGTCACTTGTTGAGAAGGATCTGGGGGTACTGGTAGATCACAGGCTAAATAACAGCATGCAATGCCAAGCAGCTGCTTCCAAGGCCACCAAGATATTATCATGCTTTAATAGAGGCCTGGAATCACGGGATAGGGATGTAATTTTGCCTCTTTACAAGGCACTGGTGCGCCCTCACCTGGAATATGCCGTCCAGTTCTGGGCAACAGTTCATAGAAAGGATGCTCTGACTACGGAAAGGGTGCAGAGGAGCCACCAAACTAATGAGGAATGAAGGATCTAAGTTATGATGAAAGATTACGAGAATTAAATCTGTTTAGTCTTGAGAGGAGGCGACTGAGGGGGGACATGATTAACTTGTATAAATATATAAATGGCCCATACAAAAATTATAGGGAAACACAATTTCAGGTAAAAACCTCCCTAAAGACAAGGGGGCACTGCCTCCGTCAACAAAGGATGAGATGCTTTTCTAGCAGAATATAACATTAACAGTTACTATTAGCTGTTATCAGTTAAAAAAAAAAAAACTTCCCCAACCCAGTCCCTTGGTTGGACTTGATGGACATATGTCTCTCTCTCTAATATATATATATATATATATATATATATATATATATATATTCTTTTTTTCAACCATACTAGCTAAATAACTGTAACCATGTCTCATGTCACCCACAGGCAGTTTAACATTGCTGCTTCCTTTCGAACTTTCGGGATGTTTGGGGTTAATGCCAACCTAGCTGAACAGCAGGAAAGCTGCTTGCTCCCCTCTGGGCCATTCTCCTTGCACTAGTATGACTGTTTTCCCTAAAAATAAGTCCTAGCATGATTTTTCTAGATTTTTAAGGGATGGTTGGAAGAGAGGAGCTTTCCTAGAATGGAAAGCATTTGCACAGTACCCAATACAAGGACAGATAGCATTACCCATTTATCCTTGCTGCAGGCGGAGCTATGCAAATCATCTCTTTATGTCTCTGTGCCATCCAAGGCCCTTAGAAATGCTAAGGGTGCAATGCCAAGGATTAGCTTTAAATTTACACAGCCATACACATCCAACTAGTGGACACGTGTTTCGAGCTTTAGGCTCCCATCAGCACTAGGGCGGATGTTTCTGGCTGTATGGGGGGCCTTGAATGGCACAGAGACATAAAGAGATGATTTGCATAGCTCCGCCTGCAGCAAGGATAGATGGGTAATGCTATCTGTCCTTGTATTGGGCACTGTGCAAATACTTTGCGTTCTAGGAAAGCTCCACTCTTCCTTTACCTAAGTAGAGGGTTTCTTGGTCTCTTTCGCTCCCCTGTATTAAGCCTAACATGAGTTTCTCCACATACTGGCTTGTGACTCTGTAAGAGATGTTTGAAATATAAGCCTTACTCCTACAGTTAATAAAAAAAGTTGATTTAACGTTTCCAGGCAGCTGTACATGTAACAAAGTAAAATAAATGATCAATATAATGGACTCTTCGTCAAGAAAAGGGCACACCCCCAACTGAATCGCACTGAGAAGACCCAAAACAATAACGGTGGGAGTGTCACGTTCTCCTACGCAGGTTGGGTAGTTCCGCCGGCTTGACTCCAATCCCGAGCATTGTGGCTGCTTCCGCTTATGTAAGTGCATTACACATTGTCAGGTTACTTGGTATTCCAGCTGCTCATTCCACTGCAATTCTGTAGCAGGTGGGTCCCCCTGGTGACCAGAAACAGCCACAATGCTCTAATATATGTTCGGGAGTGGGGTAATGCCAGTAGGTCCACCTGATCTGTGAGTAAAAGCTTGGCAGTTGGTTTGGGTCTCGTGGGGTCTTTCTTTAAGTGCAATTATTTTGGGTATGTCTGCTTTTTTTTGGTGAAGGGTCTATACCCTGCCATATTTACTACAATACAGTAACGTATGTAAACAGATTACAAGAAATATACCATACTGGTATTTTGACCCCCAGACAACATGAGCGCAAAAAGGAGGAGCTATTCCATCGAGTACAAGAAAGGAATCGTGGAGGACTCCCGGGGAAAAAACCTCACCGCTTTCTGCAAGGAGAAGATGTTGGATATCAGAATGGTGCGAAAATGGAGAGCGGATTATGATAACCTTAGCCAACAGGTTTACAAGGGAAATGCTAAAAAGCGCAAGTGCGGATCGGGCCGGCACCCATTATTTCCTGAGCTGGAAGACATGATCTGCGAATGGGTTGCCGACAGGAGGGCAAGGGCTTTGGTCGTGCGCAGGGCTGATATTCAAGAATTTGCCCTTGCGATGGCGCCACAGTTAGAGATATCTCTAGAAGACTTCAAAGCATCTCCACACTGGCTGGACAGCTTCCTTCAGCGATGTGAAATGTCTCTAAGAAGATCGGCGACACTGATTAAGCTTGAAGACGCAGAAATTGTTAAACGCGCACTTGCCTTCAAGTCCTTTGTTGATGCCATTGACTTTTCTAAATACCAACTTTCCAGCATGATTGCCATGGACGAAACCACAGTGTTTATGGGCCAAGGCTATCAAACGACAATTGATCAGTGGGGTACCTCTTCAATCTACGTTCCCTCTACTGGTTATGAAAGTGCGCGTGTCACCTGTATTTTGGCAATTCGTCTGGATGGAAGTAAAGCCCCACCTCTAATCGTTACGAAGGGCGAGAAGGATAAAATTGAACAGGTTTCGGGCATTTTTGTTCTCGAAACTGAAAAGGCCTGGTGCACACAAGCCGTTATAAGGAAGTGGGTCGACTTAATGCTGCCACTGGTTTTGCAAAGAGGTCTGCTAGTCTGGGATTCAGCCAGCTCACACCGAGGCAGAGACATTAAGAACTTCCTTCGGGAGAGAAAAATAGATCAGATTATGATTCCCGCAGGAATGACATCCTATCTCCAAACTCTCAATATTGCAATAAACGAGCCGTTCAGGGAACATTTGCACATGGAAATGAAGAATTACATTGACAATAGAATGGCGGCAAATCAGTGTGGAAACTTTGTGACACCCGGACTGCAAGAGGTGGTGACTTGGGTGAAGAATTCATGGGACAAAATCACCGACAGCTGCGTTGCAAATGCGCTACGAGCAGGCTACATGGACAAGAGGTGCTCGTTTAGGGAAAGCGCTATTGCTAGACATGAGACGTTGGGGCCAATGCTCCTAAAGGAAATGGAGTCACAAGAAATTCACCATGGACTTCAGGGTTTGGAAAGTTACGATGATGTTCCTGAATGTGATGATATGACTATATTTGAATAAATGTAGATATTTTTGTTCAACAATAAATGTTGAAAAATAGGGCATCCCCCTAAACAAGGTGAGGGTGCCAGATGCAACGTGGCCGGACATAGACGCGGTGAACACCAGGGTCTAATGACCAGTTTTCAAGTCCAGATTGTGCGGAAGGTGACCCTTAATACCAGGGGAGGTGATCTACATTAAAAAAAATGTTAGCAGCAGAGGCAAAATGGATTTTTAATTTGTGCGCCCCTTTCCCATGCTATCTTAATGACCAGTGGGATATAGATCTGTGCACTAATGCATAAATATATACTGCATATATAACATTTTGTCCTGTTGTGCTAACATTTATCCCTATATTTGGGGATCCCCTTTCATTTTTCACTTGTTTGCCTTTTTTTTTCCTTCTAGGTTTTTTTTTTGCTTTTTTCTTTATTCCCTAATATGGCTGATAGTTCCAATTGGAAACAGTCTTTGTTAGGTCTGGGACGTAGTATTGGAAGACAGTAAACTTATCATGATTTATGTATATATGAAGGCACCAGACCGACAAAAGGAACAAGTATATTATTGGTTTAACTTTGTTATTGTAAGATTCATTCTACACTGATGATGCAAGCGGTTTTACCATGTTTATTGCATTATGTTTCCGATGTTTTTATACTTTGCACCTTTATTTGCTGGCATCTTATGGCACTCTGTCTGCTACTGCTGGGCATGGGGGGATTACATGTCGCTCTTACTGTGTGAGGGGCTTGTGGGGCCCGATATCCTACTGTACGCGGGTAAGAGGGAAGGGGGACCTCCCCACCCTGTCTCTTTTCTGCCTGCTGTCACCTACCACCTTAATTCTTCTAGACACATAGATGCTGGATGGGTGGTGGCGGTCTTGGGACGGGGCTGCTGGGCTGGCATTCCGCCTACCCCCTCCCTCTCCCTAGCACTGATCATCCACTATGTCCCTGGGTGGCGGCGCATGATGGTGACGTCACTGCGGAATGGTGGGGATGACTGTATCCATCTTCCTATATTAGAAGGATTCACAAAGATGGTCAGCAGGTAAGATTAAGGAAGAGACGTGTCGTCAAAATGTGTCAAGATGGAGGTGATTGAGGCAATGTTATATATTTTAATTGGATTCAATAAATGGATGGTTTTACTGATCGTGGGAGCTCTGGGTCTTTCATATCTTCATCCCAGTACCTGACGCAGTTGTTCTTAAAAGCGAACCAAACCCAATTTTGGGTAATCCGCCCGCCCGAGTAGCTCGGCAGTGGCCTGACTTTTAAAGAAACAAGTTTTTCTACCGCCTAAGCTGATTGGCTGATCTCAAGCCTTATAAGGCTCACATTTGTGACAAAAAAATACTGAAATAATTACATTTATTTAGTTGCTCTAATGTGTTTTTAAATCAGTATGGTTGTCCACAATGAATAGCATAAAAAAGAAAAGAAATAGCATGGAGCATAAAGTTCTTTCTATAAAGAAGAATTTAATCTTTATATAAATATAAAAAAGCAAAAAGTGGTGCACCACAAGTATCAATAGGGCTGTGCTACACTGCAATACTTAGAATACAAAAGACGATTAAGCACATGGATTAAATCCCCATGAGTCTAAGGACAGGAGCACCAGACAATATTCAAAATTCATGTAATTTATTAATAGAAAATCGATATGCGACATACACTACATAACACACTATACAAAACTAACAAGTTAAAAACACTGCAAAGCACCCCCAATTTACATCCAGTGCTGTATAATGCAGCATAAAAGTACCTGGGAAAACTCCTGATATAAGTACGTGTTCAACCCCTAATAATAAATGGTAATAACCTACTGTGCCGGCACAGATAACCCCTATAAACTACACTGGTACCAATGTACATATAAAGTGACAGTGCATAACCATAAAATTAAAAGAAATAAATACTACATACAACATGAATAACACTGCAAATCTATCAAATAGGGTGAAAATACTGAGTGCATATACATAAATAACCTACAGAAAATGATCATGTACACCTGTGAGTAAGTAAACCAAATCAAAGTGACAATAAGCTGAACCAAAAATAGAGGCACACATATAACAGCAGACAATGCTAGCAAGAAAGAAAAGGGTTGAAAAAATCACGTGAATCACGGAGTGGGGTCTAGCAGTGGGGCCACCTACGTTCGCGGCCGCCCGTGCCGCTTCGCTGGGTGAGTTTATATAAATATATATATATATATATATATATATATATATATATATATATATTATCTTTAAGTAATCGACACACCTCGTGTTATAATATAATATCCACATACGTGTATTCCCTTCACTACATGGAAAACTGCTTACCAGTGTCCACTTAATAATAAGCTCATCAAGTGTTTATGCTAAAGCACATAGCTCCTCTCATCATTTCAGGTCCTCTTTAGATCAGTCCATAAATCGCTCTTGCCATTCAGTGTGCCAAATACTTATTCAATGAGAAAGGACAAATTCTCTTCCATAGAAAGAAGTTTATACTACTTGCTATTTCTTTTCTTTTTTTTATGCTGATCGCAAGCCTGCCACACTGACAAGGTGCAGCCGATTGACGGCATCCCCGGGTCCCAGTTCAGACGCCCTACATTCAGATAAGATGTGCACGGGAGTGGCCACAGCTACACAGAAGCCAGGGTTGCGGTTGCCGGCGATCATAGCGTCGCAGAACCCCACGTAAAGGTGACCCTGTGGGTTGCACACACAGGGTCATCTTTCTATAGGATGCCCCGGAGGCAGGCTAGTGACTGGCCTTTTTTCCGCTTTAAAGTGGACCAACACCCAGGATTTTGACTATGCTGAGTTTTGGTCCACTTCGGGGGGGGGGGCACCCCGATTGGGGGTGCCCCTCTGTGTGAAAGCCCCAAAAACTCACCTCACCACGTGACCGCGCCGTCCAAGCGGGTGACAGCGACGTCCAAGACAGCGCGTCTGCCGCCGCCTCCCGCACGTCACTCGTACAGGGCACGCGCCCGCGCCGGCCATTCACAAATGGCCGGCGCGTGCGCGCACGCGCACGTCTACAGGATGTCCCGCGGTGAGGGAGGTGATCGGCCTGGGAATCTTATAGATTTCCGGGCCGATCACCCCTGGGTGTTGGTCCACTTTAGGGACACAAAAGATTAAGATCTTGAATTCTTTATTCAAAGATGCCTGCTACTAATGTCCTTAAAGCATACCTGTATAACTGGAGTAGCTTCCGTACTCCCAGTTACCAGTATATGCTGACAGGTAAATCTATAAAATATGCAATAATTGATGCATGATTGATAATAAAAGCCACACTGTGCCAAAGGTAAAAGTAAAAAAATCCATGGTAAGTTATAACACATCATTGGTCCGGAGGGATCAGAAATACATAGTTTACCTTTTGTTTTTAGTTTGATACCTACATTACCTTTGTTTCTTTTTTCGTCTTTGTGGCTTATATTTTTATTGAAGCTTTAATAAACATGGATTTTATTGATTTGCCTGCTGGTATCTTCCTCGTGCAAATGTTCACAGCAGCAGGGGCATCAGCCCAGATGCAGACACAATGTTGTCTCTAGCAGTGCCATTGGTGGTAGCTATATGATGTATACTGTGGCTTAAAGTGTTTGGCAAGTCAAAACATAAATATCAGTAGCTTACCATTAATTGAGTGGCAACAGCGCTCTGCTTCCTCTTCTGTCTCCTTAGTGAGGTAAATCACTTCCTCATCTAGCTTTCCGTCCCCACCTCGTAAAAACCACAAAGGGGGGGTGGAGTCTGCATATTTGTGTAATTCTTTTTACAGGCCACTAAATTGAATACTTCTAAAGAAATCCTTAATATTCACTGTGATAGATACCCTACCCTAACACTAACTCTTGTTAAAAACAGCAAAGAGTAAACTATGTGGCTAAACAAAAGGGTAGGGGGGACTGACTATAGAGGGGAATGAGGAGAAAGCTAATTTAGTAATCCTCTTCTTTGCGTCCAGTAACCCAAAATCTCCATTAAGTGTCACTTGTCTAACTGAGAATAAAGTGCAGCATCGTCATAAACAGATTAAAATAGACAAATCCCCAGGTCCAGATGGCATTCATCCCCAAGTTTTAAGGGCATTATATACTGCCATACATACACATGCTATTATTTTTCATACGGGATTGATGCATAGCAAATGTGGTGCCGATATTCAAGAAGAGGGAGGAAGTGTATCATCTGTTGTGGGCAAGGTTTTATAATAAGAGATGCTATCGTTCAGTATCTCCAACATGAATTTATGAGAAATCAGTCTCGCCAGACCAACCTGATCAGGTTTTGTAAAGTAAGTAAGAATGGATTGGGGGGGGGAGTCATTCAATGCGATATATTTTGACTTTGCTAAGACATTTACCACATAACCCACTGGTACAAAAGAAGAGAATGTTTGTACTAGGGGGGAAACATGTGTACCTGGGTAAGTAATTGGCTAAATGATAGGAAACAGTGGGTGGTTATTAATGGTACATACTCAGATTGGATTGCCAACACTAGCAGATTACCTCAGGGGTCAGTGCTGGGCTCAATTATCTTTAATGTATATCAAAAACATTTGGATTACATAGTAAAATATTAAGCTTTATGGATGATACTAAGCTGTGTAGTTATTAATATAAAAGCAGGACAGGACAGCAGGCAGCTACATACTGATATGGATAATTTTGAGGTATATAAAATTGCAAATTAAGTTTAATAAAGAGAAACATAAGATTATGCACATCGGGGGGAGCAATTTGTGCCACAATTACTCACTAAATAAGAAAAGCTACAATGGAAAATGACCTAGGGGGTCCTACAACAATAAAAAGTGTAATGATCAATGCCAGGCAGCAGCTGCTGAGGCAAACAGGTTCATGGAGTGCTACATAAGGGGGGGCATAGGTGTCCATGACCAGAGCATCATTTTACCACTTACCGCTAATAGTAAATAGAATGGGGACCGCCATGCATGAATACTAAACTGGTTCTGTCACGATCTCCTCACCTGCCCCACGTTCCCCCGCTGACTCCGGTCCTTCTCGGTTGCAGCCGGCGGCGGGCCGGCGTCGCTCCTGCCCGCCCGCCGCTCGGCTGTCACGAGCAGCCGCTCGGGAGGCTTCCGGCCTAGCCGCGCCTAGCCGCTCTCCGTGCGGCGCGCTCCCGGCGTGTGTCCCCGTACACGCGCGCGCGCGCGTCTGTCACTCTCATATGCCCTCCGGCGGCGCTGCACACAGCGCGCCCGCCGGAGGTAATTAGTGTTGGGCCAATGAGCCCTTGTATTCAGTAGCAGGTTACTGTTGTCCGCCTCCCAGGTTTAAACGGGGCAATCAGCCCAGAGTTCCCCAATTGCCCCTATCAACTCACTTCCCTCCTCAGCCAATCCAGCCTGTCCCTTTCCTATATAGGTTTTCACCCTGCACTAGTTCATTGCCCGTTATAGCGTGCTACTGGGTGTGATTTGGATTGCTCTTCTCATTGTGATTTTGCCTCGTTTTTGACCATCCCTGATTGCCGCCTGGACCGACCTTGCTTGCCCTTTGACTACGATTTTGCCTGCTCCTTTGTACCGCGAACTTCTGACCTCCCGTTGTGACCCTTGGCTTGCCCCTGACCATTCTTCCGTCTAACCCTTCTGTACCGTGCCACCTCGGATTGACCACCCGTGTATGACCCCCGTCCGTTTTCGCTACTCAGTCTTGTCCTTGGATTCATCTACCTTCCCCTGCATAAATCAGCATCCTTTGTGCTAATAAGTCCTGGGGGCAACCGTGTCCGGTGAGGCGTGTCTAGCGTCCCGGCAAACGGGGGCTTACTATAGGTGAAGAAAGCAGCGGAGATTGGGGGTTGCTGGTTTATTGGAAGGTGGGTGTCTCCGGGACCTGACATTATAACGGGCCCCAAAAAGAAGAATATCTTCTAGATGGAAGAATTGATCCAACAGGTTCAAGCTATGGCCACTGCCATTAATCAGCTGGCTCAACGAGTGGCCGCGCAAGAGAATCGTCAGATGCCTGCGCCAACGGATCCTTCTCCGACCGTCGAGCCCAAGATCCCTCTCCCCGAGAAATTTTTGGGGGATCGGGCGAAGTTTTCTAACTTTAAGAATTCTTGCGAACTCTACTTCCGCCTTCGACCCCACGCATCTGGATCCGAAGCGCAACGCGTTGGGCTAGTTATTTCACTCCTCCAGGGGGACCCACAGACCTGGGCGTTTGGTCTAGCTCCGTCTGATGAAGCCTTGCAGTCGGTCTCTTCTTTTTTTTCGGCCATGGAACTACTGTATGCTGACCCAGATCGGGCCGCGACGGCGGATTCTAAATTGCGGAACCTGAGACAGGCCAAACGTTCTGCTGAAGAATATAGCGCAGAATTTCGGCGGTGGGCTATAGATTCCCAGTGGAACGATCCGGCTTTATGTAGCCAATTTAGAATTGGGCTCTCCGATAACATCAAGGACATCCTGGTGAACTATCCTTTGCCTAAAAACCTAGATGAATATATGCAGCTGGCCATCAGGGTGGATCGACGTCTTCGAGAAAGGCGCCAGGAAAGAGGCAAGGACCAACCTTGGGGGTCCTCGCGTCAAGAGTCAAGCTTTAAGGGGGCAGCCGTTTCCTCTCCTTCCGTGTCGCATGAGGAACCGATGCAGCTTGGCGTTACCCACCTCTCTCAGGCGGAGAAGGTTCGGCGCAGATCCCAAGGCCTCTGCCTCTATTGTGGTAATCCGGGTCATTTTGCCAAGACCTGCCCAAACAAGGCTCCGGTGGCGGGAAACTTCAACGCCTAGATCTTGCAGAGGGACCTCTTCTAGGCGATCAGGTATCGTTCCCTCCAGACAATCGTGTACTCTTACCTGTTACACTCTCTTGGGGTCCGTCCCGGACTATTGCCTCCGCCTTCATCGATAGTGGAGCGGCTGGCAATTTCCTGGATAGATCCTTAGCCATCACTCTAGGGATCCCGTTAATCCCGTTAGAAAATTCCCTCCGGGTCCTGGCGGTCAACAATAAACCCATTGAGGGGGGGTTGGTCTCCCACAAGACCCCTTGGGTAAATTTAGTCGTAGGATCTGCCCACTCGGAAGAAATAGAATTTTTGATTATTGAAAGTCCCGTCTCCCCTATCGTTTTAGGATTTCCCTGGTTAAAAGTCCATAACCCCGTGATAGATTGGAGATCGGGGGATCTGGTGAAGTGGAGTCCTTCATGTCAAAGTCATTGTTTTTCTATATCCCTTAGGACCACACCTATTGTCCTCGATGGGTTACCTCCAGTCTATGCAGATTGGGCAGACGTATTTTCGGAGAAATCCGCCGACATTCTTCCACCCCATAGGGCCTACGACTGTCCTATTGACTTACTCCCAGGTACTATGCCCCCTAGGGGGAAACTATATAATCTCACTAGATCCGAAGAGCAGGCCATGAAAGATTATATCACCGAAAATCTCCAGAAAGGTTTTATCCGTCCTTCCACCTCTCCCGCCGGTGCTGGGTTCTTCTTCGTCGAGAAGAAGGACGGCGGCTTACGCCCCTGTATAGATTATCGTGGGTTAAATAAGATTACTGTAAAAAATAGATATCCTCTACCATTAATCAATGACCTTTTTAATCAGGTCTCTGGGGCCCAGGTCTTCACTAAGTTAGACCTTCGAGGAGCATATAACCTTATTCGCATACGGCAGGGGGACGAATGGAAAACGGCCTTCAATGTAAAGGATGGGCATTATGAATACTTAGTGATGCCATTCGGGTTATGCAATGCTCCTGCAGTGTTTCAAGATTTTGTTAATGACATATTCCGTGATTTTTTGGGTCAGTTTCTCGTGGTCTATTTGGACGACATACTGATTTTTTCCCGCTCTCTGGTGGAGCACCGTCAACATGTCAAAGCGGTGTTGCAGAGATTGCGGGAAAATCGTCTGTATGCTAAAATCTCCAAATGTGTTTTTGAAATGTCTGAAATCCCGTTCCTAGGATTTATAATCTCCAAACGGGGATTGGTGATGGATCCTTCCAAGGTCTCTGCTATTTTGGAGTGGGAACAACCTAGAACCCTAAAGGCGCTTCAGAGATTTTTAGGATTTGCGAATTTTTACAGGCAATTTATAAAGGGTTTCTCGTCCATTGTGAGTCCTTTAACAGATCTCACTCGTAAGGGCGCTTTTGTTGAGGAGTGGCCTCCCTCAGCTAAAAACGCCTTTCAAGTGTTAAAGGAGACTTCCACCTCCGCTCCCATTTTGATACATCCCGACACCCGGCTTCCATTTCTATTAGAGGTTGACGCCTCGGAACTGGGAGTAGGAGCTGTTCTTTCTCAGTATGCGGGAAATCCTGAGAAACTACATCCCTGTGCATTCTTCTCTCGGAAGTTTTTACCTGCTGAACGCAATTACGATGTTGGGAATAGGGAACTATTGGGTATTAAACTGGCCTTTGAAGAATGGCGCCACTGGCTAGAAGGTTCCCTACACCCCATCACGGTGTATACTGATCACAAGAATCTGGAGTATTTAGAGTCTGCCAAGAGACTCAACTCCCGTCAGGCGCGATGGGCACTCTTCTTTTCTCGATTTAATTTTATTATCACCTATAAGCCAGGGAAGAAGAATGCCAAAGCAGATGCCCTATCCCGTAATTTCGGGGATTGTAAGGACCAGAGTGGTCCTCCAGAATCGATATTGCCTTTGGGTTGTGTTGTGGCTGCTCTTCTCCCTGACCTGTCTAGCTCGTTGGTACCATTTCAGGTTGATTCTCCTCCGGGTAAACCCTCTGATTGTTTATTTGTTCCGCCTCATTTGCGTCTGGCCGTTTTACAGGAACTACATGATGCCAAGTCGGCTGGTCACTTAGGTGTTCGTAAGACTTTAGCTATCGCCAAACGTCATGTCTGGTGGCCCACCATCCGACGCGATACTTCCGCCTTTGTCGAAGCATGTCCGGTATGTGCTCGAAGTAAGACCACTCATGGGTCCCCTGCGGGATTATTAGTTCCCTTAGAAATCCCCGCTGAACCATGGTCGCACATATCCATGGATTTTATTGTTGATCTTCCTCCATCACAGGGGAATTCTGTAATTTGGGTGGTGGTGGATCGCTTCAGTAAAATGGCACACTTTATTCCATTGATAAAACTTCCGTCGGCACCAGATTTAGTACAGCTATTCATTAAGCATGTTTTTCGCCTCCATGGTTTACCGCAGAATATTGTTTCAGATCGAGGAGTTCAGTTTGTATCCCGTTTTTGGAAAGCTTTCTGCAATCGTTTAGGTATTAAAGTGTCGCTCTCTACCGCCTATCACCCTCAGTCTAACGGACAGACGGAACGGGTAAATCAATGTTTAGAACAATATCTACGCTGTTTCGTCTCCGATCGCCAAGAACAATGGGCGGAATTCATCGAATTTGCAGAATTCGCCTTTAACAATGCGCCGAGTGAATCTACTAGGTTTTCGCCTTTTTTTTGTAATTACGGTAGAAACCCTAAGGCATCATCTTTTTCTGGTCCTTCCTCCAACTTGCCGGCCTTGGAGGAATGGCTACGAGAAAGGATTAAAGTGTGGTCTGAAATACAGACTAACTTAAGGAAAGCCTCCAGAACTTATAAAATCTTTGCGGACCGACATAGGTCACTTGAACCACCATTTCAGGTGGGTGATTGGGTCTGGGTCTCGACTAGAAATATTGCCCTTCGGCAACCCTCGTCTAAGCTAGGGCCTAAATTTATCGGTCCGTTTCCTATCATCGATAAACTAAGCGACGTTACCTTTAAGGTCCAGTTACCTTCATCCATGAGAATTCCGTCGTCCTTTCATGTCTCTTTGTTAAAATCAGCCAAGAATATTCAGGTGTCGTCTCCTCCTCCGATCATAGTGGAAGATGAGCCTGAATATGAAATTAATAGAATACTTGACGCTCGGGTGCTGCAAAACTCTCTACAGTATTTAATTGATTGGAAGGGTTTTGGTCCTGAGGAAAGGTGTTGGGTACCAGCCAAGGATGTCCATGCTAAAACCCTTATCAATAGGTTTCATCGTGAGAATCCGGATAAGCCTGGTAAGGGTCCTGAGGCCCCTTGTGAAGGGGGGGGTAGTGTCACGATCTCCTCACCTGCCCCACGTTCCCCCGCTGACTCCGGTCCTTCTCGGTTGCAGCCGGCGGCGGGCCGGCGTCGCTCCTGCCCGCCCGCCGCTCGGCTGTCACGAGCAGCCACTCGGGAGGCTTCCGGCCTAGGCGCGCCGCTCTCCGTGCGGCGCGCTCCCGGCGCGTGTCCCCGTACACGCGCGCGCGCGCGCGTCTGTCACTCTCATATGCCCTCCGGCGGCGCTGCACACAGCGCGCCCGCCGGAGGTAATTAGTGTTGGGCCAATGAGCCCTTGTATTCAGTAGCAGGTTACTGTTGTCCGCCTCCCAGGTTTAAACGGGGCAATCAGCCCAGAGTTCCCCAATTGCCCCTATCAACTCACTTCCCTCCTCAGCCAATCCAGCCTGTCCCTTTCCTATATAGGTTTTCACCCTGCACTAGTTCATTGCCCGTTATAGCGTGCTACTGGGTGTGATTTGGATTGCTCTTCTCATTGTGATTTTGCCTCGTTTTTGACCATCCCTGATTGCCGCCTGGACCGACCTTGCTTGCCCTTTGACTACGATTCTGCCTGCTCCTTTGTACCGCGAACTTCTGACCTCCCGTTGTGACCCTTGGCTTGCCCCTGACCATTCTTCCGTCTAACCCTTCTGTACCGTGCCACCTCGGATTGACCACCCGTGTATGACCCCCGTCCGTTTTCGCTACTCAGTCTTGTCCTTGGATTCATCTACCTTCCCCTGCATAAATCAGCATCCTTTGTGCTAATAAGTCCTGGGGGCAACCGTGTCCGGTGAGGCGTGTCTAGCGTCCCGGCAAACGGGGGCTTACTATAGGTGAAGAAAGCAGCGGAGATTGGGGGTTGCTGGTTTATTGGAAGGTGGGTGTCTCCGGGACCTGACAGGTTCTTTTTGGAATTCTTAATCAATTCTTTCACAAGACAAACAATCCTTTCCCCTGTTACTTAGTCATACCTCTTGTTACAGTTAGGTAAAACGATGGCAACTCCCAGGCTATTCAGATATTTTAGCTCTATCTATCTATATTTATACATATAACAATGTAAATTGGGCTCTTTTTCTACTCACCATTGACTATGATCTGACCATCTGCCATCCACTCATATTTTCCTTGTTGAATATCAGACATAATGTAAATTAATCCATTGTTCCAAAATCATGGCAGAACATAACTTTTCAGAACCAGATGTCCTAAATATATCTTTCTATATACAGATATATGCCCTTGCAGAAATGTCTTCAGGTTGCAAAAGAAAAAGTACTGGGAGCCAGTGACTGGCAGCCACACCCTGTAGGGTGGATGGTTATGCTCCATGATGCCACATTCCCTGATAGCAGCTTGTGAGACTTGCTGACGCATTGATATCAAGCAGCAACTCACCTACCAACAATTTTCCACAGAGTATCTCATTAATTAAATAATGTAGTGCCCTCATTGCTAAAGCATAGGTGTCTCCAGTAATTGTTGTCTTGTGTGACATGAATTCTAGTGATAAAACACATTCTGTACCCCCAAAAAATGTTGCCATAACCTTTCCAGCTGACTGCTGCACACAAAGTTTCTTTAGAACTGGTGAGCCCTCGTGCTTTTACTGCATGGACTCTTGTTTGGTCTCGGGATCATGGTGGTGGACCTGTGTTTCCCGACCTGCAATTTGAGAACAGACATCAACTTTTTTCTAATTTTCTCTAAGCATGTTTAACTTTTTTTTTAACTAACTCCACATTCATGGCACCCACCAGGAACTGATTTTTGACATAAAAGAATTAGGAATAATGACCTTCCCAAAATTATGTGCTGTAACACTGACTTTGACCCAACAATCTTCCAAAGTCATGGCTTCTAAATCACGGCACATTTCCTCTGAAGATGCTTCAACAGGTTGCCCTGAACGTGGATCACCGTCAATTGATTCTCTTCCCATTTCCACTGTCTGGTCTAAAATGTTGTTTGGTAGTAGGAAGGTACATCATCACCATATACAGCAATTGTCCTTTTATAGATTTATTTATGCTTCCTCTCTCCCTTTGTAGGAAATGTAAATCACAGAACAAAGCTCCAAATCCCTCTTTGTAGACCCGAACTGTACTGCACTGCACTGTACTGCACTTACCATCCTATTACATCCAGCACTTTAAAAAGACCGAACTGCCACTGTGTGTGTGTTGCATGTCTAGACATGTCTCACCTGCACAGACAAGCTCAGAGCTCTAACACTGACAGAACATTCTGTGGTAGATAACTTCTAGATAACCTCTTATACCAAGCTTTGGGGAAGAATTTAGTTCAATCTAAGGTGCCTTGCCCATTAGAATCCTCTTACGACTTATTGTTCAACACAGGATTTAGGGGATCTTTGTGACATTTCAGGTGGGCTGGAGCTCTTCCAAAACTATATGGTGAACATGACCTTATTTGGAATACCTACAAAAGAAAGACTTTCTGAAAAAATCCTTCTGTTGAAATACGTAGTCAAGGATTCCTGTATATATGTACCTATTTAATGCTACACTGTATGATATACTGTCATATAATATGAAGGTAGTGCATTCAGAACTGGCATGGTCACCACTTCAAGATGGAATGCCGCCCATACGTCTTTGGAAATTTTTCGACAACTGCATTAGCATAGAAGCCTATCTATTCATTCCAAGCGATACAGATCTATTTGCACACTGCTGGTTTTAGGTCAAGTTCGGTGATGCTAGTGTGAGAGACATAACACTATATCCCCCTACTGGGTATGCACCACCCGAATAATCACTAGCAAATCAGGTGCCAACTAAAGGGACCAAATAACCAACACCCTCTGTACCTAGTGGGACTCCAGGGCTAGCCCACCTGTCGGTCCACACTACACTAGTTGCACACTACTATATCTTAAATACAATTTATTAGAGCATAGAGTACTTACACATAATACTACATACAAACAATACTTTATACAAACAGTTAAAAAACATATAATAAAAACCCAAAAAGTGGGGAGGAGCTTGGGGGCTGTAATTATAATCAATTAATAATCAATAAATTATACATCCAGATAATAGTAATGAATTACATACATCATGATGTGCAAAGACGCTTATGGGAAGTGCTAAGTGCATAAGGTGCCTAGTGCCTAATATATACGTGTCCTATCCAAAAGTGAAAATATGCACTGCTGAGAACTTGCAGTGCTAAAGACAATACAAAACTCGTGCATTACATGCAAAGCTAATAACTCTAAAATAAAGTGCCAAGTGCAAAAAGTTGTGCATCTACCCTGTAACTAAGCCTATACAGTGCTTCTATTGTGTCCAATAAGCGCCATCCATATACAGTGTATCATGTATAAACATCATTTCTCCATATACAATCTCCCTGCACAAATATCAAATCAAGCCCACTGTCCTCCCCACTTACCTCACCGACGCGCTGTGTGGTCCTCCACCACTTCGCTAGGGTGTCTGAGTTATAATGGCCAGCATGCTTTTAAATATAGGGCTAGGATCGCGCAGGCGGAAGTGACGCTTCTACAGCCTAATGCGTCATATCCGGTAAATGGAGTGCACGACACCAGGAAGCATGATGCCCCCATTCATACCTAGTGGATGCGCTCCACCGGGCGGAACAGCGCCTGCACCCTCCCCCTCTCCCGGACACTAGTATAGTTGATCTCCCGTCCTGCTTATCATCCCCTCGCTTCCATTTGGGAGGTAGTATGAGCTCTAGTATAATGGTTTCCCTCCCCTGCCCTCGTCCCCTCTCCTCCATTTAGGAATTAGAAGGATGTTGTATGAGGATCTGTAAATAAGTGTATATAATGTATATATAGGCATATGAACAGCTGGATGCTATAATGTACATAAGTAGAATAAGTTTTGGACCCTGTGAATATTAACACCTGATGAATATCTATGATTATTGTATATGGAAATAGAGTATTAGTAGAGTTAGTTATGTAGTAGTTAGATCAAGTAATAATCGGATGTAATGTGGACTCAGCAGTTGTTGTTTTTTGTGTTTTAGCATGCATGAGGGGATCGTAGGCAGTTAATGCATATATTAATGACAGAGGTGTTTACGCTGTATGCGCTCCACTAGTTTGTATGGAGGGTCTAGTGGTGTAGGGTAAGCTTCCGCCCGGTGGAGCGCAGTGACCATGGGAGGCAAGGTGCTTCCGGCATGGGTGCAATGTTGCACTCTGCGGTGAGGGGCGCGAGGCTCCCTGGTCGTTTGCGCTCCAGCGATCGGATGTGTGCAGGCGGCTGTTCCGCCCGGTGGAGCGCATCCACTAGGTATGAATGGGGGCATCATGCTTCCTGGTGTCGTGCACTCCATTTACCGGATATGACGCATTAGGCTGTAGAAGCGTCACTTCCGCCTGCGCGATCCTAGCCCTATATTTAAAAGCATGCTGGCCATTATAACTCAGACACCCTAGCGAAGTGGTGGAGGACCACACAGCGCATCGGTGAGGTAAGTGGGGAGGACAGTGGGCTTGATTTGATATTTGTGCAGGGAGATTGTATATGGAGAAATGATGTTTATACATGATACACTGTATATGGATGCCGCTTATTGGACACAATAGAAGCACTGTATAGGCTTAGTTACAGGGTAGATGCACAACTTTTTGCACTTGGCACTTTATTTTAGAGTTATTAGCTTTGCATGTAATGCACGAGTTTTGTATTGTCTTTAGCACTGCAAGTTCTCAGCAGTGCATATTTTCACTTTTGGATAGGACACGTATATATTAGGCACTAGGCACCTTATGCACTTAGCACTTCCCATAAGCGCCTTTGCACATCATGATGTATGTAATTCATTACTATTATCTGGATGTATAATTTATTGATTATTAATTGATTATAATTACAGCCCCCAAGCTCCTCCCCACTTTTTGGGTTTTTATTATATGTTTTTTAACTGTTTGTATAAAGTATTGTTTGTATGTAGTATTATGTGTAAGTACTCTATGCTCTAATAAATTGTATTTAAGATATAGTAGTGTGCAACTAGTGTTTGTGGACCGACAGGTGGGCTAGCCCTGGAGTCCCACTAGGTACAGAGAGTGTGAGAGATGTCAGGGTAGGAGCAGCTTTATTAGACACCATCCCCCAGAGGTGATTCTGTGTTGCCGATGAACCTTGAGCGCCTCAACAACGGGTCATCAGAAGAGCAAAAAGGGTTAACGTTATGCAATACAGGGCTTTGCTGGATCAGCTGATACTTCTCTATATAAAATATAAAGCAGAGAAAAACATGTAGAACTGGAAACCTTTCTAAACCCACCAGTCTCCAAAGTTGCCTGTTTGCCAAAGATATCTAGCTCACCTGTTTTATAGCATGCACTATGTCACACGTGCTCGACTCTCCTCCTCAAGGACCACCAATAGACCACAAATAGCAGATCTTCAGATTGATGCACAGCTGCTGTTTAAAGCGGACCTTCACCCTGAATAAGAGCTTATTTTATATGTTTCCCCCACCCTGTACATACAGATTGCTCACATTAATCCGGACCTTCACCCTGAATAAGAGCTTATCTTATATGTTTCCCCCACCCTGTACATACAGATTGCCTACATTAAAAATCCTCCTACCTGCATCTACTGCATTTTCTGAACCTTTAAACATCCAAGTTGGCGGCACATGGAGTCTCAGGCTGCCTGAAAACAGGAAGGGTCTTCTGACTGTGCTGCTCTGCATTCTGGGATTGCTGTCCTTTTCCTGACCCCAGCTCTGCTCTGTCTGAGCAAAGCACAGCTATAATCCGCCCCTCTCCTCAGTATGTGATGCTTCTGAGGCAAGATGGCGGCACTTGTATCCTGGAGTCCTAAACAGAGTTGAAGCCCAGCGTTGGAAGAGAATAAAAAGTAAATGGCTTAAAAGGTAAAACAGATTAGTTTTAGATGCTGGGGAATAGTTTTTTAAAAGGTTTTGGGCTTTTCATTAAGTTATGCTGAAGGTCTGGTTTAATTGATTTACTTGTAAACAAAACAATGTTTTGTTATTTTTTTACTCCAGAAAGAAAATCGAGATGGAAATATACAAAGGGACATGTCTCTCCAGATAGTGCAACAGAAGAAGAGGACGACATTATAGCAGAGTCTAAAGGAAGCCCGGTGATACAGTTTTCCCATTCAGCACCTTTATCACTACACCCCTTTACCTCGGGGGTCGCTCATAATACAGCTCAGAGACCTAGGAAGACATGGTCATGTGATGAATGTGGGAAAGATTTTTTTAACAAATCACACTATATCATGCACGAAAGAGTCCATACAGGGGAGAAGCCATATTCTTGTTCTAAATGTGGGAAAAGTTTTTCACGACAGTCACACGTTAACAGGCATGAAAAAGTCCACACGGAGGGGTCATATTCATGTTCTGAATGTGAGAAAAGTTTTTCAAAAAAATCACATCTTATCAGCCACGGAAAAGTACATGCCCGCAAGACTCCGCCTAACCCTGGAAAAATGTCGTGTTCTGAATGTGGGAAATGTTTTTCTCACAAATCCCACCTTGTTCATCATGAAAGAGCTCACACAGGAGAAAAGCCGTATTTTTGTTCAGAATGTGGGAAATGTTTTTCACGAAAATCACACCTTAACAGACATGAAAAAATTCATAAAGGGGAAAAGCCGTATTTATGCTCTGACTGCGGGAAGTGTTTTACTGAGAAATGTGATCTTATCATTCATGAAAAGGTTCATACAGGGGAGCGGCCGTTTTCGTGTTCTGAATGCGGGAAAAGCTTTTTGGCTAAAGCAAAACTTAAATTGCATCTAAAAATTCATACAGAGGAGAGGCCATTCGTATGTTCTAAATGTGGAAAATGTTATGCTTTGAAATCGCAGCTCAAAAAACACGACAGAGTTCATAGTGGCGAGAAGTCGTATTCTTGTATTGACTGTGAGAAAAGTTTTTTCACTAAAACAGATCTTAAGAGGCATGAAAGAGTTCATACAGGAGATAAGCCATATATCTGTTCACAGTGTGGGAAATGCTTTTTGCACAAATCACACCTTCTGGTGCATGAAAGACGCCATGCAGTGAATAAGCCATATTCTTGTTCTGAATGTGGGAAATGTTTTTCTATGAAGTCACACCTCATAAAACATAAAAGAGTTCATATGGGCTAGCGATGTTGGTGTAAATATGTGAAGTGTTCTACTATAAAAGTGTATTATTTTATTCTAATGAGTTTTTTTATGGATGGTAATTTATGTCTCGAAAGATAAAACATAAGGCAATGTGTATTCATGTTCTAAATGATTTTCTCAGAAATTCTTTCTTAGAGTTTGATCTGCCTGTATATTGCACTGTCTTCAAATTGCCCTTGATGTCTTTGAGACTCCAGGGCCGCCTGATTCCCTCTTCTCTTCAAACCCCTTAGTTGCCCAGTATGCTTAACTCGCCAGTGAGTCCACGGCGCATACATGGCGGATGGCAGCATCACTTGCATCCTCTCCCGTAAGAGCGCCTATTTTGCCTTTTACGAATATTGCATATTCCAAAATCACCATAATGGAGGCATCAGGGGATAGTGAGCCGGCCACTCCACTTGGGCAAGACAGGCTCTGCCCCTTGTGCACACGGAATCCCCTGGGCGAGTTCAGCACAATTTGTTCCACTTGCGCCATAGGCATTGTTTCGGACCATGAGAGGGCTGTCACTTCCGCTCCTATTCCTGCATCAGCTCCAGCCTCTTCGGCTCCTCCGCTGCTGCAGTTAGTCCCTAGAGAAGGGGGAGACGGCAGGGGGACACACTTAGATTTGGCGCAGAGGCTGGCTAGCCTTGAGAAAGAGCTCTCATTGGTAGCCCCTAAAAAGGCCTCGAATAAGAAGCGGCACTTGGAGCCGGTTTACTCAGACGAAGATTTGTATGCTTCTTTTGGTTCCGCAGGGGAAGGGGAGTCGGCAGATGAGCCACTCTCGGGAGGTGAGTTGCTCTCCGGTGGAGAAGACAGCAACTCTGGTTATTCCTCAGATGAGGATTCCTTCCCCCCAGATGATACGGAAAGCTTGCTTTCCTCTGTTTTTGACACTTTACACATTGTTCCTCCAAAAGTGGCCAAGAGAAGGAAGGATGATTTGTTTCGGCCTGAGAGACAGCGGTGGGTTTTTCCTGAACAGCCGGTTTTTCTAAGATGGTGCTTAAGGAGTGGGAAAGGCCTAACAAGCTGCCGTCAGTTCCTAAGGGCCTAGAGAGACGGTATCCTTTCCCTGCTGAGTTGATTAAATTATGGTCGCATCCTCCTGAGGTGGACCCTCCCGTTTCAGGTCTGTCCAACACCACTATTATGCCTTCACCTGATAAACGGTTCCCCAGCATCTAAGATTAATATATTTTACGTTTTTAGTCACTAACTTATTATTCGTTCCCCCACTGGGCTGCAACTCTGTTCAGGAATTTAGGATGCGGGCGCCGCCATCTTGACTCAGAAGCATCACACTTACTGAGGAGAGGAGAGTGGGGTAAGGTACAGGGGGGCGGGTTATAGCTGTGCTTTGCTCAGACAGAGCAGAGCTGGGGTCAGGTAAAGGTCAGCAGTCCCAGAATGCAGAGCAGCACAGTCAGGAGGCACTTCCTGTTTGCAGGCTGCCTGATAAGATGGCGGCTTCCATAAGCCGCCATCTTGGATGTTTAAAGGCTCATAACATGCAGTAGATGCAGGTAGGATGATTTTTAATGTGATCTGTATGTACAGGGTGTGGGAAACATATAAGATAGACTCTTATTCAGAGTGAAGGTCCGCTTTAAGAGACCCTGCGGACAAACGCATGGATCAGTTGTCTTGCCATGCTTTTGCCTTGGTGGGTTCCCTTTTACGCCCTGCGTGTGCCACAGCAATTGTTTCCCTAGCCATGAGGACAAAGGTTAAGCAGCTTGTGGCTAAGGCTAAGTCTCGCAAACGGGTGCAGTATTCCAAGGAATTCAGAGCCTGTTTGGATTTCATCAGCTTTGTTGTTACTGCCATGGATGATGTAGTCAGGCTAGGTGCCAAGATTCGGCTTTGCTTGTAGCATTACGCCGTTTGCTGTGGTTGAAGCCGCCAAAAATTCCCTCACAAATTTACCCTTTGTGGGGGGTCGCCTGTTCGGGGAGTGGCTGGACCTTTTGGTCAAGGATGGTAAGCTCTCTCAGAGAAAGAAACCTACTCGGCCCTTTCGGCGCTCCTCTTCTTACCGGCCCTTTCGGCGCTCCTCTTCTTACCGGTCCTTTCGGGGGGGAAGAGGATCTTCCTTTTCCAGTGCCCGCAAGGATTCTTGGGGCAAAGGTAGGTCCCGCAGTCGGCCCAATCCCGCTTGGGGAGCTAAGCCCAAACCTCCAGCCAAGTCTACACAGGCATGAGGGGGCGCCCTCACCCGTTCGGGTGGGGGGATGGCTATTGCTGTTTGCTCCAATCTGGAGGCATCACGTCTTGGATCTTTGGATTCAGGAGGTGATGTCGTCAGGTTACAAAATCGAGCTGCCAGCCAGACGACCCACAAAATTCCTATGGTCAAGGGCATCCCAAAACCTGCTCAAAGCGGAGGCTTTGATAGCCGCTGTTCTGCACCTCCTGCGGACAGGGGTGATTTGTCATGTGCCCCGGCAGGAGGAGGGTCAAGTTCTTTACTCCAACCTCTTTACGGTTCCCAAGAAGGACGGATCGGTGCGGCCGATCTTGGACCTAAAGGGCCTCAACAGGTTTATAAGGGTCAGGCGTTTCCGCATGGAAACATTGCGGTGAGGTCACTTCGGCCCGGCGACTTTATGACTACGGTGGACATCAGGGATGCATATCTACACATCCCTCTTTTTCCAGGGCATCAGAAGTTTTTGAGGTTTGCATTGGAGGGTCAACATTTCCAGTTTGTGGCACTCCCTTCGGCATATCCTCAGCTCCCAGGGTGTTCACCAAGGTGCTGGCGGGCCTCATGGCTATCCTGAGGGGTCAGGGTATTCGTGTATTACCCTATCTGGACGACCTTCTGATCTCGGCACCGTCCCTTCAGGAGGCCGAGAGCGACACCCGGACCGTGCTGTCAACTCTGGAAGCTTTCGGTTGGGTGATCAACTACCCCAAGTCGCATATTACTCCGTCAACAGTGAGATCCTTCCTGGGAATGACCCTAGACACCGTTCAGGTCAAAGTCTTTCTGCCACAGCAGATGGTCTTGGGTCTCCGGACGCAGGTAGAGTCCTTGCTGGCTTGTCAACAGCCATTGGTGCGCCTAGGGATGAGACTGGTGGACCTAATGGTGGCTTGCTTCGAAGAAGTGCCCTTTGCCCAATTCCACATGAGGCCTCTTCAGCTGAACCTGCTATCCAGCTTGGATCAGTCCCCGGAATCCCTGGACCAAGGGTTTGTGCTGTCCCCCCCGGCCAGGCAATCCCTCTTGTGGTGGTTGGATCCTTGACATCTGCTGGTAGGCAAGTCTTTTCAGGCTCTCCATTGGCAGATAGTTACCACGGATGCCGTTTTTACAGGCTGGGGAGGCATCTGGCAGACCCAGAAGATCCAGGATCAGTGGGGTCCGAGAGAGAACCGGTTGCCCATCAATCTCTTGGAACTGAGGACAATGGCAAGGCTCTTGCGTCTGGGGGAATGGTCTCTCAGCTGGAAGGCCTTTCAAACTCTGTGCCTCCGCTGGGGTCGACCGGACGTGGATCTTTTTGCGTCCAGGCACAATCACAAACTTCCAAGGTTTGTGTCTCTCTCAAGAGACCCTCTGGCCATAGCAACAGACGCCCTGGCAATCCCCTGGACAGGGTTCAATCTTCTGTATGCTTTTCTTCAATTTCCGCTCCTGGACCGAGTACTACGCAAAATAATCCAGGAGGGGGTACCAAACATCCTGGTGGCTGCTCGTTGGCCAAGGAGGAGTTGGTTTGCGGACATAGTAAGGATGTCAACAGATCACTGCCTCATGTCTGACGATCCGGAGCTTCTCACACAGGGGTCGCTTCGGCCCCCTGAATTTACAGAGGCTGGCTTTGATGGCCTGGCTGTTGAAACCTCCATCCTGACGGAGAAGGGTTTATCGGCCACGGTTATTCACACCATTATTCAGGCATGGAAGAAGACTTCTTCCATAATATACTACAGAGTTTGGCGGGCCTATATTGCTTGTTGCGAGGCCAGGAAGTTTCCTTGCCGGAGATATTCTGTTTCTAGAATTCTAGAGTTTCTGCAGCATGGTCTAGAATTGGGCCTCCACTTGAGCACCCTCAAGGGTCAGATCTCGGCCTTATCCATTTTTTTCCAGAAGTCTATTGCCAATCATAGATTGATCAGAACCTTTTTTCAGGGGGTCACCCATGTCGACCACCGCGAAAACCACTTTTACCGGTGTGGGACCTGAATCTGGTGTTATCGGCTCTCCAGGGTGCCCCTTTCGAGCCTTTGTATGACGCTACATTATACAGTATCGGAATTGGCCGCGCTATGTATGAAACCACCTTATTTTGAATTGCACAGAGACAAGGTGGTTTTTCGTTTTAAGCCTGATTTTTTGCCTAAGGTCGTTTCTCCTTTTCACCTTAATGAGGAAGTTGTCTTACCTTCCTTGTGTCCAGCACCACCTAATCCTAAAGAAAGGACTCTCCATGCTTTGGATGTGGTTAGAGCCATAAGATATTACCTGGCTACTACTGAATTTTTCCGGAAATCGGATTTGCTTTTTGTATTAGCGGAAGGCTCTAGAAAGGGATTTCCACCAGCCAAGTCCACACAGGCGGTGGTAAGAGCCTATTTTGCCAAGGGGAAAGAACCCCCTTTTCGGATCACAGCTTATTCTACTAGAGCCATTGGTGCTTCCTGGGCCTTTCAGCATCAGGCCTCGGTGGAACAGGTTTGTAAAGCTGCCACTTGGTCTTCAGTTTATAGGTTTACCAAGTTTTACAAGGTGGATGTGAGGGCCTCAGCTGACGCTGTTTTTGGTCGAAAGGTGCTTCAAGTGGTAGTGAAACGAACTACCTGCTGTTCCGCTTTGGGGATCCCGCCCATATTGGACACTGCTTTTGGATGTCCCACCTATAAAGAATAAAGGATGGCCTGGAATGGATTGGAGGAAAAGACGCAATTCTGTGAGACTCACCTGTAGAATTGGTTTTGCATCCTATCCATTCCAGGCCTTCCAACCCGCCCTCTTTGAGGTTTATTATTGTCCTGGATGCCTTTTTTATGGTGATTGAACCATTACTTGTTCATAGGACACTTGTTAAAAAAAAAGATTATAGGTTTCGAGAGAATACAAGCAGAGGCTATGTAAAGTAACATGGTCTCCTATGTTCGGGGCCTCCCGGGCCAGCCTCTTGCTATTTGAGTTACTGCTTTTTAATTACTGGAGTTGGTTAAGAGGCAGCTGCTATTTATAGGGGTCCGGGAGGAGCCACACCTTTGATCTTGCAGTCCACGCCCCTAGCGGCGGAGAAGTCCTAGATGTAAAGAATAAAGGACGGCCTGGAATGGATAGAAAGCAAAACCAATTCTACTGGTGAGTCTCACAGAATTGCGTTTTACACAGCAGAACATTCCAAAGCAGGGGATAGACTTGGAATAATAAAAACCCCAGGTTTTGGTCGGCTTTCAGCATAATCCTGTTGTTTTACATCTATACTGTTTGCCTGTCAGCTAAACACATCAATCAAAGAGAATGGTTGGAAACAAAACTTCAAGACATTCCGCAGTGCCTGCTACAGCTTCTGTTTTCATAATTGTGTCATCCCCCCCCCCCCCTTAAGAAAGTTAATAATGCAGAAAAACATCTATAGAGAGAACTGAAACTCGGTTATTGTTATTTATAAAGCGCCATTGTACTCTGTGCCGCTATACAAAGTAGAAATGGCAAGAGGGTGGGACGAGTAACATACTTTTGATACACAGGATGTGAGTCATATATAAGAGAAATATAACAAATACATATAATGCACACAGTATTATGGGTCAGATGTAACAAAACACCTTGGTACAGGAGAACCATATTAGGGAAAGCCCTGCCCTTGCATGCTTACAGTCTATGTTTCAATATTGTTATTGGGTATCAGAAAGCATACAGTGTACCATCAATATACATATATCTCGATACAAGTGTCATGGCGAGAGTATACACTTATACCGTTTCAATTATAACTTATTCCTTTGGCCACTACGTAACATAAGATCTCTTCACCCACACGGATTACAATGACTCGATCCACCTCGATGATGATGGTTCTGATCCACCTCGATGTGTCCATTGTGGCATGTCTCGATTCCTACGAGTCCACAGTTCCACAACCCAAATTTTGTTGTAACCAGAAACAAAAAGAAAAAAAAATAGGGACTGGAAAAATAGCATAGAGGAAAGGAGATAGAAGGAACTAAAGGAGAAATGCACACTAGAAGAGGAAATTAAAGGAAAGAAGAATAAAAAATAGAAAAAAAGAGTTGTCAGTAAATGAGGTCCGCCCCCCTCTTGACTCCACCATCTGTCTGGTGGGTGTGACACTTAGCTAATGCCAGTTCAGATCATCAGTCCCTTGTGTTTGATCCAGAAGTCTCATGTTAAAGAGAATAACTGTTCCTTATCTGATCGAATGGAAGAAATCTTTTCATTGATCATTAATCCAGTCGATTTTCCAGTGCACTATCCTCAAGGGTTTGTCCTGTTTCTCCACAAAGTGGCCATCGCTATCTTAGCTTCCAGCATTACAAGGCCTATGAACTTCTTAATATGCTTAGCCACTGGCACAGAGACGAAGTGCTACAGAAAGATCCCAGGATTTAGTGGGGGGTCTACATATAAAACCTTGGAAATCAAGTCCACAATCTTCATCCAAAATGAATGAACCCACAGGACATGTCCACCAGATGTGGAACATATGGTTTTCAGTATCACAATTCCTAAAACAAGCTGCTGATGTTCCCAGACATGCCTTAGAGATCCAATCAGGGGTCATACCATGGCATTAGCTTCTATTAGGTTAGTATTTTGCAGCTATGGGGATTTTTTCTACTCCTCCTTGTTCACCCCCTTCCCCAAGTCTCTCCCCCATTTGTTCATGTAAGAGAGTTTCGATGTGGGTGTCACCAAACTTTCATAAATAATGGATATGCCCCCTGCTCACCAGCAATAGTTTTATCATATAAGTGCGTTTAGTTATTGCCCCATACCGCTTTTATTATAGAAATAAATGAAAGCTCTGATTGGGGCTAAGGATTTCCGAATCTGGCATTTGGTATTTATCCCTTATTCCTGTTATAGATTTCATCCCCCTATAGTCGATAAAGTTACCTATGTGACAGAAACCCTTGTTGATCCACTACTTGAATTCCTGTGTCCTATTACCCGGGATGAATTTAGGGTTGCTATAAATTGGCGCCAGTGGTGTATGTGGGGACATGAGTTTCCATAAGTGAGTCCCATATGCTCAATGACAGAGACAATGTTGGAGAAAGTATCAGAGGTGTTAAACTGTGATTCAGCTACATCAGAATATTGATAGGGGTATTGGGGCATGCTAATTGCTTCTACCTGACCCATCTTGGTCTCTGCTGCTTCACATGATTGCTGTCATTTGGGTTATCCTCGACACCTGATAGTATCTCCACAGGTTCGGGATCCCAACCTCCTGTTTCTGGAAGCAAATAATGTAACCCCTCTGTTTGTCCCACCCCAACAAAATCCCACCATATCCTTCTGGAGTGATTTTTGTTCTGTAGGGGGATCACAATAGGTAGAGATTGGAATAGATACAATATTTTCGGCAGTAGCGTCATCTTAGGAGCTGTGTTTCCACCAAACTAGGACAAGGATAGGCCAGACCACACCTTCACAAGAGGTTCTTCAGTTTTAAAAACATTGGTGTGGGGGTTAAATAGCTCTGTATAGAGATGTGTCCGATGTCTATTTGATCCCCAGAGACTTCCACTGACTTAAATTTTAAATAAGTCTACAAGTTGATATTGAGTGCTTCAGATTCATGATCGTTAAATTACAGATACATTTGGATCCACTCGTTTATAACTTTAATGTCCATCGACTGCCTAATTTTTCTTGATATATCAAACTTTTCAGATTCATGGTCCCTGAACAGCACTGAAGCTTGCAAACCAGAATATAAGCTGGCTAGTAGATTACAAAAGGTGTCACCAAATCCTAAACATCTAAGTACCAACTGCCAATAATTCCATGACAAGGAATCAAAGGCCTTATGCACATCAAGGGACAAGAGCATAGTTCCTATGGTGGCCTCCATCCCAGTCTGAGGTTGCTGCAGAAATTACATCTATTGCCCGCCTTATTTGGTCTGGCCCCTGTCTATTGAGTACAAAACCCACCTGGTTTATGTCGACCAGTGAGATGAAAATATCTTCAATCTGCCTGCCAAAACCTTGGTTGTGATCTTTAAATTGTTGTTAACAACGAGATTGGTTTGTAGTTGGTGCCTTCGGATGTATCCTTGCTGCGTTTGGGAATGATACTTAAATACACTAGATGTGCTACCGCCAAAATGGGGTAAGAAGCTTGAATGCTATTAAAAGAGCCTGTCTAGGTGCGGGACAAGGAGGGTCAAGAACTTTTTGTAGTATTAGGTCGAGAAGTCGTCAGGTCCCGGAGCCTTAGATGGAGCCATGGTCTTAAGGACCTCTAGAGCCCCATCTAATGTGAAAGCCTGGTCCTTCAAGTCTCTCTGATCAGGGATCAGTCACAGGAATTCCGAAATCTTTCTACCAGTCTTCCCACTTATCATCTAGTTCTGAGTTCTGGCTGTACAGCCTGCTTTATAATTTGTAAAATGCCTTGGTGATTAGGGAGAGATTTCCCGTTGGAAAGCCTCAATATTAGGTAAATATGCGGACCTAAGTCGTTGAGTCAAACTTTTTGGTAACAGTGATCCCCCTTTATCGCCCTTAGAGTACCACTTGAACTTATTCCACCTGGTATCTTTTTTGCCTGTGTGGTTACTAACAAGTTCAATTCTTGTTTTTCTCTTTTCAGCTGGTCTGGCGTCTGTTGATCCTCAGCATGTTTGTGCTTAGGGGCTAGCTCAGCTAAGAAAGCTGTTTTTTTTCTTTATATCAAGGGTCCTCTGTTTCTGGATTCTAGAGGTTATCTGAATCAGTTTACCCCTGTTTGTAACTTTATGAGCTTCCCAATTTTTAGCTGCGGTAGTGTCCTCTGGCTTATTAACAAAAAAAGACGGAGATCTCAGTGATCAATTCCTTATATACTTCTGTTCTACTGTTAGTGACCAAAAACCTAAAATATATTGATTTTTGATGCTGGGGAATCGTTTTATAAGTGTTTGGGCTTTTCAATAAATCATGGTGAAGATCCGGTTTAAGCCTTGAAAGTTACAAGACAGGAAATTTACAAGGGAAGGAAGGGGTTAAAGCACCGCACGTCAGGGCCCTTCCTGAGGTAAACGACGAGCCACTTTCCCGCCTCAAATTCGAAGCAGCGTCATAGCCCCGCCCCTTCGCTGGTTACACCGCAGCGGACTCGTCGCTGATGCTTCACACTGGGGATAGGAAGGGGCGTGTCCGAAAGGTCGCCTGCGTCACCACTCATTGAGATTGCAGCGTGGCGACCCGCACGTCGGGGCTCTTCCTGAGGTAAACGACGAGCCATTTTCCCGCCTCAAATTCGAAGCAGCGTCATAGCCCCGCCCCTTCGCTGGTTACAGGCGGACTCGTCGCTTATGCTTCACACTGTGAAGAGGAGTGGGCGTGACCGCAAGGTCTATGACGTCACCACTTATTGACAAAGCAGTCCCGCCCCTTTGCTGGTTCCACCGCACAGGACTCGTCGCTGATGCTTCACACTGTGAAGAGGAGTGGGTGTGACCGCAGGGTCGATTACGTCACCACTCTGAGAAAGCAGTCCCGTCCCTTCGCTTGTTCCACCGCAGAGGACTCGCCGCTGATTCTTCGCACTGTGAAGAGGAGTGGGCGTGACCGCAAGATCGATTGCGTCACCACTCATCGAGAAAGCAGTGTGTGTCAGTTCGCTGTGTGTGGCGATGCGGGCGGCCATTTTCCTGTAGCCGCACCAGCACAGCTATTGATTTCCAATAACTGTTACACGGCGATAGAGAATATTGAGAAACAGATTATAATCTCAGATGGTATAGGAATTTTACTGTGCACAAATCATTCGGGAACCGGTAGAGTTTTGTCGGGCGAGGGCGGGCTACAACAAGATGGCGGCAGTGAGGACAACGGTGACGGCGGGAAAAAGAGCCGCCCAGCGGCTGATGCAGTGAGGGCGGGCTGAGGGGAGAGTGGCGGGAAGTAGCTGGTAAGTATGCTGGGTAAGAGAGGCATGCTGGGACTGAAGGCTTTAATGTGCTTTAGCCTTCACTGCACACACTTCCTGTAACACATTAAAGAGGACCTACATGGAGGTCACCCAACCGCAGCATCTTGGGGTATCCCGATTCAGATGCGCCACTCAGAGCCAATACTGACCTCATCAGCTTTCTGGTATGGGGCATCCCAGCAGAGTGGTGTGCGGTGTTGCCGTGGTTACGAGACCTACGCAGTTTATTTTAAAGCGGACCAACAGTCAAAAATGATTTAAACTGGACCAACACATCAAACAGTGCTCATATGCATCCCTTCCCAGGGCAATTTAGATTGCTGCACATACAAATTAATTTACCTTTTGCTAATTGCTGCTGTGGTAAATTTTAGAAACAATACGGCGGCTCATGGATGTTCAGGCCACCTGAAAACAGGAAGTGCTGCTGAGCTTCCTGTTACTGTGCACTGTCAGTTGAATCCAGGCAGCAGCACGGCTGAGATGCTGGGAGAGGAAGCTCCAAAATGGCCGCTTCCTTTCTTTCCCAACTGTGCCAGGCTGTTGGTTTAGTTCCACTGGAGCTCCTCTTTAAAGTGGACCAAAACCCAGGATTTTGACTATCCTGGGTTTTGGTCCTTCCCTCCCACTATGTGAAAACCCCCAGATCTCCCACATCAACTCCTCACCGCGGTCCTACAGCGCATGCTCGGCATCTCGTCCCATAATCGCACTCGAAGCCGCTGAGCTATGCACATCTGAGCGCGCTGGCGGCCGCATCACAAGCTTCCCTCTAACAGGGAGCCCTGCTAGAGGGATAGCGGGGATGCGGCCCGCGCATGCATAGTTGGACCGGGAATTAAGGTAAGTGTAGTGGGCGTCCTGGGGGAGTTTCACACAGCGGGGCATCCCTCCAGGAGGAGGGAACAGATCGGCCCGGGAATCTTATAGATCAGGGCTCGGTTTCAGTCCACTTTAAAGTGGTTATTCCTCCTTTGGAACCACTTATTGGGTTCCTGTTCAGTGACCCCAATTCACCCCTATTGAAACTGTTGTTGGTTGGTACAAAGCCTGGCCCCTATTATAAAGCACGACTTTTTTCAGGCTAGGTAAACCTGAAGAATTTTTGGGCTCAGGACTAAAACCTCACCGAAAAATTAGTATAAGTTCTATCATTAATTTATTAGATACATTAACATACAAATATAAAAAACAATTATCCACAGTTGTGACCTTATTTACATTCAATGATATTTTTACATCACAAAATATGCAGCGTAAAACCTGTCTTTCCTTGTTACACACGAAGCTCTCATAAGTATGCAATACATTGTATCATCGTTTTTTCAATGGGGCATTGGGGTAAAATGGGGCATTTCAATGGGGCCAATGTCCAATACATCTCGGCTGTCTACATTCCGGGGGCGGAGAACCTGCTGGCAGATGCTCTGAGCAGGGAGTCGTCCCGTCAGGGGGAGTGGTCCCTCTGCAACAGGGTATTCCAGTCCCTGTGTCACCGTTGGGGTGTGCCAGATGTGGATCTGTTTGCGTCCCGTCACAATCACAAGCTCCCGAGCTTTGTATCCCTGTCTCAGGATCCTCTGGCTCTGGCCACGGATGCCCTGTCCATGTCTTGGAGGGAGTTTCGGCTCCTGTATGTGTTTCCACCAATTCCCATTCTGGGCAGAGTTCTGCGCAAGATTGCTCTAGAAGGGGTACCCACGATTCTGGTGGCCCCAAAGTGGCCAAGAAGAGTGTGGTTCGCGGACGTGGTTCAAATGGCAGTAGATCAGTACGATCTGCCAAGGTTGCCAGATCTTCTGACTCAGGGGTCTCTACGCCATCCCAATTTACTAACTCTGGCTTTGACGGCTTGGCTATTGAAACCTCCATCTTGATGGAGAAGGGTTTGTCTGCGTCTGTAGTGGCTACTATGGTGCAAACCAGGAATAAGACTTCTTCTGCTATCTATTATAGAGTATGGCGTTCTTACATTGACTGGTGTGAGTCCAGGTCTCTTCCCTGCCGGGAATTCTTAGTCTCTAGGGTGCTGGAGTTTTTACAACATGGTCTAGACTTAGGTCTCAAGCTTAGTACTCTGAAGGGTCAGGTTTCGGCCCTGTCTATCTTCTTTCAGAAGACCTTTGCCCAGCATCCCCTGATCAAGACCTTCTTTCAGGGGGTCACTCCTGTGCGTCCCCCTCGAAAACCTATGGTACCTGTTTGGGATTTAAACTTGGTTTTATCAGCTCTGCAGGGTGCTCCCTTTGAGCCTATTCAGGAGGCTGCTCTCGCTGTTCTCACGCTCAAGGTCGTTTTTCTGGTAGCTATCACTTCTGTTAGGCGTGTGTCTGAGTTGGCTGCCTTATCTATTCAGCCTCCCTACTATGAGAGACACCAGGATAAGGTGGTGTTCCGCTTCAAGCCAGACTTTCTGCCTAAAGTGGTGTCTGCGTTTAATTTGAATCAAGATATTGTACTTCCTTCTTTGTGCCCTAACCCTAGTAACCCCAAGGAGAGGGTTCTGCATTCCTTGGATGTGGTTAGGTGCGTCAAGTATTACCTAGTTATCGCTAAGGCTTTCAGGAAGACTGATGCTCTCTTTGTTGTGCCTCACGGGCCTAGGAAGGGTTTGGCTCCTGCCAAGTCTACCATCAGTAAATGGATTCGTCAGGCTGTGGTTCAGGCCTATTCTACTAAGGGGAAGACTCCCCCTTTCCGTCTTACTGCCCATTCTACTCGGGCTGTTGGGGCTTCTTGGGCTTTCCAGCACCAGGCCTCTGTTGAATAAGTTTGCAAGGCCGCTACTTGGTCTTCTGTTCATACCTTTACAAAGTTTTACAAGGTTGATGTTAGGGCCTCAGCTGATGCTGTGTTTGACCGCAAGGTTTTGCAGGCGGCAGTGGTTTAAACTGCTCGCTGTTGCCTTTTCTGTTGGGGATCCCACCCTACCTTACGGACACTGCTATTGGATGTCCCATGTGTAAGTATTATAGATGGAGCAGGACGTGCTGTATGCTTAGAATAATACAATTCTGTGAGATACGCACCTGTAGAATTGGTATTATATGCATACAGCACGTCCTGCTCCAACCCACCCTGGTTTTCACTTTGTTCTGGATCCCCTATATGGTGATTGTTATCATTGTTATTATTGCCAGTTCCTGGGTGATTGGTTGCTCCCGGTTTCTCCTTCTCACTGCTTTTCAATGCTTGGGATTTGTGGGAGGTCCTTCGGTATATGTAGGGCCGGGAGGAGCCTGTTTTTGCATGTCTGCAGTGAACAGCGCCCTCAGGCGGAGGATTACCCATGTGTAAGTATTATAGATGGAGCAGGACGTGCTGTATGCATATAATACCAATTCTACAGGTGAGTATCTCACAGAATTGTATTTTTCTTTTAATCTCTGCACTGTTAGCCGACCCTATGCTGACGTTTGCTATTTCCGATTTGGAAATATTTTGCCTCTCTGCCCGCGACAAACCCCACCTGGTCGATATGTATCCAAGAAGGCAGCAACCCCTTTAATCCTTTAGCAATTATTTTGGAGAAAGGTTTTACATTGAAATTAATTAATGAGATTGGCCTAAAGTTGTCGCATATTGTTTGTTCCTTACCAGGCTTGGGCAAGACGGTAATGTGTGCCTCAAGGGTCAGAAAACTGCAATCCTCCAAGATGGTATTAAAAGTTTTAGTCATGAATGAGACCAGTAGATCCTTGAATCGTTTATAAAACTTAATTGTAAAGCCGTCGGGGCCTGGGCTTTTTCCAGAGGGCGCATCCCTTTCGGGCAAGTCAAGAAATGACAACCTAGTTTTCTCCACATACGCCTCTGTCTCCCTCTTCAGTGTTTCCTCCCTCTTTGGTGTTAGCTTCCCTTCAATATTATATAGTTTTAAACAGTATTGCTGGAATACTTCCAGAACTCAGGGTTATGCATTAGGTGGCCTGCTGAGTCCCTTATGGAGGTTTATACGTCTGGTTTTGTGGGGAGTGGAGAAGTCTAGTCATGAATGGGACCAGTAGATCCTTGAATTGTTTATAAAACTTAATTGTGAAGCCATCGGGGCCTGGACTTTTTCCAGAGGGCGTAGAGCAGGGGTACTCAACCACTTCTTCTAAAGGTCCATTTAAAGGCATCCAGTGAGAGGTGAAGGTCCGGACGGAGGGCTGTCGCGGGGGGGGGGGGGAATAGTTAGAAATCAGCACACTGGAGGAGGGGCTATAGATTCCCCAGGCAAAATTTTTTAAAAAGGCCGCTTGCCCCCCACCCCAAAAAGGAGCTTTTTTTATTCTTTCTTTTTTTTGGATGGGGCAGTGCCTTTTCCCTCTTTGGTGTTAGCTTCCCTTCAATAATATATAGTTTTGAATAGTATTGCTGGAATACTTCCATAATGTCCTTAGGGCTATGCACTAGGTGGCCTGCTGCATCCGTCATGGAGGTATATACATCTGGTTTTGCTGGGGGTGGAGAAGTCTAGTCATTGGGTATCTTCATCTTTTTTTTTTTTTTTTAAACTCCGCATTGCTGGTTAGCAGAGACAGTTACCCGATACAGAGCTTTGCTGGAGCCTTTTTATGTTAAAATTTAAACATTTAAAAATAAGCTGGATAAAAATATTTGGAAGCCGGATAAACATACTAAGCCTTCCAGTTCCAAAGCTCCCTCTTCGCCAAGAAAGTCTGCCAGTTGTTTGTAGCATGTGCTGTGCGTTTCTTTTACTCAGATGGTGCTGCTCGCCAGATGGTGCCTTTTAACAAAAAGGTCTTCATTACCATTAATTTTCTTCCTCCAGATGGAATATCCGGAATATCCAGATGGAATAATACAAAGGGACATAACGCTGCCTCTCCAGATGGTGGTACAGAAGAGAATGACAACATTGCATACGCTGTATTTAGAGGGGATCTGATTACACCATACACCCATCCAGCACTGAACCCAGTACACTTATCACTACACTCCTTATCTGATCTATCACATCCCGTCACTCAGTCTGCAGCTCAGAGGCCTAAGAAATGGCCATGTTCTGAATGCGAGAAAAGTTTTTTAAGAAAATCGGAGGTCGTCAAGCACGAAAGAATTCACACAGGGGAGAAGCCATATTTTTGTTCTAAATGGGAAAAGTTTTTCACGACAATCACACGTTACCAGGCACGAAAGAGTTCATACAAAGGAGAAGCCATATTCTTGTTCTGAATGCGGGAAAAGTTTCTCACGAAAATCGCATTTTATCAGCCATGAAAGATTTCATACAGGAAAGACGGCTCATCAACGTGAGAAGACACAGCCGTGTTCTGAATGTGGGATGCGTTTTGGGACAAAATCTGACCTTATTAAGCATGTAAGAGTTCATACAGGAGAAAAGCCATATTTTTGTTCTGAGTGTGGGAAATGTTTTTCACGAAAAACACACCTTGCTAGACATGAAAAAGTTCATTCAGGGGTGAAGCCGTTTCCGTGTTCTGACTGTGGGAAATGCTTTCCCGAGAAATTCGACCTTATCCGTCATGAAAGAGTTTATACAGGGGTGAAGCCGTATTCCTGTACTGAATGCGGAAAGCGTTTTTTGGCTAAAGTAAATCTTAACAAACATATAAAAGTCCATACAGGAGAGAAGCCATTCGCATGTTCTAAATGCAAGAAATGTTATTCTTTGATGTGGCAACTTAGATTTCACGAGAAAGTTCATACAGGGGAAATGTCATATTCTTGTCCCGAATGTGGGAAATGCTTTTTAAGAAAAATGGACTTTATCAGACATGAAAAGATTCATACAGGGGAGAAGCCGTATTTATGCTTCGAATGTGGGAAATGTTTTTTACAAAAATCACACCTTCTCAGACATGAAAAAGTTCATACAGGAGAGAGGCCATTTTCGTGCAATGAATGTGGGAAATGTTTTATTGACAAATCAGCCCTTATCAGTCATGAAAGAGGTCATAGAGAGTTGAGGCCACATTCTTGTACTGTATGTGGGAAAGGTTTTTTGGCCAAGGCATACCTCAGCAGACATATGAGAGTTCATACAGGTTAGAGTGCATTTGCCTGTTCTAATTGTGGGAAAGGGTTTTCTCGAAAATCTTACCTCATCAAACATGAAAGAAAACATAGGGAGTAGAAATGTTGGTGTAAATGTTGTAATTGTCCTGCTAGAAAAGGTCATTTTTTTATTCTGCCTAACACATTTTATTTATTTACTAAATTATGTTTTTATGAAATTCTGCCCTGAAACTTGATCTGGATGTTTAGGACTATTGGAAGATGTAAGAATAGTTTTGTCACCTTATATCTATATTGTACTCCAGTGGCCTAAACCATCAAGAAGGGCTGAAAATAAAAACCCAAGGGTTTTCATCAATGGCTGCTACAACTTCTGATTCACGATTGTGTCATGGGGCCCCCGTGTGAAATAGAAGAGTAGTAATAGTGTAGAAGCTATAAAAAGAGCTGGAAGAAGGAGTCAGTCAAACCTCAGATGAATGCAGCAATGTGCTTAAAGGATCCATATAAACACGCCGGCTAACGAGGAGTCACTTATACTGAATAAAGCTCCTAGTGCCTGCTTCACCTTTTCATTTCATGATTGTGTCATGGTGTCTTCATGTGAAATAGAAGAGTAGTAATAGTGTAGAAGATATAAACAGAGCTGAAAGTCGAGAGCTGGAAGAAGGAGTCAGTCAAACCTCAGCTAAATCGATCAATGTGCTTAAAGGAGGTGTATCGCGTAATTGGGTAATATTAAAAATCCATATAAACATGTGGGCTAACGAGGAGTCACGTATAAATCCGAACTGAACTCCTAATGGCTGCTACAATTTCTGATTTCATGATTGTGTCATGGGGTTCCCATGTGAAATAGAAGAGCAGTAATGGTGTGTATATATATATAGAGCTAGAAGTCAGGAACTGGAAGAAGGAGTCAGTCAAACCTCAGATGAATGGAGAAATGTGGCTAAAGGAGATGTATTTCATAATTGGGTGATATAAATATCCATATAAACATGTCGGCTAACGAGGAGTCACTTATACACCTGAACTGAATAAAACTCCTAGTGGCTGCTACAACTTCTGATTTCACGATTGTGTCATGGGGCCCCCATGTGAAATAGCAGTAGTAATAGTGTAGAAGCTATAAACAGAGATGGAAGTCGGGAGCTGGAAGAAGGAGTCAGTCAAACCTCAGATGAATCGATCAATGTGCTCAAACCAGACCAACGCCCGTTATTACTTTAACGGGTGTTGGCCCCTCTCTGTTGATAGCAAGAACCTCGGGGGCATCCAGAACGCTGGATTGCACCTAACTGCACAGAACGCTGAGAATACTCCCCTCCATTACGAGCCAGCGCTGGGAAAAGAGTCCCACGTTTGGCTACCAGGCGGTCATGTGGGCAGGTTCCGACGGCGGCCGGCACAGAGGACGCGACTACAGCCCATGTAACCGCCTGGCGGCCAATCGTGAGACTCCTTTCAGGGCGCTGGCTCGTAATGAAGGTGAGTATTCTTAGCATTCCATGCAGTTAGGTGCGAGGGGGCTCCAGGATTCCCCCTGAGGTTCTTGCTATCCGCAGAGAGAGGGACCAACATCCATTAAAGTAATAATGGTGTTGGTCCAGTTTAAGGAGTTGTATCGTCTAATTGGGTAATATTAAAAAAACATATAAACATGTCGGCTAACGAGGAGTCACTTACAAACCTGAACTGAATAAAACTCCTGTCAAGCCTTTGGTTTTCTTCTCCTGGTAGGAATAAAAATAAAGGGGTGCCAGGTTTTGAGTGTATTAGGGATGATAGTAACCTGTCACCCGTGATTCCTCTTCCTTCCATTAAAACTATAATAAAGGTGAGCGCCCTATTGTCCCATTGTCTCGGGCAACACGTTGCACTGTCCTAAACTGTTTTCAAACATACCCTGTAGTTCCTAAGTTATCTTTAAATTTATTAGAACATTGGAGATTCATAGAAAAAATGAGAAGCAGTTTTTTCATAGAAAAAAGAGAAAAGGGGTGTGGCAACAGCGTGGGAGGAGGGCAGGGTTTCAGAGCTGCAGAGAGGCAGCCAATCAGGACGTCTGGCCAGGGAGTGGGGGGGTGTTTCCCTTCTTGGTCCACTGATGATTGATGGACCAGGTCAGCGGGGTGGGGACTGAAAGCTGAATGAGGAAGTGATTTTCCTACTAAGGAGAGAGACAGGAGAGGAAGCAGAGCGCTGCAGCCACTCAATGAAAGGTAAGCTACTTGCCAAACACTTTAAAAGAAAGAAACACCTGGCTGGATATTTCTTGATGCCAGATGTGTAGGTGACCCCCTCCTCCAGCCATCTAGCATATTTGGATGTATTTTTATCATTGGGCTATTTTTTCGCAATAGATCTCATTCAAGAAGCAAGGAGCAGATTACCCTTTAAGAGGTAAATAGTTCTTACGACGAGCCACACTTGACTGCAGATTTTTTTCAGAATGATGTCCTATGAAATATAATTTCAGGGGGACCAATAATTTTGTAGCTCTGTAGAAAGTAAATGAAAGAATAGTACATGTTGTTTGCTTGCGTATGTTTTTATTACGTGGTCAAGAAACTTGTGCGAGTGTGACTGGATTTCTCAGAAGAGAAATTCCCATATTTTAGAATGACCATGTGATGCCCAGCGGGACACCAGCCTTCTGTAAGCAGACAACCCCCAATCTCCACAGCTGCTTCTGCCTATAGCCAAGCCCCTATTTGCCGGGATGCTAGGTACACCTCACCGGACACAGTTGCCCCCAGGTCTTAATAGGCGCAAAGGATGTCTGCTTACGGTGAAGGTCGATGAACCGTGAAGTTATCCAAAAGCCGAGGTCATACACGGGAAGACAGTCCGGATGGTGGGTCAAAGTACAGGGATGAGACAGGTGCATAGTCAGGGGTAGCCAAAGTGTCAAGCCAGGAGGTCAGAGATAGCGGGGTATCCAAAGGCAGGTTCGAGGTCGGTACAGGCAGCGGACAGGGATTGTCGATCAAGCCGGGTCGGAAAACATAATAATAATAACGGAATCACACCCTAATCACAAGCGACTATCACGGGCACTGAGCACTGGGCTGACTCCATATTTATTGGGGAACTGACCAATGGCCACCCTGGGGGGATGTGTATATGCTGATTGGTGCAATACTAGAGTGTGATTGGTGCAAAACTTCCAGGGGGTGGTCAGTCCCGGCAGCAGGGCTGACCAGCCCCTGATTCAATACAGGTGAAGAGGATGCTGCGCCGCCTGCCACTACCAGCGCAGCGTCTCCTGGCAGCAAACCTGCTAGACCCCGTCATATCGGAGCGGTGGACGTGCCCTGCAGAAGGAAGCCCAGCAGACGCTCGCCGCAGAGCCCCCTGGCACAGGCAAGTCCCTTACAGACCAGTAATTGAGAGCTGCGAGACAGAGGCGGATATGTGGCAAACCGTGTTTAATTGTGATAAACAGTAACAAATATACATAACACACACCAACCAGGCTGCTGTACAATTACACAAGTGAACATAATAACATACACGTGCTGAGGTAACTGTACAAGAGTACAAGTGAACACTGCGTGCTACAGCTGCTGTGCAGAAATACAGGTAAACCCGGAAAACATACACACACTCAGCCGACTGTACATGTATGATACAATGTATTTTATTAAATGGTGAGTCATTACAGCTGAAGGCTTACTACTCCTGGCTAGAAATAAGAGATGATTGCACAGAGCCATGAGGCAGTTTTGACTGAGAGACTCCTCAGAATCGGCTCCTTCATGTGTGTGGCAAGATGGCCACTGATGGCTGCTTTAAGGACATTTTATGTGGTTACAATAGCAAAGGCAGCAATACCTGGGGGGTGGAGGAGGCCTGCTTTAAAGCAGACCTTCACCCTGAATAAGAGCCTATCTTATATGTTTCCCCCACCCTGTACATACAGATTGCCCACATTAATCCGGACCTTCACCCTGAAAAAGAGCCTATCGTGTATATTCCCCCCCCGTACATACAGATTTCCCACATTAATCCGGACCTTCACCCTGAATAAGAGCCTATCTTGTATGTTTCCCCCTGTACATACAGATTTCTCACATCAATCCGGACCTTCACCCTGAATAAGAGCCTATCTTGTATGTTTCCCTCTGTACATACAGATTGCCCACATTATTCCGGACCCTCACCCTGAATAAGAGCCTATCTTGTATGCCCTCCCTGAACATACAGATTGCCCACAATAATCCGGACCTTCACCCTGAATAAGAGCCTATCTTGTATGTTCCCCTCATGTACATACAGATTGCCCACATTAATCCGGACCTTCACCCTGAATAAGAGCCTATCTTGTATGTTCCCCCCCTGTACATACAGATTGCTCCCATTAATCCGGACCCTTACCATGAATAAGAGCCTATCTTGCATGTTTCCCCCCCCCCCCCCCCCCGTACAGATTGCCCACATTAATCCGGATCTTCACCCTAAATAAGAGCCTATCTTGTATGTTTTCCCCCCTGTACATACAGATTGCCCACATTAAAAATCATCCTATCTGCATCTACTGCATTTTCTGAGCCTTTAAACATCCAAGATGGCCGCCCATGGAGTCTCAGTTTGCCTGAAGACAGGAAGTTTCTTCTGACTATGCTACTCTGCATTGTGGGATTTCTGTCCTTTTTCTGACCCCATCTTTGCTCTGTCTGTGCAAAGCACAGCTATAACCCCGCCCCCTGTACATTCGCCCCCTCTCCTCTCCTCAGTATGGTCGCCCCATAAACTTACCTTGCTTCCCAGTGCAACGGCACATGCGCGAGCCGCATCCCCGCTACTTGTGAATGGCCGCCACGGGCAGGCTCCCTGTTACAGAGAAGCGGGGGATGCGGTCGCCAGCGCACTCGGAGCTGCTGATCTTAGACGGCGTGCCGCCTGCTGCTCCGAGCGCGCTGATTGGACGAGTGGCCGCGCATGCGCCATATGACCGGCAAGAGGTGTGTTATGCTCTGTGTCCTCTCCTCAGTAAGTGTGATGCTTCTGAGTCAAGATGGTGGCGCCCTTACCCTAAAGTCCTGAACAGAGTTGCAGCCCAGTGGGGAAAAGAATAATAAGCAAGTGACTAAAAACTTAAAATATATTCATTTTAGATGCTGGGGAATCATTTTTTAAGGGTTTGGGCTTTTCATTAAATCATGGTGAAGGTCCGGTTTAAGGATTGGGAAGAGGTGAGTTGCACTAGGCGGTGTGGGGGGTTTCATCTGAGGTCAAAATTCTGGGGTTTCGTCCAGTTTAAGGAAAGGATGAGGTTAAATAAACCTTCTTCCCGTCACACACGGCCCTCAGGGGAGGGGCTACATAATGACGTCACCGCGCACCTCAGCGTAAGGCATGTTTTCCCGCCATTTACCTACCAGCAGTCCCCGACAACGTTACCCACACCGTGACTCCGCCCACAGCCCCTCCCCCTTTCACCAGCCACACGCAGGCAACAACGTGAGGAGTAGGGAGGGGGGGGGCGTACCCGCGTACCCACTAAGAGGTGACGTCATTAGTTGCGGCGCCCTAGAAATAGCTGTCGAGGTTGGCGGCCATTTTCTAGTAGCTGCTTATTCCTCAGCTCTACATTTAACTAACACTAACTGACGGTTCTAGGATAAACCTGTAATAAGATCACTATTGCCGATCAAGGTGAAGAGTTAGTGTGTAGGAATAACTCGGCGCATGTCTGTGAGACGGCGGCGCTGGGCTACAACAAAATGGCCGCCGATCCCGAGCGGAAACGGACAGTGCTGTAAAGGCGGGCTGATGGGAGAATGGCGGGAAGGAGCTGGTAAGCTTGTGTGAGTGAGGCATGCTGGGCCTGCAGGCTTTAACCCCTCATGTCCCTTAGAGGCCCTGTGCTCCTGGGAGACCCCCTCCACCTCATGGTATGGGCTGGTCACGTGGCTGCTGGAGGCTCTCAGTCATCTTCCTTTAGGAATAAAGCGGATTCTATAGCTTTAAAATGGTTTGGACAATGGGATGCCCCCAGCACATGCGTCATGGGTGTGAGGAGAGGTTACTGCGCATTCAGAGAATACAATACTTTATTATTATTATTCGGAAATACAGACGGAATTTCTATTGGCTTCGGGGGTTTCATACTGTATTTGGGATGCCCTGGTGAAGAGGACTAAACCCTGTAATGGGGCAAAAGTGCATATCCCTCTCCGGAGGATTGCTTTAAAGTGGACCAACACCCAGGATTTTCACTATCCTGGGTTTTGGTCCACTTCTGCGGGGCACCCCGATCTGCGTGAAACCCCCCGATCGCCCTAAATAACTCACCTCACCCCGCTCCTACGCGAGCGCTCGTCCAATCAGAGCGCTCAGAGCCGCTGTGGTATACACATAGAAGCGACGGACAACCACAGCGGCTCTGAGCGCGCTGGAGGCCGCGTCTCACGCTTCCTTCTAACAGGGAGCGCACCCGCGCCGGCCATTCACAAACGGTCGCCCTGCTAGAAGGAAGCGCGAGATGCGGCCCGCGCATGCACCGTTGGAACGGGGATAAGGTAAGGTTTCTGGGGGGTTTCACCCCGCGGGGCATCCCGATTTTGGATGCCCCGCGGGGAGGGATCGGATCCTCTGGCTTAGACAGCGTGACGTCTGTGGCTCCGAGCGTGCTGATTGGACGAGCGGCCACACATTCGCCATAGGACCAGGAAGAGGTGAGTGGCGCTCGGTTTAACACAGCGGGGCATCCCCGATCTTATAGATTTCTGGGCCGACCCCCCCCCCCCCCTGGGTGTTGGTCCACTTTAAAGTGGACCATAACCCAACGCGATCGGCCCGAGTACGATCGATTCCCTCCCCCGGGGCATCCAAAATCAGGATGCCCCTCTGTGTGAAACCCCCCAAGGTCGCCTCGTTCACTTAGCTCGCGTCCAACGGCGAATGAGTGGGCCTCGGCTGCGCCCCCGGCATCCCTCTAGCAGGGCGCGTGCCCATACTAGGCATTTGTGAATGGCCGGCGCAGTCATGCTCCCTGTTAGAGGGGAGCAGGGGGATGTGGCCGCCAGGCTTAGACAGCGTGACGTCAGTGGCTCCGAGCGTGCTGATTGGACGAGCGGCCACACATTCGCCGTAGGACCAGGAAGAGGTGAGTGGCGCTCGGCGATCTGGGGGGTTTCACACAGCGGGGCATCTCCGTTCGGGGTGCTCCAGGCGAAAGGATCAAATCCCAGTATAGTCAAAATCCGTTTTGGTCCACCCACCCGGAGTCTATGAGATGCGGGATGCCCGCTGTGTGAAACCCCCCAGGTTGCCAGAAAACTCACCTTCATTCCCGGTGTAACGATGCATGTGCGAGCATAGGCCGCATCCCGCTATCCCTTTAGCAGTGCCCTCACCAGGTATTTGTGAATGGCCGGTGCAGGCACGCTCCGTGTTACAGGGTAGCGGGGGATGCGGCCGTCAGCGCGCTCTGATCCGCTCGCATTAGACGAAGGGACGGGAGCAGATCCGAGCGAGCTGCCTGAACCAGAGGCTGTACATGGCGCTGTGGTACCGGGAAGACAATTGCAATTTATTGCGGCTCCAGCAGCCGCTAAGGAATAAACCCACTGCAGCAAAAGCCCTCAAATGAATACAACTAAATCCGATTCATCAACATTTAATTTATTAGTAAAAAAAGTGAATTCCATTCACTGCATCATAAAAAACATCCACTCACATACATACATAATTTCTCAAAACATCCTTCGGGCAGCATACGCCTGAGACCTCCGGGCTCCTCCTACCAATCGGGAACACATGACCACCAGACAGAATAAAATCTTGCCTCCTCCTCCCATTCCCCAGTTGTTTCCGTGTTCCTCCAGGAAGAGGAACGTGACCACTAGCTCCTGGACCGATGCTTCAGGTAAGTATATTCCGCTACTATGGGCCTGAGCAGGGGATCCATTTCTCGGTCCCGAAGGCGATCCTTCTGCCTGGGGCCCGGGATACCCTATGGGGGTCATTGGCCAGATCCCATTCTTTGATTATATCAAAGAGGGGGGTAAGTGATATGTTGCCCTCTTGCTAAGGATGAATTATAGGAAGAGACCGGGGTAACCGGACCCCATACTTGGAATTTTTGCCATTTTTCTTCTTGAGACAATGTTTATGGTTGGGCCCTGGGGGCTGTCTTGGGCCCGCCTTGAGGCTGTCTTGGGCCCTGGGGCTGTGTCTAGTTCTAGGCTGCCTATAGACACAAAAGATATCTCTAGTCCTGGGTTGTCCCTAACTCTTGGCTAGTTCTTTTACCTGTACATGGAACCTTGCTATTTTTTTCTCAGATGCTGAGAATGTTTTTCTACCAGTACTGAGCAAGCCTCCTTTTTATACACCTTTTGGGCTAAACAGGCGAACTATTGCAGCCTCTTGGTCCTCAGCGAGATGGTTTTTTTGCTGAACTCTCTTGATTAGATCTACTGTCCTAGTGGGATCAGTCTTGTGGCAGTAGTATCCTCCATTCCATTCTTTCCCACCCATTGAGGTAGTACTGAAACATCCGAAAGGGCAGCATACGCCGACTTCCCTCCCTTTTTTTCTTAGGTGGAGTTGGATTATGTATTGATTATATGTTGGAGTTGTGGGTCTGTTTCTTTTCTCTTTCAGATCTCTACAACAACTGGGGAATGGGAGGAGGAGTCAAGATTTTATTCTGACTGGTGGTCATGTGTTCCCGATTGGTAGGAGGAGCCCGGAGGTCTCAGGCGTATGCTGCCCTTTCGGATGTTTAGAAAAGAAGTTACCAGATTTTCATAGCAGGGGGCCACCACTGGGCAAGAAAGGCCAGAGAACAAAGATATATTTCTAATTTAACTGAATCCTAATCACAAGTTAAACCGGACCTTCAGCGTGATTTAATGAAAAGCCCAAACTCTTAAAAAACGGTTCCACAGCATCTAAAATTAATATATTTTACGTTTTTAGTCACTAACCTATTATTCTTTCCCCCCACTGGGCTGCAACTCTGTTCAGGAATTTAGGATACGGGCGCCGCCATCTTGACTCAGAAGCATTACACTTACTGAGGAGAGGAGAGTGGGATAAGGTACAGGGGGGCGGGTTATAGCTGTGCTTTGCTCAGACAGAGCAGAGCTGGGGTCGGGTAAAGATCAGCAGTCCCAGAATGCCGAGCAGCACAGTCAGGAGTCACTTCCTGTTTGCAGGCTGCCTGATAAGATGGCGGCTTCCATAAGCCGCCATCTTGGATGTTTAAAGGCTCATAACATGCAGTAGATGCAGGTAGGATGATTTTTAATGTGGCCAATCTGTATGTACAGGGTGTGGGAAACATATAAGATAGGCTCTTATTCAGGGTGAGGGTCCGGATTAATGTGGGCAATCTGTATGTACAGGGTGTGGGAAACATATAAGATAGGCTCTTATTCAGGGTGAGGGTCCGGATTAATGTGGGCAATCTGTATGTACAGGGTGTGGGAAACATATAAGATAGGCTCTTATTCAGGGTGAGGGTCCGGATTAATGTGGGCAATCTGTATGTACAGGGTGTGGGAAACATATAAGATAGGCTCTTATTCAGGGTGAAGGTCCGGATTAATGTGAGCAATCTGTATGTACAGGGTGTGGGAAACATATAAGATAGACTCTTATTCAGGGTGAAGGTCCGGATTAATGTGAGCAATCTGTATGTACGGGAGGGGGGGAAACATATAAGATAGACTCTTATTCAGAGTGAAGGTCCGGATTAATGTGAGCAATCTGTATGTACAGGGTGTGGGAAACATACAAGATAGGCTCTTATTCAGAGTGAAGGTCCGCTTTAATGAATGTATCTACATGATTCTAATTATCTAAGAAACAAAGTGCTCTAGTGCTGAGTAAAGTGCTAAGAATATGTGCAATAAGTACAAATGTATAAATCACCTAAATGTGATGCCCAAATGGATGGTGCCGTCCCCTGTAACAGGAGTAGTAGTACTGGGGAAGGGTGAGTGAGATTCGGTGACCTGGGGGGTTTCCAAACAGTCAGGGCATCACCCGATCGGGGTGCCCAGGGAGGCAAGGATCAAAACCCAGGATAGTCCAAATTCTGGGTTTTGTTCCTTTCCCCCAGAAACCCCCCAGATTGCCGATGCCACCTCACCTCTTCCCGGTCCTACGGCGCATGCGCATGCTCGTCCAATCAGCGAGCTGGGAGCCACTGATGTCACATCGTCTAAGGCCAGCAGCTCCAAGTGCGCTTGGCGGCCGCACCCCCCGCTTCACTCTAACAGGGAGCGTACCCACAAATACCCGGCGTTTGCCTGCTAGAGAGATAGCGGGGATGCGGCTGCAGCTCGCATGTGCAGCGTTCAACCGGGAAACAAGGTAAGTGTATGGGGCCACTTGGGGGGTTTCACACAGCGGGGCATCCTGATTTTGGATTCCCGGGGGGGGAGGGAATCGCACAAAATTACAGGTCCCACACCGGAAGATTGCTTTAAAGTGGACCAAAACCCACACAGACGGCGTTGGTTTTGGTCCACTTTAAAGCAATCCTCCGGTGTGGGATTTGCACTTTTGTCCCCCCCCCCCTTACATGGTTTAGTCCTCTTCACCAGGGCATCCCGCTTGCAGTAAGAAAACCCCCAGAGCCAATAGAAATAGCTGAATAATAAAGTATTCTATTCTCTGAATGCTCAGTAATTCCTCCTCACACTCACGACGCATATGCGGGGGAGGGGCATCCCTGCATCACATGATCTGCAGCCCGGAGCAGAGGTCTGAGGTGGTGTGCTTAGTGGTGGTGCACGGATAGGCTAACGCCTAGCTTATAAAATGTAGGTGCGCCCTTTCGGTGGTGGGACAGTCTAAGGGTTGGTGGCCGCCACACTTCTACCATTAGCAGATAAAAATAAGGGCAGGTGCGCGGTCAGCGGAGTCGCTTCAGGTCCAGCTGCAAAAAATAACTAGCGCTCCAGTAAAGATCTCGGTGATCAGTAAGATAGTTTAATTCCACAGGTCGGTCGATGTTTCGGGGGTACGCACGCCCCCTTCATCGGGACCATGTGGCATCAACAAGAAGAGAATAACAGTGACGCTCCCATAACACCCCCACCTCCGCAGGACGGGTGGCGACAGGCTGGCACTGTGGTCCGGACGGAGCATTGAGAGATGTGTAAGCTTTGCATCATCCAGACGCCTATTAGAGGACGCCTGGAGCAAGAGTCACTCGTTGCCGGGCAGATTTGCCAGGCCGGGTGATGTCACATCCGGCCTTCTTCTCTTCAGAAGAGTGCGAGGGCCTGGTTGCTATGCGAGGGCCTGGACGCTATGCGAGGGCCTGGTAGCTGTGCGAGGGCCTGGTAGCTGTGCGAGGGCCTGGACGCTATGCGAGGGCCTGGACGCTATGCGAGGGCCTGGACGCTATGCGAGGGCCTGGACGCTATGCGAGGGCCTGGACGCTATGCGAGGGCCTGGACGCTATGCGAGGGCCCGGACGCTATGCGAGGGCCCGGACGCTATGCGAGGGCCCGGACGCTATGCGAGGGCCCGGACGCTATGCGAGGGCCCGGACGCTATGCGAGGGCCCGGACGCTATGCGAGGGCCCGGACGCTATGCGAGGGCCCGGACGCTATGCGAGGGCCCGGACGCTATGCGAGGGCCCGGACGCTATGCGAGGGCCCGGTCGCTATGTGAGCAACCAGGGGTAACACAGCGGGATCTCCAGGTATTTGCGTATTTGTTGTTTTGATTGTTTATTATTATTGTTGCCTGAGCTTTTTGCATATCACCGATGGCGTCACTAATGACGTCAGGAGCGATTTTTGTGGCTTGTGATTGGTCGCTATTTTTGCATATCACTGATGGCATCACTAATGACGTCAGGCGCGATTTTTGTGGCTTGTGATTGGTCGCTATTTTTGCATATCACTGATGGCATCACTAATGACGTCAGGCACAATTTTTGTGGCTTGTGATTGGTCACTTTTTTTGCATATCACTGATGACATCACTAATGGCGATCTATAAGATTCCCAGGCCGATCGATTCCCTCCCCCGGGGCATCCAAAATTGGGATGTCCCGTTGTGAGAGGTCGTCCCATTCACTTACCTTGTTTCCTGGTCCAACGGCGCATGTGCGAGCTGTGGCCGCATCCTTGCTATCCCTCTAGAAAAGCTTGTGCCTGCGCCAGGCATTTGTAAAAGACCGTCAAAATCTTGGGTTTTGGTCCACTTTAAGTGTCACATATTTCCTGACATGAAGTTTGCTACTGGCTGCAATTATGTGTCTCGTCTAAGGCTTCGGTACAATTGGCGTTGTTACCTGTGGGGGGTCCACGTCTGGTTGGTCTGTATGCACTTTTGTTCATTTCTTTCTCTTTCACTTCCAGCACCACGGCGTGTTTCCCTGCTCAATGGTATGTTATTTTGCTTTATTTTTGTACACTCATGTGGACCTGAATTGATTAATAGGTGGGTTTAGCACATTTTTTGTTGTATTTTTGCACCTTTGCATCTGAGAGCATATTAGTTATAGTATATAGGATTTGGATACACACTTTTAATTGCACTTTGCACTTATATAGCACTTTGCACATTTGATTGTGGGGTTAGAAAGATAATTTATAATGTATTCAGTTTTTATACTCTTTGGAATGAATTTATTCACTATGTATTATATCTAGGACCTTTGGCGCCCTCTGGTGTTGTTTTATGTTTGTAATGTAAGTGTCTATATGTGATTTTAAATTGGAGCTCATTATGTAATAAATTGTGATTTTTCTTATTATACATATAGTGGGGTGGTGCTACTTTTTCTATCACACTTTGTGGGAGGTGTGGTCTCCTCCCTGTATGCTTGTTCTTTGATATATATGGTGTTTAGATTGGTGTGCACACCACAATTCATTTATATGCTTGATTTGGTTACTTTTGGGCAAATAGTCTAGTGCGGCCCTTTTGTTTGTTTGTTTGGTATCACTTTTAATGGAGAGTATTTTACTTTTTGCACTGAGACAGACCTCCAGCGCCCCCTTGTGGTTTTATATGTTTATGTCATGTAGTTGTTATTGTATAGTCTTAATGTTTATTGTGATTGTAAATATATGTAATTAGTCAATAAATTTGAATATTTTTTAGACCCTTAAAGTGGTGCAACTGTTTCATCCTTGGCACTTTTTAGAGGGTACTGTGGGTTTCCCTCTTTTCTTGTAGTGCTTCGGTACAATTTGCCGGCTACCAGCCGCGGCCACCGCCGGCCAATCACGCAGTCGCATGTCGCCAAGGTCGCCCACAAACTCGCCTTCTTTCCCAGTCCAACGGCACGTTCGCGATAAGCGGCGGCATCCCCGCTATCCCTTTAGCAGGGCGCGTGTGCCAGTGGCAGGCATTTGTGAATATCTGGTGCAGGCACGCTCCATGTTAGAGGATAGCGGGGGATGCAAGTGCGCTCAGATCTGCTCGCCATAGACGAAGGGGCAAGAGCGTATCCTTCAAGTGCACTATATATGAGATGGGCGGAGCCTAAGTCAGATCTCGTAACCCCCGAAAATAGCCGACGCTTGCCGAGTCCGGAGGCCTAGGACTTGGAGACACACGCGCCGTGCTGTCTATGCTTAATACGCACTGAAGGGTTATAATGGAGGAATGATACTTTTCATCATCAAGATCCTTACTTTAATACTACGCCTGTATTTGGTTATAATCTGGTAAGAAGTTTTTATATCTTGCGCACAGAAACTTGTGATTATTGTATTACGCTATGTGCGGCCATCTATTTTATTTTTCATGCTAAACGTAAATAAATGAGGAACGTCTATCTTTTAAATAAATCTATTGGTGATTATATGCAAGCAAGGAATATATTATTGATACATAGAAAGATTATCCCTTTGGCTGCCTGGATATAAATCAATAAGGAAATAAATGACGACATATTGAGAAGCGTAGTTTCAACCCCTATCTGGTACGTGTTTGGTGTGTCAGGTGGTGGATACACATTAAATTAAAAGTCTGGAGATTCACGTGGTGAATTTGATTGAAACTATTTGAACTGTCCCGCGGAGAATTGCACACTGCTGTGTGTTTACACATGTTGTATGAGATGCCTCGCAGGCGCGGTAGAAGTAGGGAAAGGTGAGTTCTTTCGGGCGACCTGGGGGGGGGTTTCACACATCATGTTGCCTTGGGGGGCAAGGCCCAAAACCCAGGGTAGTCAACATTTTTGGTTTTGGTCCACTTTGAATGTGGAATGCAGTAGGCAAATGAGCAAGTAATCCCATCGTGGCCGCTCCCATGAACCACAAAAGTTTAGACTGGACCGTCCCTTTTAACGATGACCATAGATAATGAGTCTGCCAGTGACGCCATCTTGGATGCCATGTTGCATTTCCTGTATATCTCTGACATTGTATTGTATTTCATTTCTTCTACACAGCGGCCATTACTGCAGATGTGGAGCCGGATGTAAATAGAAGGGGGAGGAGTTAGATGAGCACAAATATACTGACGCAATGGAGGCTAAGCAGCTCCTTGCACCGTATGGTAAGCACAGGCTTTATATAAAGGGATTCATTGTGGGGACAACAGTACAGATGACTTCAATGAGCGTAAATCCCCCGTTACCACTCACACTCTCATCTTTATTCACAGACCCCAGAGACACTATAGTGAGAAATGTGAAAACTGAGGAGGTTCCCTTACAAATTAGTCCAGGTAAGTAGCAGAGGTAAAAAAAAATATCTTCCCCTGCCCCAACACCCTTGGTTGAACTTGATGGACATATGTCTTTTTTTAACCATATTAAAGTGGACCAACACCCAGGGGGGATCGGCCCTGGAATCTATAAGATTTTGGATGCCCCGCGGGGTGAAACCCCCCAGGACGCCCAGAAACCTTACCTTATCCCCGTTCCAACGGCGCATGCACAGGCCGCGGGCCGCATCTCGCGCTTCCCTCTAGCAGAGCGCTGTTAGAAGGAAGTGTGAGACGCGGTCTCCAGCGCGCTCAGAGCCGCTGTGGTTGTCCGTCGCTTGTCCGTACATACCACAGCGGCTCTGAGCGCTCTGATTGGACGAGCGCTCGCGTAGGAGCAGGGTGAGGTGAGTTATTTAGGGAAGTGGACCAGAACCCAGGATAGTGAAAATCCTGGGTGTTGGTCCACTTTAACTATGTAACTATGTAAGGTTCCCGGACAGTGGTACCACTAATGCTATGCAAGAGGTATGGAGTATGAAAAGCAAGCAGGATGCTCGGCTGCATAGCTCGAGGCATCACCAGTAGGAAGAGGGAGGTTGTGATGCCGCTGTATAGAGCCCTGGTGAGGCCACAGCTAGAATACTGTGTGCAGTTCTGGAGACCTCCCCTGCAAAAAGACATTATTCAAATAGAACGGGTCCAAAGGCGGGCAACGAAAATGGTGGAAGAACTTAAACTTAAAACTTATCAAGAAAGAACTTAATTTGTACAGTCTGGAGGAAAGAAGGGAGAGGGGGACATGATGGAGACCTTTATATATGTGACCGAAGGGAATAAGCTTCAGGAGGGAAGTGTTTTTAAGAAGAAGCTTAATGATAGAACAAGGGGCCCAACCTGAAGCTAGTCGGGGGGAAGATCAGGAGCAATGTTAGAAAATATTATTTTACAGAAAGAGTAGTAGATGCTTGGAACAAACTTCCATCAGAGGTAGGTGAAAAAACGACAGTCAGTGGATGAGCACATGCCTGGGATAAGCCTCCATCTATCCTAAGATAGAGAACATACAGTATACACATAAGATACAGAGAACATACAGTATACACATAAGATACAGAGAACATACAGTATATACATAAGATATAGAGAACATACAGTATACACATAAGATACAGAGAACATACAGTATACACATAAGATACAGAGAACATACAGTATATACATAAGATACAGAGACCATACAGTATATACATAAGATATAGAGAACATACAGTATATATACATAAGATACAGAGAACATACAGTATACACATAAGATACAGAGAACATACAGTATACACATAAGATAAAGAGAACATACAGTATATACATAAGATACAGAGAACATACAGTATATACATAAGATACAGAGAACATACAGTATATACATAAGATACAGAGAACATACAGTATATACATAAGATAAAGAGAACATACAGTATACACATAAGATACAGAGAACATACAGTATATACATAAGATATAGAGAACATACAGTATATACATAAGATACAGAGAACATACAGTATACACATAAGATACAGAGAACATACAGTATATACATAAGATACAGAGACCATACAGTATATACATAAGATATAGAGAACATACAGTATATACATAAGATACAGAGAACATACAGTATACACATAAGATACAGAGAACATACAGTATACACATAAGATAAAGAGAACATACAGTATATACATAAGATACAGAGAACATACAGTATATACATAAGATATAGAGAACATACAGTATACACATAAGATACAGAGAACATACAGTATATACATAAGATACAGAGACCATACAGTATATACATAAGATATAGAGAACATACAGTATATACATAAGATACAGAGAACATACAGTATACACATAAGATACAGAGAACATACAGTATACACATAAGATAAAGAGAACATACAGTATATACATAAGATACAGAGAACATACAGTATATACATAAGATACAGAGAACATACAGTATATACATAAGATACAGAGAACATACAGTATATACATAAGATAAAGAGAACATACAGTATACACATAAGATACAGAGAACATACAGTATACACATAAGATACAGAGAACATACAGTATATACATAAGATACAGAGAACATACAGTATACACATAAGATACAGAGAACATACAGTATATACATAAGATACAGAGAACATACAGTATATACATAAGATACAGAGAACATACAGTATATACATAAGATACAGAGAACATACAGTATACACATAAGATACAGAGAACATACAGTATACACATAAGATACAGAGAACATACAGTATACACATAAGATACAGAGAACATACAGTATACACATAAGATACAGAGAACATACAGTATATACACATAAGATATAGAGAACATACAGTATACATATAAGATACAGAGAACATACAGTATATACACATAAGATATAGAGAACATACAGTATACATATAAGATACAGAGAACATACAGTATACACATAAGATATAGAGAACATACAGTATATACATAAGATACAGAGAACATACAGTATACACATAAGATACAGAGAACATACAGTATACACATAAGATACAGAGAACATACAGTATACACATAAGATACAGAGAACATACAGTATACACATAAGATACAGAGAACATACAGTATACACATAAGATACAGAGAACATACAGTATACACATAAGATACAGAGAACATACAGTATATACATAAGATACAGAGAACATACAGTATATACATAAGATACAGAGAACATACAGTATACACATAAGATACAGAGAACATACAGTATATACATAAGATACAGAGAACATACAGTATATACATAAGATACAGAGAACATACAGTATACACATAAGATACAGAGAACATACAGTATATACATAAGATACAGAGAACATACAGTATATACATAAGATACAGAGAACATACAGTATATACATAAGATACAGAGAACATACAGTATACACATAAGATACAGAGAACATACAGTATACACATAAGATACAGAGAACATACAGTATACACATAAGATACAGAGAACATACAGTATACACATAAGATACAGAGAACATACAGTATATACATAAGATACAGAGAACATACAGTATACACATAAGATACAGAGAACATACAGTATATACATAAGATACAGAGAACATACAGTATATACACATAAGATACAGAGAACATACAGTATATACACATAAGATATAGAGAACATACAGTATACATATATGATACAGAGAACATACAGTATATACACATAAGATATAGAGAACATACAGTATACATATAAGATACAGAGAACATACAGTATACACATAAGATATAGAGAACATACAGTATATACATAAGATACAGAGAACATACAGTATACACATAAGATACAGAGAACATACAGTATACACATAAGATACAGAGAACATACAGTATACACATAAGATACAGAGAACATACAGTATATACATAAGATACAGAGAACATACAGTATACACATAAGATATAGAGAACATACAGTATACACATAAGATATAGAAAACATACAGTATACACATGAGATATAGAGAACATACAGTATACACATAACATAAAGAGAACATACAGTATACATATAACATAAAGAGAACATACAGTATATACATAAGATACAGAGAACATACAGTATATACATAAGATACAGAGAACATACAGTATACACATAAGATACAGAGAACATACAGTATATACATAAGATACAGAGAACATACAGTATATACATAAGATACAGAGAACATACAGTATACACATAAGATACAGAGAACATACAGTATATACATAAGATATAGAGAACATACAGTATACACATAAGATACAGAGAACATACAGTATATACATAAGATATAGAGAACATACAGTATATACATAAGATACAGAGAACATACAGTATATACATAAGATATAGAGAACATACAGTATATACACAAGATACAGAGAACATACAGTATATACATAAGATACAGAGAACATACAGTATACACATAAGATACAGAGAACATACAGTATATACATAAGATATAGAGAACACACAGTATATACATAAGATACAGAGAACATACAGTATACACATAAGATACAGAGAACATACAGTATATACATAAGATACAGAGAACATACAGTATATACATAAGATACAGAGAACATACAGTATACACATAAGATACAGAGAACATACAGTATATACATAAGATACAGAGACCATACAGTATATACATAAGATATAGAGAACATACAGTATATACATAAGATACAGAGAACATACAGTATACACATAAGATACAGAGAACATACAGTATACACATAAGATAAAGAGAACATACAGTATATACATAAGATACAGAGAACATACAGTATATACATAAGATACAGAGAACATACAGTATATACATAAGATACAGAGAACATACAGTATATACATAAGATAAAGAGAACATACAGTATACACATAAGATACAGAGAACATACAGTATACACATAAGATACAGAGAACATACAGTATACACATAAGATACAGAGAACATACAGTATATACATAAGATACAGAGAACATACAGTATATACATAAGATACAGAGAACATACAGTATATACATAAGATACAGAGAACATACAGTATATACATAAGATACAGAGAACATACAGTATACACATAAGATACAGAGAACATACAGTATATGCATAAGATACAGAGAACATACAGTATACACATAAGATACAGAGAACATACAGTATATACATAAGATACAGAGAACATACAGTATACACATAAGATACAGAGAACATACAGTATACACATAAGATACAGAGAACATACAGTATACACATAAGATACAGAGAACATACAGTATACACATAAGATACAGAGAACATACAGTATACACATAAGATACAGAGAACATACAGTATACACATAAGATACAGAGAACATACAGTATATACACATAAGATATAGAGAACATACAGTATACATATAAGATACAGAGAACATACAGTATATACACATAAGATATAGAGAACATACAGTATACATATAAGATACAGAGAACATACAGTATACACATAAGATATAGAGAACATACAGTATATACATAAGATACAGAGAACATACAGTATACACATAAGATACAGAGAACATACAGTATACACATAAGATACAGAGAACATACAGTATACACATAAGATACAGAGAACATACAGTATACACATAAGATACAGAGAACATACAGTATACACATAAGATACAGAGAACATACAGTATACACATAAGATACAGAGAACATACAGTATATACATAAGATACAGAGAACATACAGTATATACATAAGATACAGAGAACATACAGTATACACATAAGATACAGAGAACATACAGTATATACATAAGATACAGAGAACATACAGTATATACATAAGATACAGAGAACATACAGTATATACATAAGATACAGAGAACATACAGTATACACATAAGATACAGAGAACATACAGTATACACATAAGATACAGAGAACATACAGTATACACATAAGATACAGAGAACATACAGTATACACATAAGATACAGAGAACATACAGTATATACATAAGATACAGAGAACATACAGTATACACATAAGATACAGAGAACATACAGTATATACATAAGATACAGAGAACATACAGTATACACATAAGATACAGAGAACATACAGTATATACACATAAGATATAGAGAACATACAGTATACATATAAGATACAGAGAACATACAGTATATACACATAAGATACAGAGAACATACAGTATACATATAAGATACAGAGAACATACAGTATACACATAAGATATAGAGAACATACAGTATATACATAAGATACAGAGAACATACAGTATACACATAAGATACAGAGAACATACAGTATACACATAAGATACAGAGAACATACAGTATACACATAAGATACAGAGAACATACAGTATACACATAAGATACAGAGAACATACAGTATACACATAAGATACAGAGAACATACAGTATACACATAAGATACAGAGAACATACAGTATACACATAAGATACAGAGAACATACAGTATACACATAAGATACAGAGAACATACAGTATACACATAAGATATAGAGAACATACAGTATACACATAAGATATAGAAAACATACAGTATACACATGAGATATAGAGAACATACAGTATACACATAACATAAAGAGAACATACAGTATACATATAACATAAAGAGAACATACAGTATATACATAAGATACAGAGAACATACAGTATACACATAAGATACAGAGAACATACAGTATATACATAAGATACAGAGAACATACAGTATACACATAAGATACAGAGAACATACAGTATATACATAAGATACAGAGAACATACAGTATATACATAAGATACAGAGAACATACAGTATACACATAAGATACAGAGAACATACAGTATATACATAAGATACAGAGAACATACAGTATATACATAAGATACAGAGAACATACAGTATATACATAAGATACAGAGAACATACAGTATACACATAAGATACAGAGAACACACAGTATACACATAAGATACAGAGAACATACAGTATACACATAAGATACAGAGAACATACAGTATACACATAAGATACAGAGAACATACAGTATACACATAAGATACAGAGAACATACAGTATACACATAAGATACAGAGAACATACAGTATACACATAAGATACAGAGAACATACAGTATACACATAAGATACAGAGAACATACAGTATATACATAAGATACAGAGAACATACAGTATACACATAAGATACAGAGAACATACAGTATACACATAAGATACAGAGAACATACAGTATACACATAAGATACAGAGAACATACAGTATACACATAAGATACAGAGAACATACAGTATACACATAAGATACAGAGAACACACAGTATACACATAAGATACAGAGAACACACAGTATACACATAAGATACAGAGAACACACAGTATACACATAAGATACAGAGAACATACAGTATACACATAAGATACAGAGAACATACAGTATACACATAAGATACAGAGAACATACAGTATACACATAAGATACAGAGAACATACAGTATACACATAAGATATAGAGAACATACAGTATATACATAAGATACAGAGAACATACAGTATATACACAAGATACAGAGAACATACAGTATATACATAAGATACAGAGAACATACAGTATACACATAAGATATAGAGAACATACAGTATATACATAAGATACAGAGAACATACAGTATACACATAAGATACAGAGAACATACAGTATATACATAAGATATAGAGAACATACAGTATATACATAAGATACAGAGAACATACAGTATACACATAAGATACAGAGAACATACAGTATATACATAAGATATAGAGAACATACAGTATACACATAAGATACAGAGAACATACAGTATACACATAAGATACAGAGAACATACAGTATATACATAAGATACAGAGAACATACAGTATATACATAAGATACAGAGAACATACAGTATACACATAAGATACAGAGAACATACAGTATACACATAAGATACAGAGAACATACAGTATATACATAAGATACAGAGAACATACAGTATACACATAAGATACAGAGAACATACAGTATACACATAAGATATAGAGAACATACAGTATATACACAAGATACAGAGAACATACAGTATATACATAAGATACAGAGAACATACAGTATATACATAAGATACAGAGAACATACAGTATATACATAAGATATAGAGAACATACAGTATATACATAAGATACAGAGAACATACAGTATACACATAAGATACAGAGAACATACAGTATACACATAAGATACAGAGAACATACAGTATATACATAAGATACAGAGAACATACAGTATACACATAAGATACAGAGAACATACAGTATATACATAAGATACAGAGAACATACAGTATATACATAAGATACAGAGAACATACAGTATATACATAAGATATAGAGAACATACAGTATATACATAAGATACAGAGAACATACAGTATACACATAAGATACAGAGAACATACAGTATACACATAAGATACAGAGAACATACAGTATATACATAAGATACAGAGAACATACAGTATACACATAAGATACAGAGAACATACAGTATACACATAAGATACAGAGAACATACAGTATATACATAAGATACAGAGAACATACAGTATATACATAAGATACAGAGAACATACAGTATATACATAAGATACAGAGAACATACAGTATACACATAAGATACAGAGAACATACAGTATATACATAAGATACAGAGAACATACAGTATACACATAAGATACAGAGAACATACAGTATATACATAAGATACAGAGAACATACAGTATATACATAAGATAAAGAGAACATACAGTATATACATAAGATACAGAGAACATACAGTATATACACATAAGATACAGAGAACATACAGTATATACACATAAGATACAGAGAACATACAGTATACACATAAGATACAGAGAACATACAGTATATACATAAGATACAGAGAACATACAGTATACACATAAGATACAGAGAACATACAGTATACACATAAGATACAGAGAACATACAGTATACACATAAGATACAGAGAACATACAGTATACACATAAGATACAGAGAACATACAGTATACACATAAGATACAGAGAACATACAGTATATACATAAGATACAGAGAACATACAGTATACACATAAGATACAGAGAACATACAGTATACACATAAGATATAGAGAACATACAGTATACACATAAGATATAGAAAACATACAGTATACACATGAGATATAGAGAACATACAGTATACACATAACATAAAGAGAACATACAGTATACATATAACATAAAGAGAACATACAGTATATACATAAGATACAGAGAACATACAGTATACACATAAGATACAGAGAACATACAGTATATACATAAGATACAGAGAACATACAGTATACACATAAGATACAGAGAACATACAGTATATACATAAGATATAGAGAACATACAGTATACACATAAGATACAGAGAACATACAGTATACACATAAGATACAGAGAACATACAGTATACACATAAGATACAGAGAACATACAGTGTACACATAAGATACAGAGAACATACAGTATATACATAAGATACAGAGAACATACAGTATATACATAAGATACAGAGAACATACAGTATATACATAAGATACAGAGAACATACAGTATATACATAAGATACAGAGAACATACAGTATACACATAAGATACAGAGAACACACAGTATACACATAAGATACAGAGAACACACAGTATACACATAAGATACAGAGAACATACAGTATACACATAAGATACAGAGAACACACAGTATACACATAAGATACAGAGAACATACAGTATACACATAAGATACAGAGAACACACAGTATACACATAAGATACAGAGAACATACAGTATACACATAAGATACAGAGAACATACAGTATACACATAAGATACAGAGAACACACAGTATATACATAAGATACAGAGAACATACAGTATACACATAAGATACAGAGAACACACAGTATACACATAAGATACAGAGAACATACAGTATACACATAAGATACAGAGAACATACAGTATACACATAAGATACAGAGAACATACAGTATACACCTAAGATACAGAGAACATACAGTATACACATAAGATACAGAGAACACACAGTATATACATAAGATACAGAGAACACACAGTATACACATAAGATACAGAGAACATACAGTATACACATAAGATACAGAGAACATACAGTATACACATAAGATACAGAGAACATACAGTATACACATAAGATACAGAGAACATACAGTATATACATAAGATACAGAGAACATACAGTATATACATAAGATACAGAGAACATACAGTATATACATAAGATACAGAGAACATACAGTATACACATAAGATACAGAGAACACACAGTATACACATAAGATACAGAGAACATACAGTATACACATAAGATACAGAGAACACACAGTATACACATAAGATACAGAGAACATACAGTATATACATAAGATACAGAGAACATACAGTATACACATAAGATACAGAGAACATACAGTATACACATAAGATACAGAGAACATACAGTATACACATAAGATACAGGGAACATACAGTATACACATAAGATACAGAGAACATACAGTATACACATAAGATACAGAGAACATACAGTATACACATAAGATACAGAGAACATACAGTATACACATAAGATACAGAGAACATACAGTATACACATAAGATACAGAGAACATACAGTATACACATAAGATACAGAGAACATACAGTATACACATAAGATACAGAGAACATACAGTATACACATAAGATACAGAGAACATACAGTATACACATAAGATACAGAGAACATACAGTATACACATAAGATACAGAGAACATACAGTATACACATAAGATACAGAGAACATACAGTATACACATAAGATACAGAGAACATACAGTATACACATAAGATACAGAGAACATACAGTATACACATAAGATACAGAGAACATACAGTATACACATAAGGGCAGACTAGATGGACCATATGAGGGTTGATTCCTGGTCATGTGCCTGTGCATTTGCGCATGTTTTTTCGAGCCCCAAGTCGTGCTCGAGCTTCCTTCTAATTCACAGTCGTCAAAATTTGAAGCGCATTTTTAAGCTGCAAATTTGCGCTCGAGCGTGTGCCAAATCGGAAACTGGCGCTTTTACTTTTTTTGGCCACTTATTTATGAGGTGTTTAGATGGCAGAAAAGCGGGTGCAAATGTGTCAATTTCAAGCTGGGGGAAACTGCCGACTGCGCTGACTAACAGGCTTATTTCATTCTTAAAACAAATGCCTGCGGCATCTGGTGTGTTTTTTTAGCAATGAAAGTGTTAGACGCACATTTTTCTTCTTAAATCTTAAAAGGTATATTGTTATAAACGCCTAAAAGGTGTACATTGGGCCCCAGATAATAAAATAACCACGCCTAAAATTAAGGAGAAATTAGCACCTTAATAATAATCGACACCTAATTATTTCTCTCCTTTCTTAAATTTCTTGTGATGGTGATTTGTCTCTCCAGCTTCTGTGTTTTAGGGGAATCTCTGTTCTCCATTTCGGGTTGTATTCCCTGTCACCTGACCACACTTCGATTTGGAGAATAGAGATTAGCCTAAGAGACAGAAGCTGGAGAGATAAATTCACAATCTCAAAAAAGTTAAAGAAAGGGGAGAAACATTGGGGACCATCGGGACCAGTTAAACTGGACCAACAGCCCCTTAGTCCAGGAGCTTGTCTAATGCGAGCGGATCTGAGCACGATAGCGGGCGCATCTCCTGCTACCCTTTAACAGGGAGCGTGCCCACACTGGCCATTCACAAATGCCTGCTAAAGTGATAGCGGGGATGCAGCTGCTGCTCGTGCATGCGCCATAGGACCGTGAATAAAGGAGAATTTTCAGGGAGACCTCGGGGGTTTCACACAGCGGGGCACCCCTGATCGGGATGCCCTAGGGGGAGGGGGTACGCCTGCCCTGGAGTGTCATAGACACTCCAGAACCAAAGGCCATGATTTTGACCATCCTGGGTACTGGTCCATTTTGGGGTGCCTTGCTGTTTGAAACTCCCTGGGAAGGCCATTATATTCACTTCACCCGCGGAGCATGTCCGGGCTCTCATCCAATCAGAACTCTGAGAGAGCAGCAACACCCCACTCGAGTCTATGAGACTCTATCTCTCTACCTCTTTATGGGGAATCCCGAGTCGGGATGAAATCCTCGATCATCCAATCAACTCACCTCTTCCACGAGTGAACACCTCAGATCGCATCCCATGTATACCCCAAACAAGCACGCACCCGTTCCAGGCCTTTCTGATTGGTCAACATGGGCCTGCCCACAACTAAGGGCCTTATTTATCAAGGAATAGCGACAGATAGCAACAGATAGCGACTGGGGAGCCGGCCAGTAAAGCCAGGTACCGCAACTAGAACGACGGCTCCCCTCCACAATCCCACATTTATCAAGCCGATCCTGCTTAGCGACTGAGAGCGCCACCTAGCGACTCATTCATCATTATCCCAGCCTCATCCCACAGCGCCAGCGAACATCCTTGAACAGCGACAGGTATGACCTCTCGCTACCTGGCGCTCTCCAATGCATTTCAATGGCAGAATGTATTTTAATTAATAATTAATTTATAATATATATTTTGTTTTTTTTAATTAAAAAAAAAAATCTGAACACTTCTTCCTTTGAAAATGTATTTTTTGGGGATTTTTTTCAAAAAAAATTTTTTTTGGGCAGAATTGATATTACACGTCTGATTTTAAGCTATTCAGGTTTGAATTTTATTTCAAAATAATTCCACTTTTTTTTTGGGTGGTTTGGGGGTTAAAAAACTACTTTTAACACATCGCCTACTGCGCTCTGGGATTTAAACATGCATTTCACAGCGCTAGGAATTTTTAAGGCTGATTTTTTAATGAATATGGTGGGTGCCGGTCGCTATGTCCAGTCGCTATCATGCGCTCCCATACAACAGCGAACCTGTCAAATAGCGACTCAGCATCTTGTATTCAACATTACGGCACACCGACTGAGTCGCTATCATCCACCGAACAACGGCCAAGCACAGCGACTACTAGCGGTCGCTGTCAAAATACCGCTACAGTCGCTCAACAGTCGCTATCTGTCGCTATTAATGAATCAGCCTCTAAGGGCAGGAATTCGACCAACTCGGAATCTGAATGGAATGCGCCCCACTGAGCCACCCACCCGTGGGAACAAGGAAGAGGGGAGTTTACAGCAAATCCCTAATCGTGGTGTTCCTCTTTAATATGCAAGGTCTCGGTCTGACAAAAGTTAACAGCTTTTAGGGAGGTGGTAATCTTTTCTATTTTCCAGATTTCCTCAAAATTCTGAAGCCAGCCAGACTGACCCGTTTTTTTTTTTTAATCCTGGTTTTAGTCCACTTTAACCTACAAGTGCCTGTGCCCCAGAACTTAAAGCGGACCAAAAGTGCAGATGCTCCCTCAGCACAAAGCCGACTACTGTCAGCTGTGATTGATGCTTTTGCTAAGTCACTTCCTGGTTTATGTTGTGCGGTAGGACAGCACTACATGAACGTGGCGGTCACCATCCAGCAGTCCGCAGCTTTCCCCCCCAAGGGCCCGCGCCGCAGCTTCCACTCACCTCGCTGCTCCTGCTGCCGCCGTCACCATGGTTTGCCGGCACGGCGCAGGGTCTAAGGCTGCACCCGGGAGCATTGTGGGATATCTCTATTCAAATGGTGCACCACTGATAACCAACCAATTATAGGCGTGCTCACTAATATATACAACACAAGAAAAGATTGGCTCAATGGTCGATCAGACCAGAGCCCGCACCCAAGCAAGAAGCGGTTTCTATTACCGCGAAGCGCAGGTGGAGCAGCCTCCCGCCCTGTCTGTCCTCCCTGGTGATTGACCTATACGTTGTTCTATCCCTTTTGTTTGTATAATTGTTACTTGTTTCATTTTGAGTTGTCATTTTTGTTACCGATTATAATATTGTGCTGGTGATATATATTTTTCTGGTTCTTTGTCATTCTATATGATATTTTGTAATACGTGTTCACTCTCTGGGCCCCTATTTGAGCCAAGATATTTTTTTGCACAATGCACATGTCACTTTATGGATAGGTTTTGGATGCAATTTTGAATGTAAATGATTAATACACACCCACTTAATGAATTAGTTATTTTTGTGCCGGCACAAAGAAATGGTTTAAACAAAAGGGAGTTTACTCTTTTTAGGGATTAGGCTCTAATGACCATTCCCTTTAGATTTAAATTTGGTATTATTCTTGGGTACTATTAGGACAGGTGTTTTTACACTTTTTCAGGGCAGGTAGAGGTGGTTTTAATATGTTCATTGTTGTGTTGTTGTGTTTTTTTTTTTAACGTGTTTGTTTTTGGTATAAACTGAATAAACGGTACATGGATTTATATTGGTGGTGCTCCTATTTGTGACTCTCTGGTCTGATCGACCATTGAGCCAATCTTTTCTAGCATTGTGGGATACATACTCCCAGATTTAGCAAGATGGCGACGAGAGGGTGAGGTGATCAGGAGCCGGCTGCCTGGTAAGGTGAGTAGGTCATTTAATAACTATACAGCGGTTTGCGTGCTCAATAAAAATCCCAGGATTTTGACTATCTTGGGTTTTGGTCTTTGAACCCCCGGGCACCCCGATCCGGGAATGCCCCACTGTGTGACTTCTCCCGGGTCACCCAATCTCACTCCCCCTTCCTCGGTCCTATGATGCATGCCCAACCACTCGTCAAGTCAGCTCGCTGGGATCCGCTGCCCTTGGACGGAGGGACGGATCGAAGCGTGTTGATTGGACGAGAAGCTGGGCGTGCGCTGTAGGACTGATGAAGAGTGAGTGAGATTGGGCGACCTGGGTGGGGTTCAGGCATCCCTGATGGGGGGGGGGGGGACCTGGGGGAGGGGCAAAGACCAAAACCCAGGTTAGTAAAATTCTGGGTTTTGGTCCACTTTAATGAGCATGCAAACCACTGCACAGTTATTTAATGGCCTACTCACATTTCCAGGCAGCCGTCTCCCGATCACCTCGCTCTGTTGTTGCTGAGCGCACTGGCGGCTGCATCCCCTGCTGCGCCGGCCATTCGCAAATGCCTGGTACAGGCACGCGCCCTGCTAAGGGGATAGCGGGGATGCGGCCACTGCTCGTGCATGCGCCGTTGGACCGGGAAAGAAGGTACGTTTTCGGGCAACCTACGGCATTTCACACTGTGCGAATGTGCCTGCCCTGGAGTCTCATAGTAATGTCCGTCTCCTCTGTATTCACAGAGCCCGGAGACACTATACAGAGACATGTGAAGACCGAGGAAGAGGAGGAAGTCTTTGTGAAGAATACAGAGGAGGACATTGCTTTACAGATCCGTCCAGGTAATAAACCTTCTATAGGACAGATTTCTGTTTAGTCACTTTGCACATGCTCAGTTGTATCCGATACATCTCAATACAGGAGTGTCCCTTTAATTTTTGTTTAAAGACCCCGGAGACGCTATAGTGGTAAATGTGAAAACTGAAGTATTTGTGATAGAAGTAGAGGAGGTCGTTCCTCAGATCAGTCCAGGTGAGTAGTAAAACTTAAACCCTCGTACTGGTGTGTTTCACACGTGTCGTTACAGCGGCGTCGCTCTCCTCTTTGTTCACAGACCCTGAAGACACTATAGAGACAAGTGTGAAAACTGAGGAGGAGGGATGTGTGCAAAATAAAGAGGAGGAAGTTCCTCTACAGATTGGTTTAGGTGAGTAATAAATCTTACGTAAGCAAGTTTTTCTTATTCCTCCTGCTCCCTGGTGTCCTTAAAGTGGACCAAAACCCACGGAGATAGGCCCAGGAATCTATAAGATTCCCGGGCTGATTGATCCCCCCCTCCCCACCCTGGGATGCCCCGCTGTGTGAAACCTCCCAGGTCACCCATAAACTCTTTCTTTCCCGGTCCAATGACGCATTCTCAGTCACTCAGCCAATCGGCATGCATGGATCCACTCGAGCCCCCTTCGCCCAGGAGCTCGTGTAATAGCGGATCCCAGCACGCCGACGGGCACATCCCCACTATGTCTCTAGCAGGGCGCGTGCCCGTGCCAGGCATTTGTGAATGGTCGGCGCGGACACATTCCTTGAGGGTAGCGGGGGATGCGACCATCAGCGCGCTGGGATCTGCTCGTATTAGATGAGCTCCTGGGTAAAAGGGGCTCGAGCGGATCCATGCATTCTGATTGGCTGAGCATGCGTCATTGGACCGAGAAAGAAGCTGAGTGAATGGGCTTGAGCGGATCTGAGAATGGCCATTGGACGAGCGGCAGCGCATGTGCTGTAGGGCCAGAAAGAGGTGGGTTTGTTTGGGACGACCTGGGGGGTTCCACACAGCGGGGCATCCCCGATCGGGGTGCCCCATGGGTAAGGACCAAAACACAGGATAGTCAAAATCCTGGGTTTTGGTCCTCTTTAAACTGCAGGTGCTGGTGTAACTGCGCTGATCAGATTCATGTGATATACCTTTTTGAAGGCAATAAAGCTCTACAAAGGGGGTAATTGTGTAGGTATCCACATAGTCAATATTACACTCCACACCCACTGGACTAGTGGTCTAACGCTCTACTGCCACCTCCCCAAAGCTTTTACAATCAAATATCAGCAAATGGGTTCCCTCACTGTTAGTCTTGGATGCGCAACCGTCCTGCGTGCGGCCGGCCCAGCTGTTCCGTCTGGATAAGACACAACTGTTCCGGGCTCAGCAGCTTATGTTCTCCGGTGTATAATAACAACCAGCACAGAGCAATAAGAACAAGAATTTAAGTCCGCTTTAAGGTGAATCCAAAATGAGAATAGAAACGTCCTCTTTACATAATATACACCACAATCTTTGACCAATGTTTCCAATTTGAGCGATACTCCACTGGCATGCAGAAGTTCAAATCCTCTTTAAAGTGATAAGGTGATCCACAAGAAATTCAGCCTTAATGTGATCCCACCACCACTAATATGCTCTTACCAGAAATATGGCTTTGATACGCATTGGATATAATGGGTGACTCAGATGTCGCTCCCTCTCAAGGAATCACTGAAATAATACCCCCCTTTAAGGGCAATGATTGTGCTCCACATAGATTCCATGTAAAGAGAAAGGAAATAACATAGTGCAACCCGCTAAAAAACAATGAGACTTTAATGAACGGCCAAGTGTACACTCACAATAAAATATTTTTAAAACAAGCGCTTAAAAAATCCAGTATGACCAACTCACGCTGCTCGATCCCCGGTCCTTCAAAGGGGAGAGTATTCAGTACCGCCGGCTCCACTCACGCTGCTCGATCCGACGCTGTTCTCCGGTGGTGTGACACCGCTGTGGGATGCAGCTCAGTGACTGGAGGGTTGCACAATAGGGTCAATGAGGCCTTGTCTTGTTTTGGGGGTTTGTGAACCCAATTGCATGGAGACAGAACCTGCCTACCTAGACAAGGCTGCCCCTAGGACTTTTACAAGTGCAAAGGATGTTGCTGAACGCTGCAAAGGGTGACCGACAAACAGGAAAAAAACAGGCTGCGATGGCACGGTAATGGTCTAGGAACGTCAGGAGGTCAGTTCTACAAGGGTCAGAAAGAGAGGGATCGGGCAAAAGTGTAATCGGAGTCAAAGGTCAGAGGTCTATCAGCAAGAGGTATTACAGATCTGAGGAGTAAAATGGGCTCAAGGTCAAAGGCAGGCTGTGTAGAGGCCCAGTTACAGACACAACAGACAGGGACACCACTGCATTGCATGAATGGCCATGAGCACAAGCAGGGAGGAATTCAGTCAATATGGATTCCTCCCTGTGAAGTGTTCTAAAGGGAGGCTGGCAGCTTCCCAGGTGAGTAGCTCTCATATATTTGTCTGCATTGCATGGCCCAACTTTGGGGACTCAGAATTAAGAGTAGGGACCACACTAAACACAGAGTGCCTTGCCGGGGCAGTGTGGCTTCCACATGTATCTGCAGATATATGCAACCAAATCTCTGTCTTTCCACATAGCTAGACATGTTTGTTGCTTGATATTTAGTTGATGAGAGGGTTAAACTGGGCGGTAAATTAGAGTTCCCAGGCCCTGAATAATAATGTTGATAATTTTGTATAAATAATAGTGATTGCTCCCCCCCCCCCCCCCCTTTATTCCCAGTGTAAAATAATGCAATCACATGTAAGGAGTAGTAGAGCCAGGGTTCAACTCTCATTAAAGAACAACAACACAGTCTGGGGGGGTTGTTCCTCAATGCGGTGGTATCCTGAATTGGGATTCTCCGCTGTGTGTATCTCCATACACTCACCTTCCTGTTGCTCCCACGGCTCAAGTGTCGCTTTCACTCGGCTCCGCTGACGGCTAAGCAGCGCCGATGGGAGCCAAGTGCGCTGTCGGCTGCATTCCCCGCTCACCTCCTAGCCGTGGCGTGGGGGTTTTACACAGGCATCCCAATTCTGGATGCCCCAATGAATGGAATTCGGACAGCCCTGGGGTCTTTTAGACTTCAGGGCCTCCAATGTTTCTCTTTAAGGACACATTGGCCCTGCTGTGCACACTCTGTCAGGTGCAGCACATCCTCTAGGACAGAGGTGTCTAACTCTCTCCTGAAGGGGCAGCAACAGGCCAGGTTTTGTAGATCTCCACATAGCTGTACGAGCACTAATTAATCCACCCGTGCGCCTGTGTGGAGATATGCAAAACCTGGGAACAACAAAAATGGAGCCGCCAGACCAAGCACCCAATGGTCCAGAAAAAATGGTGCCGCACCACTTCAATTGCAATATGTATATTTCATCTTTATTGAATTATTTTGCAACCATGCACAACATAGAATGACACACTACATAAGATTAAAAAACCTCATTAAAAACATTAGATATCAGGATGTCCGAGCTGGCTAATTATAAATATAATATGATGTAATTAAAATAAATATAATGGGTTCCCTAATGTTACCCCAGAGACAAGTGCTAATAAAAATACAGAATCAACATGTGAAACAATTAAACAATGTGACAAACAATGTGACATCAAATCTAATTATACGGTGTAGAACTATGTACAAATCAATGTGCAAAGCTGCTGCAAATTAAAGTGCTGAGTGCTATACTTAGGAATCTGTGCATATAAAAAATCGTATCAGACTCCCTGAATACAGTGCTAAATATTAAACATTTGTATGGGAACTAATCTATAATAAGCATATAAGGTTTACATCACCGTGATCTGAATGGCCAGCATCCAATGATATCGATAGCAAACAACGCGTTGCGTGGTCAGGACATTACCACTTCGTCAGGCTGCTAGATTTTTCCTCTCCCATTGTTATATATGTGCATGATAATTGGCGTCCACGCCAGTCGGCGGGACGCAAACCGCGCCGCCACGGGCCCCGCCCGCAACCCAGGTCAGGTCGCGTAAGGGCTACGTAACTACGCCGCCGTCCCCGCCGCTCGGGAGACCCCTGACCAGGAAGTGCTCTGCGGGGGGTCTGTTTCTGGCCTTTTAGGTGGTAGCCAGCGGTCAATTACAAAATGCAATATTTATTAGAAAAACTTCATAAAAGTAATCAAAAATCATCAGCGGTTCTCACCATAAATGATCTCACAAGGACAGATGGTATATGCTAGTTGTACAGCATTGATGCATTTTTGGTCAAATGTCCTTATTCATGATACAGCAAGCTCTAAAATTAGAATTCAATGGACTCACCGGCCCCATGCTCTATCAGCTCCCACCGAACACCGCCAGATCCAGAAGTGGGCGGGAGCCAGTGGTCTCCAGGCAATTGGGACAAGAAGAAGAAATCTCTGATGCACCCGGCACCAAAGCCCCCGTCCACCACTTGAACATCCCATTGGAGTTCTTTCTATTGTGTTTGTTGCTGGATGAGCTCCACTTTTATTGGGGAACATTTGAGTGGTGGGCTGTCTGTCCTGGATCTGGCCATATCTGGTGGAAGTTGACGCGACGGCCCAGTGAGGGGTGGCGTCCAGACGCCATGAGGGACAGATAATCTATACATTTCAGTTATTTTTAGAGCTTGCTGTATCATAAATAAGGGCACTTAGCTCAAATGCGTATATGCTGCAGGGCTAGCGTATACCATCTGTCCTGGTGAGAACTGCTGACGTTTTTTTAGTTTAATCTCACTTTATTAAAAATTCAAGATGTACAATTAAAACCAAAGAAACAATTTAGAAAACAGGGAAAGATCACACACAGTTTTGTACATTTATATACATACAGGAAGGTGCTGCATGCCTCTTTAAGACCCACCGACTCAGGTCGTATAAGTGATGGCAGTATCTCTCCACGCATAATGGCTGCCATGAGAGCGAGCCATCCCTGCGGCCTCTGTCCGCCTTCGGGCTAGGGGGGGGAGAGAGGAGACGGGGCCGGGGAAGGCATGTCCAAAGAGCCCAGAGAGGGAAGGGCAAGAGCACAACAGGGCGGAACGGGAGAGGCAAGGCAGGGGACACGAGACAGCGAAGGATCAGAAGGGTGGAACGAAGTGAAGGTGAGGAAGGGGTCAGAAGAGAGAAAAGGAGGAAAAGAGAGAAAAAAAAAAAGGGGGGGTTCTGATGGTTTTTAGATGCCTTCTATGAAGTTCTTCTAATACATATTTAATTTTTCAATTGACCGCTGGCTACTCCTATGCACTGTATTGTGATGGAGGTTGCAGTTCCCCCCTATTCCGACTAAAAAACAGGTCAGAGTTGTAAAGCAAAATTAACCCGGGAATTTGTTTTGTTTAGTGCCAGTGGGGCATTCTGAATTGGAATGCCCCGCTGTGGGCCCCCCCCAGTTCACCCTGTAAAACGTATCTCACCTTGGTCCAACGGCGCATGTGTGGGCTTTCTTTCTCCCTTGCCGTGTTTACATCATTTGAAGAAGTGTTCTGATTGCGATCAATGGGAAGTGCGTGCTGCCCATCTGAATGGCTGGGGCGGGTGTGCGTCTATGCCACTGGGGATGCAGCAGCGTGCGCTCCCTATTGTAAACAATCATAGCTGTTTGCCGAAAGGGGCATCAGATGAGGCATCCTGATTCAGGATGCCCCGGGGAAAAGTCAGCGGTCAGTCCTGGAATATTTTAGATTCCAGGTCGACCGCTGGTAGGTTTTGTTCCACTTTCCACGCTGTATTTCAGAAAGTTATGTGATACAGGCATTTGTTGGTTCACGGCAAAATAGAATTAAAAAGGCAGGGAGACTCCTACTTGTATTAGTATGTGCACTGCCATATACCTATATGGCGTCCCACTAACCAACGTTAGTACCCATAAATACACCCAAGACAAGGTTACTTGTGGGACCGGCACTATGACTCAAAAGATATTTGGAAGCAAGGGAACAGTTATAGAGTATAGAAAAGGCATCTTTATTACAAATATTGCACACACCCTCTAAGCACCAAATATATTACATCAAAAAAGTTTATAAAATCACACAACGTTGTGCTAGTAAAAAATGGGGGCCCCCACACCGCACATGCGCCACCGCCTCACTCATTCATCCACTAACCACTCATAGGTTGTGCACATATGGACATTTACATAAGCCTTGATCAAAAAATTGATCATACTGTAGTGTTGGGCACCAAACATGAAAGTCTCTGTCTGTTAAGAATGCATTCGCTGTATTCACGTTTTCACAGCATTCCTCCACGGCTTTGAAGTTATATAGAGTGCTTTATGCTGGATTTGAGATAGCCAGAGGTAGAACATAGAAATTCAAGCTGCACATCTCACAGTTGGTCTCATACATAGGTGACCTCAGCACCAATCCGCAGGTTCGTACACTGACAGTGTTAACTCCAAAAGAGATGCGCCTGCTAAGCAGCAGCGCAGGTATATATACACTCAAGTGTCTCTGACCATGTCATCAAATCAAGGCTAATATGGTACGCAGCTTCCGAAGCACGGACAGGACCGCACACTGCTGACACATGTCACACTTGGTGCCTTTGTAATTGCAAATAAACTGACATGTGCGATTCTACTTAGCTTGATGTCGTTCCGTGCTTGCTGCTACTAGCCTATTCAGGCGTCACACTCCTGCGGACTGGCATTGTCACAGCACTCCGGCCGTTTACTTAGTCCATGGCAACACAACAGATGGTGGAGGGACACGAGGCGAGGTGGGGCCGCCCACATCCGACGCGTGTTTCGCCCTGCCCACCGGGGCTTCGTCAGGGTCATAGTGCCGGTCCCACAAGTAACCTTGTCTTGGGTGTATTTATGGATTTGTTGGTTCACCTCCAGTCTTCTGTATGTAAAACTATAAAACCTTGAAACTGGAAAAATCTTCCAAGCCTGCTAGTCCCCAATGTTGCCCATTCACCAAGAATCTCTGCCCCAGTTGTTTGTAGCATGTACTATGTGCCCCTTTTACTTTGCTGCTTAATAGATGTTGCATTTTTTTTACCCAAAGATGGAATACCCAGATGGAATAATACAAAGGGGCATTACCCAGTCTCTCCAGATGAAACTAAAGATTACATTATAGCAGAGTTTAGTGGGGACATTACCCCACACTCCCATCCAGCACATTTATCATTATGTCCCTTCTCCGTGGAGGAGAGGTTTCCTGGTCTCTCACATCCTGTGACTCATTTTTCAGCTGAGAAACCTAAGAAAAAGCAGTCATGTTCTGAATGTGGGAAAGTTTTTTCACGGAAATCAGAACTTATCAAGCATGAAAGAGTTCATACAGGGGAGAAGCCATATTCTTGTGCTGAATGTGGGAAATGTTTTTCTCGTAAACCTCATCTTCTCAGACATGAAAGAGTTCATACAGGGGAGAAGCCATATTCTTGTTCTGAATGCGGGAAATGTTTTTCACGAAAATCACACCTTATCAAACATGAAAGAGCTCATACAAGGAAGAAGCAATATTCTTGTTCTGAATGCAGGGAATGTTTTACAAGGAAATCGCACCTTCTCAAGCATGAAAGGGTTCATACTAAGAATACAGCTCATAGACCTCTAAAACAACAACCATGTTCTGAATGTGGGAAATATTTTTTGCGAAAATCGGACCTCATCAAGCATATAAGAACTCATACAGGGGAGAAACCTTATTTTTGCTCTGAATGTGGGAAATGTTTTTCAAGAAAAACACACCTTAACAGACACAATAGAGTTCATACAGGGGAGAAGAGGTATTTGTGTTCTGAATGCGGGAAAGGTTTTAGTGACAAAGCAACCCTTATCAGTCATGAAAGAGTTCATACAGGAGAGAAGCCATTTTCATGTTCTGAATGTGGAAAATGTTTTTTGTCTAAATCAGATCTTACGAAACATACAAGAGTTCATACGGGAGAGAAGCCATTTGCGTGTTCTAAATGCAGTAAATGCTTTTCTACTAGATCACGCCTCAACAGTCACGAGAAATTTCATACAGAAGAGAGGTCTTATTCTTGTTCCGAATGTGGTAAATGTTTTTATAGTCAATCGGACGTTATAAGGCATGCAAAAGTTCATGCAGGAGAAAAAACATATTTATGTTCAGAATGTGGGAAACTTTTTTCACGAAAATCACACCTTGTCAGACATGAAAAAATTCATACAGGGGAGAAGCCGTATTCGTGTTCTGAGTGTGGAAAATGTTTTACTCACAATGCAAACCTTATGGCTCATGAAAGAATTCATACAGGATTGAAGCCCTTTTCTTGTTCTGAATGTGGGAAATGTTTTTTGACCAAAGCAATTCTTGGTGATCATCTAGTAGTTCACACAAAGGAGAGGCCATTCTCATGTGCTAAATGCAAAAAATGTTTTTCTAGGAAATCGCACCTTATCAGACATGAAAAAAATCATACAGAGTAACTATTGGTGTACATGTGAGATGTTCTACTACTAAGGATATTTTCTTATTCTAGTTGTGGCTTGTTAAGGATGACATGTTTATTCTTAGTATACAGTACGTCCTGCTCCAGATATAGTACTTACACTTGGGTTATCCTCCGCCAGATGGCGCTGCACTGCAGAGACATGCAAAACAGGCTCCTCCTGGCCCCTCAAATACCCGGGGACCTCCCACAAATCCCCAGATTTCTCTGCAGTGCTGACTGCGAAGACATGAAGTATCACTCTCTCGCAGGTGAGCGGGGCTATTAAAGCCTGCGGCCCTGTTGGACTATTCCCACCCGTCCTCTTTGTGATGTGCCTCCCAGCCTGGGCTGCGCTGGTCGGGTGAAGGTAGGCAGCACCATGCTTGCTTATGGAGTGCTGGTCCTCCGCAGTCCCCCACCAAAGGGTAGGCGGTATAGGCTGATGGTGAGCCTCTATGGGATGCCCCTCCCGCATTATTGCCCCATGCCCCGTATAGCGGTGGGCCCTGTACAAAGGGCCGCCATCCTCCCTCGTTCCCCCCGTAGCTCGGGGGGAAAGAAAGAAAGGGGGGGGTGTGTGTTTGGTGTCAGTGTATTGTGATTACATGCACATGGCCTTTGTACTGTCTTTTGGACTTGTATATATGGTGTCAGCCGCCGCGCTGTCTTTGTAATTTTACTTGTACTGCCACCACCACGCGCGCGCTTTTTTCTTCATTGGATGTTCCGCGCCGGGCGGCGGCGTTACCTCAGACGCCTTTGTGTCCTCATTGGCTGCAGGTGGGACTTTGCGCTCATCGGGAGGGCGGGGCCTGGCCTGGCGCGCTCCGCGTCATAGCGCGCTCTGGCCCGCCCTTCGAGGTACTCGGCGCCATTTTGTCTGTTCGCGCGCGTCTTTCAGACTGGTGAATCCATTGGCTTCTCCCGGCCCGGGGTAATTGATAGTCGGGCCTTGTAAAATTTTCCCACTAATCCCTAGCGGGTCTTTGGGGCATCCAGGGTTGCTTATAGCATCAATCCCTACTGGCATATTGTGCCTTAAAAAATCACCATATGGAGGCATCTCAGGATAATGTGACCGGGGTCCCCTTGGGACAAGACCGGCTGTGCATGGTGTGTGGACAACCCCATGCTGACGCTGACAGGGCACGGGTCTGTGTACCCTGTGCTGAGCAAGCGCTGGCCTTGCATTCTGGCCTGCCAGTGGCTGCACCTCGTTTCACTTCACCTATTTCCCCAAGCTTAAATCTCACTCCTGCTGAGTCGCATATAAGTGGGGATTCTGCTGCACTGCCTACGGCTGAACAGATTATTGCGAGGTCTTTAGAGCGCAAGGGCCCTGGTAAGAAGCGGCACTTGACGCCTCATGTTACTGTTTTTCCCTATGGGAACTGAGGAGTTTAGGACTCTGTGTGGCTATACCCCTTCTGATGAAGGAGAGCTCTTCTCTGACTCAGGCTCATCTGATGAGAGGCCGAGGAGTCATGACGATTCTGGCCCTGAATATTGGGCCCAGGCTGACACTGACAATTTGTTGATCCAGATTTTTGAGACTCTGTCTCGCTCTCCCTGGTGAGGCTCCCAAGCAAAGAGGGGAGTGTTTCCATACAGCAACAGCATGTTTGGAATTTCTAGAGCAGGCACATTTCCATACCCTTGTGCTCAAGGAATGGGAGTGCCCCAGTAAACTTCCCGGGGTCCCAGGGGACTGGGATAGGAAGTACCCTTTTTCCCCTGAGGTGGTTAAATGTTGGTCATCCCCCCCGAGGTAGATGCCCCGATCATAGGGCTTCCTAACCCCCTTTATTACAGCCCCTGCTTATGCTACCCTTCGGGATGCTGAGGACGGGCGCATTGACCTGCTGGCCTCCCACGCCTTTGCATGTGCAGGGACGGCGCTGCGCCAGGTCTGTGACTCTGCCATTACTGCCGTGGCCGCTAGAACCCTCATCAGAAAAATGCTTGATCTTCCCCATGATGATCTCCCCTGGGATGTGTTTAATGCACTCTCCAGTTGTGATGTGTTTGTAAAATGTATCCTATTAGCATTGGATGACACCATTAGAATGTGTGCAAGAACTTCTGCCCTTGTGGTGGCTATACGTCGCTTGGTCTGGCTGCGACAGTGGGGGGCTGACGATGCTGCAAAGAAGGCTCTTACCGGGCTTCCATTTAAAGGGCTATGCCTGTTTGGGGCCCATCTAGACCTGTTTGGTAAGAAGGGTAAGTTACCCCAACGCAGGCGGCTGTCTCGGCCCCTTTGGGGCCAGGGCACCCCTTCTACCCCCTACCATAGTGTTAAACGAGAACCAGGGGTGTCCTTGGCGGGGGCTTGCGCAGATTCCTGCCCCAGGAGCAGCAGACTACGCCCTGGCTCCTCCGGGGAGGCTATGCCCAAATCTTCCACCAAGTCCCCTCAAGCATGATGGGGCGCCCTCGCCCGTCTGGGTGATGGGACGGCTGCGGCACCTTGCTCTTGTCAGGAGGCATCATGCCTCATACTGGTGGATTCAGGAGGTAGTGTCCTTCGGATACAAGATAGAGTTTGCTGCTCAGCCTCCCCCAAGATTATCAGGTCCCGGGTACTCCTGGTCCCTGCCTCTGTTCAGGTGCTGGTGCAGGCCATGCAAGGCCTGCGGGGTCTGGGGGTCACTTGCAGATTGCCCTTAACAGGCAGAGGCAGGGGCCACTACTCCATCCTTTCCACAGTTCCCCAAAAAGGATGGGTCAGTTTGGCCCATTCTGGATTCACAGATTTTCGGCAATTCGTCAATTACAGGCAGTTTTCTGCATGGTAACTCTAAGATGGGCCATCGGCTCCTTGCACCCCGGGGGGCTTCTTGCCGTCTGTGGAGATCAAAGATGCTTATTTTCACAGCCCTGTGTCTTCTGGACCGAGGGTCTTCAGGTTCGCGTTGGAAGTCCAACACTGCTAATTTGTGGCCTTGTTATCTGGCCTCTCTTCAGCTCCCAGAGTGCTCACCAAGGTGCTGACGGGGGTGATGTCTCTGATGAGACCAAGGGGTGTCCGTGCGATGACCTACCTGGACGTCCTTATCACTTCCCAGTCTCTACGTCAGGCTAAGTTGGATACTCGCCTGGTGGTGTCCATTGGGAGTCATTTGGATGGGTGATCAAACACCCCAAGTCCTCATTGTGCCCTTCATTGGTAACTCCATTCCTAGGAATGAATCTGGATGCTGTTCAGGCGAGAAATTTCCTTCCTCAGCAATAAAGTGGACAATCTGGCTGCATGGGCTCAGTCTCTCATAGCTGTCCCCGTTCCTCCACCAGGCAGGGGATGCAGCTGGTGGGCTCGTTGGTGGCTTGCTCCGAAGAGGTCACTTATGCTCAGTCCCCCTTGGGCCCTTCGGCAACTTCTCCTGTTGTTGGTACAGGACAAGGATCCAGCATCCCTGGAGCAGGGTCTTTGTGCCTTCCCCCCTGGTAAGGAGGTCCCTCTTGGAGTGGATGAACTCAAGGAACCTGTCTGGGGGCAGTTCCCTTCTTGCCCCTTCCTGGAGACGGTCACCATGGATGCCAATCTATCATGTTTAGGGGGGGTTTCTTCTGAAACTCCCTGCGGTTCCAGGGGAGGTGGGGCCCTTAGGAGGTCCATACACCTATCAATGTTTGAAACTGTGAGCGTTCAGGTTAGTTCTAACTCGCTTGACTACTCCTCTTCAGGGCCTGCCTGTTCGTGGGTCTGTCTGACGGCAGTGGCCTACGTTAATCATCAGGGAGGGACCCGGAGCAGGAGGGCCCTCCAGGAATGTCTCTGATCCTGATCTGGGTGGAGGACAATGTTCCCTGCATATCAGTGGTATTCGCTCCGGTGGGGGTCCCTCTGCGACAGGGTGTGCTAATCCCTGTGTCAATATGGGGTCCAAACAGTTGTGGATCTGTTAGTGTCCCGTCACTATCACAAGCTCTCGGCCTTGTTTCCCTGTCCCAGGATCCTCTGGCTGTGGTCATGATGCCTCAGTAACTTCATGGCAGGACATTCTGTTCTGTATGTCTTTTCTCCGTTCCCCCTGCTAGGCAGGGCCCAGCGCAAGATTGCTCTGGAAGGGGGGCCAGTGATTCTGGTGGCCCCCGGGTGGCCAAGAAGAGTGTGGTTTGCAGACGTGGTACAGAGGGCAGTAGATCAGTACGTTCTGCCAGGAGTGCCAGCTCTGCTCACTCAGGGCCCCTTACGTCACCCCAATCTACAGACTCTGGCCTTGACGGCCTGACTGCTGAAACATCCATCTTGATGGAGACAGGCTTATCTGTCTCGGTGATTGAGACTATGGGAAGACTAGGAGCAAGCTTCTTCTTCTTCTTCCATCTATTATAGGGTACAGCGTACCCATATTGATTGGTGTGAGTCTAGGTCTCTTCCCTGTCGGGTGTTCTCTGTTCCCAGGGTTCTAGAGTTATTACAGCATGGGTTGGAGTTGGGTCTTCAACTCAGTACTCTGAAGGGTCAGGTTCTGCCCTGTCCGTCTTCCATTAGAAGTCTTTTGCTCAGTTTTCCTTGATTAAGACTTTCTTTCAGGGGGTTACTCATGGGCGTCCCCCACGTAATCCTATGGTCCCTGTTTGGGATTTGAACTTGGTTCTGTCTGCCTTGCAGTGTGTTCCCTTTGGACCGATTCAGGATGCTCTTTGGCTGTTCTTACCCTCAAGGTTGTCCTTCTGGTGGCTGTTACTTCGGTCAGACGTGTGTCTGAGCTGGCGGTTCTGTCTATCTAGCCCCCATTCTTGAGATACACCAGTATAAGGTGGTGTTCCGCCTTAAGCCGGACTTCCTGCCTAAGGTGGTCTTATGTTCATTGATTCAAGATATTGTTCTTTCTTCTTTGTGCCCTATTCCTAGCAACGCTGAGGAAAGGGTTCTGCATTCCTTGGAAAGGTGTTGGAAGTTTTCCTTGGTAGTCACTGTGTCCTTTAGGAGCACTGATGCTCCTTTGGGCCTACGGCCACTCCATCCTGAATGCGCCCGATCTCGGGGGGGCTAGGCGGCGTTGGGCCTGGTCATTACTTGGATGGGATTGTTCCTTCTGGTCCTAGGAAAGGTTTTTTGGCTTCTGCCAAGTCTACTATTAGCGAATGGATTTGTCAGGCTGTTACTCAGGCCTATTCCACTAAGAGGAAGAATCTTCCCTTTCGCCTTACCTCTTATTCTACTCGTGCTATTGGTGCCTCTTGGGCTTTTCAGCACCAGGTTTCTGTTGACCAAGTTTACTAGGCCGCTACCTGGTCTTCCGTTCATACCTTTTCAAAGTTTTACAAGGTTGATGTTAGGGCCGCAAGGTTTTGCTGGCGGCAGTGGTTTAAACTGTCTGCTGTTGCCTTTTTTGTTGGGGATCCCACCCTACTTTATGGACACTGCTATTGGATGTCCCAAGTGTAAGTACTATATCTGGAGCAGGACGTACTGTATACTAAGAATAATACAATTCTGTGAAATACTCACCTGTAGAATTGATATTATTTGTATACAGTACGTCCTGCTCCACCCCACCTTGGTTTTTGCATTATTCTGGATGCCCTGTATGGTGATTGTTATCATTGTTATAGTTACCAGTTTTTTGATGGTTATATTCTCCTGGCTTCTTTTTCACTGCTTTTCAATGCTGGGGATTTGTGGGAGGTCCCGGGTATTTGAGGGGCCGGGAGGAGCCTGTTTTGCATGTCTCTGCAGTGCAGGTTTGAAACCAAACCTCAGCAGACAGAATCAACTTCTGGTGTCACATTTGTCACGTCATGCCCCCATGTAAAGTTCATAGTGCAGAAGAATATCTGATAGAGCCAGTCAAACCTCAGATGATTGGAGCAGTGTTCCGAAGAAGCACAGGTCTGATTTCCCATTGACAAGTAAAAAGCTTGTACGAAGGTCTTGATTGCAGGTATTTCAGAAATACTGTGGGTAGTATAATAAAGAATAGTGGATGTTGTTTACTTGCGTCCATTTTTTTAGTTGGCTTAGGAATTTGAAGAACAAATCACCATTCACAAACGGCCGCTAGAGGGATGCGCGAGCGGCGGCTCGCACATGCGCCGCTGGATCGAGGAGCAGGTAGGGATTTCTGGGGGCGACATACAAAGGCGACAAAGATCTGGGAGCCATATATCAAGATGGGATGTTAAAACCTTTGGATGAGCCATCTTTCCCTCCTGCTGGAACTATAACAAACAAGATACCGTATTTTTCGCCCTATAAGACGCACTCATTTTTCCCCAAAAGTGGGGGAAAAATGTCAGTGCGCCTTATCGGGCGAATGTAAAAAAAAAAAAAAGAAACCCCTGCGCCGGTGCAGGCCACGCCCACCCACTGCCGGGACCTTCGTGCTCGCGTGTGGAGGAGCAGATGGAGGAGCGGCAGGGGCTCTGTCTCTGGCCCCGCCGCTGTCATCGCTGCCTGAAAAGACAGCGATCGCAGCGGCGGGGCCGGGACAGAGCCCCCGCCGCTCCTCTGGCCTCTCGCAGTGTGCCAGACAACACGGGAGCGCCGGGGACGGGTGAGTTTTTTTTTTTTTTTTTTTTTACATTCGCCCGATAAGGCGCACTGACATTTTTCCCCCACTTTTGGGGAAAAATAAGTGCGTCTTATAGGGCGAAAAATACGGGATCTTGTTTGTTATAGTTCCAGCAGGAGGGAAAGATGGCTCATCCAAAGGTTTTAACATCCCATCTTGATATATGGCTCCCAGATCTTTGTCGCCTTTGTATGTTAGGAAAGGTATATCTGGTCCTTAGTGAGGCCACCAATCACTCTCATTAACCAGCTGATGCTGGGGGGGTGGGCATGCGGACAGGGCCGTATTTAGGATTCGTGGTGCCCCAGGCACTTTTTGGTCACATACTATGATGAATTCGCCATTCCCCCCCCCCCCCCCCATGCACACACTTTATATATAATATAATATATTTTTGTGGAAGATGTGGATATTGACAATTCTAGGTGACTTAGTTGTTGCCTGTAATTAAAATTATCAACGCTATATGCAGGACCAGGAAAAATAACAGTGATGGAGTGGGTATGGCCAAATATGTCCCCTTATGTCAGACCCGGACGTACCTCTGGGGCATGACACACGGTGTGACCCCCCTGGGCAGGCCCACAATCACTTACCTTGCCTGTGGTCCCGCAGTTTGCAGCCTCATCCCCAGCATCCCTGTAGAAGAGGCGAGCTCCAGCGTTCAGACATTCATACTCCAGGGAGACTGGGGATGCGGCTGCTCTTTCGTTATGCCAGGGCCACTCCAAAACATTGCTTTACGTCATGTATTATGCACGGCATAAACTGCTGATTGGAGGGTAGCCTGCTCATGCACCGTGGGAGCAAAGAAAAGGTGAGTTGTGTGGACGATTTGGGGGGTTTAACACAGCGTGGCATCCCAAATTGGGATGCCCCAGGAAAGCAGACCTATTACCAAGATATTAACAATGCTGGCGATAGGTCCACTAAGTAGACCCTACTTTTATACCAAATCAAGATGTATAAAAGCCTCTAGATTGCTGTGATTACTTACCTCGCCAGTGATCCTATGGCGCATGTGCCTTTGGGTATCCCTCCAGCTGCTGCGTGCTCTCCCACCAGGCCTATCTGAATGGCTGATAGGAGCAAGCACGCACAGCCGGAGGCGAGTGGCCGGCCTGCCATTCAGGTTTCGTAACTGCTCATTAATATGAACAACTAGGAGACCTGATTGTAAGAGAAACCGCACATGCACAGTGGGAATTGCCAGTGGGGTAAAAATACTGGAAATCCAGGGAGGACTTCACACATTACAAAAGGGCTGCTAGCCCCCCACCAATTCATGAGCACCCCATGCACATATGAACACCAAGACTTCCCCCCCTCCCAATTATTTAAAGCTCCCGAATTGGGATGCCCCACTGTGTGAAACCCTCCAGGACACCCAGAAAAATTCACCTTTTCCTGGTCCAACGGCACATGCCTGCACTCTCATCCAATTAGAGCCATTTTCCCTGCATATGTAATGCTTGGCCAATGGCTCTGTTTACATGCAGGGCTTTGGCAATCTGTCGCATTTCCCTATCAAAATCCTGGGTTTTGGTCCACTTTAATAAGATAAAAATATATGCCCCAACATAATGTTTCCCCACCCCCCATTCATTCATATACATTGCTCCGCCTTCACTGACTACCTGCCCGCTACTTCATTACCTTGGGGGGGGGGCGCGTCCCTCCTTATCCCATGGGGCAAATTCCTAGGTAGCTGAGAAAACTCGGGTTTTTCTGGTGCTGGTGCAAGGAGCAACTGGCTCACCAGCCGTATCTGAATGGCTGGCAGTGATGTGCATAGCTGGAGGAGAAGGCAAAGTGATGTCAGCCTAGAGAGGCTTCACATGCAGGTAGTAATATGGAGTAAGGTAGAAATCTGGCAGCACTAGGGGCTTTACACACAGGGTAAACAGTTTTTGAAAAAGTACTTGTAGCATACTACTATGCTGGCAGGTATGGGTAGCTCAGGGGTTAATAAGCCCCTCCTCCCCCACCCTTTCCTCCCTCCCTCCTCCCCCCCTTTCCTCCCGGAACTTCTTGCTGACAGTCTGTACCTCTCTCCTTCCAAGTAAAACGTGCTGCCTCTGCTTACACCATCCACTGCCTGACAAGCAGCGCAGGGGCAGCTGGGAGAGGATGACGTCACTCCCAGCAGCGCTGCTCATGGAGGTGGTGGATGGAGAGACTGGAAGCTGCTTGTTTACTTTTCACTGTCAGCGAGGAGTGCAGGGAGGAAGGGCGTATTAACCCCTGAGCTACCTATGCCTACCAGAGTTCTGACTGTTCTGTGCCTTTAACAGCCACAAAAAAACATACAGTTAAAAAAAATACATACCTCTCACTCCATGCTGCTCAAGCGGTAGCAGGGAAGCTGTGTCATCCGTGAGGGAGCAGGCTGATACAGCCGCTGTATGCAGCATCCACGGCGGCAGAGACGGGTTGTGCGGGCCCGCAGAGGGCGGGCAGCAGACCCTGAAGTGACCCATCCTGTCACTGCGCATGACGCACGTAGTAGGGGAGGAGGCGGAGTCTTCCTCCTGTCATCGGTGAGGGGGGCAGGCCAATACACTGGCAGGGTGCTGCCATTCCAGATAGCTCCGGTGGTGGTAGCAGGCATAGTGGGCCTGCTCGCAGATTATTTTTTTTTTTTATTAATTGTTGCTGGCCCCGCCCTAGGCACATGCCTACATGTGCCTAGTGGCAAATACGGCCCTGCATGTGGAGGGGGGACCCAGAACGGGAGGGGGAGAGGGTTCCTATTCGCTTATGGTCTGGAAAAAGGGTGATTGAGACAGGGGCACTCTAAAACCAGCTATCTAATAGTAGTAGGTAGTTTGAGAATGGTGATGAAGCAGAGGCCTACAGAGGGGCAGGGCCTAAAGTCATTCAGCAGCCAAATAAAAAAAAAAAAGACAATTCAGTGAGTACTCACCTGTAGAATTGCTTTTACTATGCATGGCACGGCCTGCTTCCAGAAGTCCTTACGTATGGGCCATTCCGCCACAAGGTGGCGCAGTGTACTGCAGAAGAGTTGTGGCTCCTCCCGGTACCATGTAAAAACAGAATAACGATAACAAGGGTGGGGTGAAGCAGGCCGTGTCATGCATAGTAAAAGCGATTCTACAGGTGAGTACTCACAGAATTGTCTTTTTCCTATTGCATGGCACGGCCTGCTTCCAGAAGTCCTTACGTATGTAACGTCCAACAGCAGTGTCCGTAAGGTAGGGTGGGATCCCCAAAGAGTAACCGACAGTTCAAACCACTACCTCCTGAAGTACCTTGCGGCCAAAAGCAGCATCAGCTGAGGCCTTGACATCCACCTTGTAAAACTTGGAAAAAGTATGAACAGAAGACCAAGTTGCGGCCTTACAAACTTGTTCAACAGAAGCTTGGTGCTGAAAAGCCCAAGACGCACCAATAGTACGAGTGGAATGAGCAGTAACCCTAAAAGGAGGAACCTTCCCCCTGGCAGAGTAGGCCTGCTCCACCGCCTGACGGATCCACCTGCTGATAGTGGATTTAGCCGGAGGCAAACCCTTTCTAGGTCCAGAAGGAAGAACAAAAAGAGCGTCAGATTTCCTGAAAGTAGCAACCAAATAAACTTCAGAGCCCTGACAACATCCAAAGAAAGAAGGGTCCGCTCCTTGGAATTAGCAGGGTTAGGACACAAAGAAGGCAAAACAATGTCCTGATTGAAATGAAAAGCAGACACAACCTTAGGCAAGAAATCCGGCTTAGGCCGAAACACCACCTTATCCTGATGCCGCTCAAAATAAGGAGGTTTGATGGAAAGCGCCGCCAGCTCAGAGACTCGCCTGACCAAAGTAATGGCCACCAAAAAGGCCACCTTAAGAGGCAAAATGGGCAAAGCAACCCCACGGATAGGCTCAAAGGGAGGACCCTGCAGAGCAGACACCAGATTCAGGTCCCAAACCGGCAGCATAGGCTTACGTGGCGGACGCACATGAGTAACTCCCTGGAAAAAGGTCTTAACCAACCGGTGATTGGCAAAGGATCTTTGGAAAAAAAATTGCCAGAACTGACACCTGTCCATTGAGGGTACTAAGTTGAAGGCCCGAATCCAAACCATGTTGCAAAATTTCCAGAATCCTGGGGATAGAAAACACCTGACAAGGAAGAGACTTGGACTCATACCAGGCAATGTAAGCATGCCAGACCCTGTAGTAGATAAAGGAGAAGGACTCCTTCCTAGCCCTAATCATGGTATCAACAACAGAAGCTGGCAACCCCTTATCTATCAAGATGGAGTTTTCAGCAGCCAAGCCGTTAAAGACAGCGTTTGTAAATTGGGATGGCACAATTGTCCCTGAGTGAGCAGATCTGGATCCTTGGGCAAGACATACTGATCTACTGCCAACTGCACGACGTCTGTGAACCACACCCTCCTTGGCCAACAGGTAGATAGCAAGATAGCCCCTTCCTGGGCTATCTTGCGCAGCACCCTGCCCAGTAGAGGAAAGGAAGGCAACACATAGAGGAGCCAAAACTCCATCCAAGGCATTGCTAGCGCATCCGTGGCGAAGGCCAGAGGGTCCTGTGACAGGGAGAAAAACCTGGGAAGCTTGTGATTGTGGCAGGATGCAAACAGGTCCACATCCGGCTGACCCCAGTGGTGACACAGGGAACAAAATACCTTGTTGCTGAGGGACCATTCCCCCAGCAGAGACGTCCCCCTGCTCAGGGAGTCTGCCTCTTGGTTCTTCACCCCCGGAATGTAAACCGCCGAGATGCAAGGGACATTCTCTTCCGCCCAAGACAGTATCAGGGACACTTCCTTGAGGGCTCCCTTGCTCAGAGTCCCTCCCTGATGATTGATGTAGGCAACCGCCGTCTGGTTGTCCGAACCGATCTGAACAGCCCAACCCCGAAGGTGCGTGGTCAGCTGAGAAAGAACCAACTTGATTGTCCTCAGTTCCAGGACATTGATGGGAGCATGGGCCTCCTGGGGGCCCCACCAACCCTGGAACTTCAGAGACTTCCAAAAGCCCCCCCAACCGGTTAGACTGGCATCTGTAGTGACAGTCTCCGAGCATGGAGGCAGAAAGGTCCTGCCCACTAGAAGATTCCCTGAGTCCAGCCACCACTAGAGGGACTGTCTGGCCAGGGGGGGGGCAGAGCAAATTCCTGATCCAGGGACACAGGGTCCCAATCCCAAACTGACAAGAGGTGCATCTGAAGAGGTTTCATGTGAAACTGAGCAAAAGGGACCACCTCGAAGCAGGACACCATCAGACCCACTAACTGCATCCCTTGTCGGATGGAGGGATGGGGACACAAGAGCAGAGTCTGTGCCTGCTTCTGAAGGCCCTCCACTTTCTGCTGAGGCAGGAAGACCTTGACCTAAGAGGTATCCAGAGTCATGCCCAGAAAGGACCTCACCAAAGACGGAGACAGTGAAGACTTGGGATAATTGACCACCCAGCCGGGGACTCGAGAGTGGAGGTCACCACCAGAGTATCCTTCTCGGCCTGATGAAGAGACTGAGCGCAATCAAAATGTCGTCCAGGTAAGGGAGGATGCAAATGCCCTGATTCCGCAGCAGAGCCATCATGCCCGCCAGCACCTTGGTGAACACCCTAGGGGCCGAGGTGGTACTGAACGGTAAAGCCACAAACTGGTAATGCTGATCCTCTAGAGCGAACCTGAGAAATCTCTGATGACCTGGAGAAATTGGTACATGAAGATAGGCATCCTTGATGTCCACGGAGGTCATGAAGTCGCCCGGGCGAAGGGTACTGACAGCCGAGCGTAGCGTCTCCATGCGAAAGTGCTTGAACCTGACAAACTTGTTGAGACCCTTCAAGTCCAGAATGGGACTGTTCCTGGGAAGGCACCAGGCAAATGACTCCTGACTCCAACAGATGTTGAACCGCAAGACACAAACCCTGAGCTGACAGAGGGTTTTGAGACATCCGGGATCTGATGAATCTTGGGGGCGGCCAGGCTGCAAACTCTTGTAACCGGAGGACACCACCTCCTGAATCCACCGGTCTGAGACGCGGAGCCTCCAGACGTGAGCAAAGAGCCGAAGCCGTCCCCTCACCCGGATGGGTGAGGGCGCCTCCTCATGCCTGAGGGGGCTTGGAAGAAGGTTTGGGCTTGGGACCCCATGAGAGACCGGGACGACCACGTGGTCTGCCACGGCCTCAAGAATCTCTGCGGGTACCCGAAAAGAGGAAGCCACAACCTCCTCTGGGAGCACGAAAGGAGGGGAGGGAAGCAGAGGGCCCCCGAAAAGGCCGAGGGTGCCTCCTACGCTGAGCCAGCCTACCATCCTTGGCAAGAACATCCAGACGCTCACCAAAGAGCCGCAGCCCCGTAAAGGGGAGCCCAAAGAGAGCTTTCTTAGCAGCAGCGTCAGCTGGCCACTGACGCAGCCAAACAGAGCGGCGCATAGCCACCAAAAGGGCAGAGGCCCTACCACACAGCCGTACCGCATCATCCATGGCAGTAAGGACAAAGGCAACAAAATCAGAGCAAAGCAAAAGGGACCTATAATCCTCCCCCCTGCTACCAGCCGTAGCTCCGTCAAGGAGACACTTGAGCTGTTTCTTAAGGGCAATAGCTGTTATGGCAGTGGCGCAGACCGGACGCAGCCCAGCCCCCACAAATGTATAAGCATGGCAGGCCAGCTGATCCATGTGCCAGTCCTCACTGTCCCGCAGTGTAGTAGTGTCAGGGGAAGGCATGACCAAGGTGTTGGACAGCCCTAGAACAGGAGCATCCACCTCAGGGGGACACGACCATCGCTTGACCATGTCGACAGGAAAAGGATACCTCTTATCCAACCCTTTGGGCACCGCGGGCAATCTACTAGGACGTTCCCACTCCTTGAGCACCATATTAGTGAAATGGCTCTGCTCAGGGAACTCCAGATGCTGTTTATCAGGACGAGAGAGTTCACCCTGCTTCCTCTTAGCCACCTCAGGGGGGACAATGTGCAAAATTTCAAAAATGTGAGCCAACAGGTTATCAGTGTCCTCAGGGAACCATGATTCCTCCCCAGATTCAGACCCAGGGTCGCTGTCGTAACCCTCCTGCTGGTCTCCAGAGGAGTCAGAGTCCTGGAAGAGTTCCCCCTCCTCTAGGGGGTAAAGGCCACCAAAAGCATCAGGTCCCTCATCCTCCTCAGGAAAGAGAGAGGGTGCGGGAACCAGGTGCCGCTTCTTGCCAGAGGCCTTACGTGGAACAGGCCTGGCAAGCTGCCTTTCAATACTGGCCACACGCAGTGCCAGATCAGACTGTGACCCCCCGCTAGTATCCCCCTCACTGGGGGCTAAATGCAGGCACGGAGGGGTAGGCGACGCCGAAGGGGGCGCAGAGAAGCGAAGTGGGTAGCCCAGCCTGGGCCGCAACGATACCCTGGCCGCACGGCACGCACACCGGGATGCCCCGCACATGGCACACAGCTGGGATAGCCCAAAAGGACCCCCAAGCACGCTTTCCCCCTTAAGCCTCCATATGGTGATTAACACAGGCGCAATAGGCCAGCACAGGGTAAGGGCTATTAAAAAGCCACCCGGGATGCCCCCCCAAGGGATGCCCCCAGAAACCAGTAAGGGAAGTTGAGGGAGGGTAAGGGGGTAGGACCGGACCACAACCCACAGTTGTCCTACCTGAAAGACATAAGTAAAGACATAAACATCCTGCAGCACATGCCCCAAGGAAACCAAAAACCCCCAAAGGGGACTCACGGACCAAACAGGCCAAAATCACCAAGCTGCCAGACCACAGGAAGAAGCAACACAGGGAGAGATCACCGCCGCAGCCCCGGGAGGAAGAAGGGCCCCAGACGCGCAGCAGAATCAAAATGGCCCTGGCAGAGGAACCTTGAGGGGCGGGCGGCGTATTGCGTCATCCTCCGGCCCCGCCCCCCCTGAAGAGCGCAAAAACGGCGCTTAAGTGGCCGCGCCGGCGTCATCACACAGCAAACAAAACGCCTCACAGTTATAGTGCCGCACGCCGCAGAGCGTAGTACAAAGTGGCGGCGAAAACAGTTAAAAACAGTTTAAAAGACAGCTAAAAGCACTCGCCGCTAGCACCCGCCCCCAGTGCCCAGTCCATGGATGGGGGGGGGGGCCCCAAACACCAGATCAAGTCACATAGTCCCCAAAAAACACCCCCTCAGAAGCTAGGACAGGAACTCTGCATCCCTAGTAGGCTCACCATAAAGCCTATGGCCGGCTACCCTTTGTGGTACAGGGCCTGTGGCATGGAGCAGCGCTCCTTGAGCACTTGACCCTAGTGCTCCTCTACCCTCACCCGATCCGTCAGCCAAGGCAGAGGGTCCAGAAACGGGTGGAAATAGACATGCAGGGCCGCAGGCTTAGTTGCCCCGCTCACCTGCGCAATATAAAGAGCTATCTTCTATCTTCGCAGAATCACTGCAGAGAGAACACTGGATTGGTTTGGTGGTGATCCTGTTTTTATATGGTACCAGGAAGAGCCACAACTCTTCTGCAGTACAATGCGCCACCTTGTGGCGGAATGGCCCATACGTAAGGACTTCTGGAAGCAGGCCGTGCCATGCAATAGGAAAAAAACGTTTGTCCCCTCCCGCTGATCGGTGCTAGTCTAGCAAACAGCAACTCGCCTAATCGCTGGATCTGAGCCTGCGCCGCAGTCCTTGCTTCCATTGCCGCCACTGGCCTGAACTGCATTTACTGGGCCTGAGCAGGCCCCACGCCATCAGTCACAGGGGTGCTGCCATACACTCTCCATGGAGACAGACATGTCAGCACACTACCTTCTTTGCAATGAATGGAAAGGGCATCGCAGTGACTGATGGTGGGGAGCATGAGCAGGATAGAGATTCAGATTCGCCATCAATTTCGACTCCCATGTTCTGGTCCTGGATGGTGTTGGAAGTGGCGGCTGGGATGCAGGCTCGGATCCAGCGATAAGGTGAGTTGATCGTTGGACTATCACAGACTAGCGGCAGGGGACACAAGGTAACTACCCTTTTTGTTTTGTTTTTTTTGACTGCTGAAGTACTTTAAATTATGGTACACAGGCCCATGGCTAAATCTCACGTCTGCTCTTTGTGCTGCATCATGGTGGACCTTGTTATATAACATTGTTAGATAGTGTAAATAGTGTGAAGAAGTGGTTAGATCCCCGGAATCATTACAGACCCTGTGTTCCTTCACCCATAGACGTGACCCTCCTTGATGGGAGACACACCTCCTGGACATGGGTTGGCCCCAATAAGAGAAAAGTATAGAGCCTAAGGCCAAGGAGAGGAGCAAACCAGCTGCACACATAGAGGCATAGAGAACAGTAAATGAGAGGCTCTGCACAAAAGTTCCATAGAAAGAGATTCCGGCCATGGGGCAGTAACTGGGAGACCCTGGTGAAGAGTAATGATGGGAGGATACACAGGCCACAGGTCAGTAACTGGGAGACCCTCATGAAGGGTAATGATGGGAGGATACACAGGCCACAGGTCAGTAACTGGGAGACCCTCATGAAGGGTAATGATGGGAGGATACACAGGCCACAGGTCAGTAACTGGGAGACCCTCATGAAGGGTAATGATGGGAGGATACACAGGCCACAGGTCAGTAACTGGGAGACCCTCATGAAGGGTAATGATGGGAGGATACACGGGCCAGGAGTCAGTAACTGGGAGACCCTCATGAAGGGTAATGATGGGAGGATACACAGGGCAGGGTCAGTAACTGGGAGACCCTCATGAACTAAGATCAGGTCAGGCAGGAGTGAGGTCAGCAGTAATAGAGGGTTTGATGTGTTGCCGTGGTAACTAGAATCCAAGGAGCTCCTCACTGGGTGACACCTCACCTCTCGGGCCGGATCTACCTACTGACTTATGTGGAACTGCAGCCTGTTCCTGACCCCCCACACCATTCCTTCTGGTCAGGTGATCTACTTGAACTCCTGATGTCTGTGTAACTTGGCAATGGCCAGGCCAATGGGGTTCACTGTGCACATCCTGCCAGGCAATCTCATTGGTGGGTGGTGGTCACACAGCTGGCACCTCATGTAGGACTTTATCAGGAGGTTACAATAGGCAGCAATGCCCTGATGGCGCATCCCAAACTTGCCATTTACCTGTTATTTTAACAGTTTATATGGGTTTTGGGCCAATTTCAACTCCGTTATGGTGCTCTATATATTTACCGGCTGGCCTGAGCCTCGCCTGCCTCTGCAAAAGTGTTTATGGACGAAACACGTCAACAAGTGATGAGGGAATGGCATTTCTGCTGGTGCAGTGTTAATATTCCTGGACAGAAGATGCCTTACTGTATGGTAAAGATGTTAAAGAACATTCCCTCACCTGCCCCTGAGCAACGGGGGTGGGTCATGTGACACAGTGATAGGCGGAGCTACATAGGTGCACACCCCTAATGGCACATTTTCATAAAGTCCCTCCCCCCAGGGCTCATTTTAATGGTCAGATTCTGCTCAGAATGCAAAGGGTTAACCTTCAATGCAACACGAGGAGAGGGTTTCACACAATGGTGTTACTGTGCTCCGTAGAGGCGGAGTCAAAGCAGAACATAACCCACCAGCAGCCGGCCTGGAATTTAAGAATCTAGGGCCGGCCGCTGGCTTTTCCCTGGGGTGTCCTGATTTCAAGAAACAAAAGCAGAGAAAGCCAAATTTCCGGGTTTGGTTCCACTTCAAGTTCTCGTCATCTTCCTGACTTTTTGCTGCCTCAGGAACAAGAGGCAAAATCGCAAGTGCCCCTGATTTGGAGGGACTGTCCCTCTTTTGAGTCCATGTACTTCGTTGTTCTCCTTTGTCCCTCTTTGAGGTGTAACATGCAGATCTGCAGCAATAAATGATTCATTTGCCTATTCAGTGTTTCTGTTGTAAAAAAGCCAATCTTGGTAGTGCTCACCAGACAGGTAAATAGAGTGGGGATGTACAGGAAAGATGTGGACCAGGTGAAATAGATCTTAAAAGTGATGTTGCCCATAATATAATTGTGGTGGGCCTTGGAGGTGGCACAACACCTGGGCATGTGTGTCATTCAGAATCTGCCACTGCTCAAGCATCTGTCTGTTGCTAGTTCGAAATGCATCTAGCATGGCAGTGAAGTTTGCATTTAAGGTGGACGTTTGTTCTGCCATCTGTGTGGTTAAGTTGGCCATTTTTCAGACATCTGGCTGTTGCTCGTCCTAAATTCAGTCAGCATGTTGGTTAATGTATTATTGAAAATCTCGAATTGTGCAGTAATCTGCTCTGTTGTCCACTGAGTCACCTGCCGAAAGTAACGGCTGTCATGGTGCCATGCTGACTCCAGGATCGGCACCCGCCTCCCCTGGGAAACCGGTCGACGTTGTTGACTGCGCCTCCACTTCTGCTTGGCCACATTTGCCACAGGCACAGGTGGAAAGCAGCCATACCTATGCCACATCCACACCTGGAAGTTAGTGGGCGACCCAAACAATAACCCCCAGTCCTAATGCCAGTCCAGTCCAATCTTTGCCATGGGCAAATGTAGTTGTTTCACAGCCAAGAATGTTCCCCAATATTGCCAACAAACAGAATGAGCCAGCCACAATTTCATTAGGCCCAAGGCGGCAGCGTGGCAGCTTGAGCGGCCGCTTCAGTGAGGCTTTATCTCAGGCATTGGCTACTGGGGCATGTCAGCACTCTAATGAGCTATATGGGCGACATTCAAAATCAAACTAGCAAAGCCATAAAAAAGCCAATCTTGGTAGCACTCACCAGACAGCTAAATAGAGTGTTGCTACTTCGAAATGCATCTAGCATGGCAGTGAAGTTTGCATTTAAGGTGGACGTTTGTTCTGCCATCTGTGTGGTTAAGTTGGCCATTTGTTCAGCCATCTGGCTGTTGCTCGTCCTAAATTCAGTCAGCATGTTGGTTAATGTATTATTGAAAATCTCAAATTGGCCAACTTAACCAGCAAGATGTCTGAACAAATGGCCAACTTAACCACACAGATGGCAGAACAAACTGTTGTTTATTGAGTCACCTGCCGAAAGTAGTAAAGTGGGAAACTGGTCGACGTTGTTGACTGCTTCTTCCACTTCCCCGGGTTGGAGCGCCTGCAGATGCTGGACCTCTAGGGCAAGCAAGAGTCCCAGATGTGCTCGCCAAAACCTCTGCAGCAGAGCTACCACTGGGGACTGTAGGCTCAGTCTCAGCCTGCTGCCCACGATGGTCTGGCAGCATGCGTCCAGCTTCACTCTGCTGCAGAGGATTTGGTGCAATAGCATGCTGGGACAGTGGCAGATTAGGTTCCAGGGGGGTCATTTCAGAAGGTCCCATCAAGCTGGCATCCTCCTCCTCCTCCATCTCCTGGATTTCATCCATCAGTGTGTGGGTCTGTTGGGACATGTGAAAAAAATGTTTCAGTTTGGGCCCTAGATATATTTGTTAGGCATTCACATGCATCAGCAGTTTCATCAAAGTCCACTTACCCCATATATCTGTTCCTGGGTCCTAGGCAGCAGGAAAGTAGACAGCGTGCTCAAACTGGAGGAGGCTTTCACGCTTGCAGAGGCTGGATGCTGGGCTGGGTTTAAAAGTAAAAGGCACGTAAACACACAAAAATCCATTGATGAGCTGGATTACTACATATGGTTTAAAAAACACGTGGCCAAGCAGGAATGCCAACTCCCCCAATGGTCCAAGGTGACCTTCACTGTGAATGTCAGTATCTCTTATATGTATGCCTCACCCTGTACATACAGATTGGTCACCTGAAATACAAACATGCATGTACTGCATGTTATGAGGCTTAACACATCCAAAATGGCGCATTAGGGGCCCACAGTCAGCTTGCAAATAGCATTTGGCTTCAGAGTATGCTGCTGGGCATTCTTCCTATGTAGACCTTTCCCTGACCCCAGATCAAGTTTGCCTGACCAAAGCACAGCTACAACCCAAGTGGTATAAAGACAAATAAGTAAGTGTTGTCTATGATTGACTATATTCACATAACAGGCAGTGCTTTGGTAAGATTATGAGTTTAATAGTGACCATAAATACTGTCCAAGGTCGTGTATGGGCTGCAAACCTTTTAAATGACCATTCCTCAGACATTAAACACCCGGCTAAAACAGTAACCTCCCCTCAAAGCCACTCCCTAGGGGCATGTGTTTATATCTGCCTGTGAGCCTCATTTCGCACGTTTACAATAGTTCACATTCAAACAAACATTACTAACCTGCAGGAATGGTATGGATGTCGGTGTCCCGTCTTCCAGAGAGGCCCTCTAATGCGACGGGGTGTATTAATGCCAGCACCATCTCCTCAGCTTGTGTATACTGCAATTTGGTGGGGAAGCCTCCGCCAGTTTGTAAGCTGAAAAATAGAGGTTAACAAATTTTGGGCATTGTGGTCAATACAACAAGCAGCAAAATGCTAAACTCAAATATGTACCTGTGATTGCGCCGTTTATTCTGTTTCTTCCGTGATGCATACTTCAGGTCAGATATTTTGCGCTGTATCTGCTCCACATCTTTCATCTCGTCCCCCGCTGCATTGACGTGTCTGGTGAGCTCCTCCAAGATTTGGGTCTTTCTCATTTTGCTTGTAGATTTTGAATGTCGCCCATATAGCTCATCATAATGGAGTGTGAGGCCACTTGCCAATGCAAGATTTGGGCCTCACCAAACCTGCCACTCAACTGGCCTCACCGCAATGTTTGCCTAATGCTTGCTCATCTGTTTGTTGGCAATTTGGGGGACATTCTGGGCTGGCTCTGTGGTAATGAATTGGGGCGACACGTGGCTTGAAAACAACTGGACTGCACTTGCAATCGGACTGGGGGTCCTTGCCTGGGTGGCCACCGAACTTCCAGGTGTGGATGTGGCATATGTATCGGTGGTTGCCACCTGTGCCGGTGGCAAATGTGGCCGAGGAGGAGAGGGTGTGCTTGGGGGGGGGGCTTTCAGTCCCTGTGCCTCTTTGTGGCCTTTGAAATGGTGCTACTTTGGGCATGTGATGTTCTGCCACGTGGAGCAGGAGAGGCAGTGCTGGCTGGGCTTGGGCTTCAGGCACGCTGGCTCTTACTGGCCTTGCCACTGGTGTTACTTTGGCCATGTGATGTTCTGCCACGTGGAGCAGGAGAGGCAGTGCTGGCTGGGCTTGGGGCACGCTGGCTCTTACTGGCCTTGCCACTGGTGCTACTTTGGCCATGTGATGTTCTGCCACGTGGAGCAGGAGAGGCAGTGCTGGCTGGGCTTGGGGCACGCTGGCTCTTACTGGCCTTGCCACTGGTGCTACTTTGGCCATGTGATGTTCTGCCATGTGGAGCAGGAGAGGCAGTGCTGGCTGGGCTGGGGCACGCTGGCTCTTACTGGCCTTGCCACTGGAGCGCCGTTTATCATGGGATGTGCTTGCGCGGGGAGGAGTGACCCGATTTTACATGTCTCTACAGCCTCAACTTACCAGCAGTGGCAGGTCCCAGAGCGGAGGGTGGTCCCCAAAGCAGAGCTCGCCCACCAACTAAGTAAGTTGTAATGTAATTATTTGTCGTATGTGGGAAATGACATGATCACCAATCTACCTAAATCCATAGTCAATGCCATAAGCATAATGACATGGCCTCTTCCTTTTATTAATTCCTTAGCATAATGACATATGGCCTCTTCCTTTTATTAATTCCTTAGCATAATGACATATGGCCTCTTCCTTTTTTATTAATTCCTTAGCATAATGACATATGGCCTCTTCCTTTTTATTAGTTCCTTAGCATAATGACATATGGCCTCATGAGTTAGCTTGCAACCTAATAAACATTCCATCCACAGCTGTTAAACATGTATTTGCCAACAAATAATTTATCTTTCTTTTTTATAAAGGGACCACACGTGCCAGAGTGGCACAACTGAGTGCCAGGGTCCTTCAGTTGGTGGGTGAGATGCAGGAGCTGCGCGACTTGTTGGGGACCACAGATGACGAATAATGTTCTGGGGCCTGCCATTGCTGTGTATATAGTTTAAAAAATGTAAATTATTTTTAACAAAAATTTTTTAATTTTATATTAACATTTATAAAAAATATTTAATATTGAAAGTTGTTGAATTGTATAAAAAATGTTTTTTTAAAAAAAAGCAATATAAAAATGCCTGTGAAGATTAAACAAAAAAAAAAATAGTTTCTGTGTAATTTCCATTTCTAAATACATTCATTAAGGGTTGGTTACCACAAAACGAATGCAAAAAACAAAATTTATATATGAAGATTTGCCTGACCGCGAAGTGATTTGGGTAAGTTTTAGGTGCACCAATGGAAGAAGAATGAGACTGCGAAGTGATTTAGGTAAGTTTAAGGGGCGGGAAATGGAAGAAGAATGAGACCGCGAAGGGATTTAGGTAAGTTTTAGGGGTGGGAAATGAAAGAATATACTGAGCGCGAAGTGATTTGGGTAAGTTTTAGGGGCGGGAAATGGAATAAGAATGAGACCGTGAAGTGATTTAGGTAAGTTTTAGGGGTGGGAAATGCAAGAATATACTGACCGCGAAGTGATTTGGGTAAGTTTTAGGTGCGCCAATGGAAGAAGAATGAGACCGCAAAGTGATTTAGGTAAGCATTGTAGCAGAAGTGAGAGAACCAAATATGTAGGCGAGCACAATAATGAGTTAAGGTTGTAGTGCGCAGGCGTAAGGTCGTAACGATTTTCGTCTGGACGATTAGTTATAGAAAAAGGAAATCTGAATCTAACAGGAAACGTAAATGATTCGTGGGAGGAGACGATGGAAAAAGGGCAAAAACAAAGTGAATCAGGTAAGTTTTAGGGGTGGGAAATGCAAAAATATACTGACCGCGAAGTGATTTGGGTAAGTTTTAGGTGCGCCAATGGAAGAAGAATGAGACCGCAAAGTGATTTAGGTAAGTTTTAGGGGTGGGAAATGCAAGAATATACTGACCGCGAAGTGATTTGGGTAAGTTTTAGGTGCACCAATGGAAGAAGAATGAAACCGCAAAGTGATTTAGGTAAGCATTGTAGCAGAAGTGAGAGAACCAAATATGTAGGCGAGCACAATAATGAGTTAAGGTTGTAGTGCGCAGGCGTAAGGTCGTAACGATTTTCGTCTGGACGATTAGTTATAGAAAAAGGAAATCTGAATCTAACGGGAAACGTAAATGATTCGTGGGAGGAGACGATGGAAAAAGGGCAAAAACCAAAGCCTACGTTGTAACATGAGTAACATAAACAGAAAACAAAAGCTAAAAAATGCGAACGGACAAAGACGTTACTAAAGGCTTGCAATGCATGCTTAGAATCATGCGTACACTCATACGCCAGCGGGAAAACACAAAACGAAAGTTTTTTTTCGACACAAAAACGAAAGTTTTTTTAATGTCTCACTAAATCAACTCTATTATGTCGTTTTAATCCACTGTAAATGCAAATGTCTTCAAAGAGAACTATACGTCATCATAGAGCTTTATTTGGCAATGAAGAATTGTAAATCATAATACTAAAGTGGGGATACATTACCAATATGGGATTCTGTTCAAGTCCCTGTTCATGGCGAACAGCTTCCCCCTTACTACCCCGTTTCCCCAAAAATAATACAGGTCTTATATTACATTTTTGCACCAAAATAGGCGTTTCTTGGCATTCCAGCTGCTCTCTTCTAAGTTCCTCTGCATTGCAAGTGTAGCGATAAGCTCCCCCTGGTAATCAGAAGCAGCCACAATGCTCAGGAGTGAAGTAACTCCAATGACACTACTTGATATATGTGTGAATCGGGCTAGGGCTTATTTTTGCGGTAGGGCTTATTTTCAGTCACACTGACAGAAATAAGATTACACGTTAGCTAGGAAATAACAGAAATGGTCATTGCTTGAAATGGGGGACAAATGCTGTACTTTTTATTTAGAGCTATATAAACAATCTCTTACATTGAATCCTCTGGCAGAGAAAATACAATCAGTCTGCAAATTAAAGGAGCAGTATCGCGAATTTTTCTTGGTGACTTATATTTAAATGGTACTTTGAATGTAGGTAAATGTTGGAGTAAGAATTACAAATTTAGAAAAAAATGATGTGTGTGTTGTGCAGCTGGAGACTAATAGCTCATGTTCATGTCTGCTGAGTGTCGGGGCCCGACACTCTGGCCTGTTCCACGCTGAGGAGAGGGGGAAACAATGTAACAAAGTATCAGCTGTTCAGTGCTGGCAGCCGTCCAGCATAAGATAACAACATTGCAACATTGCCTGGCCAGAACTTATATATCTAAAACAGAGAGAAAAGCTCTAGAAATCATTTAGCTGATTTTGACAGTTTTCCCTTCATGTTTGCTCTGCTGCAGAATCTCTCAGTTTACCATTTTCTCTTTCATATTCTTATTTTTCATTTTTCCATATGATCTTTCTTTCAGCTTTGTGCGTTTTGAGCAAAGCCCAACCCAGGATTTTCACTATCTGGAGTTTTGTTTTGTGCCCCTAGGGGCATCCCGACTTGGGATGCCCTGATATGTGAAATCCCCAAGTTCACCTGTGAAAACTTACCTTTCCCTGTCCCACAGCGCATGCGCGGGCTCTCATCCAATCAGCTCTGTTTGCACGCAGATGGGGAGCCTGAGCAGTAACCTTCCTGGCCGCCCGGCCTGTCTAAATGACTATCTGCGTGAGCGCGCCAGAAAAATGGGGGGATCTGTGGTTATCCAGGGGTCGTTTCACACAGTGGGGCATCCCAATTTAGGATGTCTAAGTGGGAAGGCCAATGGCCGGGTCTTATACACTTCAGGGTCGGCCACTCAGGGTTTTGTTCCACTTTAATACCTTTAGATTTTCCTGCACAGTTATTCAAAGAAGAATTTCAGTTATTTTCAGTCAGTTTAGTTTATTTTGTATAGATTTTACACATTTGAGTCACCTGGTCTCATAACAAAAGCAGCACCTCACACACACACAGCCGTTACCACTGATTACAGTGTCAGCCTCTGAGGTAAAGTGTTGCTAGGAGACCAGTGGGCTAAATGAAGCAGCTCACTAAATACAACCCAGCAGATCCCCCTATTCAGCAAATGGACTGAGCCATTGTCATTATACAATTTAAAAGAAAGGCAGATATTTTTCCTTTTTCTATCGCCACATTATTTATACACGTTAGAAGCTATTATGTGGCTATTTAATTATTTATCTTTTTTAATGCAAATTTCGCGATACTGCTCCTTTAACAAAGAATGCCAGCCAGAATGGGATCAGACTAGGCCATTTCACCCAACATTAAAGGGTAATTCCAGCTTATCGGTTCATTTGTTTCAATTTTTTTGCAATATCATGGTGTAAATGTTTATACTATACACAATGTGTTTACCTTAGCAATCAAAGTGGTGTTCTGATGTACATTTCAGAAACTTCCTGCTTCTGGCTTGCTAATCATCTGATTGGCTAAGGCAGAGATGACAGGATTAACCCTATCTGCAATAATTCAACCCTCAGGGTTATGTAGCTAAAGGGTTATCGTCAGTCTTCTCACCAGCTGAGCTCATTACTCCTGCTTTGTTAAAGTGGACCAAAACCCACGCCTCAATGGCCCTGGAATCTATAAGATTCCAGGGCCACTAAATTCCCTCCTCCACGGGCATCCTGGAGTCCTCCCCGAGTCGCCTGGAAACTCACCTTCTTTCCCCATCCAATAGATGCATGAGCAGCATCTCCCCTATTCCTTTAGCAGGGCGCATGTGTGCGCGCTGTTGGGGGGTAGCCCGAACCCCCGATAAGTCTTATCTGGCCTCTCTGACTCAACCTCCGTATCATAAACCCTTTAACAACCCATTGGAGACCCATGCAGTGAACAGAAAGACATACAGCATTGGACGTTCACCACAGAAATCTGGTTTATTCAAGAAACTTACATTCTTTATACAAAAACAGAAAAAACTCAGCTCCTCCTTACTTCCCAAAAGAATAACTTTCCCATTATGTTATCTTTGCAGCTGTCCTGAGGAGTTAGGGAGTTATTTATCTTAACCTTGGGTGCATGGAATGCTCTCGCTGTACCAAGCCTCAGAATCACACGTACACCACAAATCTTAAGGTAAAACACTAAGTCTAAATATATTAAAGCAGCAAAGATGGCTGAAATGGCGTCAAAGAGAGAGAAAATTAACCCTTCACACGCAGCAGGCATTTGTGAGTGGTTGGCTTGGGCACGCTCCCTGTCAGAGGGTAGTGGGGGAGGCGTCCACCATTGGATCTGCTCATCTTAGATGACCGCTTAGATGAAGGGACGGGAGCGCATCTGAGCTCGCTGATTAGACGGGAGGCTGCACATGCAGTGTAGGACCAGGAAAGGTGAGTTAGACTGTGTGACCTGGTTTCACACAGGGTTTCCTGATCAGGGTGCCCCAGGGGCAAGGACCAAAACCCAGGATTTTGACTATCCGAAACCTGGCAGCCAAATCTGCTAATGGGCTCACCTGTTACAGTGGAAGGATTCTAGTATTTGTAGACAGAAAGTATACCAAGAGCTACACTAAGTGCAAGAAAGCCACTCCTACTCCCCCAAGACCGAGCCACAGGAATATAAGAAATTAGAAAGCATGTATATAAGTAAATCACAGGTATGGGAGTACAACCCTAATACAAATGTTTATTTTACATCCCAGAAAACAATAAGGCAGAATACAAAAAGCTGACAAAAGGGGGATTTCCCTCTAAACAGCATACTGTGGCTTGTATTTATCCAGTATGAAAGGTCATTAGCCTAAATGGCATTTAAAATACTATAAGGAACACATCAGGTCGTATGCACTTTTTAAGAATGAACAGGAGGGATATGCTCTACCACCGAAACGCACCACGTTGGGACCTATTTGCACTTTTCCCACTCTTCACTTTAGATGCCTTGGGGTGATTTTAATATGAGGTAAAGGTTATATTTTATGTAAGCTATTGAGAGGTCACAGACGAGCTGGACTTTTATTACTGCAGATGTTCTACATTGACTGACGTCCCTCTGTCAGCATAAATTATTTTTATTATTAAACAAAGAGTATGCGAGAACATTTCATACAAAAAAAGAACCAGGAATATGGCTTCCCTTTCTATTAATCAGAAAAGCTTTTCTCACAATCATAATAGGAATATTGTTTCTCCCCTGTAAGAACTCATATGTGTTAAACTCTAATTCATCAAAATGAATCCCATATGTAGTACAAGAATAGGACTTCTGCATTTTATAGGAGGGGACACAGTGGTAGGTAAGATTTAGGGGTTGTGCAGGGGGTTGGTTGAAGGGTCATAGTCCAGCAATTGGGATGTCCTCCAGAGTCTAAGAGTATGGCTTTCCCCCTGTGTGTTTGTTGTATTGTTTATGTTTGTTAAGATGAGTGCTAACAGAAAAACCTTTCCCGCATTCAGAACAAGAATATGGCTTCACCCCTGTGTGTATTCTTCCATGTCTGATGAGATGTGATTTTTGGGCAAACCAATTGCCACATTCAGAACAAGAATACGGCTGGTAATATGGTTTATCCCCTGTATGAACTCTATCATGTCTGTTAAACTTTAATTCTTAAATAAAATCCCATATGTAGTACAAGAATAGGGCTTCTGAATTTTATGGGGGGAGCACAGTGACAGGTTAGATTTAGGGGTTGATCAAGGGGTCAGGGTCCAGCAATCAGGAGTCCAACAGCCATCATTTGTAAAATCTGGTTAAAGAACCATAGTATAGATTTCCCCCTGTATGAACTTGTTTATGTTTGTTAAGATGCGCTCTAACAGAAAAACCTTTCCCGCATTCAGAACAAGAATATGGCTTCACCCCTGTGTGTATTCTTCCATGTCTGATGAGATGTGATTTTTGGGCAAAACAATTGCCACATTCAGAACAAGAGTACGGCTTCTCTCCTGTATGAACTCTTTCATGTGTAATAAGAACTGATTTATGAGTAAAACATTTCCCACATTCAGAACAAGAATATGGCTTCTCTCCCGTGTGAACTCTTCCATGTCTGATGAGAGCTGATTTTTGGGCAAAACAATTCCCGCATTCAGTACAAGAATACGGCTTCTCCCCTGTATGAACCCTTTCATGTGTGATAAGATGCGATTTAACAGAAAAATATTTCCCACATTCCGCACAAGAATACGTCTTCTTCTCTGTATGAACCTTTTTATGCATCATAAGATTTGATTTATGAGAAAAACATTTTCCACATTCAGAACAAATATGAGGCTTTTCTTTTGTATGGACGTTTTCATGTGCGATATTCCCATGTTCAGAAGAATAAGACTTCTCCCCTGTGTCAAGTATTTTATGTTTGGTAAGCTGTGATTTACGAGAGAAACAAGAATACAACTTATCCCCTATGAGGTTTCTTTTGTGGGAGGTAACTTCTTTCTCAGCTGTCCGATGGGATACAGGAGGTGAGTCATCAGTCACAGGGTATAAAGCTGGATCACATGATGGATCTGCACTGTTATGATTAGGATGCAGATCTCCAGTAATTGGGTTTCCTGCAGCAGAGTGTGCATTGATCTCATCTTCTTCTCTTTTCGAAAGTGGAGAGATATCAACATGTGTTTCTGTGTTTGTTACTGTGTGTTGTCCAGCTGGAGGAAATACAACATCAATGTTTATTCAAAATTCCCATACACATGCTACTAGCCACACGTGATAGTGATCCTGCATGTTGCCAAGCTGACCCACTTCCTGTCTTTGTTTCTGACTATTTCCCTGGTGCTGCCCCTGATATCTTCCTGACAACCTTGCCTCTACGCCACATCTGACATCAGTTAAAGTGGACCAACACCCAGGATTTTGACTATCCTGGGTATTGGGTGCCCCGTTGTGTTAAAACCCCCCAGAAAGCCCTGATAACTCACCTGACCCCGCTCCCACGTGACTCGCTCGTCCAATCGCCGCCGACGGACAAGCTGAGCGCGGGCCACCGCCGCCTCCCGCGTGTCCCTCTTACAGGGAGCACGCCCGCGCGGGCCATTCACAAACGGCCGGCGCAGGTGTGCGCCCTGCTAGAGGGACGCGCGGGAGGTGGCGGCGGCCCAGGCATGTGCCGCTGGAACGAGGATCAGGTAGGATTTTCAGGGATCTGGGGGGGTTTCACACAGCGGGGTGCCCCGCAGTCAGGGAGCTGATCGGTCCAGGAATCTTATAGATTCCCCGGCCGATCAGGGGAGGGTGTTGGTCCACTTTAAGTATTAGAAACTGCCATGCAGACAGTCCCATCAACTAGGTACAAAAATTGCCAACAGATGGCTTTGGCCACTCTGACAACTGTTCCTTTTTTTTGTTTTTTTTTGTTTTTTTTTTTTTTTTCTTTCCTTCGTTCCTCTGTACAACATACAAAAAGTTTATACATTTACTCAAGTGAGCTTTGCAGGTGATGAGACGAGCTCTCTTCTGCTCTGAAGTGTCTTGACTGACTAGGGCTTTTAATGACCTATAGAGAGGGGTGTGTGGAGTACAAAATGCTGAGTTCCTCTTTAATACCAAATGACTGACAATCCTGGCAGTGAAGGGGAGAGAGTAAACAGTCTGTGTATCCAAGGGAGCTAGTTGCAGACAGCCAATTGTTTGGCAGCATTACTGTTGCTGATGATACAAAGGTTAGTAATAGGGGGGATATTCCTGGAGGTGTCTGCAACATGGAAAATGATTTAGCTTTACTGGATAGATGGTCAAAACTGTGGAAACTAGAGTTTATTGTCTCTAAATGTAAAATCCTGCGCTTGGGTAGAAGGAATCCCTGCTCTGAGCACCGTATGGGCAGCGCTGTGTTATCCAGGACCTCGGAGGAGAGAGATTTAGGGGTACTGATTACTGATAGCTGCAAGATGATTGGACAGTGTAGCCAGGCAGTGGGAAAAGCAAGCAGGATGCTCGGCTGCATAGCTCGAGGCATCACCAGTAGGAAGAGGGAGGTTGTGATGCCGCTGTATAGAGCCCTGGTGAGGCCACAGCTAGAATACTGTGTGCAGTTCTGGAGACCTTACCTGCAAAAACACATTATTCAAATAGAACGTGTCCAAAGGCCGGCAACGAAAATGGTGGAAGGACTTAAACTTAAACCTTATCAGGAGAGACTTAAAGAACTTAATTTGTACAGTCTGGAGGAAAGAAGGGAGAGGGGGACATGATGGAGACCTTTATATATGTGAAAGGATTGAATAAGGTTCAGGAGGGAAGTGTTTTTAAGAAGAAGCTTAATGATAGAACAAGGAGCACAACCTGAAGCTAGTCGGGGGGAAGATCAGGAGCAATGTTAGAAAATATTATTTTACAGAAAGAGTAGTAGATGCTGGGAACAAACTTCCAGCAGAGGTAGTTGAAAAATCAACAGTCACTGAATTTAAACATGCCTGGGATAAGCACACATCTATCCTAAGATACAGAGAACATACAGTATACACATAAGATAAAGAGAACATACAGTATACACATAAGATACAGAGAACATACAGTATACACATAAGATACAGAGAACATACAGTATACACATAAGATACAGAGAACATATAGTATATACATAAGATACAGAGAACATACAGTATACACATAAGATACAGAGAACATATAGTATATACATAAGATACAGAGAACATACAGTATACACATAAGATACAGAGAACATACAGTATACACATAAGATACAGAGAACATACAGTATATACACATAAGATACAGAGAACATACAGTATATACATAAGATATAGAGAACATACAGTATACACATAAGATACAGAGAGCATACAGTATACACATAAGATAGGAAGAACATACAGTATACACAGAAGATACAGAGAACATACAGTATACACATAAGATACAGAGAACATACAGTATATACATAAGATACAGAGAACATACAGTATACACATAAGATACAGAGAACATACAGTATACACATAAGATATAGAGAACATACAGTATACACAGAAGATACAGAGAACATACAGTATACACATAAGATACAGAGAACATACAGTATATACATAAGATACATAGAACATACAGTATATACATAAGATACATAGAACATGCAGTATACACATAAGATACAGAGAACATACAGTATACACAGAAGATACAGAGAACATACCGTATACACATAAGATACAGAGAACATACAGTATACACATAAGATAGGAAGAACATACAGTATACACATAAGATACATAGAACATACAGTATACACATAAGATACAGAGAACATACAGTATACACATAAGATACAGAGAACATACAGTATATACATAAGATACAGAGAACATACAGTATACACATAAGATACAGAGAACATACAGTATACACATAAGATATAGAGAACATACAGTATATACATAAGATACAGAGAACATACAGTATACACATAAGATACAGAGAACATACAGTATACACATAAGATACAGAGAACATACAGTATACACATAAGATATAGAGAACATACAGTATACACATAAGATACAGAGAACATACAGTATATACATAAGATACAGAGAACATACAGTATACACATAAGATATAGAGAACATACAGTATACACATAAGATACAGAGAACATACAGTATATACATAAGATACAGAGAACATACAGTATACACATAAGATATAGAGAACATACAGTATATACATAAGATACAGAGAACATACAGTATACACATAAGATACAGAGAACATACAGTATACACATAAGATACAGGGAACATACATTATACACATAAGATACAGAGAACATACAGTATACACATAAGATACAGAGAACATACAGTATACACATAAGATATAGAGAACATACAGTATACACATAAGATACAGAGAACATACAGTATACACATAAGATATAGAGAACATACAGTATACACATAAGATACAGAGAACATACAGTATACACATAAGATACAGAGAACATACAGTATACACATAAGATACAGAGAACATACAGTATACACATAAGATACAGGGAACATACAGTATACACATAAGATATAGAAACATACAGTATACACATAAGATACAGAGAACATACAGTATACACATAAGATATAGAGAACATACAGTATATACATAAGATACAGAGAACATACAGTATACACATAAGATATAGAGAACATACAGTATACACATAAGATACAGAGAACATACAGTATACACATAAGATATAGAGAACATACAGTATACACATAAGATACAGAGAACATACAGTATATACATAAGATACAGAGAACATACAGTATACACATAAGATATAGAGAACATACAGTATATACATAAGATACAGAGAACATACAGTATACACATAAGATACAGAGAACATACAGTATACACATAAGATACAGGGAACATACATTATACACATAAGATACAGAGAACATACAGTATACACATAAGATACAGAGAACATACAGTATACACATAAGACACAGAGAACATACAGTATACACATAAGATATAGAGAACATACAGTATACACATAAGATACAGAGAACATACAGTATATACATAAGATAAAGAGAACATACAGTATACACATAAGATACAGAGAACATACAGTATACACATAAGATACAGAGAACATACAGTATACACATAAGATACAGAGAACATACAGTATACACATAAGATACAGCGAACATACAGTATACACATAAGATACAGAGAACATACAGTATATACATAAGATACAGAGAACATACAGTATATACATAAGATACAGAGAACATACAGTATACACATAAGATACAGAGAACATACAGTATATACATAAGATACAGGGAACATACAGTATACACATAAGATACAGCGAACATACAGTATACACATAAGATACAGAGAACATACAGTATATACATAAGATAAAGAGAACATACAGTATACACATAAGATACAGAGAACATACAGTATACACATAAGATACAGAGAACATACAGTATACACATAAGATACAGAGAACATACAGTATACACATAAGATACAGAGAACATACAGTATACACATAAGATACAGAGAACATACAGTATACACATAAGATACAGCGAACATACAGTATACACATAAGATACAGAGAACATACAGTATATACATAAGATACAGAGAACATACAGTATATACATAAGATACAGAGAACATACAGTATACACATAAGATACAGAGAACATACATTATACACATAAGATACAGAGAACATACAGTATATACATAAGATACAGAGAACATACAGTATACACATAAGATACAGAGAACATACAGTATACACATAAGATACAGAGAACATACAGTATACACATAAGATACAGAGAACATACAGTATACACATAAGATACAGAGTACATACAGTATACACATAAGGGCAGACTAGATGGACCGTATGGTCTCCTTCTGCCGTCAACCTTCTATGTTTCTATTACTATATAAACTGATTAGCTATAACAGGTTTATACCTCATGGTGCAGCATCTCTCCCTCCTGCAGTGAATGTAACAAGTAGAGAGAATGAATCTTATTACAGTGTAAAAGCCAACATATTAAACCAGCCGCGCTAAGGTTGATTGTTCCAATTGTAAAGTGCTACACGTGCTGTGATACATTATAGCCTGCTATTAAAATGTAAACCACTCACTTTCAAGCTTTCTGTAATGTCTGAATGTGTTTCTGTAATGTCTGAATGTGTTTCTGTAATGTCTGAATGTGTTTCTGTAATGTCTGAATGTGTTTCTGTAATGTCTGAATGTGTTTCTGTAATGTCTGAATGTGTTTACACTGAAGGTTGCTGCATCTGTATATTGCTATTTTAATTATTATGTATTATTTCTGTATTGTTAGTAGGTTGCACCACCTTGTATATAGAATTCCACCTCTATCTCTCTTGCCAGTTAACATTTCTTGCATGTATCTACTGTATATACTTGCCAACAACTAATCATTTAATTTAAGGGATCCTCAAAAATGCTTGCCCTATAATTGTGCACTCAGTGTATAAAGCCTACAAACATTGTATTTCTATACAGAGTCACTGATCGGGCTGTTGTTAGATTGTACAAAGATGCTTAGACGGAGCAGGGATGGTGGGGAGGGGCTAATGTCTTATGTCTTCCACATTCTTTAACCATTAGATGAGAGGAAATGCTGGTGGGCAGGGATGGTCAGCACCTCAGTAAACTGTCAGGAAAGCCATGCTGGCATATCACGCCGATAACAGGCAGCAGGCAAGTGATCAGGGCCCTACATCCAACCTAATATTTCCTACTTACCACCACTGCCCCTCCTCCCATCACACATTACATAACACAGCAATGATTTCCTCACCTGCACCAATCACTGGAGAGCTTTCCTCCTCCTTACACCGCACATTACTTGTCACACTCATCTCCTCTGCTGCTGCACCACCTCCATCATCTCCCAGCTGAGACCTCTCTGGTGTCACCAGGCAGCTGGATGTCTCCACCTTAATGTCTTTATACGGATCATTGCCGACCTTTATATCACCAAAATCCTTCATGACAAGCTCCTCCTCCCCGATTTCTGTCTGATCAAAGAGATGACCATCAATCCCAGATACATTCTAACATAACAACACAACACTGCAGCAATGGCGGGGAGATCTCTGGTGTATATACCTGATAATGGTGCGGTGTGACTTCCTGTGTGGAATCCTGGGAATAAAGAGGGCGGGGAGATCTCTGGTGTATATACCTGATAATGGTGCGGTGTGACTTCCTGTGTGGAATCCTGGGAATAAAGAGGGCGGGGAGATCTCTGGTGTATATACCTGATAATGGTGCGGTGTGACTTCCTGTGTGGAATCCTGGGAATAAAGAGGGCGGGGAGATCTCTGGTGTATATACCTGATAATGGTGCGGTGTGACTTCCTGTGTGGAATCCTGGGAATAAAGAGGGCGGGGAGATCTCTGGTGTATATACCTGATAATGGTGTGGTGTGACTTCCTGTGTGGAATCCTGGGAATAAAGAGGGCGGGGAGATCTCTGGTGTATATACCCGATAATGGTGCGGTGTGACTTCCTGTGTGGAATCCTGGGAATAAAGAGGGCGGGGAGATCTCTGGTGTATATACCTGATAATGGTGCGGTGTGACTTCCTGTGTGGAATCCTGGGAATAAAGAGGGCGGGGAGATCGCTGGTGTATATACCCGATAATGGTGCGGTGTGACTTCCTGTGTGGAATCCTGGGAATAAAGAGGGCGGGGAGATCCCTGGTGTATATACCTGATAATGGTGCGGTGTGACTTCCTGTGTGGAATCCTGGGAATAAAGAGGGCGGGGAGATATCTCTGGGGCAGTTTGGCAGTTGGGTGCCTCCATCTTGATGTCCTCATTGTGGTGTTGGGGTGACTCTGTAAATTCCACCTTATACATCACAGGAAGTTGCTCTTTTCTCTCTTCTTTAATATAATGATTAAGTTTGGTCATGACTCCGCCCTAAGTATGACATCACGACACAATAATGAATAAATTTAATGGAACAATGAAATCACAATCCTGGATACACTGAGCTGTTATGAGATGATAGGGGAAAAGCTAATCTATGATAACACTTCCTTCTGTTAGTCTAAATATTGCCCCTCCCCCATGACCACACACTTTACAGAAACCTGACCCCACCCGCACACCCCCATCACCTCTATATATACCCCGTGCTGTTACCACTTACCTCTCCTGTCAGCAGCTCAGTGATCCTGTTGGTGACTTCTAGAATCTTCTGCATTGTGCATCCCTCAGGTATCAGGAAGGGAGGCGGAGACACTGTGATGGTCACATGATCACCAGACTTCACAGGAGATGTCTGTAAGAAGAGAAAAATACATGGTCACATGATGGTCCCAGAATCCTCCTCTGCTGCCAGAGGTGCTGTTATGTGGCCCTCTCCTCACCTCTCCGGTCAGCAGGAAGATGATCTCCAGAGTGAGACTCCAGATCTTCTCAGTTATGTGACTACTGTCCGCTTCCATTCTTAATTGGGTTCTATGAAGTAGGCGGGGCTCCTCCGAGGACAGTCCTGTCAGTATGGCCGCACAACTGGTAGAAATTGATAGAAGGGATCACTATTATTTATAGTCTTGTGTTATGTGGGATGATGAAAATGAGGGGGGGGGGGGTCTTTTATAGTGCGACAGGTGATCTGGACACCTTAACAAACTGCACTTCCTACACCGCACACCTCAGCAAACAGCAACCTCTCATGATGCGCACACCTCAACCATATGGTGATGACAGCAGAAATAATGGCTTCCCTCTATTAATGACACCCACAGTTTTTCCTGTAGATGGACTTCCTGTTTGGAAACTCTTAGATTCCAGGACGGCCGTGGGTGGGGTTCTGTTCCAAATCACTGACTTGATTCCCTGTCCCCGAGGCTTCCTGATTTGGGATGCCCCACTGGCTCACCAACAAGCCCACAGAGCATGAACAGCACCATCATTCGCGTCCTTTGTCTGCCGTTACTTAAAGGAGCAGTATCGCGAATTTTTCTTGGTGACTTATATTTAAATGGTACTTTGAATGTAGGTAAGTGTTGGAGTAAGAATTACAAATGTAGAAAAAAATGATGTGTGTGTTGTGCAGCTGGAGACTAATAGCTCATGTTTATGTCTTCTGAGTGTTGGGACCCGACACTCTGGCCTGTTCCACGCTGAGGAGAGGGGAAACAATGTATCAAAGTATCAGCTGTTCAGTGTTGGCAGCCGTCCAGCATCAGATAACAACATTGCAACATTGCCTGGCCAGAACTTATATATCTAAAACAGAGAGAAAAGCTCTAGAAGTCATTTAGCTGATTTTGACAGTTTTCCCTTCATGTTGGCTCTGCTGCAGAATCTTTCAGTTTACCATTTTCTCTTTCATATTCTTATTTTTCATTTTTCCATATGATCTTTCTTTCAGCTTTGTGTGTTTTGAGCAAAGCCCAACCCAGGATTTTCACTATCTGGAGTTTTGATTTGTGCCCCTAGGGGCATCCCGACTTGGGATGCCCTGATATGTGAAATCCCCAAGTTCGCCTGTGAAAACGTACCTTTCCCTGTCCCACAGCGCATGCGCGGGCTCTCATCCAATCAGCGCTGTTTGCACGCAGATGGGGAGCCTGAGCAGTAACCTTCCTGGCCGCCCGGCCTGTCTAAATGACTATCTGCGTGAGTGCGCCAGAAAAATGGGGGGATCTGTGGTTATCCAGGGGTCGTTTCACACAGTGGGGCATCCTGATTTAGAATGCCCAAGGGGAAGGTCAATGGCCGGGTCTTATAGACTTCAGGGTCGGCCACTCAGGGTTTTGTTCCACTTTAATACCTTTAGATTTTCTTGCACAGTTATTCAAAGAAGAATTTCAGTCAGTTTAGTTTATTTTGTATAGATTTTACACATTTGAGTCACCTGGTCTCATAACAAAAGCAGCACCTCACACACACACAGACGTTACCACTGATTACAGTGTCAGCCTCTGAGGTAAAGTGTTGCTAGGAGACCAGTGGGCTAAATGAAGCAGCTCACTAAATACAACCCAGCAGATCCCCCTATTCAGCAAATGGACTGAGCCATTGTCATTATACAATTTAAAAGAAAGGCAGATATTTTTTCCTTTTTCTATCGCCACATTATTTATACACAGGTTAGAAGCTATTGTGTGGCTATTTAATTATTTATCTTTTTTAATGCAAATTTCGCGATACTGCTCCTTTAAGGATGAGAGTGATGCTTCTGTCTGCCACATAAGCACCATGGGCTCGAGGATAGCTAGGAAAAGCAGGCTATCCTGAGGGGTTCCACAAAGTGGGGTTCCTCAGGAAGACGGACCAAATCCTGGGCTAGGGTGACAATTATTAGGCAGAGGGATCACCCCCCCCCCCCATCAGGGCCGGCTCCAGGTTTATGTGGGCCCTTGAGCAGCATGGTCTCAGTGCCCCCCCCCACCACCCACCTCGATCACTGAGCACACTGCTAGCCAGGGAAAGAGGGGGAGAGTGCTGCACAATTCTGCTTGTGTGTGGCACCACCACCACCAATCAGCAGGTGTGCAGCATTTTTCCATGTTCCCAATTGGTGGCTGGTTCATCTGGATCAGGGGAGGATTACTGTGAACCAAAACTCTAGAGCATAAACCTTATTTGGATGCCCCACAATGTGCCAATGTGTGAGCTCGCTGCTCACTGGAGGGGAGACGGGGCTTCTTCAAAGAGGAACAACATCAGGGACTTTCGCTCTGTTCTTTTCCAGAGGAGCGCCTAGATTTAGAATGCCCTGAATAGTATTCAAAATCGGGATGCCCCCAGGGATGGGGAAATCAGCCTTCCTATAGTTTTAGACTCCAGGGGAGGCAGGTTTAGCTCTTAAAAGAGAAACATTGGTGTGTTTCTCTGGGCATTCCAATTTGGGATGCACCACTGTGTGAAACCCTGCCGATCACCCACACAGCTTACCTTTGAAAAGGTCCCAGACTACCGCATCCCTGGCCTCCCTGCTTCTGAGCTGCTCTTCTTCAGTTTCCAAGATGGCAAAAAGTGAAGACCAGCCCAGGAATTTGCTTTTTCTCTCCCTCTCCCCCCCCCCCCTCTCTGTTTCCTCACCCCCTCTCTTTCTCTTCCTGCTATATTCCCCCTCTCCTTCTTCTGGCTCTTTCCCCCTCTTTTCTCTCTCCCCCTCTCTTCTCTCTCTCCCTCCTCTCTCTCTCTCTCCTTGCTCCCCCCCCCCTCTCTGTTTCCTCATCCTCTCTCTTCTTGCTATATTCCCCCTCTCCTTCTTCTGGCTCTTTCCCCCTCTTTTCTCTCTCCCCCTCCTCTCTCTCTCTCCTTGCCCCCCCCTCTCTGTTTCCTCACCCTCTCTCTTTCTCTCCTTGCTATATTCCCCCCTCTTTTCTCTCTCCCCCTCTCTTCTCTCTCTCCCTCCTCTCTCTCTCTCTCCTTGCTCCCCCCCCCTCCTCTCTGTTTCCTCATCCTCTCTCTTTCTCTTCTTGCTATATCCCCCCTCTCCTTCTTCTGGCTCTTTCCCCCTCTTTTCTCTCTCCCCCAGCTCTCTCTCTCTCCTTGCTCCCCCCCCCCTCTCTGTTTCCTCATCCTCTCTCTTTCTCTCCTTGCTATATTCCCCCTCTCCTTCTTCTGGCTCTTTCCCCCTCTTTTCTTTCTCCCCCTCTCTTCTCTCTCTCCCTCCTCTCTCTCTCTCTCCTTGCTATATTCCCCCCTCTTTTCTCTCTCCCCCTCTCTTCTCTCTCTCCCTCCTCTCTCTCTCTCTCCTTGCTCCCCCCCCCCTCTCTGTTTCCTCATCCTCTCTCTTCTTGCTATATTCCCCCTCTCCTTCTTCTGGCTCTTTCCCCCTCTTTTCTCTCTCCCCCTCCTCTCTCTCTCTCCTTGCCCCCCCCTCTCTGTTTCCTCACCCTCTCTCTTTCTCTCCTTGCTATATTCCCCCCTCTTTTCTCTCTCCCCCTCTCTTCTCTCTCTCCCTCCTCTCTCTCTCTCTCCTTGCTCCCCCCCCCCTCCTCTCTGTTTCCTCATCCTCTCTCTTTCTCTTCTTGCTATATCCCCCCTCTCCTTCTTCTGGCTCTTTCCCCCTCTTTTCTCTCTCCCCCAGCTCTCTCTCTCTCCTTGCTCCCCCCCCCCCTCTCTGTTTCCTCATCCTCTCTCTTTCTCTCCTTGCTATATTCCCCCTCTCCTTCTTCTGGCTCTTTCCCCCTCTTTTCTTTCTCCCCCTCTCTTCTCTCTCTCCCTCCTCTCTCTCTCTCTCCTTGCTATATTCCCCCCTCTTTTCTCTCTCCCCCTCTCTTCTCTCTCTCCCTCCTCTCTCTCTCTCTCCTTGCTCCCCCCCCCCCCCTCCTCTCTGTTTCCTCATCCTCTCTCTTTCTCTCCTTGCTATATTCCCCCTCTCCTTCTTCTGGCTCTTTCCCCCTCTTTTCTTTCTCCCCCTCTCTTCTCTCTCTCCCTCCTCTCTCTCTCTCTCCTTGCTATATTCCCCCCTCTTTTCTCTCTCCCCCTCTCTTCTCTCTCTCCCTCCTCTCTCTCTCTCTCCTTGCTCCCCCCCCCTCTCTGTTTCCTCATCCTCTCTCTTTCTCTCCTTGCTATATTCCCCCTCTCCTTCTTCTGGCTCTTTCCCCCTCTTTTCTCTCTCTCCCTCCTCTCTCTCTCTCTCCTTGCTCCCCCCCCCCCTCTCTGTTTCCTCGCCCTCTCTCTTCTTGCTATATCCCCCCTCTCCTTCTTCTGGCTCTTTCCCCCTTTTTTCTCTCTCCCCCTCCTCTCTCTTTCTCTCCTTGCCCCCCCCTCTCTGTTTCCTCATCCTCGCTCTTTCTCTCCTTGCTATATTCCCCCTCTCCTTCTTCTGGCTCTTTCCCCCTCTTCTCTCCCTCCCCCTCTCTTCTCTCTCTCCCTCCTTTCTCTCTCTCTCCTTGCCCCCCCCTCTCTGTTTCCTCATCCTCTCTCTTTCTCTCCTTGCTATATTCCCCCTCTCCTTCTTCTGGCTCTTTCCCCCTCTTTTCTCTCTCCCCCTCCTCTCTCTCTCTCTCCTTGCCCCCCCCTCTCTGTTTCCTCATCCCCTCTCTTTCTCTCCTTGCTATAATCCCCCCTCTTCTCTCTCTCCTTGCTCTCCCCTCCCCCTCTCTTTGCTCTCTCCTCATTCTCTGTCTCCCCAGCACAGCATAAACACCTTTTCTGCAGCCTGGTTGCTATGCACTTGGGGACCAGAAGTCACAGCACACACTATGTTGCTCAGCAATTCCTCCCAACAAGATGCTCTAGCTATTGTGGCTTCTGGTCCCCAGGCTCACCGACCCAGCAGAAGAGGTAAGTATGGTAGATCGAGGGAGGGCAGGGGGTGGCGTTTAGGTGTGGATGGGAAGTCTGTGGATCAAAACTCTATTTGACCAGCCTTGCAGTGGCAAATTGGGATGCCCCACTGTGTGCAATTACCTGTGAATCTAACCTTTCTGGTGATTCCTACTGCACATGTGCGGAGTGTATCTCCAGCATCTTGTGGCTGAGGCAAGCTTCTGTGCCCAGACATTCAGATGGGAGGCTGGGGATGGGAGTGTGTCTCGGACCGCAGGGAAACCATTAATATAAATGGCATACACGGGTGACTGGTGATATGGAGGATGGTGCATGCACCAAGGGCTGGCAGGAAGGTGAGTTATAAGGGGGATATGGGGGATGGTGCATGCACCAAGGGCTGGCAGGAAGGTGAGTTATGAGGGCGATATGGGGGATGGTGCATGCACCAAGGGCTGGCAGGAAGGTGAGTTATGAGGGTGATATGGGGGATGGTGCATGCACCAAGGGCTGGCAGGAAGGTGAGTTATGAGGGTGATATGGGGGATGGTGCATGCACCAAGGGCTGGCAGGAAGGTGAGTTATGAGGGTGATACGGGGGTTTTTTTAAAAGTGGAGCATCTATAATTGCGACATCGTTGGATCCCTGGGAAAATGAATCAAGACCAAGGATGGACTAAATACTGTGTTTTGATCCACTTTAAAGATCAGTAAGGCTAGTCCCTCTAAACTAGGGCAGACAGCAGTGTTAGGAAGGTTAAACTTTTCTTCTCTGAGAGTCCACCAAGGATAATGTTCTTCCTACAATAGCATGGAAGGGGCCAGGGCTGGCCAGGGTTACACAATTGATTTATTGCAGCAGCGATCTTACTTACTACAGACGTGACAGGAAGGGAACGGAGGCTGCCGGCGGCTCTGTGCTTTCTGGCCTCTGAAGTGACGTCCCGGAACGTGACAGCTGGGGAAGGGCCGGGAAGGTCAGGCGCTGCTGTTTGCCTGATGCTGGATGCTGCAGGTTCCCTCCACTGCCATGAAAGATCTATGGCATCCAGCGCAGAGGCACAGGTGGACCTAAACTTTTTTGTGTTTTCTTTGCACGGTGCCAAGCTGTCAGCTGTCAGTGAGCCGACCCCACCCCCCCGCAAGGGCCCCGGCAAATGCCTGACTTTGCCGGGTGCTGAATCCGGCCCTGCCCTCCCCCATATCTAACGGGCATAGGTGTACAATCATACCTACCAACGTTTCAGGGTGGGAAAGAGGGACAATTTTTTAATATAACCACGCCCTTTCAGGAGATGGGGTGTAACAGTTACAACAATAGAAACACTTTGAATAGGCAAATGAATCATTTATTGCTGCAGATCTGCATATTACACCTTAAAGTGGACCAACACCCAGGATTTTGACTATCCTGGGTTTTGGTCCACTTCTGTGGGGCACCCCGATCGGGGGTGCCCCGCTGTGTGAAACCCCCCAGAAAGCCCCAAAAACTCACCTCTCCTCGCTCCCACGTGACCGCTGCAGGCAATCCCCGCCGACGGACAAGCAAGAGGCAGCGACGGACAAGAGAGCGCGCCCGCCGCCTCCCGCGCGTCACTCTTACAGGGCGCGCGCCCGCCATTCACAAACGGCCGGCGCGGGTGCGCGTCCTGCTAGAGGGACGCGCGGGAGGCGGAGGCGGTGGCGGGCGCCGCTGGATCGAGGAGCAGGTAGGGATTTAGGGATTTCTGGGGGGTTTCACACAGATCGGGGTGCCCCGCAGTCAGGGGGCTGATCGGTCCGGGAATCTTATAGATTCCCAGGCCGATCATGGGAGGGTGTTGGTCCACTTTAAAGAGGGAGAAAGAACAACGAGGGACAGGGGGACATGGACTCAAGGGAGGGACAGTCCCTCCAAATCAGGGACACTTGGGAGCTGTGCATCCACAAGTATAGGGGACAGCCGCCTAATACCTCAGCCACCCCTGTCCCATACCCCTACTGACCCCAGCTCTCCCTCTGCCACACACAGCTGTAGGAGGTTGTAAGTTAGTGTGGAGAGAGGAAGGGGTTAATGCTCAGTGTTGATCTAATAAAAAGAATCCTGATCCCGCCCCCCACCTCGAAGGCGGCACAGAAACGGTTAATACGCCGCCATCACCTCACCACACGCCGCTCAGGGCCCTTCTTTCTTCTTCATACCGAGAGCGGCGGCCATTTTCCTGTAGCCCAGTCACACAGGACAGGTGGGAAGGCGGGGCTGTGACGTCACACGATGCAGCGCCAATTAACCTCACCATACGCCGCTCAGGGCCCCTCTATCTTCTCCACACAGAGAGCGGCGGCCATTTTCCCGTAGTCCGTCACCCAGGACAAGCGGGGCTGTGACGTCACACGCTGCAGATCCCAAACAGCTGTGTGTGGCCTCCAGCTTGTGTCTACGCTACGTGCCATTTTCCCGTAGCCGTCACTGGGGAGATAATGCGGCTTCCATAGCGACCGTCTTATCATTAGAGAAAAATACACATATTAACATGAGGGGAGGTGTCACAGGACGGAGAGGCGGAGCTACACGCACGGATGCCCCGCCCCCTCACAGCTCAGAGCAGGTGCACGCCACTAACATCTAACCAATAGGGGGCTATTCGCTTTGGCCGTCTCCATGGCGACCTATCAGCTGTGTGTCAGGCTTCTGAGGCGGGGTCATTGTAGCGGTGAGAGCTGGTTGGAGGATCATCAGTGGGAGGAGTCAGATGAACTAGCTCCATGCTACAATGAGAGATGTGAGGAGAGCTCTAGGATGGACAGGAAACAGCTGCACACACACTGTACTCTCTGTGTTGTCACTTAGACATGGGCCTGCAAGGACAAGGTGAGTGGCTGGGAGGTATTTTGTATTAAAGCGGAACAAAACCCAGGATTTTTTACACTGCTGGCCTTTGGTCCACCTGACAGGGGCATCCCGATGTGGGAAACCCCCCGGGATTGGTGAAGGTGTTACCTCACTCCATGCTTTCACAGCGCATGCACTGGCTTCCCTCTGTCCAGAATGGATTGCTTTACGTGCAGGGCCGGCTCCAGGTTTATATGCCTGCCTCCCAACTGTCCCGATTTTCCCGGGATTGTCCCAATTTTCGCAAAGAATCCCGCGGTCCCGGAACGTTAACAAATGTCCCGGGACGCCCTGCGCCGTGGCGGTGTGCCCAGGGCCGCAACGACGCCGGCGCGAAGATACTAACTTCCTGGCGTGTGGGGTAAGAGAGTGGGGCGGGCGGGTGGTATGCTGGGTTGGGGATAAAAAAACGTACGCATGCAGGGGTGAAGGCAGCCGACATTGCTGGAGCTGGAGAGCGTGACAGGGGTGTGGGCGGGGCATGGCATGGGTGTGGTCAGGAGCGTGACAGGGGTGTGGTCGGGGTGTGACAGAGGTGTGGGCGGGGCATGGCATGGGTGTGGTCAGGAGCGTGACAGGGGTGTGGTCGGGGTGTGGCAGAGGTGTGGGCGGGGCATGGCATGGGTGTGGTCAGGAGCGTGACAGGGGTGTGGTCGGGGCGTGACAGGGGGTGGGCGGGGCATGGCATGGGTGTGGTCAGGAGTGTGGTCTGGGCATGGCATGGGTGTGGTCAGGAGCGTGACAGGGGTGTGGTCGGGGCATGGCATGGGTGTGGTCAGGAGTGTGACGGGGTGTGGTCGGGGCGTGGCTTGTCCCGCTTTCACATTTTGGGAGGTTGGGAGGTAGGTTTATGTGGGCCCTTGGGCGGCATGGTCTCAGTGGGCCCCTTTGTGGTGAAGAGTTGCGTCACATCGCCAAGGAACGTCCCAAATCTGGATGCCCCCTAAGGATTAGGCTATTTGGACCAGAATTCTAGTTTTGGTCTAATTTGAAGCGCACCAAGCCCCTTTAAACCTGACCTTGGAGTCTATAAACAAATCTAGATCCTCCTGAGTTTGGATGCCCCTGTGTGTAACCCTGAGAAGATCCAGATTTAAGAAACATAGTTCTGAAAGACTATGGTTTATTTTCTGTATGTTAGAGTAACGCTTTAACGCTGGACTTTTCTGTAATTGCTTTTGCAAGGCTTATCTAAGGAATGTGCTGCTTCGCATGGGGGGCTCTGGGAACTGAGAACACTATGAAATACTCCCATATTCGACCTTGTACATGGTAATAAATATTCTGTTCTCATTATTTTTAACTTAGGTAATTGTCTGTTCTGCGCATGCTCTAACTATGAAAGTTTTCAATAAATCAGGGGTCAGAAACGCCCCCTGCTCACTTCTTTGAGGTTTTGCTACACACCTCGTCGCGTGTATTGATTTCTCTTAGAGTATAACAATTGGGAATCAGACAACAGAAGCCAGACCAAGTCCGGTTAGTGACTTGAACATAACATTACGTGGCGCCCGAATTCAGGGACTCTCTATAGTGGTCGCAAGAGGTATCGCACCCGCCGAACGGAACATTAACTGATGCCACCTTGGAACAGCAGACTTCAAAACCTGGCCAGGTAAGAGACAGCTTTTATGTACTCTTATACTCTGCTCTTCCCTGTGAGGCTTCAGGAGATCCGTTCTAATGTAAGATAGACATAGCCAGCCTCTGCGAAAGAGCGTCATATTAAGAATCCTAAGGCGCTTCTGTTGTCTGCATTTGTTTTGTCTGTTTGTATTTGTCTTGTCTGTCTGTTCCCTTAAGAATTTGTTATTTTTGAGAGTGTGATAAAAAACTTTATGAGCCTGGCATTTAGTTAAAAACTTTGGAAGGTCATTAGACGCCCCATCCCACTGGCGAGGGGAAACCCGCTATAACCCAGTGACGGTGAACGCAAGTGGTGACCAGAAGAAGTTTTAGATAAAAATTTTACCCTGTACGGTTCCATAACTCATTTAGGCGTGAGCCAGTTGTCAAGTTGACCGGATTTGATGGCGCCTTACGGTGCATGCCAGCCGATCCTGACTACGTTGACTTATAAGAACCACAGTTCCCAGGCTTAGTTAGAAGACCAGGACTAGTCGATAGGTGATTTCAGAAAATTAAAGCCAATATTACTGGGATGGGAATAAGATACAATTAGTGTATCTAGGACTGTCACTTACCCATATGATAGGTGATGTGTTGTTTGTGATCCTAATTGTTTGTCTTGGATTATGTGTTGCTATTTGGTTAGCGTGTAGGATCACTAGACATTACCAGGAGAGACCCAGAGAGGTACTCCAGTTCCTAGTTCCTTAGGAGGAAGCCAAAGAAGGCTAGCCCACGGAGAGGTTAGACCCCAATACGGTACCTAAGGCCGGTTGCTAGGAAGATGGGAAAAGAACAGTCCAAAGAGATACCCCAGGAAGATAAGTGGCAGACATTAAAAGAAATCACCAGGGAAAGGTGTGGCTTAGATGCCGCTAGGAATTTGAAAAAGATTTGGAAGGAATTTAAGCTAGTTCATAAATGACAATTAGATTTAGGGAAATGGGAACAGATAGCTAAAGGGAAACATGGAATTATTTTTGACAAAGGATGGGATCATCAAGTGGAATGTGCTCTGAAACTTTCAAGTTTAGCAGAAAAGGAAGGCTGGACGTACAGTCCACATAGGAAACAATGGAATACTACACCATTGCTTCATCCCCAAGTAGACCCCATACCTGATGCTCCAACAGCCCCAGTACCGCCACCTCCATGTGAAAAGACAGTAAAGAAAGAAACTAGTAAGTTGTATCCTAGACTCCCCATTGGCCAGTAACAGTACGTATGGTCCAAATCCAGGACCAGATGATGGCGATAGCGGCTTATGGCAATGCTATTGTGGAATGATAAATAAGGGTTGGGACAGAATGTGTACCCAGTGTAAAGTAAGGGAGCAGGATAAAGTAGTAAATGAACATGGAAATGTGTAGTTTGTGGTTGTAGAGGGATGGGTTTAGAACAAGAAGAATGTAATGTTTGTGGAGCAGATCAGCAAGGAGGGGATCCAGATGAGAGAATAAATGGTGTTAGCACAAGAAAGAAAAAAAGTAAATTTAGTTACTGAAAAATCATGGACTTGCCATCACTGTATGACTTGTCACTCATTGTCCAAGGTGTAAAACTTATAGATACGCAGGACCCCCTCCCAGAAGCAACACTTATAAATTAGTTGCGCCTGTGTTTACCCATACCAGGCAGATTCCAGATGCTCAAAATGCAGGTCAATTTATTAACCAAGAAACCCCTTATTATAAGCCATGGACTCCAGCTGAATGTATGGCTTTGTTGCAGAATGCACCTGATCCCCATACTAGCCCTTCTAGGTTTGGCAGGTATGTAGTACAAATGATGGAGTCACATAATGCCACCTGGTTGGATGGAGAAGATCTTTGTAGGATGAAAATGTCCCCTACTATGTTTCATCAATTTACTGATTATATGAGAGCACGTGTACCACAGAATGTTAGACTTGGGGACAATAGAACTGATTTTGTACAGCATTTTACACAATTTTATGCTGACAAACAGCAACAAAGAGGTACTTCTGCAGCAGGCATACAAGGACACAGTCAGTCACTGATTTTTATTTAACACTTGAACAAACATATATTGATGAAGGCTTAGATGTTGGAAATATTGGAGTTCAAAGGTTGTTTGTTAGAGCCTATATTGATGGTTTAAAACCAACCATTAAGGAAAAGTTAAAGGCTTCTACCCCAGATTGGAGAACTAACCATACTATGGCACAATTGTTAGCTAAAGCACAGGGTATTGAAATGGATATGCATGACAAGCCCAAGGTGCGTATGGTTGCCCAGGTTAACACTGATGTTAGACCTAAATCTCAAGGTAATTTTCAGAGTAAAATTTTAAAATGTTACTACTGTGACAAACCTGGTCATATTAAGAGGAATTGTAGAAAGTTTGCTGCTGATCAAGGAACAGCCCCCAATAAGTCAGAATCTAAAAGTAAAGAACAAGACTGACTATCGGCAGTAACATTCTCTGTACCAGCCAGAACACCTATAATACCGATTGAAATTGATGGCAAAACAGTTGAATTTTTGATTGATACAGGAGCGTACGCCCATTTCTAAGCCACTAGAGGGCAGACTTGGTCCACACATGTTTATCTCTAAATTTTTAGTCTGTGATTCAGCTCCTTACAATTTATTGGGTGTAGATAATTTAACTAAGTTACAAGCAAAAATTGATTTTCAAGAAGATGGTCAAGTTGTTCTAACTTTGCCTGACCATCCTGATGATTTAGAATATTGTATGCAAATACAAGTTCTTGAAGATTTTGAACTCACTAATGTACTTACAGAGAATGATCAAGACCTACTAAGAACTGTACCTGACCATTTATGGTCTAAGTCAGGGTCTGATATAGGACGTCTCCCTGTCTCACCAGTAGAGGTCCATATCAAACCAGGATCTACCCTACCACAGCTTAAGCAGTACCCTTTGAGTGCTGCACAAGAACAAGCTATAGGAGAACAAATTGACGAGCTTTTGGCCAAGGGTGCTTTGATTCAGATGCAATCAGGGGCCAATACTCCTTTGTATCCAGTCAGGAAAAAGGTTTTGGAACCAGGACAGCCTGTGAAATACAGGATGGTACAAGATCTTAGAGCCATTAATAACATTTTGGCTCCAATGACACCAGTGGTTCCAAACCCTCATACATTTCTTTCTCAAATACCGAGTACAAGCATGTATTTTTCTTGCGTGGATCTAACGGGAGCTTTCTTTTCGGTTCCTTTAGCACCTGAATGTTACCACCTCTTCGCTTTTCAGTCTTGGCAGGATGGAAACCACCAACAGATTGTGTACTTCTACAGTATGTAGACGTTTTGCTTCTTTGCTGCCCAGACAAAATCACATGTGAGGAGGGTACTTTGTCTCTTCTTACATTTTTGGCTGAGAATGGCTGCAAGGCTAGCAAAGAAAAGCTACAATTCTGCCAAACACAAGTTACTTTTCTAGGTCATTGCATTTCACAAGGCACTAGACACCTTACTAAAGACAGAGTAGAGATAGTCAGGAACATGTCACCTCCTAAGACACATAAACAGTTAAGAGCGTTTCTAGGACTCATTTCTTACTGTAGACAGTGGATTATGCATGCCAGTTCACTTATGCAACCACTGTATGATTGTGTCAAAGTTACACCTTTTAGTCTGACCCCTGAAGCGCAGGATGCTTTTGAACAACTTAAACTTGCAGTCACACAAGCACCAGCTTTAGGTCTTCCTGATTATTCCAAGCCATTTACACTCATGGCTACTGAAATACAAGGACACGCTACTGGAGTTTTAATGCAGGCACATGGCACAAAACAAAAGACCTATTGCTTATTATTCAGCTCGCTTAGATCCAGTAGCAAGAGGTTCTCCCATTAGAGCTGCAGCAGCAGTTTCTCTATTGGTAGACAAAGCTTCTGAAATTGTACTTGATAATGAATTAGCTGTGTCTACCAATCACGACATTCATGGGATTTTGTCACAAGTTAATCCCAAACACCTGTCAATGGCGAGACAGCTTAGGCTGCAGTGTACCCTTTTACTACCCCCAACAATTAAGTTTCAAAGATGTACTTCTCTGAATCTGGCGACTTTGTTACCAATTTCTTCAGATTCTGAAGGGGGGAGTAATAGTGAAGATTTTGAGAATTTTTTAGAATTTGAACATACTGAAGACACACATGATTGCATTGAACTTATGAAACAAGAAACAATGGGTTTACCACATGTGCATGATACACCTCTAGAAAACCCAGAATTTGAATTTTTTGTAGATGGCAGCAGATATGCTGATAAAAAAGGACAGTTTCATACAGGTTATGCAATAGTAACTGAACATGAAGTGGTAGAAGCTGAACCATTACCACCTCATATGTCTGCTCAGGAAGCAGAACTTACAGCCCTCTCTAGGGAATTAATGCTGCTAAAAGACACTACAGGCACGATCTGGACAGACTCCGCCTATTCATGGGGGATTGCCCACGATTACGCCCACCTATGGAAAGCAAGGGGATTCTTAACAGCTGCAGGTACCCCTATTAGACATGCTGAATTTGTTAAAGAAATTCTGACCAACCTGAACAATGTCAAAGAGGTAGCTATAGTAAAAGTAGCAGCCCACACAAAGCAAACAACCAAAGAGGCTAAAGGTAATGAAAAAGCTGACTTAGCAGCTAAACAAGCAGCTTTGAAGAAGATAGAGAGTGTAAGTGTAAATCTTACCCAGGAATCGGCGGTAAGTATGGAACTAATGAAAAATCTTCAGGACAAAGTGATGCCTGAGGAAAAGGAAAAATGGCTCAGAGCAGGAGCCCAGCAAAATGATGGATTATGGGTCAAAGGAAGCCGCTTGTGCTTGCCTAGCTTCCTATACCCAGAACAGGCACAGGTATCACACCTGCCTACACATCAGAGTGCAAACTCTATGGTAAGGAGTACCAATCAGACTTGGTATGCTCCAGGCTTTAGTAGCATGGCACGACAATACTGTGCAGGATGCTCTATCTGTTTGACGGAGAACCCAGGACAGGTTGTTAAGATTCCGGTAAGACATCAACCTAGGTCTCTCTATCCATTTCAAAGGCTTCAAATTGATTACATCCAACTCCCTAAGAGTGGACCCTTTGAGTATGTATTTGTGTGTATTGACTTGTTTTCAGGATGGCCAGAAGCTTACCCAGTAAAATCAGCAATAGCTAAAACCACGGCTAAGAAATTAATCACAGAATTAATACCACGTTTTGGTCTCTTCGAGACCCTAGAGAGTCAGACAGTGGCTTGCACTTTACAGGTGAAATAATGCAAAATGTAATGCAAATGTTAGGTGTCCAACAGTCCTTCCATACACCCTATCACCCACAGAGTTCAGGGAGTGTGGAGAGACTGAATGGAACTATTAAACTGAAGTTACAGAAAACTATGAAGGAGTTAGGTAAACCATGGATAGATTGTTTACCAATTGTGTTATTTTCAATAAGATGCACCCCTACAAAGAAAACAGGGTTGTCACCTTGATTTTGTTTGGAAGTGCTCCCAGAACTGGGCTGTACTTTCCACAACATCTTGCCCTAAAATGTTATGAATTGACTGATTATGTGATACAGTTGCAGAAACATCTCACTAAACTGCACAAAAGTGTTTTTGATTCTCTTCCAGACCCCGACCAGATAACAGGAACTCATAATCTCCAACCAGGAGACTTTGTCTATGTAAAGAAACATTCTAGAAAATCTTTGGAATCAAGGTTTGAAGGACCCTTTCAAGTTCTTTTGACAACGCCTACTTCAGTGAAGCTTGAAGGAAAATCCACTTGGACACACGCAAGTCATTGTAAAAAGGTTACAGGTCCAGAGGGAAAATGAAATATTTCCTCTTAACAATGATAATGGCTTTCTGCCTCAATATTTCATCCCCGGCACCTATAAGAAATAGAAGGGAGATAGACACTTATCATCAAAAGTTACTTTTGCTAAAGTATAAATAATATTTTGGCATTGTGTCTTCTGGGCATAATGATTTATGTTCTAGTAAAACTAGCTCTTTGCCTTGTAGCCAGGATCAAGACACCTAAAGTAACACATAAACGTATCTTGATTGCAGATAATGCGCTTTCTAAATGAGTAACTATGTTTCTTTCCTTTAGAATTGACATATCATCTGTCAAAATTCGAGACTCTTCTTTGGAAGGATGCTGTTCAAGTACTTGGGGGATGGAACCAGTTAAAGAAGACCTGTGTTCCCCTAGGCAACTCGCCGGCCTGGGATAGTACCTGAGTGACTGAATTGGCTATAAACCTTCTGAAGTGGACACAGTCAAAGGAAAGACAGATGAAGATGTCAAAGGGGGGAAATGAGAAGATCCAGATTTAAGAAACATAGTTCTGAAAGACTATGGTTTATTTTCTGTATGTTAGAGTAACGCTTTAACGCTGGACTTTTCTGTAATTGCTTTTGCAAGACTTATCTAAGGAATGTGCTGCTTCGCATGGGGGGCTCTGGGAACTGAGAACACTATGAAATACTCCCATATTCGACCTTGTACATGGTAATAAATATTCTGTTCTCATTATTTTTAACTTAGGTAATTGTCTGTTCTGCGCATGCTCTAACTATGAAAGTTTTCAATAAATCAGGGGTCAGAAGCGCCCCCTGCTCACTTCTTTGAGGTTTTGCTACACACCTCGTCGCGTGTATTGATTTCTCTTAGAGTATAACAATTGGGAATCAGACAACAGAAGCCAGACCAAGTCCGGTTAGTGACTTGAACATAACAACCCCCCCCCTCCCCTTTGTTCATTACTTTCCTGGAACAGGTGAATACACTGTGGGATCACCAGGTTGAGTTAATGGCCAAACCAGGGGGCATCCCAAATTGAGAAGCCCCTGTAAAGCGGACCAACACTCAGGCTTGCATAGAGGGTATGCCAGAGATCCCAGGGGGTGTCACTGTCTTGCTTGGGCGTAATTTATCTAAAATTCACAAAATATATTTGCAGCCCTCAAATATATAAGGAAACTTAAGAGCTCAAATACATGTATATCTCCAAAAATTACACCTTGTTTGTCTAATAAGTTCATTTGCCAGTAATCTCCAAGGAAGATGATGCACTTTAAAGTTATTTTACATATACCTTGCAAAATGTACAAAACAAAAATACTACAATCTGTGTTACCACATAGAAAGCCTAACAGGGCAAAAGCATATATATATATTAAAACGGATTACTAACCTGTTTTAATTGCTCCACGCAGAAAATCAGCAGACCACGTCCAAACAAGATGGCTGCTGTACTTGGCTTCACAATGCAGGTCTATCTACCCAAGGCAAAGTCCCATCATCGTCCGTCTGGTCAGTCTCTCCAGCTGCCCTCCAAAAGAAATCTCTCCAGCCTACTGTTTATTATCAAACAAAACTATAGGGTTCTCAGAGATATAATTCCTCTACCCCCTAGTGGCAGGAGCACCAAAAAAATCACAACAACAATAATTTAATTATTAAATATAAAAATTGCTTAATTTTATTAGGAATAATCCAACAACAACAACACTTAAACCAGACCTTCAGCGTGATTTAATGAAAAGCCCAAACTCTTAAAAAACTGTTCCCCAGCATCTAAAATTAATATATTTTACATTTTTAGTCACTAACTTATTATTCTCTCCCCCACTGGGCTGCAACTCTGTTCAGGAATTTAGGATACGGGCGCCGCCATCTTGACTCAGAAGCATCACACTTCACACTGAGGAGAGGAGAGTGGGATAAGGTACAGGGGGGCGGGTTATAGCTGTGCTTTGCTCAGACAGAGCAGAGCTGGGGTCAGGTAAAGGTCAGCAATCCCAGAATGCAGAAGGCACTTCCTATTTGCAGGTTGCCTGATGTTCCATGAGCCGCCATCTTGGATGTTTAAAGGCCCATAACATGCAGTAGATGCAGGTAGGATGATTTTTAATGTGGACAATCTGTATGTACAGGGTGTAGGAAACATATAAGATAGACTCTTATTCAGGGTGAAGGTCCGGATTAATGTGGGCAATGTTCCTGACTACGTTCCTGCTCTCCTGACAACCTCCGCCTGTTCTGCCTGCCCATGACCTGGGCCTGTTTACGACTTTGATCCTGTTCTGCCTGCCCATGACCTCGGCCTGTTTACTACTTTGATCCTGTTCTGCCTGCCCACGACCTCGGCCTGTTTATGACTTCGATCCTATTCTGCCTGCCCACGACCTCGGCCTGTTTACGACTTCGATCCTATTCTGCCTGCCCACGACCTCGGCCTGTTAATGACTTTGATCCTGTTCTGCCTGCCCAGGACCTCGGCCTGTTTATGACTTCGATCCTGTTCTGCCTGCCCATGACTTCGTCCTCTTTACGACTTCGATCCTGTTCTGCCTACCCACGACCTCGGCCTGTTTATGACTTCGATCCTATTCTGCCTGCCCACGACCTCGGCCTGTTAACGACTTCGATCCTGTTCTGCCTGCCCACAACCTCGGCCTGTTTACAACTTTGATCCTGTTCTGCCTGCCCACGACCTCGGCCTGTTTACAACTTTGATCCTGTTCTGCCTGCTCACGACCTCGGCCTGTTTACGACTTCGATCCTGTTCTGCCTGCCCACGACCTCGGCCTGTTTACGACTTCGATCCTGTTCTGCCTGCCCTTGACCTCGGCCTGTTTACAACTTTGATCCTGTTCTGCCTGCCCACGACCTCGGCCTGTTTACGACTTCGATCCTGTTCTGCCTGCTCACGACCTCGGCCTGTTTACGACTTCGATCCTGTTCTGCCTGCCCTTGACCTCGGCCTGTTTACAACTTTGATCCTGTTCTGCCTGCCCACGACCTCGGCCTGTTTATGACTTCGATCCTGTTCTGCCTGCCCACGACCTTGCCTGTTTACGACTTCGATCCTGTTCTGCCTGCCCACGACCTCGGCTTGTTTACAGCTTCAATCCTGTTCTGCCAGCCAAGACTTCAGCTTGTTCCACATCTCCAGTCCAGCTCTGGTCTGTCTTCTACCCAGAACTTAGCAAAACCCACTCCTAGGTTGCCTGACCTGGGGCCTTCCTGCAGCCCAGCCTATCCTCACCTTTAGAGGCTCTAGTGAAAACCAGGTTGGTCCTTAGATTTCAGGCTTCCCAGTTGAGAGGTGAGCCGGTTCTTAGTCTCCGCAATCAGGGTTCACACCCGGTAGCCTGACACCTGGTTTGTTTTTATTTCCATGTTATGGTATGCTCAAGGGTTCAAAGTGAATATTTAAAGCCCACATCAGGGGGCGCGTGGCCTGAGCATTTGTGCTGAGCTCCGCTAAGCCCCAGCCTCTTTACAGCAGATCAGTGCAACTAGATCGAGCGGGACCCGTTAACAATGGGGTCCCACAAGAAGAAGAAAGGAGTGAGGAGGTTGTGTCACGAGCGGGGATCGCAAGGTTCCTGTCTCCCCCAGCTGATCAGGAAAGGTAGGAGGAGCTGATCAAGATGGCGCCGGCCGCGGCGATGTGGCACGGACTAGAGGACTTCTGACAGCACGGCGGATGGAGGTGGAGGGCAACGTAGAGAAGCGGAGCAGCGGCGGTCAGAGCAGCGGTGGAGCGGAGCCGGCGGAGGTGAGGAGGCGAGAGGAGGGGGGCTGGAGGAGAAGCACGTGGGGGAGAAGCCAGCGCTGAGAGTGGTGGGTGTAATCAAGCAGCCACTGTAAACATAAGCCCCAAAGGGGGCAAGAATAAACAGTATGAGTAGGCACTCAGCAGCCCCAGCAATACCGGAGGCAGTGTGGAGCAGGGCACCCGCGCTGGCAATATGAGCCCAGGAGATAATAGGCGGATGGCACAACATAAGGAGATCCCCCTCAGCAACATAAGGGGGGGGGGCAGCTCCCCTATAGAAAGCCCAGACATGTGCCTGAATCTAGATGTCAGCAGCAGTGGATCTGAAAGCAGCCTAATTGATATGAGGCTCGATCCCCCAGAATCCCCAGCAGAGGGAAGCATTCACAGTGACGGCAGCCCCAGCCCCCGACGGAGAATCCTGACATCCTCTCCCTCTTCGACATGGCGACCCGGATCAGCGGCAGAAATGCAGCATACTCCGATAAGAGAGGGGTTCATGTCCCCAGCAACAACTCCCCCGCAGGGATCAGTTACCACAGCTTTGAGAAACCTCCTGCAGTCCCTGGCTACTAAAGAGGACCTTCAGGCCCTCCCCTCCAAAGCGGATCTAGAGTCTATGGCGCTTCGAATTGAGAAGGCGGTGAGAAAAGATATTGAAGACCTACAGCAACAGACAGCTACGTTAGATACAAGAGCAGTTGCGATGGAGAGAACTCAAGAGGAGATGACCAGGGAATTGTCAGAGCTGGCAGGCCTGCAGCGGGAAGTCCAACGGCAACAAAGGGAGATGCAGTTACATCTTGATGACTTGGAAAATAGAGGAAGAAGAAACAACGTAAAATTGAGGGGGATACCGGAGGAAGTTGGAGGTGACGGACTGAGAGCATCGGCACAGGCAATCTTCAGCTCTTGGCAGGCCGCCAGAGGTGGCATTCAGGATTGAACTGATCCATAGAGTCATGAGCAGACCTGCGGGAGGTCAGGGAACCCCACGGTATGTTCTGTGCAGGCTGTTACTACAGGCTACTTTTGCCAGATTTTTCCAGGCGAACATTGCATATGAGGCGGATTTTGTGCCCGCTTCTGGATAAGATCAAAAGCACGAGTGCCTTCTACAGAGGGGCATCCTTCCCATTTAATAGTGAGGAAGAATGATACTTCATTTTTTCTTAGATTGCATGAGGAACTGCCGATGCTGTATGAATTTCTGTCGACAGGCGCGATCCAGGTGCCTGATTGGCTGGCGGAAGCTTTGCCAATCCCACTCCAGCCCTTGCCACAGTGGGTGCGGAGAATACGCCAGGGAAGGGGCTAGGATGGACCGAGCATGACTGCGTCTGGAGGGCCCGATAGGGCATCGAGAGGGATATAGGACATGGGAAGGAATAGAATGTTAATGTTTCATATGACTGGGGCCTCCACGGTAGGCCTAGTTTGTGCTGGTTTGGTGATGGGGTGGGAGCCCGGATGTCTCGGGCCCCTCCAGGCGCGGTCATAGGTAGGGTTTTTTGTTGCTGCTATGCTTCTCTCATCTGGGATAAACTTCTCGGACCATAGGTATCACTTGCATTTAAGGGTAGACATACGATTGTGGGTCAATATTTGTTGGGTTCCCCCCCCCCGTTCTTCTCGGGTTCCCCCTCACCCGAGAGCTGTCCTATTTTGATGAGATCGTAAGAGGTTTTAGGTTGGACGATTCTCCGGGTCTGGGGGGTCCCGGGGGGTGTTCTGGGGGAAGCGGGGGGAGATCATTAATAGTTATGACTTTTGAATTTATCTGTATTGTACTGGGGTGTGGGGAAACGGTCTCTATAGGCCCAGGGTTTCCCTTAAACCCCCCCCCCCGGTCCGCCTTCCGTTCCGGGGATTGAGTGACTCAGACAAGTTCCTTCTGGGCTACTGGTCAGCTTGTCTCTGGGGTGGGGGGTGGCTTCTGTGGAGCTAGCAAGGGAATGTCTGCATGCACAGGTTATTGAGAGACCGGGAATGGGGGTCTGGGACCTTCTCTGGCTTTGAGCACTAGGGTTGTTATCTCTTATTTTTTCTGCTATGATTAACTATTGTGTTGTTAGATTGTATTTGCTCTCTATGGAAGATGGATGAGAAGATACAGCGTGGCTCTGGGTTTGTCTCGCTCCTCCCCTGGGCTTTCACCCTGCCCTAGGTTGGCACATCGAGGAGACGGCTCATGGTGCTGTCTGTAGGCTTGCTGCTGGGGCGGTGGGCTCGGTGGGGGGTCCTTCGGGAGATGACCTTGAGGGGGTGGACGGGCCTCCGGATCCCCTTTGGGGGGGCCCTCACACCCTGAAGATCTGAAGCCTCGGGGGGGGTCCCACCCGGGGGGTGGCGCTCGCCGGCATGGGGAGTTGCTCCTGGAAGGGGGGGCTCCTCATATTATACAGAGACGGAGATGCAATCTAAAGAGATGGTTTGAGTTAGAGGGTAGGCCTCATATTTACCATAGATAGGTTGTTTGTTGCTGTAAAACCAAAATACTGTAATGTATGTTTGCACTAAAGTTTACTGTTACTATGGGCTGTGCGGACCTCGCCACAGCTGTGTTTAACCAAAGTTCCCCAAATAGGTAGCTGACTACCCCAGCAGAGCTTGCTTTGCAGAGGGTGGTTGGAATTTTTGGGAGTTACTCCCAGAACGTTTAGTGTAGTTTTTGGGAGGCTAGCCTTCCCTGAAACTCTCAGATACTGGGTAGCGACCGGTATCGGGTGTTGTGTGTGGTGTGTGTCGGTGTCTTTAATCTCGTGTCCCCGATAACCTAGTGTTTCTTCCCTATTCCTCGGGGTTCTGGTGGGTGGGATGGGGGGGTTCTGGTGGGAAATGGGTAACCACCTTACATTTTGCTCTTATAATGTGAAGGGCTTGAATAGCCCCTCGAAGAGGTCTCAGATTCTATATTCCCTACATAAAAAGAAATGCCAGATTCTTTTTCTACAGGAAACCCACTTAAAAGAAGGAAAGGTGCCGAACCCGGAAGCCAAGGCCAAGGGGGTGTTTATAGCGATCCACAAAAATGCACAATTTGTGCTGCTGGACAAGTTGATAGACCCAGAAGGAAGATTCATGTTTGTCAAGGCCCATATTGGGGGGGGGGGGGAAAGTTCACACTGGCCAATTTATACTTACCAAATGTTGACCAGGTGAAAGAAGTTCAGAGGATTTTGGATGAGTTCTCAGAGGGGGTGTTGATAGTGGGGGGGGGGGTTTCAACATGGCTATTGAACCATTGGTGGACACCTCAACGGTCAGCTGTGTCTTATGCAAAATTGAGAGCATTTAAAAAGTTACTCCATGATAGGCAGCTGATTGATATATGGCGGATATGTAATCCAAGGGTCAGAGACTTTACCTTTTATTCAAATATCCATGCTTCCTATAGTAGGATTGATTACTTCTTCGTAAGTCATCACCAGTGGTCACCGTTGACAGCCATTGATACTAGAATTTGGTCAGATCATGCTTCCTTGCTGCTGTCGTTAGAGTTGCCAGGGCTGACCGAAAGACCTTGGCAATGGAGGTTGAATGAAGGTCTCTTGCAGGACGAGGTGTGTTCTAGGGCGATATTGGAGGGAATCTCAGAAACCATGAACTCCATACAACTAGGCTTCCTATACAGTAGGAGGCATTAAAATGTAGCCTGAGAGGAATTCTCATCCAGCATGCAGCAAGGCTGAAAAGGGAGAGGGGGACGAGGATAGCGGGACTGCTAGATAGTATATCCAAATTAGAGACCTCTCATAAGCAGAGCCTGAGCCCATCCATAATGATAGAACTGATGGAATCAAGGAACGAGTTACTGAGCCTACTGAATAAAATGACTAGCAGGCAGAGAGAACTGGCCAACAGATTTTATTATGAACACAATAACAAATGTGGGCGCCCTTTAGCGAGACTATTACACCCCCAACAGTGCCAGACGTATATACCAACTATAAAAGATGCGAAAGGTAATCTAGTGGGAGAAGGCCTTTTTCCTCACTCATAAGATGGCAAAACCCTGTAAAGCCCAAGAGAAGAATTTCAAACTAATATCTCGGTGGTATAGAAGCCCCGTCCGCATCCACCAGATCTTTCCTACAGTGCCAGATACATGTTGGAGATGCAACGCAGCTAGGGGAACCCTTTTGCATATATGGGGGGAATATCCCAGCATAAACAGCTTGTGGGCTAAGATCCTCTGGTTGTACGAAGAAGCATATGGTTATCTGATCCCAAATACCCCTGAGATAACGTTGTCCATGCTTCGGGGCAGTAGGCAACCATGCAAGAGGGAAGCCCTGAGACATTTCTTGACAGCTGCAAGATCGGTGATACCAAGGTATTGAAAGAAAACGTTGGTTCCCCCTCCGATAAAGTGGAGTGAGGAGCTTAATAATATTATGAGAATGGAGGAGTTGACGGCTAATATAGAGGAAGGGGGTGAGAAGTTCAGAAATATATGGGTAGCGTTGATAATGTTTAAGGGCTCAGACCAAGGGCAAAAAAGAATAGTGGAGTTACAATAGGCCATCTGTTTCCCGCTTGCTTGAGAGTCAAGTCGAGAGCTGTGACAATCAAATCGATGTATCGTTTCAGTAGCCAAAGGGTTACTGCGAGTGTTCTCACCTATGGAGTTAATTACTGCTGCTTTGTTTAGCCAAAGCTGCTAATGCTGACCTATTACAGTGGAAGGATTCTGGGATTTGTGATCAGGAAGTATACTAAGAGCATTACTAAAGGCAAGAAATCCACTCCTACTTTCAGAGCTACAGGGATATAAGAAACCTGGAAACAACATGCCGAAAAGTAAATCTATTTTACTAAAAAAATGTATTTTGCTTTTCAGAGGAGGAAAACAATAAGGCAAAACACTAAAAATTGTGGCTTGTATTTATCCAGTGTGAAAGGTTATTAGCCGAAAAGTTTTTTTTTTTTAAATAAGGAAAACATCAGACATGTGTATTTTTTAAGATTGAACAGGAATCACATGTTCACAGACTTTCCTCTGTCAGCATAAATTAGATCCATTTTACTTCTTAAACAAGGATAAAGTATGTCAGAACATTTCCTATGCCAACAATATGTCTTGCCTTCTGTTTATCAGAAAAGCTTTCTCACATTTAGAACATGAATATGGCTTCTCCCCTGTATGAACTCTTTCATGATTGTTAATCTTAATTTATAATTAAAAATGTATTAAATAAACTAATTCTATATGGAGTACAAGACTATGGTTCCTGCATTTCACCCAGTGAGCATGTTGACAAGTAAGATTTAGGGATTGTGCAGGACGTCAATTGAAGGATGGGATGGCCCCTAGAGTGGCCCAACAGCCCTAATTTGTAAAATGGGTGTTGGTCCTGCTAAAAAACAAGGCTTTTCACCTTTATGAACTATGTGATCAAACATAAAAAAAATTGCGCATTCAGAACATGAATATTCACCCCCCCCTTGTTTAACTCTATCATGTGGCATATGCGTTGATTTATAAGAAAAAACACATTTAGAACAAGAATACGGCTTCTCACCCCTATGAAGGCTTTCATGTCTGCTAAGATCCAATTGCTGTGAAAAACTGTTTCCCACGTTTAGAACTAGAATGCAGCTCCCCGCCATGAATGCTTTGATGTCTGAACAGAGTTGATTTCTGAGTAAAACATTTATGACACTCAGAGCAAGTGTAAGGCTTCTCCCCTCTATGAATTCTTTCATGTCTGATATGAGCTGATTTATCAGAAAAACATTTCCCACATTCAGAACAAGAATAAGGTTTCTCCCCAGTATGAATTCTTTCATGTACAATAAGATATGATTTAACAGAAAAACATTTCCCACATTCCGAACAAGAATATGGCTTCTCCCCTGTATGAAATCTTTCATGTGTGATAAGATGTGCTTTACGAGAAAAACATTTCTCACATTTAGAACACGAATATGGCTTCTCTCCTGTATGAACGCTTTCATGTCTGATAAGATGTAATTTACGAGAAAAACATTTTCCACATTTAAAACAAGAATATGGCCTCACCCCTGTATGAATTTTTTTATGCATCCTAAGATTTGATTTATGAAAAAAATATTTTCCACATTCAGAACAATGATACGGCTTTTCTCTTGTGTGGACGTTTTCATGTGCGATATTCCCATATTCAGAACAATAAAGCTTCTCCCCTGTGTGAACTTTATGTGTAATAAGCTGTGATTTACAAGAGAAACATTTCCCACACTCAGAACAGGAATGTGGCTTCTTTCCTGTTAGGTTGCTTTGGTGGGCGGTAACCTCTTCTTTGTGAGCTGTCTGATGAGATACAGGATGTGAGTCATTAAGAAAATCCTCCCAATATACAGCTGGATCAGATGATGGATCTGCACTGTAACAATCAGGATGCACATCCACAGTAATTGGATTTCTTGCAGCAGAGTGTGCAATAATCTCATCTTCTGTTTTCCAATGTGGAGAGATATCAACATGTGTTCCAGTGTTTCTTATTGTGTGTTGCCCAGCTGGGGGAAATAAAAAAAGAAATGTTTATTCACATACACATGCTACTAACCACACATGACACTGAGGCAGGGCCTGTTGCCAAGCTCACCCAATCCATAGCGGCAAACAGACTATTGTTATTCTCCTAAACAGGTAGCATAACAACTTATACTGAATAGCGGGGCTAGGAGATTTATGCCTCGTGGTGCAGCATCTCTCCCTCCTGCAGCAAATGTAACAAGCAGAGATGAGTCATTACATTGTAAAAGCCAACCATCTACCCACTGTGGAACACACTGAAACCTCCAGGCTAAGGCTGATCATTCCAATTGTAACAAGTGTGACAAGTGCTGTTATACATTATAGCCTGCTATTAAAATGTAAACATCTCACAGCAGACTATCAGCTTTCTGCAATGTCTGAATGTGATTCTGTGTCTCATGGCTGCTGAGACAGATGGAGGGATAAAGATAGCCCCCCCGAGAACTAACGCCCTGTCATGTGGCCGTCTCATCTATTTTGACCACCTCCAATCAGGGGTTTCAACCCTGGCTAAATGCAAGCACAGCCAGACTGAAACGGCTGTCTCAAGCTGCTGAACGGCAATGGAGGAGAACCAAAGCCAGTCCTGACTTTCTGTTCTATAAAGAAGCCCTTCAGGAACTTAGGACTACCCTTTCATCTGCTAAGCAAGCATATTTCTCTTTACTTATTTCTGAACAAGCCCAAAATCCCCAAACAATAATCCAACACTTTCAGCTCCCTACTCCACCCACCACCTCCTCCTCCAACCTCAAATAACCGAAGCTGAATTTTCAAAATTCTTCAAAGAAAAAGTTGATAACATCCAACTTATTTGCTCCTCAGAATCCCCCTGCCTGACTTTCTTCACTCCAATAACTGAACATGGACTAAGCTCTTTCATTTCTAGGGCCCATCTGACTACTTGCTCCCTCAATCCTATTCAATCCAACCTTTTTCCTCAACAGTCTCCTTCCCTCATGCCTTAACCTCTATATTTAGCCTTTCCCTCCTCTTAAAAAACATGCAGTTATTACTCGACCCCTCTCTTCAGCTATTGCCCTATCTCAATACTCCCCTTCTCCTCCAAACTTTTTGAACAATATGAACAGAACTGACACTCTTATCTATCTACCAACAACTTACTCGATCTCCTACAATCTGGATTCCGCTCTAAACATTCCACTGAAACTGCCCACTAATGATTTGCTTACTGCTAAAACCAAAGCTTCTCGATATTATCTGCTCTCTTGGGGTTCAAAGTCTTGCACTATCTTGGCTCTTAGTCTACACCCTATGGTCTTAGCTAACTTATAACTTCACTAGGCTTTCATTACCACTTCTATGCAGATGACTCTCAAATATAGCATTCTGCTCCCCCCAACTGCCTTCATTCATGTCATCTTGTTATCTTAAGCCAAGACCTCGCTTGGATGTCAAACTTTGGTCTTTAAACCTGAGGGGAGCATGTATGTGTCAAGTAAGCGCATCCAAGGCTAGGATGGTTTTTGGTTTGGAGCTTCGAGGGTCAGGACTATGGGCTAGACATGGTTTCCTGCTTTGTGTCACCTTCCCATTCGGTCCCTACCACCGGGCTTCCCCCCTCCAGTGCCTGTCCACCCTGGTCGCGGTGTACTCTTTCCCCATTTTCCCGGGCTTCCACAAGTTTTTCTTTATTTGCTGGAAGTGCTCAGACTGAGCTAGGCTGCCAACGTGGGGGGCTCCATGGCAGGGGCATGGCTTATGCCCCTTGGCCTGCCAATGGAGCCTGTAGGCATAGGGCGGGGTGCGCACCTCACAGGTATGTGGTTTTCAACCTTCTGGCCTTTGAGAATGGAGGGGGCGGGACTGCAATAACACAGTCCATGGCTCCACCCCCTCTCCTCTCTCTTTCAGCATAAGATGCCGCCATTTTGAAAAGCTGCCAGAGGAGGTGTTAAAAGAATGGGATCTGTAATGGGGTCCATCTGAACTCCTGTGCTATAGAGATTTTCAGGTACATCGTGCCATCATGGTGCGCCTGGTGGCAAGGGGTATGGCCTTGTTAGTCACCTTGTGATGCATGGTCTGGCAAAAGCAGTGGTCGGCTGAGGCGGCCTCCAAAAAGACTGCCCTCCCCTTTTCTGGGGGTTGTTTTTTCAGTGAACCTCTGGATAACCTGATCAGGAAGGCCATGGGAGGGAAATCAACTAGGAAACAGAGGACCTTGTTTCAAAAGTTGGCCACTTTTCGTCCCTTCTGGAGGTTCTACTGACTCCAGATGCTGCAAGGAAAATTCAGGGAAGCGGAAGCCACAGGGGAAGCCCAATGGGGCAAAAGGGCCAAGCCTCCTCAGGGTTGATGGGGCTCCCTTACCTGACCGGATTGGGGGGCGGCAGCAGCAGTACGCACCGGTGTGGAGGGATCATATATCCGACGCCTGGGTCCGGGAAGTTGTCTTTTCCAGGTACAAGATCGAGTTCTGGACCAGGCCTCCATGTCGGTTTGTGGCGCCCAAGCCTTCCTGTGTGGCAGAAAGGGCGGTGGATCGCAAAATTGCAATAAATCTCCTGCTGGACAGGGGAGTTGTGGTACCCGTGCCCCCATTAGTGCGGGGCTGTGGCTTTTACTCGGTAATTTTCGTCATCCCCAAAATGGATCAGTTCGGCCGATCCTGGATCTCCACCATCTGAACAGTTTTGTTTGGGTGCAGAAGTTCCGCATGGAATCTCTAAGATCGGTTTTGATGTTACTGGAACAGGGAGATTTTCTGGCCACGATGGACATAAAGGACATACATTTTCGCGGTCACCAGTGGTATTGGCATTTTGAAATGGGCACCAGTCATTTCCAATTTGCGGCGATGTCGTATGGTCTGTCCACAGCCCCGCAGGTGATCACGAAAATCTTGGCAGTGGTGATGGCACTATTGCGGAGTCTGGAGGTGCGCATCACCCCATATCTCAACAACTTGCTCATCAGGGCTCCATTACTGCCAGAAGTGCTCACTGCAGGACGGTGCTGTCCACACTGGAACTTTTTGGGTGGATTATCAATTACCCCAAGTCCCAGGTGGTCCTCATCCAGCATGGCAACTTACCTAGGAATGAAGATGGATACTCACCTGGCCTGGGTCCTCTTTCTGGTGCTTTGTTGGCGGACGACCATCTGGCCCAACGGCATGCGTCTCCTGAGTCTAATGGTATTCCACCATCAAGGCGGTTCCGTACATCCAGTTCCACAATGGAAAAGGACGGTTCGGACTTTGGACTGTCGCTTCACCTTGACGGACTCCATCTGGCAATCTCTGGCCTGGTGGCTGGACCAGAGCAAGCTTGCAGTGGGTCGATCCTTCCTGCCAGTTCGGTTAGTCATTCTGACCACAGATGCCAGTCTGACAGGGTGAGGTGGCGTTCTGGACAACTAGACGGTCCAGGGTCAATGAGACCAGCGGTGTGTTGGAACTGAGGTTGGTTCTGTTGGCCATCAGGCTCTGGACTTGCCAGCTCCGAGGCCTCCGTGTCACGCTAGGGGGTAACTCCAGACCTCTTGATGAGCTCGCAACCCCCAACTTCCACAGCCAGCTTCACTTATAGGAGCCCCCGCTTGCCGGGACGCAAGTACGCCTACCCGGGATCGGTTTCCCCCAGGACTTATTGGCTCAAAGGATGCTAGCTTATATGGAGAGATCTGGAGAACCAATAACTGGAGCGTGAGTGACGGAAGTCCAGAAACAGGCAATAGGTCGATAACAGGGAGGCAGAGATCGTAGCAGCACCAAGGATCAGGCAAGACGTAGTCGGGGTACAGGCTGAGGTCGGCAACAGGGGTTCAGGATCAAGAGGCGTCAATACAGGCAGAGGTTGGCAACAATGGTTCAGGATCAAGAGGCGTCAATACAGGCAGAGGTCGGCAACAAGGGTTCAGGATCAAGAGGCGTCAATACAGGCAGAGGTCGGCAACAGGCTAAACTTCACAGGAATAGAGTACACAAGGTTCTGAGCGCTATCACAGGCAATTGGTGACTGAGAAAGGAAACCCTTTATAAGGACAGACGGGGAGGGAGAGTGTAGGTGATTGGTGCACTTGGGATTCAATCCAGGATTGGTCTGCAGTGCTGAAGAGGGTGAATCCCTCAATTCTCCTAGGGCTCATTGGCCCTTTAACTGAGCACAGCACAGCGCCGCCGGAGGGTAAAACAAACACGTGCTCGCGCCCGCACATCCAGAGGAGGAGGAAGCGGGGAGCGTGGCCGAGCTGAGCGCCGCTCGAGCCGACGCTGCTGGAGCCGCCGCCACCCGGCGCGGCCGCCGCACACTGACAGCCGCGGCCGGACGCCTGGAGACGGCACTGGAACGGGGGCCAGGTAAGCGATTCCTGACACTACCCCCCCTTCACGAGGGGCCTCCGGACCCTCACCCGGTTTCCCTGGATTGTCCCGATGGAATCTCCTTACAAGAGCCTTGGCATGAACATCCCTCACTGCCACCCAGCATCTTTCCTCTGGACCATAGCCAACCCAGTCCACCAAATACTGTAAAGAATTACGCACCTTACGTGAATCCAAGATCTTATTTACTTCATACTCGGGCTCATTATCAACAAGAATTGGCGAAGGACCAGCAAGAGGAGTATTCTTCGCCGGTTTTAACAGTGAAACATGAAAAGAATTTTCATAGTCGGCGGGAGTTGAATTTTAAAAGACACATTATTCAATTTCTTGATAATTGGGAAAGGACCAATAAATTTCGGACCCAATTTACTAGAGGGTTGACGGAGCACAATATTTTTAGTGGAGACCCAAACTAGATCGCCTACTTAAAGAACAGGTTCCTGTGATCTGCGGCGATCGGCAAATTTCTTATACCTCAAACCAGTGGTCTTAAGAATCTCCTGAACGCGTGTCCAGATATTCTTTCGTTCCTGAAGCCACTCCTCCAATGCCGGCAAATTGGAAGGTGACCCCGAAAGGGAAGAAGCTCTAGGATTTTTCCCTAAGTTACAATAAAAAGGAGATACCTTAGTACTCTCGCTAGGCGCATTATTGTAAGAAAATTCGGCGAAATCAATAAATTCCGCCCATTGTTCTTGGGCATCAGAGACATAACACCTTAAGTATTGTTCCAAAGTTTGATTAGTTCTTTCCGTCTGCCCATTAGTCTGGGGATGGTAGGCAGAAGAAAGAGAGATCTGTATTCCCAACCGCGAACAGAAGTGTTTCCAAAAACGGGAAGTAAATTGAACACCCCGATCAGAGACTATATTGGACGGAATACCATGAATACGAAAAATATGCGAAGTAAACAGCCGCGAAAGCTCAGGTGCCGAAGGAAGCTTGGCCAAAGGAACGAAGTGTGCCATCTTACTGAAACGATCTACGACCACCCAAATTACAGTATTACCATGTGAGAGAGGCAAGTCTACAATAAAATCCATAGAAATATGGGTCCATGGCTCAGCAGGAATTTCAAGAGGAACCAAACCGCCACTAGGAGCCTTGTGAACCCCTTTACTTCGGGCACAAATAGCACAAGCGTCGATGAAGGCAGTAACATTGCGTCTCATGGTTGGCCACCATACATGGCGACGGGCAAGCATAAACGTCTTACGGTTACCCAAATGACCAGCAGTTTTGGCATCGTGAAATTCGCGAATTACATCCGAACGCAGGTGCGGCGGTACAAACTGGCACCCCAAGGGTACATCACTAGGAGATTCATCTTGAAACGGCGCCAAGGTATTGGAGAGATCAGGAAATAACGCCCCGACCACACAACCCGTGGGTAGAATAGGTTCACCAGTATCACCTCGATCCTTACATTCACCAAACATGCGAGATAGAGCATCAGCTTTAGTATTTTTTACACCCGCCTTGAAAGTAATAATAAAATTAAAGCACGAGAAGAATAATGCCCAACGTGCCTGACGAGAGTTCAGCCTCTTGACAGAACCTATGTATTCGAGGTTCTTATGATCGGTATACACAGTTATAGGATGTAATGAACCCTCCAACCAATGTCGCCATTCATCAAATGCCAGTTTAATAGCTAATAGTTCCCTATTGCCAACATCATAATTTTGTTCCGCGGTACTGAATTTACGTGAAAAATAAGCGCATGGATGGAGACGCTCAGGGTTACCAGAATACTGTGACAAAACTGCACCCACTCCAAGCTCCGAAGCATCTACTTCAATAACGAAGGCCTTATGAATATCTGGATGAATTAACACAGGTGCCGAAGGCCCGTTTCAAGGTTAGAAAGGCCTCACAGGCAGAGGGAGACCAGTTAGCAGTAAAAGCCCCCTTGCGGGTAAGATTGGTAAGAGGTGCAACAACATGGGAAAACCCTTTTATGAAACGCCGATAAAAATTTGCAAAACCTAGAAAACGTTGTAATTCCTTTAAAGTTTTGGGTTGGACCCAATCCTGAACTGCTGAAACCTTCCCCGCGTCCATCTCCAAACCCTGGTTGGTAATAACATACCCTAGGAAGGGAACTGTAGTGACTTCAAACACACACTTAGAAGAAAGTTTAGCAAATAAGTTATTCTCTCTTAGTTTTTGTAGCACCAACTTAACATGGTGTCTGTGCTCCAGTAAAGAATTAGAAAAAATGAGAATATCATCCAAGTAGACGACCACAAATCTACCGAGATATTCCCTGAATATATCATCTTGGAAAACGGCTGGCGCATTACAAAGACCGAAGGGCATGACCAGGTACTCGTCGTGCCCATCCTTCACATTAAATGCAGTTTTCCACTCGTCCCCCTGTCGGATGCAAATCAGATTGTAAGCCCCTCTCAAATCCAATTTGGAGAAAATTCGAGCTCCTGTGACTTGATTGAACAGATCCCCGATCAAGGGTAAGGGGTATCGGTTCTTAACCGTGATCTTATTCAAAGCTCGATAATCTATGCACGATCTTAGGCCACCATCTTTTTTCTCGACAAAAAAGAAACCGGCCCCAGCAGGCGAGCTAGAGGGACGGATAAATCCTTTCCTTAAATTCTCGGTAATATACTCCCTCATAGCTTGCTCCTCGGGCAGAGTGAGGTTATAGATCTTTCCCCTAGGGGGAATAGTGCCAGGAAGCAGGTCAATGGGGCAGTCATAGGACCGATGTGGCGGTAGGGTATCAGCGGAGCGTTCGGAAAATACATCGATCCAATCAGCATATGGCTGAGGTAATTCCTGTGGTAAGACTTGAACGCTTCTGAGGCCTGTAGTAAAACAATGACCTTTACAGTGATCACTCCACTTGGTCAATTCCCCAGCCCGCCAATCTAACACCGGGTTATGGAGTTGCAACCAGGGGGTATCCCAAAACCACCGGAGTTTCTGGACAATCAAAAATAAAGAATTCTAAGAATTCAGAGTGGGAAGAGCCGACAATTAGTCTGAGAGGTGGGGTCTTGGTGTTTATAGGACCTCCCTGGATTGCCTTCCCATTGATAGCTAAAACTTGTAAGGATCTTTCAAGTGGAACTAAAGGGATCCCTAAAGTGGAGATCATGCTCCTGTCCAAAAAGTTTCCGGCCGCACCACTGTCTATGAAGGCGGAAACTGTCTGCTTAGAGGACCCCCAAAACAAATTAATAGGTACAAGCATCTTATTCTGGCGAGAGTTACAAACTGACTCACCCAGATCAGTACTCTCTACCTGGTCTGGGTGCGGAAGTTTTCCGCCGGTTTCCCCTTGTTGGGACAGGACCCTGCAAAATGACCAGAATTCCCGCAATACAGGCATAACCCCTCGGATCGCCTACGCTGCTTCTCCTCTTGGGATAAGCGGGTTCTCCCTAATTGCATAGGTTCTTCCTGGGAAGATGATGAGGTATTTTCACCACGGGGAACTGGGGATCTAAGACTGGACTGAAGGACGTGGGAGCCCTGCCTCTCTCCCTGGCCCTTTCTCTAAGACGTCGGTCTATTTTAATGGAGACCTGCATTAATTGATCTAGGTCCGCTGGCGGGGGAAAATTTACTAAAGCGTCTTTGATGCTATCCGACAGTCCCACCCTGAACTGACTACACAAAGCTGGATCGTTCCACCTAGCTTCGATAGCCCAGCGGCGGAATTCAGCACTGTAGTCTTCAGCCGAATTCCGTTCTTGTTTTAAGGCCCGAAGCCTATTCTCTGCGGTAGACTGTATATCTGGATCGGCGTATAAAACGCCCATAGCATTGAAGAAGGCAGTCACTGATTGTAGGGCAATGTCATGAGACGGTAAACTAAAGGCCCAGGACTGTGGGTCTCCTTGAAGCAAGGAAATGACAAGGCCTACTTGTTGGACCTCTGTGCCAGAGGAGATAGGTCTTAACTTAAAAAATAGTTCGCAGGCATTCTTGAAATTGGAAAATTTTGCTCGTTCTCCAAAAAATTTCTCAGGCAGTGGAATCTTAGGTTCGGAGAAATGAGGTGGTACAGAGGAAGTCGGCACTTGACGAGACTCCTGAGTGGCCACTCTTTGAGCGAGTTGGTTGATTGCTGTGGCCATAGCTTGCACCTGCTGTACCAGGTCATCCATGTTGGCCTGTGATAATGTCACGCTAGGGGGTAACTCCAGACCTCTTGATGAGCTCGCAACCCCCAATCTCCACAGCCAGCTTCACCTATAGGAGCCCCCGCTTGCCGGGACGCAAGTACTCCTACCCGGGATCGGTTGCCCCCAGGACTTATTGGCTCAAAGGATGCAAGCTTATATGGAGAGATTTGGAGAACCAATAACTGGAGCGTGAGTGATGGAAGTCCATAAACAGGCAATAGGTCGATAACAGGAAGGCAGAGATCGTAGCGGCACCAAGGATCAGGCAAGACGTAGTCGGGGTACAGGCTGAGGTCGGCAACAGGGGTTCAGGATCAAGAGGCGTCAATACAGGCAGAGGTCGGCAACAAGGGTTCAGGATCAAGAGGCGTCAATACAGGCAGAGGTCGGCAACAAGGGTTCAGGATCAAGAGGCGTCACTACAGGCAGAGGTCGGCAACAGGCTAAACTTCACAGGAATAGAGTACACAAGGTTCTGAGCGCTATCACAGGCAATTGGTGACTGAGAAAGGAAACCCTTTATAAGGACAGACGGGGAGGGAGAGTGTAGGTGATTGGTGCACTTGGGATTCAATCCAGGATTGGTCTGCAGGGCTGAAGAGGGCAAATCCCTCAATTCTCCTAGGGCTCATTGGCCCTTTAACTGATCCTCTGGCAGGCGCGCACAGCACAGCGCCGCCGGAGGGTATAACAAACACGTGCTCGCGCCCGCACGTCCAGAGGAGGAGGAAGCGGGGAGCGTGGCCGAGCTGAGCGCCGCTCGAGCCAACGCTGCTGGAGCCACCGCCGACCGGCCCGGCCGCCGCACACTGACAGCCACGGCCGGACGCCTGGAGACGGCGCTGGAACGGGGCCAGGTAAGCGATTCCTGACACTCCGCAGATAGGGTACAGTCAGACAACTCCACGGCTGTGGCCTACATAAACCCCCAGGGGGTACCAGGAGCTGGCAGGCATTCCGGGAGGTAAGTCGCATTATGAGGTGGGCGGGGCTTTACATTCCGTGCATCTCAGCGATCCACATTCCTGGAGTGGAGAATTTTCAGGCTGATTATTTGACCAGGGAGACGGTGGACCCGGGGGAATGGTCCCTTCCCCAGGACATGTTACAAGCCCTCTGCAACCGGAGGGGAGTACGGGAAGTCGACAGTTTTGCGCCTCAGCACAATCGAAAGGTCCAGAGGCTTGTGTCCCCACAGAGTTTGTGTCCAGGGTTCGAGATCCCCTGGTCAGGGTACAGCCTGTTGTACGTGTTCCCACCACTGCTGCTAATGGGCCGTAAAAAAGGTAAACAATGAACAGATTCCCATCCTGATCACCCCCACACTTTCCCAGAAGGGTGTGGATTGCAGATCTGGTAACCTAGCAACGTAGCCCCTGTGTCGACTCCCCAACCGCCCGGATCTTCTACAGCACTGTCCTCTGGGGCATTTATAGCCTAGAGGTAGGGAAGCAGTATTATGACCGGAAGGTGGCAGGTTCAACTCCCAACCATGGAACATGACTGAAGTGCCCTTGAGCCAGGCACCTAACCCCCAATTGGGAGCAGAGTTTAGGGCATCCCACCGCTCCGGGCACATGTGCTCTTCACTTCCCCTTAGTGTGTTATTCACTTGTGTATAGTCAGTCACATGGTGTTTATTCACTGGTGTATCCACTGTGTGTAATTCACCTGTGTGTTGTCACTAATATAAGGGTTGATTCAGAGCCATTTTCTCACCTTTCTTTTGTGTGAAAATTTCAGTTCTCAACAATTTTTTCGATTCGATTCAGCAAAGCCTTTTTTTCAGTGAGAATTTTTGTGTGAAACGTTTTTACTTTTGCGGGAACTCCAAAAAACGGCTCTGAATCAACCCTATAGTGTTTATTCACAGAGATGCGTTGTTCACAAGTGCACGGATGAATAAACGCGGAGGAATTATTCCTTGTGTGCGTTAGCACACAATGGCCACTATTGCACTATTACTCTGCGGCACTCCAATTCTCAAGTGCAGGCTTTAGTGGCTTGGTTGTTGAGACCAGCTTCCTGGAGGAGAAGGGCCTATCTCAGTAAATTGAAACCCGATTTGGACACAAAAGAAGAATTTACTACAGGACTTTGAGGGCCTTCGTGGCTTGTTGCGAGTCAAAGGGCTACTCCTGTAGGAGGTTCTCGTTGCCCAGGATACTGGAATTTTTCTTCAGAAGGGCAGGACTGCAGTCTCAGCCATGTCCATTTTTTTCCAGAGGCCCATCGCAGAGCACAGATTAGTCCATACATTTATGCAGGGCACTGCACATGTTCGTTGATCCCACCCTGGGATCTCAACCTGGTCCCATCAGCGCTTCAGAGGCCCCCCTTTGAGCCCATGGCAGAGGCCTCTCTGGCGACACTCACTTTGAAGGTGTTTTTTCTTGTGGCGACCACCTCCATGTGGCGGGTTTCAGAGCTGTCAAGTCACCCTTTTTGGTGCTGCACGAATACAAGGCCGTGTTCCATGTTAAACAGAATCTTCTTGTCCACGGTGGTCTCTCCTTTTCATCTAAATCAGGATATCATACTGCCCTCTTTGTGTCCACGCCCCACTCATCATAAGGAGCAACTCCTGAATTTCCTGGATAGCGTCAGGACATTAAAGTATTACTTGGAGGTTACGCGGGAGGTATGTAAGACGGCCATTTTGTTTGCGATCCCAGAAGGAACGGAGGGGCCTTATGCCAGGTCCACTCTCATCAGATGGATCAAGCATGCGGTCATACAAGCCTACGTCTGCAAGGATAGCCTACGTCCGCCAGGGGTCTAGTCTTCAGATTTCTGTTACGCCGTTCATGGTTATGTTGACGCAGTCGGCTGGTAGCTGTCGTAGCACAGTCCCACCCTTAACGAGGGTACTGCTTTGGGACGTCCCACGCATTGCTGATGGAGGTGGCCCGGAATGGAAGGGACAAGGATCGTCATCTTCCATTCCTATTGTTTTTCCTGTGACTGTGTTGGTTGCTGTTGATGATTTCTACAGGGTTAGTTTTATTTGATAGGTTCTTAGGGTAATGCTCATGCATACCCTGGTTATATCCCGACTGGACTTCTTTGTGGTTTACCAACAGACTGGAACCCCTCCAGTCTTTCCTGCACTCTGCTGCTTGCTTCATCCAACTCTCCTCTCACTCATCCAGCTCGGTTCCTCTCTGCCAATTCCTACACTGGCTGACAGTCCCACAGCAAATCCTGTTTAAAATTAGGGGTGTGAATTGTCAAGAATTTGGCGATACGATATGTATCGTGATACACATATGACGATACAATATATCCCAATGTATCCCGACGATATATTGCGTTTTTTTATTACATTTTTCGGGGGGTCCCCCCTACCCAGCCTGGGACCAGCTATGCAGGGATTGTAGAACAGCCAGCTTAAGTGGTCCCCCACCCTGCCAGCTACAAAGTTTTTGTGGTCCCGGGCCCTTCTGGCCCCCCGGGCTTTGGAGAGGCAGGTAATGGGGGGGCTCGAGGTTAATGGCAAATCACCCGCTAGCCGCAGGTGACTTGCCAAACCCAGAGCCTTGTGAACTGGTATAGGGGTCTCATAGGGTTAACAGTAAATAAAACGCCACACATAGAAAAAATGTCTTTATTAAATAAATCCTCTGATTGTCAGCTTGCCGATCCGATGACAGATTCGCTGGAGGGGAAGGCAGGAGATCAAATGATCTCCTACCCCTCTCCTTCTCTGCCCAGCAATCATAGCATCTGATTGAATCATCGAGCCGGGACCCATGCTGATGCCCCCGGGGGTGGGGGGGCTAGTCGTGAAGATGGCACCCATCGGGAAGGCAGGGGGAGAGAGCCGGTTGGGCTCTCTCCTGAAGAATGAAAAGCCTCAGGGGTAGGGGATCAGAGGCCCCCTGGGTGAAGAGGAGAGCCGGCCGGATTGAACAATGTAGTGTGGGAAGTCAGAATCGATACTAGGGAGAAAGAATGGATTTATGTATCGTCGAATGAAATGTTGTGATGCTTCACTGAATCGATTTTTTTCTGAAACCCCTATTAAAATGCTAAGCTCTCTTAAGCCAGCCCCCTCCCTACATCTTATCTCTAACCCAACAATATCAACCTAGACGCAGCCTCTGCTCTGCCGCCTCACCTCCAGGACACGTGCCACTCCTGGAATGCCCTTCCCCGCCCATTCCGCCACTCCCCAAACCTCAAAGTTTCCAAAGGTGCTTTTAAAATCCACCTATTCAGACAAGCATACAATCTGGCTTAAGCAATTTTCTAAGAGCATAAAGTTAAATACTGACTGTTTGTGATCCTTCCCCTTCATCTCCACTTCTCATCCTTTAGACTATTAAACTCACGAGTGTAGGGCTCTCTCTCCTATTTTGTCTTGTATTCAGAATATTCATTGGGAACTCTGTAACACTACATTTGTAATAGTCTATGTAGTATATTTTCTACCTTGTCTATAATCACTACAAAAGATGATGGAGCTTTATAAAGAAATAATAAAATAATACATTTATAAGCAGTGGAATAATGATACTATTAAGCTGAAATGTGTACATCATGCCATCTTAATCCGCTGTAAATGAGTATGTATTTGAAGAGAACCATTTATTTATTATCACAGAGCTTATTTGGCAATGGAGAATTGTAAATCATAATACTAAAGTGGTAATACAGCACAGATATGGGATTATGTTGGATCCAAATATGTTGAAACTTGGATCTAATGGTAATGCTCAAGTCTCTGTTCAGGCACAAAAAAAAGCTGTTCCCCATGTAGCTGATTCTACTCTGATTCACTAAAGCTCACCGAATTGCAAGATCAAGCCCTCTGGTGCCCCCCGTGCATTGGAACCCTCATGGCAAACAGCTGCCCCCTTCCTATTAGTCACACTGAAATAGGATAGATGAAAAGAAAAACAACTAGATTGGGAGAGCACCTTTTATTATGCATAGCACAAAAGATAGTAAACAACAGAAATGGTCACTGCTTGAAATGAGGGACAAATGCTGTACTTTTTATTTAAAGGACCTCTCACATCGAACCCTCTGGTGGAGAAAATTCAGTCTTGTAGTCGGCAAATTAACAAGGAATGCCAGCCAGAATGAGATCAGGTTAGACTATTGCACCCAACATTAAAGAGTAATTCCAATTCCAATGGCGTGTTACCAATTATAGAATAACTGTGCTTATTTTCTTTTATTTTCTTGCATATTTCATATTAAAAAAGAACCAGCAATATGGATTACCCTCTGTTAATCAGAAAAGCTTTTCTCCCCCCTAAGAACTCTGTCTGTTAAAATTAAATAAAAATATATTGAATATAAAAAAACAAAATTGTAATGCAAGAATATGGCTTCAGCATTTTATCAGGGGACCACATTGACATGTAATATTTAGGGGGTGCTCAGGGGCTTGATCAAGAGGTGGTGGTGAAGCAATCGAGATGCCCTCAAGAGATGGGTGTTCGTCTTGTTTAAGAACACCACTATGGCATTTCCCCTGTGTGAACGTGTTTATGTTTGATAAGATATAGTCTAAGAGAAAATCCTTTTCCGCATTCAGCACAAGAATATGGCTTCTCCCCTGTATGAACTCTTTCATGTGAGCTAAGGTTTGATTTATCAGTAAAGCATTTTCCACATTCAGAACAAGAATACGGCTTCTCCCCTGTATGAAGTCTTTCATGCGTGATAAGATGTATTTTACGATAAAAACATTTTCCACATTCAGAACAGGAATATGGCTTCACCCCTGTATGAACTTTTTTATGTCTGATGAGAGCTGATTTTTGGGCAAAACAATTCCCACATTCAGAACAGGAATACGGCTTTTCCCCTGTATGAACTCTTTTATGTCTGATGAGAGCTGATTTTTGGGCAAAACAATCCCCACATTCAGAACAGGAATATGGCTTCTCCCCTGTATGAACTCTTTCATGTGTGATAAGAACTGATTTATAACTAAAACATTTCCCACATTCAGAACAAGAATATTGCTTCTCCCCTGTGTGAACTCTTTTGTGTGTGATAAGCTGTGATTTACAAGAGAAACAATTCCCACATTCAGAACAAGAATATGGCTTCTCTATGAGGTTGCTTTGGTGGGCAGTAAGTTCTTCTTTCTGAGCTGTCTGATGGGATACAGGAGGGGAATCACTAGGAACAGGATATGCAGTTGGTGGATCTGCACTGTTATGATTAGGATGCAGATCTCCAGTAATTGGGTTTCCTGCAGCAGAGTGTGCATTGATCTCATCCTGATCTGTGTTCCATTGTGGAGAGATATCAACATGTGTTCCTGTATTTCTCACCGCATGTTGCCCAGCTGGAGGGAATACAATAGCAATGATTATTCAGAATTTCTATACAAATGCTACTAACTACACATGAGAAGAGACCCTGCCAAACTGTCCAACTTCCTGCCTTTGTTTCAGACTACCTCCCTGGTACTGCTCCTGATGTCTTACACTTACTGACAACCTTGCCTCAATGCCACATCTCACATCAGTTAAGCATTAGGAACTCCCATGCAGACCGTGCCCTCAACCAGGTACAAAATTGTTTGCCAACAGATGGTGTTATCTTCCTTACAGATGGGCCACTCTGACAACTGCTTCCCTGTATCACAACATGCACACGGTTTATACATTCACTTAAGTGAGCTTAGCAGGTGAGGAGACAAACACTCCTTCACCCTGAAGTGTCTTGATGGTGTGTGGAGTGTTACAAAATGAATGGAATTACCAAATGATTAACGACCCTGGCAGTGAAGGAAGCTAGTTGTAAACATTGTTATTCTCCTACAGCAGCATTGCTATTTACACTGAACAGTGGGCTAAGAGGTTTATACCTCATGGTGCAGCATCTCTCCCTCCTGCAACAAATGTAACAAGCAGAGAGTCATCTGATTACAGTGTAAAAGCCGAACATCACATAAGACAACGGACAGATGGTCAATTGTGGGACCTATCACAAAGGACCTGTATACTTGACAGCTGTGCGGATGCTTTTGCTGCTGCATGGGTGTGCTTTTTATTACTGTTTGTCACAATGTTGTGTTTTTTTTTTTTTTTTAACAATAAATCTTTATTAAGCTGACCAAGTTAGAAGGGCATCCGCACACATCGTCATTTACAAATCTCCAACATATAGGTTCAGAGAAAACACAATTACAACACAATGTGGTATCAAGATACAAAGCAAAAAAAATTTTTTTTTTTACCCCACATCTCTCTCCCCACTGTCCGCCCATCCACTCCCCGACCCGAACCCAGACGCTTCCGTCTTCCTGTTGACGGGCAAATGCCACTTCCACTCCGGCAGCTGGCTTTCTCATGTAGTGAAATGATTGGGGAAAAGGGACCCCGGGAGAGACCAACTCCCAGGTAGAGTGGGGGAGCTACAAGGAAAGAAGAGGGAAAAAGGGGGGGAGGGGGGTACCGGATCCGGTGCCCTACATCTGAACTCAGCACTCTCGTCCTCCCGCCGTTTCAGGCCGCTCCCAGTATCTCTCTGCCTATTTTCGATTCTACAAACAGGTTCCATGGAGTCCATAACAGCCGACATCTCACCTCTGTCTCCCTGAGAGAGGCCGTGAAGTCCTCCATTCGCCTGATATCCTCTACTCTCCTCATCCAAGAGCCCAGGGATGGTGCCATAGAGTCTCTCCAGTGTGCCGGAACACAGGCCCGGGCGGCATTTACCAGGTGGATAGTTAGGGATTTCCTGTATCTCCCAACCGGCTGGTCAGAAGCGTGCAAGAGCAGGGCTTCGGGGGTGAGAGGTACGACCACTCCCGTTATTTTGTGGATCCATTTCCCAACCTCCTTCCAGAATCCCCCGATTTTCTCGCATTCCCAGAAAATATGTAGCAATGTGCCTGGGGCTTTCTCGCATCTCCAGCAGGTTGGGGAGATTGTCGGGTAAAAGCGATGCAGCATCTGGGGAGTTCTGTACCATCAGCTAAGAATCTTGTAGCCTGCCTCCTGGTATGAATTGCTGATAGATGCTCGTTGGGACAACTCCAAGATCTTTTTAATTTGGTTTTGGGAAAAGGACACTTTAAGGTCTCTCTCCCACCCTTCTATGAAATTTGGGACAAAAGCTTCGCCTGGATCAATTAACAAACTATATATGAGGGACAACGACCCCCTGACAGGCTCCTTGGATGCGCAGAGACTCTCAAAAGGTGTCAGATCTCTGCCGTATCCCGCCGCTGGGGACAGTTTCTGCAGGTGCTGTGTGATCTGCATCGCCCTCCAGTACGTCAACCGCGGCTGGTCCCCCCCAAAGCATCAGCTCCCTCATTGATTTCCATTCCGAGCCATTTAGGAAGTCCAGCGCCCTTCCTTCTCCAGCTGCTCTCCACTTTCTGAATCCTGCGTCCATTTGGTAGGGGAGGAAATCTAGAGATCCCAGTATTGGCCTAAGTGGGGAGGGAGAGATATTCTCCTTGGTCGCATACCTGGTCCATACCTTAAGGGTCGGGCCAATTGTTGGGTGAGACTTCAGACTGCCCGGGACCTCTCCCTGGGACCACGGGATACCCTTCAGGGGTATCGGGGCCCACTGCTGCTCCAGTTGAATCCACCGCTTTTGATCTGCATGTAGGTTCCAATCCACTATTCTGTTTAAGTGGGCCGCTGCATGATATTTTTGAATGTCCGGAAGTCCCACTCCTCCCCTGTTCTTAGGCAGCGAGAGTATTGTCTGCGACACTCTGGGGCTCTTACCCCCCCACACAAACTTTATAAATTCTGATCGAATTAGTTTCATGAAGGACAACGGCATCTGTATCGGGAGTACCTGTATCGGGTAGAGAAGCCGCGGCAACACATTCATTTTGAGGACGTTGCACCTACCGAACCAGGATAGTGTTTTGTCCTTCCAGCAGTCTAGATCCTTCTTTATGCCCCGCAGCAGGGGGGGGGGGGGAGTTGGTCTCAAACAGATCCTTCAGACGGGGTGTTATCTGTACTCCTAGGTACTTAATCGAGTCAGACGCCCAACGGAAAGAGAAGCTGCCCCTGAGCTCGCCCAGTTTTTTCTGTGTTAGGGAGATATTTAGCGCCTCAGACTTTTGTACATTGATTTTGTAGTTTGAAAGGAGGTTGTACTCTTTAAGCTCCCTCATCAGGTTGGGTAGGGTTGTCACCGGTTGGGTAATACAGAAGATCAAGTCGTCCACGAAGGCCGCCACTTTGTGTTCCACGTGTCCACACTCCAGTCCCCTTATGTCTGGGTTCACCCTCACTCGTCTGAGTAGGGGCTCCAATGCTAGGATAAAGATGATTGGGGAAAGTGGACAGCCCTGCCTTGTCCCGTTTGTTATTGCGAAGGGGTCCGAGAGTACCCCATTCACTTTAACACATGCCGGAATACAGAGAAAGGATCCAAGCCCGCATGTTTCCCTGCAACCCTATATGCTCCAGAGTGGCTCGAATGAAGTCCTAGCCAACTCTATCAAATGCTTTCTCAGCATCCGTTGAGAGCTGAATGGCCGGGACCCCATCTGTGTGAATTTGATGTATCAGGTTAAGTATACTAGTCACGTTGTCCCTGGCCTCCCTCCCTGGGGTGAATCCCACCTGGTCATTGTGTATCAGACTATTTAGGTACGGAGCGAGCCTAGCAGCCAGAATCTTCGCAAACAACTTCAAGTAAGCATTTAGTAGCGAAATTGGCCTGTAGCTAGAACACTGAAGGGGATCCTTATCCTCCTTGTGAATTACTGTGATCTGGGCTCTCAGCATGTCTGGCGGAATGGGCTGTTCCTCCGCCAGGGAGTGGAAGGCTACCACTGCCCGAGGGGTCAGGACGTCGCCCATCCACTTATAGTAGGACACGGTGAACCCATCTGGGCCTGGTGATTTGCCTAGTGCAGAGGACTTAATCGCCCTTGTACAATGTTGTGTTTTTTAATATGAGACTTTGGGAATTGTTGCACTTTATTTTTATGTCTAGGGTACCTATCCAATAAAGTAGTGTTTTGTACCCTGTCAAGTATACAGGTCCTTTGTGAAAGGTCCCACAATTAAGCATCTGTCCTTTGTCTTATGTGTTGATTGCTTATGGGTTAGTGGGACGCCAATGATTTTATACGGCTATACACAAGGATTACAGTTTGGGATCTCTCCGCCATTTTAATTAATTTGTTAATATTAAAAGCCAACCATCCCTCCACTGTGTAACACATGGAACCAGTAAAGTTAAGGTTGATCGTTCTAATTGTGCTACGCGTGCTGTGATACATTATCACCTGCAATTAAAATGTAAACAGGTCACAGCAGAAAGTGTTTTAATTATTATGTATATTTCTGTATGGTTAGTAGGTTGCAACACCTTGTATATAGGATTACACCTCTATCTCTCTTAAAGTGGACCAACACCCACCACTGATCGGCCCGGGAATCTATAAGAAATTATATGTTTGGAGGCTCCAGCCGATCAGCTCCCTGCCTGCGGGGCACCCCGATCGGGGGTGCCCCGCTGTGTGAAACCCCCCAGGACGCCCGGAAATCCTACCTGTTCCTCGTTCCCTCGCGCATCCCTCTAGCAGGGCGCGCACCCGCGCCGCCCGTTTGTGAATGCCGTTTGCGGGGTGCCCCGCGGAAGTGGACCAACACACAGGATAATGAAAATCCTGGGTGTTGGTCCACTTTAACATGACATTGTTATAACATCCTTTGTATGTATGAAGGTATATACTTTGCCAACAACTAAAATCTGAATTGCATTAATCCTCAGAAATACAACGTGCCTAATAATTGTGCACACAGTGTATGGAGCCTCCAAACATATAATTTCTATACAGAGTCACTGATCAGGCTGTTGTTAGATTGTACAAAGATGCTTAGAGGGAGCAGCGATGGTGGGGAGAGGCTAACTGAAGGTTATGTCCCCCCGCTTATGTCTCAGATCTTCCACCTTCTCTAACCATTGGATGAGAGGAAATGCTGGTGGCTGCTGGTGGGCAAGAATGGGCAGCACCTCAGTAACCAAAAAAAAAATAAACAGGAAAGCCATGCTGGCATATCACACCGGTAACAGGCAGCAGGCAAGTGAGCAGGGCCCTACATCCAACCTAATATAACCTACTTACCACCACTGCCACTCCTCCCATCACGCATTACATAACACAGCAATGATATTCTAAGCGTGCCATACACTCCACTTCGATCTTCATGACATGTGGGTAATCTCCAGTAGAGGGCGAACTTCTGCAGAGATGAACATGCAAAAAAAGAAAGCCCCTCCTGGTCCATATATACCTGGGACCTCCCACCAATTCCCCAGTTCCTTCTCTGCAGGGAAGGTGACAAGACAGAAGATGAAGACTTCTTTACTTACAGGTAAGCCGGGCTCGCGCCCGGCCTTCTATTATCCCTATTACTGCCAGGACCCTTCTAAATTGCCCTATGTTGAGCCTCCCAGCTTAAGCTGCGGGTCCTGGTGAAGGTAGGAGCACCCTATGGGTGCAGCAGGAGCACTGCTCCACCGTGAGACCTCACTATGGGGTAGGCGGTTTCCAGGTTTCTTGGTGATCCTGGTGTGGGATGCCCCGTCCCGTTAGGCTTATGGCCGCTACTGGAAGGATTCCCCCCCTTCCGGATCCCTTATTCCCCTCGGGGGGGGGGGGGGGGGGGCCTGGCCGATATTTCGTTTTATCCAGCCCTTGTCCCTGTGTGCTGAGTGTTTCACTTGTGTGTGTGTGAGTGCTTGCCGCTTACTGGCCTACAGGATCTGATTACAGCCTGGGGGAGCTTCTCCCCCTCAGACTGCGTTCGGGAAGGGCGCGATTACAGTGCTCGTTGTCTGGGGGGCCGCGGCCTTGGCAAACGCGCGTTCTGCGCTGGCCCGCCCTCCCCCTGCTCTCCCTCCTCAGGCACGAGGCTGCGTGGGGGCCATCTTCTCTGGCAGGCCGCTTTGCACATCGGGGTGGTAAGGGCCTGATGACCATCTCCTTAGCTTGTGTGTGTGTGGGGGCCCCTATTTAGCGGGGGCCCCCGCTGGTCTCAAACGTGTGTGTGTGCTTGTGCCTTAATTGCTCTGTTTGGCTGGGTTGTGGTATATATATATATATATATATATATATATATATATATATATGCCATTTGTGTGGCTTATGTTGCTTATTTTGTGTGTTACAGGTTGCCCTGTATATGTGCATATTAAGGGGTCCCTCCTGGTCCTGGGGTCCCTAGTTATAAAAATTGTCCACCCAAAAATCCTCCCACCGGGACTTTTAAGGGGCATCCCGGGTTGCTTATGCGTAATTCCCTGCGGTCTTGCGACTGACCACAAAATTCACCATATGGAGGCTCCGCAGGATACCGGGCCCGGGATCCCTTTGGGACAATCCGGGCCATGTGTGGGGTGCGGGGTATCCCTTACGGGGGAGAATGTGCTGATTTGTATACCATGCGCACAAAAGGCCATAACGCGGCAGTCTGGTACCCAGCCTTCTGGGTCGGCTCCTCCCGCTTCATCGCCTTCCCCTCCCCACCTTATCCGTACACCAAGTGACGTTGGTACCAGTGGGGAGTCGCTTTCTCATGTTTGGGCTCGGTTGGCCAGCATCGAGAAAATGATTGCTAGCACTGTGGGCAAGAAGGTCCAGGCTAAAAAGAGACGTTGGTCGTCGGCCCAGCCATTGTGGGATATTGACGACGAGTCCGCTGATTTGTCCGATTATTCCCCGTTAGAGGAGGGGGAATTGTATCAGGATTCAGAGGCTGACTATGGTCAGCCTGGGAATCCCAATGTCGGACAGGCGCTGGGGGATGCCGTAGATACGGCCAATGTTTTGTCACATTTATTGGAGGTGTTGGATATTGAACCGCCTGAGGCGCCCCCTCTTAAGAAGGGGGAATTTTTTGGGGCCTGCAAGCCCCGTCTGGAATTCCCTACCCAGGGTCATTTTGATGCGCTGATACTTAGAGAATGGGAGAGGCCCAGTCGGCTTCCTGGTGTGCCTCAGGGATGGGATAAGAAATATCCTTTTCCGGTAGAGGCGGTCAAGCGCTGGTCTTCTCCTCCCGAGATCGACGCGCCTGTTTTAGGTTTGACCAACTCTTCTGTGCTGAACACCCGACGCCACCTCCCTTAAGGATGGCGAGGATAAGCGCCTTGATCAGATGGCGTGCCACGCATTTGCCAACGTGGGCTTGGCCCTGCGGCCTGTTAGTGCATCTGCCCTGGTGTCGCTTGCTACCAGGTCTCTTATCAGGGACTGGCTGAATAACGCTCAGTTTGACCCAGCTGGTGCTGAGTTCGCTATACTTAAGAAGTGCGAATTGTTCATGGATTTTGTCATGGCTGCGATGGAAGACTCTATCGTCGTGTGTAGTAGGACGTCAGCCTTACTGGTGGCTATGCGCAGATTGGTCTGGCTCCGCCAGTGGACAGCGGACGTTGGAGCCAAGAAGTCGCTCACAGCTCTTCCCTTCTTGGGTTCGCGGCTGTTTAGAGATAAATTGGATGCTGTTGCCAAAGGAGGTAAGTTACCTTAGCGGAGGAAACAGCGCCGCCCCTTTCGGGGGGCGGGCTCGTTCACTCCTTCCTTTCGAGGGGCCAGAGCAGCTAGGGGTTTGGCCTTCTTGGGTGTCAGGGGCTCGTCCTGGAACAGAGGCAGAGGTCGGGCACGTCCCGCGCCTGCCTGGGGTTCCAAGCCCAAGCCTGCCGTTAAACCGGCTCAGCAATGAAGGGGCGCCCTCACCCGCAAGGGTAGGGGGACGGCTGCGGCTCTTCTTCCAGGGCTGGGCCCGGGAGGTCACAGACAATTGGATCTTGGAAGTGGTCTCCTCCGGGTACAAACTGGAGTTCGAGTACTGGCCGCCCCCAAGATTTTTAAGGTCTCGGGTGCCCTCGGACCCTCAGGCTGCATAGGGGCTCCTGATTTCTCAGAGCCAAAAAGTTTTGCATGGAGACTCTGCGCTCGGCTATCAATTCCCTTCGCCAAGGGGATTTCATGACATCCATAGACATCAGGGATGCGTATCTGCATGTTCCGATTTTTCAGGCACATCAGAGATTCCTCCGATTTGCAGTGGAGGATCAACATTATCAGTTTGTAGCCCTTCCCTTCGGTCTGACCTCGGCACCGAGGGTCTTCACCAAGGTTTTGGCGGGCATATTGGCTCTGCTAAGATTTCAGGGCATTCGCATTGTGCCTTATCTGGACGATCTGTTGATATCAGCTTCTTCCCTCCATCAGGCGGAGCTGGACACCCACCAGGTGGTGTCAACCCTGGAGAGGTTCGGGTGGGTGATCAACCGCACCAAGTCTTCTCTCTCCCCGTCTCGTGTGATTTCATTTCTAGGCATGAATCTGGATACCATTCGGGCCAGAGTGTTTCTGCCCCAGGCCAAGGTGCAGGGGATTCAGGGCCTGATCCGCCTTCTTCTGGCCAGCCCTTGTCCCTCTATCCGACAGGGGATGAAACTGGTGGGTTTGATGGTATCCTCCTTCGAGGCAGTGCCGTTTGCACAGTTTCACATGAGATCTCTTCAACTTCACCTATTGACGTATTGGGACAGGTGCCCACAGTCATTGGATCAACCTTTCAGGATGTCTCCCAGGGTTCGGCAGTCCATTCGGTGGTGGCTGGACTCGAGCAATCTGGTGAAGGGCAGATCTTTTCTGGTCCCTTGTTGGGAGACGGTTACCACGGACGCCAGCCTGTCGGGCTGGGGAGGTTATTGGAAGAGTCATCAGTTCAACGGGGTGTGGGGTCCCCAGGAGGCTCACACCCCCATCAATGTATTGGAGCTCAGAGCCATTTGACTCGCAGCAGGAGTGCCCTCAGGGAAGTCTCTCTGATCCTGCGATGGGCGGAGAGCAATGTCCCTTGCCTCTCGGCAGTCTACATTCTGGGAGAAGAGAACACGGAGGCGGATTCCCTGAGCAGGGGATCCTCTCGCCACGGAGAGTGGTCTCTCAACCCCGAGGTCTTTCTGGATCTTTGCCGGACTCCGGAGGTGGATCTCTTTGCCTCGAAGCACAATCACAAACTTCCGGCCTTTGTGTCTCTTTCTCAGGATCCTCTAGCTCTGGCAGTGGATGCCTTGTCCCTTGCTTGGAAGGATCTGGGGTTTCTGTACCTGTTTCCACCTGTCTCCATGCTGGGCAAGGTAGTTCGCAAACTGGTTCTAGAAGGGGCACCAGCGATTCTGGTGGCTCCAAGGTGGCCAAGAAGGGTTTGGTACGCAGACGTCGTAAGGATGGCCATACATCAGTACCAACTTCCCTTGCTGCCGGACCTGCTATCTCAGGGCCATCTACTTTACCCCAATTTACAAACGCTGGCTTTGACGGCTTGGCTGCTGAAACCTTCTTCTTGAAAGAGGAAGGTTTGTCTGAGGCTGTTGTTCAGACCCTGATTAGGGCTCGGAAGCGGTACTCTTCTGGCATTTATTATAGGACTTGGAGGTCCTATATTGATTGGTGTGAGGCTAGGGCCTTGCCTTGCAGGGTGTTTTCGATACCCAGGATTTTGGAGTTTCTTCAGCATAATCTGGATCTTGGGTTCCAGCTTAGTACTTTGAAAGGACAGGTTTCTGCTCTGTCGTTTTCTTCCAGAGGTCTTTTGCCTTACACCCGCTGGTTAAGACCTTTTTCCAAGGCATGTGCGGCCCCCTCGGAAGGCTGTGGTTCCTGTTTGGGATTTGAATTTGGTTCTTTCGGCTCTGCAGGGTCCTCCTTTTGAGCCGCTACAGGATATTGCTCTTTCGGTTCTCACTCAGAAGGTTGCTTTCTTGGTGGCTATTACCTCTGTTCGACATGTCTCTGAGTTGGCGGCCCTGTCGATTCAGGCCCCTTACTTTGAGAGACACCAGGATAAGGTGGTTTTTCGTTTTAAGCCGGATTTCCTTCCTAAGGTGGTGTCTGCTTTTCACCTCAATCAGGATATTGTTCTCCCTTCCTTGTGTCCTAAGGGATCTGCACAATTTGGATGTTGTTCGCTGTGTGAAGTACTATTTGGTGACTACTTCTTCCTTCCGCAAGACGGATGCTTTTTTCGTTGTGCCCTGCGGGCCCAGGAAAGGTTTGGCGCCTACTAAGTCTACGATTAGCAAATGGATTCGTCAGGCCATTGTTGGGGCCTATTCTGCTAAGGGGAGGTCTCCCCCTTTTAGGGTCACTGCGCACTTTACTCGTGCTGTTGGTGCGTCCTGGGCTTTTCAGCACCAGGCTTCTGTTGAACAAGTTTGTAAGGCCGCTACTTGGTCTTCCGTTCATACTTTTTCCAAGTTTTACAAGGTGATGTGCGGGCTTCAGCGGATGCCGTTTTTGGCCGCAAGGTTCTGCAAGTTGCAGTGGTTTGAGTTGGTACATTCTTTACTGTTTCTGGCTCCCACCCATGACGGACACTGCTATTGGATGTCCCACATGTCATGAAGATCGAAGTGGAGTGTATGGCACACTCATAATACCCGTTTTAAAGGTGAGTACTCACAAAACTGTATTTTTCTCACCTGCACCAATCACTGGAGAGCTTTCCTCCTCCTTACACGGCACATTACTTGTCACACTCATCTCCTCTGCTGCTGCACCACCTCCATCATCTCCCAGCTGAGACCTCTCTGGTGTCACCGGGCAGCTGGATGTCTCCACCTTAATGTCTTTATACGGATCATTGCCGACCTTTATATCACCAAAATCCTTCATGACAAGCTCCTCCTCCCCGATCTCTGTCTGATCAAAGAGATGAGCATCAATTCCAGATGCATTCTATCATAACAACACAACACTGCAGCAATGGCAGGGAGATCTCTGGTGTATATACCTGATAATGGTGCAGTGTGACTTCCTGTGTGGAATCCTGGGAATAAAGAGGGCGGGGAGATATCTCTGGTGCAGTTTGGCAGCTGGGTTGCTCCATCTTGATGTCCTCATTGTGGTGTTGGGGTGATTCTGTAGATTCCATATTATACATGACAGGAAGCTGCTCTTTTCTCTCTTCTTTAATAGGATGATGAAGTTCGGTCAAGACTCCGCCCTAAGTATGACATCACAACACAATAACAAAGTCATCTGATGGAACCCTGGGATCACATTACTGGATACACTGAGCTGTTATCAGACGATGGGGGAGAAACTGATCTATGATAACACTTGAAGACTTCCTTCTGTCATTCTAGATATTTCCACTCCCCCATGACCGCGCCGTGACACCCTATAGACACCTGACCCCACCCACATCCCCATCACCTCTATATATACCCCGTGCTGTTACCACTCACCTCTCCAGTCAGTAGCTCAGTGATCCTGTTGGTGATGTCTAGAATCTTCTGCATGGTGCAGCTCTTGGGTGTCAGGGAGGGAGGTGGAGACACTGTGATGGTCACATGGTCACCAGATTTTATAGGAGGAAATGTCTGTAAGAAAAGAAAAAAAATGGTCACTTTACGCTCCCAGAATCCTCTTCTGCAAAGTTTTTTTTTTTTTTTAATTATCAGCGGGGGTGTTATATAACCCTCCCAGAATCCTCCTCACCTCTCTGGACAGAAGGAAGATGATCTCCAGGGTGAGACTCCAGATCTTTTCAGTCATGTGACTCTCATCCACCTCCATTTTTAATAGGAGATTTCTAAGAAGTGGGCGGAGCTTCCTCAGAGGATTCACAACTGGTAGAAAGAGATAGAAGGGATCGCTCATGTTTATATAGTTTTTTTAGGGTGATGATGGACATGTTGGGGGGGGGGGGCACAGGGAGGGACAGGAGGTTGTTTATAGTGCGACTTGCCGGGACTATTCTCACACCAGTGACAGGGTGATCTGGACACCTTAACAAACTGCATTTCCTACACTGTGCATCTCAGCAACCCCTCATGATGCGCACACCTCAACCATATGGTGATGACAGCAGAAATAATGGGATCCCTCTGCTAATGACACCCACAGGTTTTCTTTTAGATGGACTTCCTGTTTGGTCACCACAGACAGGAAGTCCAGAGACAGCAAAGAGACTAAATCAGTTCTAGCTCCTCCCCCTCTATCCCTCATATGATTGTCAGTCTGGGAGAAGAATTGGGCGGCTTCACCCTTGAGGTGCATTCCCCTCCTCCCACCTAAGTGTGCAATGGCCGCCTCTCCCTTCAGATATGAGGAGGTGGCGGCATGCGGAGCCGCTGCAGAATCCGGGCTCGGCAGGGAAACGTAAGGTCTTTCTTTTGTCTCGATTTACTGGGGGAGGTGGAAAGTGGGAAACACACACTGGCAAACTTAGGGGCCCATCAGGGGAACACACTGGCAAACTTAGGGGGCATCAGGGCCACACACACACTAGCAAACTTAGGGGCCCATCAGGGGAACAAACTGGCAAACTTAGGGTGCCCATTGGAGCACACAACGGGAAACTTATGTAGGCCCATCAGGAGCACAATTTTAATCACAGGTGGGTTTTGACCCCGCTTTAAAATGGAAAAAACACACCCAATTTTCACTATTGGGGTGTTGTTCCTCTATGTAGTGGCGGCGGCATTCCAAATTGTTATGCCCCACTGTGTGTATCCCCCCCAGGTTGCCCCATTCACCCACCTGCCTGTCGCTCCCACTATGCAGACTGGGGTGATAACACGCGCACGCTTAGCCAATCAGTGATTGCTTTCACTCGGCCGAACAGGGCCACAGGGAGCCAGGTGCGCCACCAGCAGCATCCGTCGTCCACCCTCTAGCTTTGACGTGTCCGCAGCGTCCATTCAGAAAGGCCATGAGCAGGTGCGCGCAAAACTAGATGTGAGCCAGGATGCGGCTGCGACGCAGAGATGTGGCGAGGGGTCTGGGACAAGGTGAGTGTAACAGGGCTTCTGGGGGGTTTTACACAGGGGGGCATCCCAACGCGGCGTCATCACTAGCATCCATTGGCGGCCCCGTAACTGAGGAATGCGAGTGACGCCGCTGCCCACCATGCATGCGCCATAGGCTCAAGGAAAGGTAAGGAAGGTGGGCTATCCGGGGGGGTTCACACAGTGGGGCATCCCGAACTGGGGTTCATCAGGGGGATGGACCAGAACCCGGGATAGTGAAATCACGGTCTACTTAATGTTATAATGGACCAAAACCCACAGCGATCAGCCTGGGAATCTATAAGATTTATGGGTCGATCGATTTCCTCCCACCAGGGCATCCAAAATTGGGATGTCCCGCTGTGTGAAACCCCCCAGGACGCCCCATACACTTACCCCGTTTCCCGCTCTAAAGGAGCATGCACGAGCAACAGCTGCATCCGCTATCCGTCTAGCAGGACGCATACCCGCGCCAGGCATTTGTGACTGGCCGGCGCAGGCACACTTCAGGAGCAGCAGTTCCCGGGTGAATACCGCTGTGGTAAATGTGAGCAATTTGCAAACCTGGAAGCTCGGGTTAGAGATCGGGTTAGAGATCTGGAGGAGCAAAATGCAAGACTGAGGAGGATTGACAATATGGAAAAGAGTTTTCTGCTCACTGAGCAGGTAGTAAATGGGGTAGATACAGAGGGTGGAGAAATGGGTCAGGAGGAGCAGATAAGTAGCTGGGTAAATGTAGATAGAGGGAGTAGAAAGGGTGCACAGAAAAGAAAGGCCATTCCTGTGTCTGCGCATCCTAACAAAATTGCCAAGTTGGGTAATGATGCAAGAGTGTCAGTCTCAGAAATGGCAGCCCTAGCAGATACTGCTCTCCCTAACAGCCGGGAGAACAGCCCAGCTAGTGAGCGGGTGGTTGGGACCGCAGGTAGGACTAGACAGTTAGTGGTAATAGGGGATTCTATCATCAGGCGGACTGTCACCAAGACCGCCTCAACCGAATGGTTTGCTGTCTCCCTGGTGCCAGGGTTCGGCATGTGGTGGAAAGGGTGGATAAATTACTGGGAGGGGCTGGGGATGACCCAGCTGTCGTGGTCCATGTGGGAACCAATGACAGAATTAATGGGAAATGGAGGATCCTTAAGAATACATTTAAGGAATTAGGCACAAAGTTGAAGGGAAGGACCTCCAAGGTTGTATTCTCTGGAATATTGCCAGTGCCATGCGCTACACATGAAAGACAGCGGGAGCTTAGAGGGTTAAAGTGGACCAACACCCAAGATTTTAACTATCGGGGTGCCCTGCTGTGTGAAACCCCCCATAAACCCTGAAAAACTCACCTCTCCTCGCTCCCACGTGACCGCCGCTGCCAATCCCCACCAACGGACAAGAGAGCGCGCCCGCCGCCGCCTCCCGCGCGTCACCCTAGCAGGACGTGCACCTGCCCGTCCGTTTGTGAATGGCCGGCGCGGGTGCGCGTCCTGCTAGAGGGACGCGTGGGAGGCGGCGGCGGGCGCCGCTGGATCGTGGATAAGGTAGGGATTTAGGGGTTTCTGGGGGGTTTCACACAGCTGGGCACCCCCGATCAGGGTGCCCCGCAGTCAGGGGTCTGATCGGTCCGGGAATCTTATAGATTCCCGGGCCGAACATGGGAGGGTGTTGGTCAACTTCCTGTTGCATGAAGTGGACCAAGTCCTGTTGCAGGACAGAGGGATTTGGGTTCCTAGAGCACTGGCTTTTTATTGGGGTACAAACTGTATTCTAAAGATAATTTGCACCTGAATGGAAGGGGGGCTGCTGTGCTGGGTAAGAGGATACTAGAGGGGGTGGAAAGTTATTTAAACTAGTGATGAGGGGGGAGGGCAAGAGTGAAAACAAAGTGAAGACAGGTTACTTAGGGGACAGCAGATGATGGTGGGTGGAGAATTAGAAAGGAGGAGGACTGCTATGATGGATAAGGAGATCCATGAGTTGCAAACCAGCAGTACAAAATTAGACGGATGCATTACTGCAGGAAGTAATACTATACCTCAAAGTGTCAAACTAGATAGGAACATAAAGTGTATGTTCACAAATGCCAGAAGTCTGGCAGGTAAAGTGGGGAAGCTTGAGGCTCTGGTGCTGGCAGAGAATATTGATGTTGTTGGTGTGGCTGAGACATGGCTGGATTCCACACATGACTGGACTGTCAATCTACAAGGTTTTGCTCTTTTTCGGAAAGACAGAGCGAAAAGGAAAGGGGGTGGCGTGTGTCTTTATGTAAAGCAAGAACTCAAAGCATATATTAATGAGGGGATACTAGCAGAAGATTGTGAGGATGTAGAATTCTTGTGGGTAGAAGTAGGGGGCGATATAAACAATGCTAAAATACAGTTTGGTGTAATCTATAGGCCCCCAAATATAACTGAGGAAATAGAGGGTCAACTACATAAACAGATAGAGCGGGCGTCACAGGCTGGTACAGTGGTGATGATGGGGGACTTCAACTATCCAGGAATCGACTGGAGACACGGTTCTGCTTCCACTACAAGGGGGAGAGCATTCCTCAGCTTGCTACAAGATAATTATATGAATCAGTTTGTGGAGGCACCTACTAGGGGTGATGCTCTTCTAGATCTTGTAATATCAAATAATGATGACCTGATGGGGACAGTAACAGTCCGTGAAAATCTTGGTAACAGTGACCACAATATAATTGTATTTAACATAAACTGTAAGAAAGATTTTCTTCCTGGGAAGGCAAAAACATTAAATTTTAGAAAGGCCAACTTCCCCAGGCTCAGAGCTGCACTCAAGGACATAGACTGGAAGCATCTGTTCAGGAATAAAGATACAGATGCCAAATGGGAGTGCTTTGAATCAATTGTGAGTAGCAACGTTGCAAAATGTATTCCTACGGGTAACAAATATAAGCGGCTAAAATTAAACCCCTCATGGCTGACACCTGCGGTTAAAAGGGCAATAAAGAACAAAAAAAGGCATTTAAACATTACAAGGCTGAACTCTCAGCTGTAACACTTGAAAAGTATAAACTAGTAAATAAAGTGTGTAAGAAAGAAATAAGCACAAAATGAACGAGATGTGGCCAAAGAAAGCAAAACAAACCCTAAACGATTTTTTAAACATATTAATTCGAAGAAAACTAAATCAGAACAGGTAGGTGCCCTAATTAATGATAATGGGGAAATGGTCACTGGGGATGAAGATGAGGCGGAGCTGTTAAATGGATTCTTTAGCTCTGTGTACACAAGAGAAGAGCAAGGAGCCAACACAGGAGATGTCGCTGATAGTAATAGCCCAAGTATAATAATTAACAAGCTAAACGTGGATATCATCCAAGAAAAACTAAATAACTTAAATGTGAATAAGACTGTAGGACCAGATGGACTTCACCAAGAGTTCTCAAAGAACTCAGTTCCGTTATCGCGTCACCTCTGTTGTTGATCCTTAAAGACTCACTAGCACCTGGTATAGTGCCAAGGGACTGGCGCAGGGCAAATGTGGTGCCCATTTTTAAAAAGGGCTCTAGGTCTTCTCCCGGCAATTACAGACCTGTTAGCTTAACATCCATTGTGGGGAAATTGCTTGAGGGACTATTAAGGGACAACATACACGAATATGTAACTATCCATAATATTATAAGTGACAACCAACACGGTTTTACTAAGGACAGAAGCTGCCAGACTAACCTGATTGGCTTCTATGAGGAGGTGAGTAGAAGCCTGGACAGAGGGGCGGCTGTGGATATAGTTTTTCTGGATTTTGCAAAAGCATTTGACACTGTCCCCCATAGACGCTTATTGGGGAAATTGAGATCTTCAGGATTAGAAAACGCAGTTTGTAACAGGATTGAAAACTGGCTGAAGGATCGTGTGCAGAGAGTTGTGGTTAATAATACCTACTCTGAATGGTTACCGGGTGTAAGCAGTGTACCCCAGGGTTCAGTGCTGGGCCCTCTATTATTCAACTTGTTTATAAATGACATAGAAGATGGAATTAAAAGCACTGTCTCTATTTTTGCAGATGACACAAAGATATGTAGCACAGTGCAGTCTATTGAAGATGTTCACAAGCTTCAGGCTGACTTGGACACACTGAGTGTCTGGGCATCCACTTGGCAAATGAAGTTCAATGTGGAAAAATGTAAAGTCCTGCACTTGGGGTCTAACAACCTGAAGGCCACATATATCCTCGGGGGAGTAAAACTGGGAGAGTCACTTGTTGAAAAGGATCTGGGGGTACTAGTAGACCACAGACTAAATAACAGCATGCAATGCCAAGCAGCTGCTTCCAAGGCCACCAAGATATTATCATGTATTAATAGAGGCCTGGAATCACGGGATAGAGATGTAATTTTGCCTCTTTACAAGGCACTGGTGCGCCCTCACCTGGAATATGCCGTCCAGTTCTGGGCACCCGTTCATAGAAAGGACGCTCTGACTATGGAAAGGGTGCAAAGGAGAGCCACCAAACTAATAAAGGGAATGAAAGATCTTAGTTATGAGGAAAGATTACGAGAATTAAATCTGTTTAGTCTTGAGAGGAGGCGATTGAGGGGGGACATGATTAACTTGTATAAATATATAAACGGCCCATACAAAAAATATGGGGGAACACTATTTCAGGTAAAATCCTCTCTAAGGACAAGGGGGCACTGCCTTCAATTGGAAAAAAAGAAATTTAGTCTCCGGAGGCGACAATCATTTTTTACCATAAGAACTATAAATCTATGGAATAGCTTCCCACAGAAGCTTGTTACAGCATCAAACGCTGACAGCTTCAAAAAAGGATTAGATGCTTATTTAGAAGAAAATAACATTAACAGTTACTATTAGCGGTTATTGGTAAAAAAAAAAAAAAAAAATAAAATAAATAGCTTCCCCTGTAAATTAAAAAAATAACTTCCCCGACACCATTGGTTGAACTTGATGGACATATGTCTTTTTTTTCAACCGTATTAAACCGGACCTTCAGCGTGATTTATTGAAAAGCCCAAACGATTCCCCAGCATCTAACATTAATATATTTTACTTTTTTAGTCACTTACTTATTATTCTTTCCCCCACTGGGCTGCAACTCTGTTCAGGACGGGCGCCGCCATCTTGAAGCATCTTGAAGCATCACACATACTGAGGAGAGTGGGATAAGGTACAGGGGGGCGGGGTTATAGCTGTGCTTTGCCCAGACAGAGCAGAGCTGGGGTCAGGTAACGGTCAGCAATCCCAGAATACAGAGCAGCACAGTCAGGAGGCACTTCCTGTTTGCAGGCTGCCTGATAAGATGGTGGCTTCCATAAGCCGCCATCTTGGATGTTTAAAGGCTCATAACATGCAGTAGATGCAGGTAGGATGATTTTTAATGTGAGCAATCTGTATGTACAGGGGGGGGAAAACATATAAGATAGGCTCTTATTCAGAGTGAAGGTCCGGATTAATGTGGGCAATCTGTATGTACAGGGTGTGGGAAACATATAAGATAGGCTCTTATTCAGGGTGAAGGTCCGGATTAATGTGGGCAATCTGTATGTACAGGGTGTGGGAAACATATAAGATAGGCTCTTATTCAGGGTGAAGGTCCGGATTAATGTGGGCAATCTGTATGTACAGGGTGTGGGAAACATATAAGATAGGCTCTTATTCAGGGTGAAGGTCCGGATTAATGTGAGCAATCTGTATGTACAGGAGGGGAAACATATAAGATAGGCTCTTATTCAGAGTGAAGGTCCGGATTAATGTGGACAATCTGTATGTACAGGGTGTGGGAAACATATAAGATAGACTCTTATTCAGGGTGAAGGTCCGGATTAATGTGGGCAATCTGTATGTACAGGGTGTGGGAAACATATAAGATAGACTCTTATTCAGGGTGAAGGTCCGGATTAATGTGGGCAATCTGTATGTACAGGGTGTGGGAAACATATAAGATAGACTCTTATTCAGGGTGAAGGTCCGGATTAATGTGGGCAATCTGTATGTACAGGGGGGAAACATATAAGATAGGCTCTTATTCAGGGTGAAGGTCCGCTTTAGCTATGTAACTATGTATGTAAGGCATTTGTGACTGGCCGGCGCAGGCGCACTCCCTGTTAGAGGGAAGCGGGGGATGCGGCCACCTGCGCACACGGAGCCACTGGCCTTATACGCTGGCTTAGAAGGTGTGACATCAGCGCATGCCTCCCAACTGTCCCGATTTTCCTGGGATTGTCCCGATTTTTGCATAGAATCCCGCGGTCCCGGAACATTAACAAATGTCCCGGGACGCCCTGCGAGGTGGCAGTGTACTGTGCCCAGGGCCGCAACGACGCCGGCGCGAAGATACTAACTTCCTGGCGCGTGGGGTGAGAGAGTGGGGTGGGTGCACGAGGGGGAGGGTGGGTATTGGGGGGTAGTGGGCGGTATGCTGGGTTGGGGATAAAAAAAACATACGCATGCAGGTGAAGGCAGCCGACATTGCTGGAGCTGGAGGGCGTGACGGGGGTGTGGCCTGGGCGTGACAGGGGTGTGGCCGGGGCGTGACAGGGGTGTGGCCGGGGCGTGACAGGCAGGGCTGTGGAGTCGGTAGATAAATGTTCCGACTCCGACTCCTCAGTTTGCTTGTACTTCCGACTCCGACTCCTCTGTATTAATATGTGAATGTATTTTATACAATCCTTGAAGGAAAGAAAGGCAACATACATGTCATTACCTCAGGACTACTGGCTGGGAAGCCAACAGTCTACTGTATTGAACAGTTTAAGCCAGGGGTGGGCAATTATTTTTTCCATGGGGCCACATAAGAAACAAAAAATAATGTGGAGGGCCGGGCCAAAAGGCTGAAGTCAATTGTCTGCATAATATAACTGTATTTCTTTATAAAAAGCAGTAAATAGCTTTGTTTTGAGAAGCTGGTATATGTTATAGTTAAACAATGAAAAAGTGAGGCTGCCTTACAAAAAAAATGTAATTTATTAAATAAACCACATTTTGTGTGTCCAGTGAGGTGTCACACAGGCAAATTGGGATGCCCCAGAGGCATGATGCCTGTAACCCAGACCTGAATCCCTTCACACTGCATAGGGGCTGGGTTACATGAGTTTTGGTCTGCTTTAAAACGTCATGACCAAATCAGGTTAGGATGGAATAAAGTAACACAGCGCTGCTCACACTTTTTGCTCAGTAGCAATGTGAAAAAAAATGCGGATTCCCTCACATAAAGCAGAACAAAACCCAGAGCGGCCACTGGTCTTCCCCCCCTGGAAATCCCAGATCGGGACGCCCCACTGTGTGAAACCTTTTTTACTCAGTAGCAACATGAAAAATGGCCGACTCCCTCCCTTAAAGCGGAACAAAGCCCCGATCTGAGATGCTCAGGTAGAGGAGCAGTGGCCACTCTGGGTTCATTTCCACTTTAAGGGGGAGTCCACCATTTGTCAAGTTGCTACTAAGTAACAAGGGTTTCACACAGTGGGGCATCCTGATCTGGGATTTCCAGGGGGGAGACCAGTGGCCGCTCTGGGTTTTGTTCTGCTTTCAGAGAAGGAGTCCGCCTTTTTTCACATTGCTACTGAGTAAAAAGGGTTTCAAAAAGTGGAGACTAGTGGCCGGCCTTGGCTAAAAGGCTGTGTAAAACCCCTCCCACCTTGCAGCATGGTCCCTCCCAAAGGCATTGGTCTGGCCAGAAATGGACTACGAGAGCCAGTGCACCATAAGGCGCTGTGTACGGCATGTAACACATTTGGTGTGGACTGCAAGTGCCAGCAGCCTGCTATGTAAGGAACAGACAAGTGGCTGGAGAACCTCCATCTGCAGCGTCAGCTCCACAGCGACTGACACATGCTACACAGTACAGGGAAACTCCGCCCACAGCCAAACCCGCAGGAGGGAGCCGTCCAATAGGAGAGCAGGCTCTAATCCACGCACACCCCCACTACATTACACTCACTACAGAGGGGCAAAAGTGCTGTTCAAACCCGGAACCATCTTTTCTGGCAAGACTGCGTGGACAGTGGGCACGCACCTTACAGGGGACGCTGGTCACGGGCCGGTCAGAGCCAATCAAAGGGCCGTATGTGGCCCTGGGGACTTACAATGCCCAGGTCTGGTAAGCAAAAGACAAACACAATGAAAGTTTTTATAGCCTTTTGCTGAATGACAGCAGTTTTTCCAATGGTACAGCTTCAGTCTCGAACTATTGATCCTCCATTCCCTTCACTTATACAAGTGTCTCTAGTCCTTTACTTAATCCCTTATCAGTGAGAGGCTTAGGTTACCCATGGGTTCCCTGTAACAGCAGAACACAACACTGTGCAAAGTATAAGTATTGCCGCTTCTAATTGTGCGTTGCGTGCCATATAGTGAAGCACATGAAAAGCTTCTTCACGTTCACTTAACGTGTTCGTTTTGCGGTTACGTGAGGCACTGCATGCATTGGTCTTTATTCTTACAATAGAGAAGTCATTAATTATAACTTTTTGTGAATTGGGACATTTAAACTTGCTTTTTTAAATTCCAATCAAAATTTAGTAGGAGTCGGAGTCGGTGCATTGCTTGCCGACTCCGACTCCAGGTACCCAAAATTTCCTCCGACTCCGACGCCACAGCCCTGGTGACAGGGGTGTGGCTGGGGCGTGACAGGGGTGTGGCCGGGGCGTGACAGGGGTGTGGTCGGGGGCATGGCTTGTCCCGCTTTCACATTTGGGAGGTATGTCAGCGGCAAGCGCGAGCAGAAGCACACGCATGCGCCGTAGGGCCAGGAAGAGGCGAGTCGGGGGGTGTCACGCAGCGGGGCATCCCCGATCAGACCAAAACACAGGATAGTCACAATCCTGGGCTTTGGTCCACTTAAAACTCACTGCCCAATCCCACACATCTACTACAGGAGGAGTGTGATAATTCTGCGTACTTAAAGCGGACCAAAACCCACATTTTACACTCGGAGCCGCCGGCATTAGACAAAAGCATAGACGACGTGACATCAGCGTCTCCCAGCGCGCTGATTGGCCGAGCATCTGCGCATGCGCCGCAGGACCTGGAAGAGATGAGTTTGCTTCGGCCATCTGGGGGTTGGGAAAGGACCAAAACACAGGAGAGTCAAGATCCTGGGTTTTGGTCCTTTCCCCCCCCAATCGGAGATTCCCCATTGTGTAAAACCCTCCAGATCATCAATGTAACTCACCTCTTCCCGGTCCTACAGCGCATGCGCAGGCCCTCGTCCAATCAATGCACTCGGATCTGCTGACGTCACATCGCCTAAGACTTTGTCTAAGGCCATGGGGCTCTGAGCGCTGGCGGCCGCATCCCCCGCTTCCCTCTAACAAGGAGCGTGCCCACGCCGGCCATTCACAAATGCCTGGCACACGGGCACGCTCCCTGCTACAGGGATAGCGGGGATGCAGCTTGCGCATGCGCCGTTGGACCAGGAAACAAAGTAAGCGTACGGGGCGACCTGCGGGGTTTCACACAGTGGGGCATCCCGATTCTGGATTCCCCATGGGGAGGGGATCGTCCCGGGCCGATCACAGTGGGATTTGCGCCACTTTAACAAAAGTAAGACATGACAGCTGTTGGGAGTTTGTAGTTTAGTGTGACGAGAGAAAAGGGTTAATGCTCAGGGTTTTATATATACCTCATAAAAGGAGGCCTGAGCCCGCACAGAAAGGGTTATAACACGCCGCCATCACCTCACCACACGCCGCTCAGCGACCCTCTTTCTTCTCCACATCGAGAGCGGCGGCCATTTTCCTGTAGCCCGTCACACAGGACAGGCGGAAGGCGGGGCTATGACGTCACATGCAGCAGCTACTATTCAGCTTGTGTCTGCTCGCGCTGCGCTGTCTCTGGTGTAGCGGGGCCGGCGGCCATTTTCCTGTAGCCCCTCACACAGGACAGGAGGGGAGGCGGGGCTATGACGTCACGTGCAGCGGATACTATTCAGCTTGTGGCTGCTCTGCGCTGCGCTGTCTCAGGTGTGGCAGGGCCGGCGGCCATTTTCTCGTAGCCGTCACTGGGGTGTGATAATGTGGCTTCTGTACTGATGTGTTTTCATTAGAGATAAACAGACATAGTCATATATAGTGTCGTAGAAGAGGGAGGAGTCTGAGGAGAGGAGAGCGGGATAACGTACAGGAGGCAGGGTTATAGCTGTGCTTTGCTCAGACAGAGCAGAGCTGGGGGTCAGGAAAAGGTCAGCAATGCCAGAATGCAGAGCAGCACAATCAGAAGGCACTTCCTGTTTACAGGCTGCCTGATGTTCCATGAGCCGCCATCTTGGATGTTTAAAGGCTCATAACATGTAGTAGATGCAGGTAGGGTGATTTTTTAATGTGAGCAATCTGTATGTACAGGGTGTGGGAAACATATACGATAGGCTCTTATTTATGGTAAAGGTCCGGATTAATGTGAGCAATCTGTATGTACAGGGTGTGGGAAACATATAAGATAGGCTCTTATTCAGGGTGAAGGTCCAGATTAATGTGGGCAATCTGTATGTACAGTGTGGGAAACATATAAGATAGGCTCTTATTCAGGGTGAAGGTCCAGATTAATGTGGGCAATCTGTATGTACAGTGTGGGAAACATATAAGATAGGCTCTTATTCAGGGTGAGGGTCCGGATTAATGTGAGCAATCTGTATGTACAGGGTGTGGGAAACATATAAGATAGGCTCTTATTCAGAGTGAAGGTCCACTTTAAGATTCCTTCAATCCATCTTACATATAGATTTAATACAATATACAATTAATGTGATCACATAGTTTTCCACTAACTCCTAAAAAAAAAAAAAGGAGGGATAATTTCCATAGTCGGCATATAATGGCCAGCATAGCAGTTGCAGCTGTGGTATAGGTGAAGGGGAACTCGTTTCGCCACTATGGGCTTCTTCTGCACCACTTTCCGCCTTTTGTTTTCTAATCAAAATAGGTGATACCTTATATCAAACGTTTCACAGCCATTCCTAATGCAAAAAAGAGAATAAAAAAAATAAAAGAGGGACAAAAACACATCCAATATGATCAGATTTGGGTGTTAAAAACTCACACACTATGGACTATATTATGTCAGATATCCACAACACTTTCAAATACCTGATAAATGCAGGTGTTTCCATAAATCGCTGACAGTTAATCAGTAAGGTATAAAAAAGTGCAAATGTACAGATCACAATAAATCTTCGCATATCTATGATGTAAAAAAAATACACAATATACAAAGTCACAGTTAATTTTTTGAGCCCTGGTGAAATTAGCAGCGTATATGAAATACTATATGGAAAGTGTACTCACCTTTGGTTCAGTGACCAATATATCTAGGAACAATAGCAGAGAGGCTCCCTGTTGCCAATATCTTAAAGGGACCAACACCCGGGGGGATCTATAAGATTCCCGGGCCGATCAGATCCCTCCCTGCGGGGCATCCGAAATCGGGGATGAAACCCCCCAGGAAGCCCACAATCCTACCTTTTCCACGTTCCAGCGGCGCATGCGCGTCCGCCGCCTCCCGCACGTCCCTCTAGCATGGCGCGGTCCTGCGCCGGCCGTTTGTGAATGGGTGCGCTCCCTGTAAGAGGGACGCGCGGGAGGCGGACGCGCTCTGCTTGTCCGGCACGGCCTCTCGCTTGTCCGCCGGCGGGGATTGCCTGCAGCGGTCACGTGGGAGCGGGGAGAGGTCAGTTTTCGGGGCTTTCTGGGGGGTTTCACACAGCGGTCGGGGTGCCCCACCGAAGTGGACCAAAACCCAGAATAGTCAAAATCTTGGGTGTTGGTCCACTTTAAGGCTGGAGGAGGAAGATTGCAGCAAGCACATGGCTGCTGTCTTCCGCCTGACCTAAAGATGACCCGGACGTGAAGGGTCTGTAAGGGACGCTTTTATCGGGCGCCCCTTTGACCCAGGAAGTGACGATTACTTCCGGAGTACATGGAGTGCAGCTGTGTTCCATATACCCGGAAGCACAACCAGTCACTCGGGGGGGGGGGGGGGGGGGGAATCTGGGGAATCTAGATGTTAAACGTGGGAAGGAAAAAGGTCAAATCATCCCTGTGGATACCCTGGTAACCCCCCCCCCCTTTATCACGTCCGTTCCCTAAAATTTCATTAGTCCCAAAGCACTCACCGGACTCTCCCGGGGGCAAATACTATGCAATAAAAGAAGTCTTCTTTTGGACGCCATTTTGTTGTAGTCCCAATTCTAATCTTATACCATCATGATCGCTCAAATTGCAATCAATGCATGACAAAAATTGTTCTGCTAATAATTATAGGAGATAATTGGGGAAACTGAACCTATAAAGGAAGATAACTTGGATATTATATGTAGCGATAACCCTTATCGCCGGAGGGCTTCACCGCCCGAGACGTCCTTTTCCCAGTCGTAAGAGGTGCTGCTGGAATTCCAGAGTCGTCCGTGAGGAAACAGGAACAGCCCTTACAAGGGCTAGTGAATTGTAATATAGCGTTTCCCCCAATAAGAGACAGAACTGAGGGTGAAGGTGAAGACAACTTTATTAGTGCCACACTGTGCCTTATATGCAAGGCTCCATGCAAGGGGACCTCCCCCGTGTACCTCATGACAAATACACAGACCAATGGGAGCAGGGCACACAATCCCTCAACTCTGCCGGTGACGCAATCAGCAACACAATAGACGTCTGTAATACACTTAATCAGAACAATGCCATTGTCTGTGACGTAATCAATCAATACAATAGCAGTCAGAACAATGAATAACGTAATCAATCAATACAATGGCAGTCTTGTAATACAATCCAAACTACAATGACATTGCCTGTAACAGTATCAAAATACAATGACATTGTCTAGAACCTAATTAAGAAAAGGCCAGTGAATGACCCAGTGGGCAATGGAATAGTGATGACACCCAAAAGACAGAGCGTCTGTCACAATGCCCCCTTTTTGTGGAACACCCGGCAGACCCGGATTGACCCTGTTCGGGTTAACGTGGGGCTGTCCGGACTTTTGTTATGGGCAGAGTTCTGTGTAAGGACAAGTCTGCAAATAGTGAGTAACCGGACTAAACATTGACGTGGGCTGTACATAGGAATCGGTCATGGGTGGGGTCCAAACATTGGGATATTGTGGCGTTGGTGAGTTCAGCACCAAAGTCCTTGGTTGGATGTGTGCACAGGTGCTTTGCTTTCTTATAGCTGGTCCAAGTTTCAATCTCTTTCCATGGAAGCTGATCGGAGAATCCACAATCTTCTGCACATCTATATCATCGTAAAAGTAGACAAAACCATAACCCTTAGAAACGCCAGAGGCATCCCTAATAATTTTGACATTCTTTACAGCGCCATACTTTGAAAAAACATCCTTAATTTCAGGCTGATTAATCTGACGGTCAATGCCCCCAACAAAAATAGTGTTTGGCATAAGTTTCCCTTCTGGAAGGACGTAACCTGATGGCTGATCCTCTTCTTGACTTCGTGTAACAGACATGACGTGATGCAGACGAAACCCCTGGGTCTCCCCGACCAGTGGGCTGGAGTCGGCAGCTCGGGCTGGAGACCGGGTTGTAACAGGGTTGACGCTGGCTGGCCCAGAGGTAGCGTAGGCAGAAGTCATTGGTCCTAGATCATTTCCCAATAGTACTTCTGCTGGTAAGTTGTCCATAAGTCCCACCTGTACCCTGCCGGATCCAGCGCCCCAGTCAAGATGTACTCGGGTGGTGGGGAGTCGAAACACAGCTCCCCCCGCCACCCTTACTGCAACGGTGTGTCCAGTGCGGTCTTTGTTCTTGACCAAATGAGGTTGAAGCAAGGTAAGTGTGGCTCCGGTGTCGCGTAATCCTTGCGCGGTGCGCCCATTGACTCGTACCTCCTGGCAGTGGTGCTGTCGGTTGTCTTGGATGGCCGCTTGTACAGGATCAGCTTCATACAGTACCCCCAGATACTCTTCCGAACTGCTCTCAGCTTCCAAACAGTGTGCCACAGGAGTACGGGAGGTGGAAGGTTGCTTTTGCCCCCACGTGTTTCGGGGAAGCTCTAGGGCGCAATCACTGCGATAATGTCCCCATTGTTTGCAACGATGGCACTGAACTGTGGAGAGGTTCGGTTGCTGCGCTGGCCTATGTGGCCCAGAGTCACGAGTTGGCGCTGAAGCCACAGGTGCTTGAAATTTGATGGGAGGTTGTGGTTTTGGAGCGGACTGTTCTGTCCGGCGAGCATCGGTGTACTCGTCGGCTAGACGAGCAGCCTCAGGTAGCGTTAGAGGCCTGCGGTCACGTACCCACTCTCTTAGCTCTGGTTGAAGGGCATTGAGAAAATGTTCTAGTAAAAACAACTGTAGTACCTCCTCAGCGGTCGTGGCTTTGCATCCAGTGACCCAGTGTGATGCTGTACGATGGAGGCGACATGCCCACTCCATGTAAGAATCCCCTCCCTTCTTTTGGGATTCCTGAAATCGTCGCCTGTAGGCTTCCGGGGTGACAGCGTACCGGGCTAACAAAGCCTCCTTTACCAGATGGTAGTGTGGTAAGTCCGCATCAGGGATGGCCCGGAAAGCATAGGAAGCTTTCCCAGATAGTTTCCCTGATAATATGGTGACCCATTCCTCCGTGGGTACCCGGTGTAAAGCGCACTGCCGTTCAAAATCGGCCAAAAATCCGTCAATCTCGTCACTTTCCTGGAAGGACTTAAATGCTGCAAATGGAATCTTTCTCCCCCCAGTGTAACTGAGGCTGAGAGGCTGCTGGGTTGAAAGTCGCCGATCTTCCCTTCGCTTACTGGCCTCTGCCTCCGCTGCGGCGAAGACTCGGTCGATCAGTTCCTGTGATGGATTCGGGCCATAGACCGACAATCTGTTCCGAACCGCTTGAACAAGAGCAGCGTCTTCATCGATCTCTATATTGGTTTCGGTCCTCACTGCTGCACGATCCATTTCGATCAGCTCAGCTATCAGTTCCCGACGTGGGCGGTTGCTAGCTGACCTTCCCCGGCTCTCGAGTAGATCCTTCAGGGTCAGCCTTTTCAACTTGTCCTACTGACTCTCCATCAGGGTAGCACTCTCTCTGGGTACAAAGGACCATCCGACCGCTTGCCACCAATTGTAGCGATAACCCTTATCGCCGGAGGGCTTCACCGCTCGAGACGTCCTTTTCCCAATGGTGAGAGGTGCTGCTGGAATTCCAGAGTCGTCCGTGAGGAAACAGGAACAGCCCTTACAAGGGCTAGTGAATTGTAATATAGCGTTTCCCCCAATAAGAGACAGAACTTCAGTATTGAGGGTGAAGGTGAAGACAACTTTATTAGTGCCACACTGTGCCTTATATGCAAGGCTCCATGCAAGGGGACCTCCCCCGTGTACCTCATGACAAATACACAGACCAATGGGAGCAGGGCACACAATCCCTCAACTCTGCCGGTGACGCAATCAGCAACACAATAGACGTCTGTAATACACTTAATCAGAACAATGCCATTGTCTGTGACGTAATCAATCTATACAATAGCAGTCAGAACAATGAATAACGTAATCAATCAACACAATGGCAGTCTTGTAATACAATCCAAACTACAATGACATTGCCTGTAACAGTATCAAAATACAATGACATTGTCTAGAACCTAATTAAGAAAAGGCCAGTGAATGACCCGGTGGGCAATGGAATAGTGATGACCCCAAAGACAGAGCGTCTGTCACATTATACTTCTATAATCCTGTCAATTTCACCAGAACCCATTACAAATACCTCATCATGGCTTAAAGTGGACCAACACCCACGGGTGATCGGCCCGGGAATCTTATAGATTCCCGGGCCGATCACCTCCCTCACCGCGGGACATCCGAGATTGGGATGTCCCGCGGGGTGAAACCGCCCCAAAACCCTAAAAAGACCTTACCTTACCTTATATCCTCTAGACGTGCGTGAGCACGCGCCGGCCGTTTGTGAATGGGCGGCGCGGGCGCGCGCCCTGTAAGAGTGACGTGCGGGAGGCGGCGGCGGACGCACTGTCTTGTCCGTCGCTGTCACCCGCTTGTCCGTCGCGGGGATTGGACGGCGTGGTCACGTGGGAGCATGGTGAGGTGAGTTTTTGGGGCTTTCTGGGGGGTTTCACACAGCGGGGTGCCCCCACAAAGTGGACCAAAACCCAGGATAGTCAAAATCCTGGGTGTTGGTCCACTTTAACAGTACAAATATACAGTGTGTAATTGAATGATAGTATGAGTATGTAACATCTAATTCATATATTAGTGACCCCTGCCGTCATAGGACAGATTCAATTAACTATGCCCTAGGAGTTAGTGGAAAACTATGTCATCACATTAATTGTATTGAATCTATATGTAAGATGGATTGAAGGAATCTTAACTAGGTGGTAGTTTTTCCACAATTGTTAAAATATGGATGTTCCTCATCCTTAAATTTTATAGATGAATTAATAAATATGTGAATAATTTTAACAAATTTATGTAGTAAGATATTTATTGGCGAGGTCAAACTCCAAGGTCTATAGGTTGAGGTTTACCTATACCCCAACGTTTTGAGTTTTTGTATTGCCCAATATACTTGATTTGGGATGGCTATTGTCTCAGTATGTGGCCACTGAAACCCCAAGGTCATAGAGAAATGGGGGAACAAATCCAGATGGAAAAGAGATCAGGTTAGCTGGGACCATGTCATGGGGGCCCTACAGTGAGCAGGCGGCCAGTGTATTAATGGTTTGGAGCTCACCACCATCCAGCAGCTGAAGGAACTCATCGCAACAAATCCGTTTTTATGGAATTACCCTGAGGACCTGCAGCAATTTCTATGTGATCAGAAGCCAACTTAGACACAGCAGCCCTTGCAGATGAGAACTCCCACAACAGGCCTGGAAGTCTGACACCTGAAGAGGGGGTAAGCTGCCTGTGAACCCGCCCCTGCTTCTCTCTCCAGGATCGGGGGTGGAAACCATCTTTGTCACACTTGCAACCTGCCAGGACACTTCAAAGCCCTGTGTCCCCAGTGCCAGAAGGGCCATTTCTAACGATTCCTCCACTGTGTATAATGTGGGTAGAGGTGCTGGGAAGTCTCGGGACAACTTGGTAATCTGGAGGAAGGGGCCATGAATGATTTTCATTTTAATTGAAACAGTAAAAATAAATAAATAAAAAAATAATACAAAGTTAACTTGTTTCACTAGTCATCCTGCCGCCTCCCATAGGCAATGTGGAATTCACACATACATCCAGTGCCATGAATAAGAAAACATGTGCAATAAAGAAAACAGCAAGTCCAGCTGCCTTAAACTATTACTAAATACATATCTTTATGAATTAAATTACTGTAAGAAGTTAGTTCCTTGTTTTTGTATTTAACAAGGACTAATGGGCCATCCAGATATAATCTCAGCTATGATAATTCAAGAAACAATTATTGGGCCAAAAATCGATGAGTGGATTTAATTAAAATAGAGCCAGTTACAATACAGCAAAAGTACTAATTTGAACAGTATAAATGTGATGTAAAGTTGCAATGTCCAAAAATACAATTCTGTGAAATACTCACCTGTAGAATTGGTATTATATGCATACAGCACGTCCTGCTCCAGATGTAGTAATTACATGTGGGTATCCTCCGCCTGAGGGCGCTGTTCACTGCAGACATGTAGAAAACAGGCTCCTCCCAGCCCTACATATACCGAGGGACCTCCCACAAATCCCCAGCATTGAAAAGCAGTGAAAAGAAGAAGCCGGGAGAAACCAACCACCCAAAAACTGGCAATAATAACAATGATAACAATCACCAAACAGGGGATCCAGAACAACGTGAAACCAGGGTGGGTTGGAGCAGGACGTGCTGTATGCATATAATACCAATTCTACAGGTGAGTATTTCACAGAATTGTATTATTCTAAGCATACAGCACGTCCTGCTCCAGATGTAGTAATTACATGTGGGACATCCAATAGCAGTGTCCATAAAGTAGGGTGGGATCCCCAACAGAAAAGGCAACAGCAGGCAGTTTAAACTACTGCCGCCTGCAAAACCTTGCGGCCAAACACAGCATCAGCTGAGGCCCTAACATCAACCTTGTAAAACTTTGTAAAGGTATGAACAGAAGACCAAGTAGCGGCCTTGCAAACTTGTTCCACAGAGGCCTGGTGCTGAAAAGCCCAAGAAGCCCCAACAGCTCGAGTAGAATGAGCAGTAAGACGGAAGGGGGGACTCTCCCCCTTAATGGAATAGGCCTGAACCACAGCCTGACGAATCCATTTACTGATGGTAGACTTGGCGGGAGCCAAACCCTTCCTAGGCCCGTGAGGCACAACAAAGAGAGCATCAGTCTTCCTGAATGCCTTAGTGATAACTAGGTAATACTTGACGCACCTAACCACATCCAAGGAATGCAAAACCCTCTCCTTAGGGTTACTAGGATTAGGGCACAGAGAAGGAAGTACAATATCTTGATTCAAATGAAATGCAGACACAACCTTAGGTAGAAAGTCTGGCTTGAAGCGGAACACCACCTTATCCTGGTGTCTCTCATAGTAGGGAGGCTGAATAGATAAAGCAGCCAACTCAGACACACGCCTAACAGAAGTGATAGCCACCAGGAAGACAACCTTGAGCGTGAGAACAGCGAGAGCAGCCTCCTGAATAGGCTCAAAAGGAGCACCCTGCAGGGCCGATAACACCAAGTTTAAATCCCAAACAGGTACCATAGGTTTTCGAGGGGGACGCACGTGAGTGACCCCCTGAAAGAAGGTCTTGATCAGGGGATGCTGGGCAAAGGTCTTCTGAAAGAAGATAGACAGGGCCGAAACCTGGCCCTTCAGAGTACTGAGCTTAAGTCTAGACCATGTTGTAAAAACTCCAGCACCCTAGAGACTAAGAATTCCCGGCAGGGAAGAGACCTGGACTCACACCAGCCAATGTAAGAATGCCAAACTCTATAATAGATAGCAGAAGAAGTCTTTTTCCTGGCTTGCACCATAGTAGCCACTACAGATGTGGACAAACCCTTTTCCATCAGGATGGAGGTTTCAATAGCCAAGCCGTCAAAGCCAGCGTTAGTAAATTGGGATGGCGTAGAGACCCCTGAGTTAGAAGATCTGGTAACCTTGGCAGATCGTACTGATCTACTGCCATTTGAACCACGTCTGCGAACCACACTCTTCTTGGCCACCTTGGGGCCACCAGAATCGCGGGTACCCCTTCTAGAGCAATCTTGCGCAGAACTCTGCCCAGAAGGGGAATTGGTGGAAACACATACAGGAGCCGAAACTCCTTCCAAGACATGGACAGGGCATCCGTGGCCAGAGCCAGAGGATCCTGAGACAGGGATACAAAGCTCGGGAGCTTGTGATTGTGACGGGACGCAAACAGATCCACATCTGGCACACCCCAACAGTGACACAGGGACTGAAATACCCTGTTGCAGAGGGACCATTCCCCCTGACGGGACGACCCCCTGCTCAGAGCGTCTGCCAGCAGGTTCTCCGCCCCTGGAATGTAGACAGCCGAGATACATTGGACATTGGCCTCCGCCCATGTTAGAATCAGGGACACTTCCTGAATAGCCCCCTTGCTCCGGGTCCCTCCCTGATGGTTGATGTAGGCAACCGCCGTTCTGTTGTCTGAGCGTACCTGAACCGCCAGACCCCTCAGGTGATGGGTCAATTGTTCCAGCACCAATCTGACCGCCCTGAGTTCCAAGACATTGATGGGTAGATGGGCCTCTTGAGGGCCCCACCTCCCCTGGAAGCGCAGGGACTTCCAGAATCCCCCCAACCCGACAGACTGGCATCCGTTGTGACCGTCTCCCAGGAGGGAGCCAGGAAGGAGCTGCCTCTTGTCAAGTTCCTGTGGTCCAGCCACCGCGCAAGGGATTGTCTGACCGAGGGGGGAACCACCCATATCTCGTCCAAGGACGCTGGGTTCTTGTTCCAAACTGACAGAAGGTGAAGCTGCAGGATTCTCAGATGAAACTGGGCAAAGGGTACCGCTTCGAAGCTTGCCACCATCGAGCCCACCAACTGCATTCCCTGCCGGATGGAGGGATGAGGGCTCGAAAGCAGGGACCTCGCCTGCGTTGTCAGAGCTTCCACCTTCTGCGGAGGAAGGAATATCTTGACTGAACTGTATCCAGAATCATCCCCAGGAACAGGGTCACTGAGGAGGGGGACAGAGAGGACTTGGGGTAATTGATCACCCAGCCGAAGGACTCCAAGGTGGACACTACCAACTGAGTGTCCAGCTCTGCCTGCTGCAGAGACCGAGAGGTGATGAGTATATCGTCCAGGTAGGGCAACACGCGTATGCCCCTTAGTCTTAACAGGGACATCACCCCTGCCAGCACCTTGGTGAACACCCTGGGAGCCGACGTGAGGCCGAATGGCAGGGCCACGAACTGGTAATCTGAGAAACTGTTGGTGTCCTGGAAACACCGGAACGTGCAGGTAAGCATCCTTGATGTCCACAGATGTCATGAAGTCCCCTGGGCGCAGCGAGGCAATGGCCGAGCGCAAAGTTTCCATACGAAAATGCTTGTTTCTGACAAATCTGTTGAGGATTTTTAAATCCAGAATGGGTCTGACTGACCCGTCCTTTTTGGGCACCGTGAAAAGGTTGGAATAAAACCCCACGCCCCTGTCTCTTAAGGGGACCTTGCAAATGACCCCTAGATCCAGAAGGTCCTGCACAGCCAGCATCAAGACCCGAGCTGAGGCAGGGTCCTGTGGGATCCGGGACCCAAGGAACCTGGTAGGGGCCGTACAGCAAATTCTATCTTGTAACCGGAGGACACTACCTCCTGAATCCACCGGTCTGAGACGTGGCGTCTCCAGACATGCTCGAAGTGCTGTAGACGTCCCCCCACCCTGACGGGCGAGGGCGCCCCTTCATGCCTGAGGGGTCTTGGGAGGGGCCTTGGGCTTGGGCCCCCAGGAGGAACCGGGACGGCGTCCTCTATTCTTGTTCCAGGAATCTGCGCGAGACCCAGCGAAGGACACTCCTCTGCCTTGCTTAGCCCCACGGTAGGGGGTCGATTGGGAGCTTGGGCCACGAAAGGGCCGAATCTGACGCTTGCGCTGGGGTAACTTGCCACCCTTGGCAAAGATATCTAACCTTTCTCCAAACAGGCGCAGTCCCTTAAATGGAAGCCCCGTAAGGGCCTTCTTGGTGGCGTTATCAGCGGCCCACTGGCGCAACCAGACCGCTCGGCGTATGGCTACCACCAGAGCAGAAGATCTAGCGCTCAGCTTAATAGCATCGTCCGATGCAGATAGGATATAGTTCACAAAAGTTTCACAGGTGGCCAGAGCATTGGCAGCATCAGAGGGCAAGTCATCCGCCCCTTCAAGAGCAGTCTTAACCACAGTCCTGAGTGCCACCGCCGTGATGGCTAAGGCGCAAACTGGGCGGAGCGACGCTCCCCCAAATGAGACCGGCTAGCGCCTGCTGTACACAAGGGACGCAGACCCGTGCATTGTCACCGCTGCTAGGTAAGACCCCACAAGCTACACACAGACAGGCTTGTCCCGAAGGAACCCCGTTCACAATATCCTGAGATGCCTCCATATGATGATTATTAGGTACAATATGCCAGTAGGGATTGACGCTATAAAGCAACCCTGGATGCCCCAATGACCCGCTGGGAAGTGGGAGTGATTTTTTAATGGTCTGGACCGGGCGCTACACCGGGCCGGGAGAAGCCACCGAAGTTCACGGTCTGGAAGACACAAGGGGAACAGGGATGTCAGAGCCAAGCGAAGAAAGCAAAAAGCTAAAGAAAGGTCGCCCATGAGGGCACTTACAGAACAGCGAGGGGAGGACAGTCTTCACCACGCACACGTGAGAAAGAAATGGCGCCAAGCGAACCTTGAAGGGCGGGCCAGAGCTGAAGATGACGCGGAACGCGCCAAACCAGACCACGCCCCCCTCCCGGAGAGCGCGAAGCTCGAAGCGCGTAGCCAATCATAAAACAGTAGTTAGTAACTGAAACCAGTCGAGTGAATCACCTTAGAGATTAAACATGACAGGATAGAATACAGAGGAAACACAGTAGCGTCCGTGAACAGAGCCGCCGTAGGCGCCAAGTAAAATACATTAAAGGCGCTGCGGCCAACGTTACCATAAAGTGAAGTGCGGCTCTGACACCCGGTGACCGACAAGGTCTATAAGCTTACTTGTGTAATAGGGCAAGGTTAGGCCGTCGTACACACAACCCCCCCCTCTTTTTCCCCACAATAACGGGGGAAACTAGGGAGGAAGGTGACCCAATACTCAGGGTTCACCGCTACACGGGGCGTGGGGCGCTGATGCGGGAGGGGCATCCTCTGAAGGCTCACCATTAGCCTTAACCGCCTACCCTATGGTGGGGGATTGCGGTGGAGCATAGCTCCGTAAGCACACAAGGTGCTGCCTACCTTCACCCGACCAACGCAGCCCAGGCTGGGAGGCATATTCTTCACAATGAGGACGGGTGGAAATAGTCCCGCAGGGCCTCGGGCTGTAAAGCCCCGCTCGCCTGCGAGAGCGTGATACTTCATGTCTTCGCAGTTCCGCACTGCAGAGAAATCTGGGGATTTGTGGGAGGTCACTCGGTATATGTAGGGCCGGGAGGAGCCTGTTTTCTACATGTCTGCAGTGAACAGCGCCCTCAGGCGGAGGATACCCACATGTAATTACTACATCTGGAGCAGGACGTGCTGTATGCTTAGAATATGTAATCAGAGTGTTCATATAAAAAGCAGCAATCTCTCTCAAGCTAATTCCAACATACCTTTGTCTCTCTCTGTCCAGCCCCCACAGAGGTTTGGCCTATACTGTGTGGCAATCCTTCATGTCTCCTGCATGCTGTAAGAGGGAAAGATAAAGAGACCCAAGAAACCCCCTTTCCCTGCTTAAGTATGGTCGAGCCAAAAATCTCCTCTTGACTGTCCCTCGGTCTTCCTGTTACAAAAGAGCTCGTCATGAAATACAATCTCCTTAGCATACACACAACAGTTGGTTCCAGTTAACTAGTTTAAAGACCATACATCAAGTAATTCCTGGGAGAAAACCCAAACATTACTTGAGTCTGCATATGTATATAATGAATATTGATGTAAACCTTATATTATATTTATATGTGTATTATCTCCTTTAAATCAGCCAGCTCCAGACCAGAATCATAATAAACAGCAGTTAAACATCCACAGCTTCCACATTCATCCAAGTTACCTATTTATCAGTAATATTAATAATTCATTAATATTTGAGATCATAAACATTTTATTGCTCCAGAACCTTCTTACACTTACTAATTACTGTTTTAATAAAAAAATTAAAGCCGACACCCCAGGAAAAGTGCTAAACCTTGGCCAAGGCCCATGAAGCTGGTAAGTTGCCAGGACGGGGGGAAGGCTTTTTAGCCCTGGCCTTGCTATGCCTGGTGCACCAGTCGGGTAATCTGGAGGGAAGAGCCATGAATCTTTTTTAAATAATGTTTTTTTTTTTTTTTTTACTTTAACACATTTCACCAGCCATCCAACTGACTTTCCTAATAGTGGGATGAAGAACAAAACATGTAGAGCAAAACAAAACAGCAAGTCTAGTTGCCCTGCTCTATTACTAAATACATATCTAGCATTACATGGATGAATTTGATCCATCGAAACAAATATATACGTTTCCATGCGAACATTGCTTTAGTAAGAGAAAAATTCAGAAAAATCTGTGTGAATCTTCCAGCTGAAAATCGAAAATCTCTGAAAGCGTCTCTGGTGCTGAGAAGCCTTAACCATTTGTTTTCTACTTTCGCACAGCTTCAGAATGACCAGATGACATCCCCCATTTAATTATGTCTGTGAATTTGTGACAATGTTTATTTTAAAATTGTTTTTTCACCCACATTTTTGAGCCTATTCGACTGGACAAATGTAATTCTTTATTGAATCATTCAAAGTTACTTAAACAGGACCTTCAGCATCATTTAATGAAAAGCCCAAACCCTTAAAAAACTATTCCCTAGCATCTAAAATTAATATATTTTTAGTTTTTAGTCACATTTAAACTTTCCCCCACTGGGCTGCAACTCTGTTAAGGACTCTAGAATACGGGCGCCGCCATCTTGTCTCAGAAGCATCACATACTGAGCAGAGGAGAGCGGAATAATGTACAGGGGCACAGTTATAGCTGTGCCCATCAGAGCAGAGCTGGGGTCAAGGAAACGTCAACAATCCCTGCAAGCAGAGCGGCACAGTCAGAAGACACTTCCTGTTTGTAGGCTACCTGATGCTCCATGAGCCGCCATCCTGGATGTTTAAAGGCTCATAACATGCAGTAGATGCAGGTAGGATGATTTTTAATATGGGCAATCTGTATGTACAGGGTGTGGGAAACATATAAAAGCTCTTATTCAGGGCAAAGGTCCACTTTTAAGTTTTTCATGTACGATCCGATTTTCCAACCAAAACAAATATTTTTCTATGTTTGTTGAATCAAGCTCCATGGACACTGGACACTCCATTGGACACTTTTCTGCTGGCCTTCGAAACTGTGTGTCATCTGTACCACCTGCCTGAGGACTATTGTGTTAGGCACTCAATCCCTCGCCTTAGGGGGCAAGGCCCTAAAAATTTTGAGTACCTACCAAGTCAGTCCATCCTGAGCTATGAGGAAATCAAGCAGGCTCTGGTCCGCCAGTACAACCCGAGCCTTGAGTACTACTAGAAAAAAGTTTGCTGGGCTGATCACATGGGGGTCCTAAACCGAGCAGTCCACCAGTGTATTACTGGCTTGGAGCTCACCACCGTCCAGCAGCTGAAAGAACTTATCATAACTGAGTAGTTCCAGAGGACCTGTAGCAATCTCTATGTGATTAGAAACCAAAGGGGGCCTTAGAAACAACGGCCCTTGCAGATGAGTACTCCCACAGGGCCTGGAACCCTGCCAGCTCTTGAGGGAATAAACCACCTGTGGTGCCAGAAGCACACGTCCCTGCTTCTCTTTCCAGACTGGGATGGGTGGAACCAGTCTTATGCAACCTGTCAGAAGGCCTGTCCCAGAATTCCTCCATTGTGTTGTATGCGGGACGAGGTTCTAAGAGTTCCCTGGAGAACATGCAATCCGTCACTATGGACCAGGCTGTGGCCATGGGACTTAGGGACACTGGCACTGAGAGTATCTGGTGCATCCTAAGCTGGTGTCCCCACTGGAATTTGTGCCCGGGAAGACCATCACGGTCCAGAATTGAGCGAGGTGAATCAATGCTGCCCAATGCAAAGATTTATTAGGACTGGGGTGCAAGACAGGATATGGGGGTATCGTCAAATATACCTGCCAACATTTTGCTAGGCACAAAATTGGGGTGGCTCGTGTCTCAGTATGTGGCAACTGAAACCCCAAGGTCTGGTCCCCCAGGCTGCAATGCAATGTACATCTCTGTTATTAATGTGAATAATGTGTCTAACCTGTCTGATACAGGGAATGTGGGGGTGGGTGATGTAGTGTGTACTTCTTCCTCCTGAAGGAAGGAGGTCAATTCAGCATGCTGGAACTGGCTGCCCTCATGAGGACGAGCAGGGGACAAGCAGTTGTTGTGAGGGGACTTGCAAAGGAGGTGTGGGCTGTTCCAGATGTGGGACACCTAGGTAAGTCAACATTGCAGGGATTTTCCAGAACCAGGTTGTCAGAGGGCCAGGCGGACCAGTCTGGACTGGCAACTTGGTTGGAAGTGGAAAGGAAGCAGTTGCTACCTGAGGTTGCAATGGCTGTGGGAGCACTGGGGGGGCCTAGGAGCCCCTCAGGAGTCTAATGGCTACCTTCTTTTCAACCAAATGGCTCCCAGGACAGAGGCCAGGGGAGAGGCCCTGCAAAACGGTCAGGGGTTGGGGCGGTCCCTTATGTTCTAACCACATCCTGTCTGGGGTTTCCGGGGCCTTTGCCCAAGAGCCCAGCTCAAAGAGCGGCTGCAATGGAACCTGGCTCAGGAGCCATGGGATCCCCAGGCTAGCCAAGTCCCCACTGCAGGTTTTTTTTACATCTGGGGTTTCTGGGGGCTAGGTTAGTTGATCTGGACCGGTGAGTTGGTTGGAATCAAAGGAGCAGCGTCCAAAACTGCTCTTGAGCGCAGTGGGAGCGACAGGGATCTATGGGTCCCATGGCCAGCTGATGGCTCCCTCCCTCACAACCAAGTGGCTACTGAAAAAGATGGAGGCAGGTCAGGGGGAACTGACCATAGACATGGTGGTCTTTTCAATTCTGACCATGTTCGGTCAGAGGTTTGAGGTGGTGTTGGAAGAAGACGAGAGACGGAAAGCTCTCAGTGGGCAGGAGGCACACCCTGAAACCAGACACCAGGCAGATGGTCTTGGGGCAAGCACGGCTGTTTCTGTAGATGCTCCGGCACAGTTCACCAGGGGTGTGACCTGAAGTTCACCATCCATCCTGGGTGGAGGTGTGATTTGCACCAGAAACTCCAATGAATGGGGACAAGAAGCTCATTAAGAAATAAGTGGGGCCTTATGGGAGATCCCTTCCTGGGAAGGTTCTCCACAGGTTACCCCCAAGGGTAAACCAGGGGATCCAGTTCATGGTGTACCCAGTAGTTGAGGGAGGTGCACCTGGGTAAGCAGATCCAGGTGCCACATCCAGTGACTCACGCATATCACACACGGCCTCTGCAAACTGATTAGTGGCACCATGAAGCAGGTGCTTTAGTTGTTGGTCGGGTCCTGCTGGCCCGACTTGCAGCTATGTCTCCTTCACCTGCTATTGGCTTACCTGGGAGGTGCTACCCCTTCAAACACCTGTTTTGGCAACATGTACTGGGGGCCCCTGGCCTGGGTAAAAGATAAGGGGAAGGTTGCCATCAGCTCACAGCAGACCTACAGTCCCATCTATGGGCAACCCTAAACCCCTTTCATAAGGACATGGATGGCAGGGGTCACTAGGGCCAGGATACAGAAACTGGGAGTCCCCCCAAGGTCCACCAGCACCTGGACCTTGCCTGGGGTCCTCAGCCCAAGGCATAGCCGGCACTTCAGTACGTAGGTCATGGTAACGTGCTGGTAGGACTGGAAATTGTAGGTTGTGCACATGCCTCCCTGGGTGGAGAGCTAAGTTAAATCTGAATTATCTGTCCATTTCTGTTCATATTACACACCTTTATTTCTCTTCTCAGACCTGTATATTAATGTGCTTATCGAATCAAAATAATACCATTTTGTGAATACTCACCTGTAAAATGGGTATTATAAGTATGTCACACACCCCACTTCAAACATTAATAATTACAATAGGTTAACTCACCGCTAGGTGGCAGCATTGCAGAGAATCTCCAAAAAATTCAACAGGCCCCTCCCGGTCTATACATACCTGGTACCTCCCAACAATCACCCAGTATTAGAACAGCAGTAAGACAAGGTACCAGAAACAAACAATGTAACCCTCAACGTAAAGAATTAAACTTCACCATATAAAGAGCCAGGATACCGAAAAAAGGGCGGGTGAAGTGGGGTGTGTGACATACTTATAATACCCATTTTACAGGTGAGTATTCACAAAATGGTATTATTCTAAGTATGTCACACACCCCACTTCAAACATTAATAATTACAATAGGGACATCCAACAGCAGTGTGGGTATCCGACCAGGCAATAACGCAGAAAAAACTCAAACCACTGCAGCCTGCAAAACCTTGCGGCCAAACACAGCATCCGCTGAGGCCCGCACATCAACCTTATAGAACTTAGAAAAAGTATGAACAGAAGACCAAGTTGCAGCCTTACACACTTGTTCAACCGAAGCCTGGTGCTGAAAAGCCCAGGACGCACCAACCGCACGAGTAGAGTGAGCAGTAACGCGAAAAGGAGGATCCTTCCCCTTAGCCGAATAAGCACCAACAATGGCCTGACGAATCCATTTACTAATGGAAGACTTGGCCGGAGCCAAACCCTTCCTAGGCCCACAGGGCACAACGAAAAAGGCATCAGTCTTACGAAAAGAAGACGTAGCACGTAGATAGTACCTAACACAACGTACAACATCCAAGCAGTGCAAAGCACTCTCCTTGACATTCTTAGGCTTAGGACACAAGGAAGGAAGAACAATGTCCTGGTTAAGATGAAAGGCAGAGACCACTTTAGGGAGAAAGTCTGACTTGAAGCGAAAAACCACTTTGTCCAGATGATCCTCGAAATAAGGAGCCTGAATAGACAAAGCTGCCAACTCTGAAACACGCCGAACCGAAGTGATGGCCACCAGAAAGGCAACCTTCTGAGTAAGAGTGGACAGAGCAACATCCCGCAAAGGCTCAAAAGGAGGAGCCTTAAGAGCAGAAAGAACCAAATTCAAATCCCACACTGGGAGCAAAGGCTTCCTAGGAGGCCGCACATGCGAAACCCCCTGGAAAAAGGTCTTGACCAAGGAATGACTAGCAAAAGACTTCTGGAAAAAATTGACAAAGCAGAAACCTGCCCCTTCAAGGTACTCAGCTGAAGACCGGAGTCCAGCCCCGACTGAAGAAACTCCAAAATCCTAGACACAGAAAAGACCCGGCAAGGCAAAGACCTAGCCTCACACCAATCAATATAAGATCTCCAATACCTGTAATAGATGGAAGAAGAAGATCTCTTCCTGGCACTAATAAGAGTCCGAATGACCGCATTCGAAAGACCCTCCTCCTTTAAGATGGAGGTTTCAGCAGCCAAGCCATCAAAGCCAGCGTTTGTAAACTGGGGTAACATAGTTGACCCTGTGTGAGAAGATCCGGCCGAAGAGGCAGATCGAACTGATCTACGGCCAGACGAACGATGTCCGCGAACCACACCCGCCTTGGCCACCTTGGAGCCACGAGAATGGCAGGAACTCCCTCCAGAACCAACTTTCGCAGAACCCTGCCTAGCATGGGAATCGGAGGAAACAGATAAAGAAACCCCAGGTCCCTCCAGCTCAGGGCCATGGCATCCACCGCCAGAGCCAGAGGGTCCCGGGACAGGGACACAAAGGACGGAAGCTTGTGATTGTGACGAGAGGCAAACAGATCCACCTCCGGCGTCCCCCACCGGAGACAAAGCGACCGAAACACCTGGGGATGGAGAGACCACTCCCCCCGACGGGACGCACACCGGCTCAGAAAATCCGCCTCTGTGTTTTCCACTCCCGGAATGTAAACTGCCGAGATGCAAGGGACATGAGTCTCCGCCCAGACCAAAATCAGAGACACCTCCCTGTGGGCACCCAGACTGCGAGTCCCTCCTTGGTGATTGATGTAAGCAACCGCCGTCTGATTGTCTGATCGAACCTGAACCGGCAGACCTTGTAAATGATGCGTCAAGCGAGACAGAACCAACCTGATGGCTCGCAATTCCAGAACATTGATGGGCAAGTGGGCCTCCTGAGGGTTCCACTGCCCCTGAAACCGAAGATCCTTCCAAAAACCTCCCCAGCCTGACAAACTGGCATCCGTGGTGACAGTTTTCCAAAGCGGGATCAGAAACGACCTGCTCTTCAGAAGGTTGTCCGAGACCAACCACCACAGAAGGGACAGCCGCACCCGAGGGGACAACCGGAAGGACCGATCCAACGACCCCGGACGCCGGTTCCAAGACGCCAAAAGATGAAGTTGAAGAGTCCTCGTATGAAACTGAGCAAAGGGAACTGCCTCAAACGAGGCCACCATCAACCCCACCAGTCTCATCCCCAGACGAATGGACGGATGAGGATGGGAGAGGAGCAACTGGACCAATTCCTGAATCAGCAGAACCTTGGCCTGAGGGAGAAACACTCTATGCTGGCAGGAGTCCAACGACATCCCCAGAAAGGTCACCACCCTGGCCGGAACCAGCGAGGACTTGGGGTAATTGATCACCCAGCCGAACCTCTCCAACATAGACACCACCGTGCTGGTGTCCCCCTCTGCTTGACTGAAGGAAGGTGCCATGATGAGAAGATCGTCCAGGTAAGGCACAATGCGAATCCCCTGAGCTCTGAGCAGGGCCATCACCCCCGCCAACACCTTGGTGAACACTCTCGGGGCAGAGGTGAGGCCGAATGGAAGAGCCACAAACTGAAAGTGCCGATCCTCCACCACGAAACGAAGGAACCGCTGATGAGCTGGAAAGATCGGAATGTGCAGGTACGCATCCTTGATGTCTATGGACGTCATAAAGTCCCCCTGCCGAAGCGAACCGATCGCAGACCGCAGGGTTTCCATGCGGAACTTCCGGGGACGAATAAACCTGTTGAGAAACTTCAAATCCAGAATAGGACGGAAGGACCCTTTTTGGGGACAGTGAAGAGATTGGAGTAAAACCCGCGCCCTACCTCTGAAGAAGGAACCGGGCAAACGACAGCTAAGTCTAGAAGATTCCTTACCGCCACCAGGAGCCCCTGCGCGGCCAAAGGATCCAAAGACACCCGAGACCTGAAGAACCTTGGAGGACGGGACTCGAACTCCAACTTGTAACCGGCCGAAACCACCTCCCGGATCCATCTGTCCGAGACCTCCTGGTCCCACACCCGGGAGAAAAGTTGCAACCGTCCCCCCACCCGAACGGGTGAGGGCGCCCCCTCATTGCTGGGTGGGCTTGGCAACCGGCTTGGGCTTGGCACCCCAGACGCGAGCGGGACGGCCACGGCCTCTACCCCTATTCCAACTGGCGCCCCTGGAGGCCAAGGAGCCCGCACCCCTGCCGGCTCCGGCTCCCCGAAAGGACGGATTGAAGGAGACCGTCCCCCGAAAGGAACGGCGAAATTTCTTGCGCTGAGGTAACTTACCTCCCTTGGTAACAGAATCCAGCCTCTCACCAAAAAGCCTCAAACCCAAAAAGGGCAGAGCCGTGAGCGATCTTTTAGAATTAAAATCAGCCGTCCACTGTCTCAACCACACACAGCGCCGGATAGCCACCAGCAAGGCAGTAGCCCTGCCACACATCAACATGGCATCCTCTTGAGCGGCCAGGATAAAGGACAAGAAAGAATCGCAGCGCTTAAGCGCAAGGGACTCATCACAGGTAGGCTCGAGATCCACACCCAAGTCCCTGACAATAGACTTGACCGCAAAAGTCAAAAGAGCCGAAGCACAGACAGGCCTTAACACCGAACCCGCACATACAAAACCATGACGGGCTAGCTGATCAATCCGGCGATCCTCGCCGTCCCTGAGCGAAGTCGTGTCAGGGGAATGCACGACCGCCGTGTTGGACAGTCCCAAGACCGGAGTATCTACCTCAGGGGGGACAGACCAACGCTTCATCAACTCCGCCGGAAAGGGATACTTCCTATTCCAGCGAGACGGCACACCAACGAGACGTGTAGGTTGCTCCCTGTTGGGGCGTGGGAGTCGTTGCCGGTAAAAACAGTCCTCACTCAAGTCTTGGCAAAAATAGGCTTAGGTTTATTTTGAGCAAAAACAGAAAACAAATGAACAAAAAACAAAATTCATGAAAATAAGGGGTTAAGTTATAGCTACCGTAGGACCAAGTAGCACCCCAGCTCTCAGCTCATCCTGACTGAACTGAACTGAAAATCCCTCCACCTATATACAGGTGCACTTATCTACCAATTACCAGTTTCCAACAGCCCTTTATTCTTAAAGGAATATACATCTGGTTTTTAAACAGAAATATTACATATAAATCATACATTAAACCACATGAAACAAAGCATGTCTCCTTTAAAAATAAAAAGGAGCTTATAATCTATACACATATTACATTATACACAGGAACATAAACACACTAGGTTTGGCTGCAGCTTTGCCTCACCTGGCAGTAATTAGCAGCATCCTATATAAACCCAGCACACCCTCTGCTCTGGTTTGGTCTCTGCAGGTAAGTAGCTGGTCATGCTGTATGTGTTGGTGGGGAATAGTGAACTAGTTTATCTGTGAAAGGATAGTGGACAGAGATGAAGATTTGCTGGCCAGCAGATAGAAAAGAGAGAGAAAGATACATACACACAGACAGACAGACCTGCTCACTATTAACCCCTCAACATACCCCCCAACTCAAGTGGAAGCTTGTCCTTTCACAGAACACATCTCCTGGACCTGGGTACCGAATCGGGACAGGTGATCTGCATTCTTATGCTGACTTCCCGGTTTGTATCGGACCAAGAATCTGTATGGTTGTAGGCTTAAGTACCATCTTGTCAGGCGGGCATTGTTACCTTTCATTGTGTTCAACCAAAATAAAGGATGATGGTCAGAGATTAACACAAATTCTTTCCCCAATAGATGATAACGTAAAGACTCTACGGCCCACTTGATAGCTAAACATTCTTTTTCTATAGTAGAATATTTCTCCTCTCTGGGAAACAATTTTCTACTAATGTACAGAATTGGGTGTTCCTCTCCATTCTGAAACTGACATAGAACAGCTCCGATACCTCTTTCTGACGCATCCACCTGGACTAGAAATGGCAGAGAAAAGTTTGAATTTCTTAATACCGGAGCAGAACAAAGCTTCTCTTTTAGTTTATTAAATGAATTTTCACATTCAGGAGTCCATTCCACAAGGTTTCTCTTGGTTTTCTTGGTAAGATCACTTAGTGGAGCACACTTGATTTCTGGATCAGTCCTTTCCTTGCAAGCAAAAAGTTTTCAGCGAGTGTCACTGCTTGCTCACCATCATCAGGCTGATGTTCCTTGACCCAGATTTGCATAGGTGCAGGTAGAACATCCAAGAATTGCTCCATAATGATAGTCTCCATCACCTGTTGAACCGTCTTGCCCTCCGGAGCCATCCACTTGGTGCACAATTCCGTCAGCTGGGTGTAGGCCTCTCTTGGCCCTTCCCTGTCCTGGTATCTGTAGGTCCGGAATTTTTGGCGAAATGTCTCTCCATGTATATTGTAGTGTCTCAGAATTGCAGCTTTAACTTTTTGGTAGTTTCCTGCATCCTCAGTGCGCATTTGGGTATAGGCCTGCAAAGCTTTGCTGGTGAGGAATGGTGCAAGATGAAGAACCCACTGATCCTCAGGCCACTTATTTGCTTGAGCCACTCTTTCAAACACTTTAAGAAATGACTCTATATCATCAGTCTCTGATAGCTTAGTAAGCTTTAAATTTGTAGTAGGAGGTATATTGCGCTGCATGGCTTGCAGCACCTGTAAGAACTGTTCATCTCTCCTTACCCTTTCCTTTTCTTGTTGCTGCAGCTCAATTTTACGCTGCTCCTCCTCTTTTTCTCTCCTCCATTGCTCACGCTCATAAGCATATGTTTCCTCCTCTTTTCTACGCTGGTCACTTAGCTCTTGGCGGTGAACCAACCACACAAGGAGTTCCTCTATATTTTTTGGAGTAGTTACACTCACCGGTGGATCCGTAACGCTCCCAGCTGCAGCGCCCTCCTCTGGAATCTTAGCTTTAGATTCTTCAATCTGGGTGCCTTCCATTTTGGATTTAGGGACCACTGGTTGGCGTCTTTCTGCAGGTCTGGGTGGTTGTATAGATCCCTTGGTTCGCTGAGATTGCCTTGGAGAAGAAGTTGTTATAAATCTCCTGGCATGACCTCTTCCGGCCATGGACTGAGTTTGACAGCTGCGCTTATGAGTCCAGTGCAGACAGCAAGCGCCCCACTTCTGACACCATATGTTGGGGCGTGGGAGTCGTTGCCGGTAAAAACAGTCCTCACTCAAGTCTTGGCAAAAATAGGCTTAGGTTTATTTTGAGCAAAAACAGAAAACAAATGAACAAAAAACAAAATTCATGAAAATAAGGGGTTAAGTTATAGCTACCGTAGGACCAAGTAGCACCCCAGCTCTCAGCTCATCCTGACTGAACTGAACTGAAAATCCCTCCACCTATATACAGGTGCACTTATCTACCAATTACCAGTTTCCAACAGCCCTTTATTCTTAAAGGAATATACATCTGGTTTTTAAACAGAAATATTACATATAAATCATACATTAAACCACATGAAACAAAGCATGTCTCCTTTAAAAATAAAAAGGAGCTTATAATCTATACACATATTACATTATACACAGGAACATAAACACACTAGGTTTGGCTGCAGCTTTGCCTCACCTGGCAGTAATTAGCAGCATCCTATATAAACCCAGCACACCCTCTGCTCTGGTTTGGTCTCTGCAGGTAAGTAGCTGGTCATGCTGTGTGTGTTGGTGGGGAATAGTGAACTAGTTTATCTGTGAAAGGATAGTGGACAGAGATGAAGATTTGCTGGCCAGCAGATAGAAAAGAGAGAGAAAGATACATACACACAGACAGACAGACCTGCTCACTATTAACCCCTCAACACTCCCATTGCTTGAAAACAATTTCTCCAAAATGCTGTTGGCTGGGAAACTCCAAGCGCTGCTTGGACACCCCAAAAAGCTGACCCTTAGGCCTAGGAACAACCACCGGAGGATCCAAATCCAAAACCTCAAAAATCTGGGTCAGAATGGTAGAGGAATCGAGAGGAAGGCCGTCAGCCTGATCCCCCTCAGTACCCAGCAACTGCTGAACATCAGAATCTTCTTCCTCAATGAGCTCACCATCTTCAAGGGGACGATCCGACCAATCCAGATCTCCAACAACTTCCTCATCTGAATCCGGCGGAGGCGGAGACAGATGCTTCCGCTTAGCTGGAGCCTTCTGAGCGGCCATTGCAGAAAACCTTTTCTCAAGGCTGGTCAAACGGGCACATACCTCAGACTGCGAATCCCTGCCCAGGACAACGTCACACGGGGTCCGGAATAAGCGAGGGGGAGAGGGAGATGGCGGGGCCGACGAGGTGCTAGGCACCGGAGTACTGGACTGCCGTGCAATGTTCTGCTGTGCACATGGGATACACAAAATGACATCATCTCCCTGGAGCGGAGTCCCACAACCCCCGCACACCTTGGATTGTCCCGAAGAACCATTCCCGGTATCTGTGGCAGCCTCCATGTGGTGAAATTTATGGTATTCGCAGAACCCAGGGATTTATGCAGTACGCGACCCGGGATGCCCCCTAATAACCTAAAAATTGTCTAAAGATTGTCAAAAAATCCTGACCCAGGGGAATAGCATAAAAACCCTTATATATATAGTTTTATGAAAACACCCCCCACAAGCCAGGTATATAAGACCGGGAGAGCCCTGCCAGACGGGATCCCAGGATCTGAAAGACACAAAAGAACAGGGACAACAGTCAAACCAGGCACAATAATACCTATACAAACATACAAGAATATCATACAACCCCCCCCCTCATTAACCATAGACAAAAGGAGATGGTTAAAATACACAACCAGCACTTCAAAAAGACGTGCAGGAGCGAGGAGGCGGGAGAAGGAGGGGACGCAAGGCCAGGCCACCACCTTTATGTGACCAAAACATCCCCCGCAAGATATCAGAAAACGCCTACCTGAGAGAGCACAAGCGCAGAGAGGCACCCGCAGAAAGATGGCGGCCCGAACACCGCTCCGTGACAGTGAGGGAGGGGAAGACGAGCCCCGGGAGCGCGGGAGCCGAGAAAGCCCCGCCCCTCCAAAACGGCCAATCAGCGAGCGGCCCACGCGCGCGCGGTCCCGCACCCCTGCGGCGTCAGCGCAAGCAGACCAGCGAACCGCGCTCAGCCTCCAAGACGGGACCGGCGGAGCAACCTGCCGGTCCCAAGTGCGCAACACACACACACGCTCATCTCCCTCTATCACCCCTGTGCAGGCCGGACACGCCAGGCTGCAAGCGCCGAGCACGGCGCTCAGCCACAGGCGGGACCGCGGCGCAGCGCGCCGCGAGGCCCCGCCCCCCCGGCTCCTGAGGGGAGAGACGCCAACTCACACCAGCAGCAGCTGAAGTAAAGACACACACACACTAGGCAGATCCAGACAAAAAAACGCCACAGTAAACAGCGCAGGAGCCCTCACAAAACCAGCCAGCGCAGCAGCCACACTCACACAACCATGTCACCGGTCCCAAAGCGCGCCACACACCCCGGAGTGAGGAATAACTAATGTCCCAGGGCTAGGCACATCCTGAACCGCTAACTTCCACTAATTAAATGGGGGCATCCCACATCCGGATCACCACTCCGGGAATCCCGCTATGCCCCGCAATGAAGGGTCGAGCGGAAGAGCTAATCTCCTAGGCACCAAAGGTGTCGGCTACCTTTTGCCCGGCCTACAGCCAAAGCTGGGAGGCTGCCAGTTAACAAATATACTACAAAACAAGAGCCGGGCAGAAATAGACCACGGGGGGGGGGCGGGGGGATACCCCGGCTACCTGCAAGCAGGAGACTTCTTTCTTCTGTCTTGTCGCCACCTTGCAGAGAACAACACTGGGTGATTGTTGGGAGGTACCAGGTATGTATAGACCGGGAGGGGCCTGTTGAATTTTTTGGAGATTCTCTGCAATGCTGCCACCTAGCGGTGAGTTAACCTATTGTAATTATTAATGTTTGAAGTGGGGTGTGTGACATACTTAGAATATATAATTTACCTTGATCTGGTTCTTTTTGCTGAACTCGTGCCCCTTGGTTAAGTTACAAGCTACTGTGCTGGTTTCGGGCACAATATTTCCCATATGTAAACCAGACCAACACCCGTTATCAATTTAATGGGTATTGGTCCCTCTCTCTGCTGATCCTCGGGGGGGGGGGGGGGGGCATCCAGAACGCAGCCGGCACAGAGGACGTGACTCAGGCCCACATGACCACCCGGCAGCCCGGCTCTGACTGAAGAAGGTGAGTATTACAAGCGATCTGTGCAGTTAGGTGCAACCATACCCGTTAAAGTAATAACTGGTGTTGGTCCGGTTTAGCGGACCTCGATTAGCATGATTCCAGAACCTATGGCATCAGCTGGGCTCACGTGATACGCCTTTCCTCACATGACATGGCATACCTTCATTTGTTGTGACTTGATTGAAATAAAAAAAGAAAAAATATAGAGAGCACCTTTTAATATGCATAATTTGAAAAAAAACATAAATAACATAAATAATCATTGCTTAAAATATAGGACGAATACCAGCCGGAATGAGATTGAACTACCCCAGTGCACCCAATAACCAGTGCTGGGTGCCGCCATCATAAGAGTGATTCCAGTGCTGGGTGCCGCTATCTTTGCTGTGACCGCTGCTGCCACCAAGCTTTGTGCGAGCTCCCACCCATTTAAGTGAGTAGTTGAGCAGAGCTGAGCATAGAGCAGGGAATGCACTTCAATGCAGTAAAAGCAAAGATGTTGGCACCCAGCACTGAAAATGCTCAACGATCGTGTTTTTTTTTTATGTAAACCCCACGCCCTACCTCAGCGCGAGGTGAGAGTCGCAGGGTGGAGTGGACTTTAAAAATGGCATACCATGGCTTGTATTTATCTAGCATGGAAGGTTATTAGTTTAAATGGTATTGCCATCTATCGTGTTTGTACATATTTGAGAATGAACAGAAGGGACGTGACCTACATTGACAGGCTTTACTCTATCAGCATAGAGTGGATCCATTTTACTTCTTAAAAAAATATACAGTATGTCAGAAACATTTCATATAAAAAGGAGCCGCAATATGGCTTCCCTTCTGTTTATCAGAAAAACTTTTCTCTCGCAATTAAAACCAAAAATTGGCTTTTGCCCTGTATTGACCTCTTACATACCCATTAAGCTTTCATTTAACAAAAACAAAAATTCCATTTGCAGTACATGAATATGACTTCACCCCTATATGACTACGTTCATTTCTGATAATATTTGATTTGTCAGAAAAACATTTCCAACATTAAACTGGACCAACACCCATTGACCAACCACGTGTAGGGGCGTTGGTCCAGCAATTGAGATGCCCCCAAGAGCTGAATTATGCCCATTTTTTAATAAAATGCTTAAGAAAGAAAATATGGCTTTTATCCTGAATGAAATTGTTTATGTTTGTTAAGATATCATTTTACAGAAAAACCTTTCCCACGTTCAGAACAAGAGTAGGGCTTCTCCCCTGTATGAACCCTTTTATGTCTTAGAAGGCTACGTTTGTAAGTAAAACCTTTCCCACATTCAGAACAAGAATACGGCTTCTCCCCTGTATGAATTCTTACATGCATGGTGAGAGTTGATTTACAAGAAAAACTTTTCCCACATTCAGAACAAGAATATGGCTTCTCCCCTGTATGAATTCTTACATGCATGGTGAGAGATGATTTACAAGAAAAACTTTTCCCACATTCAGAACAAGAATATGGCTTCTCCCCTGTATGAACTCTTTCATGTCTGATAAGTTGTGATTTACAAGAAAACCATTTCTCACATTCAGAACACGAATATGGCTTCTCCCCTGTATGAACGCTTTCATGTGTGATAAGTTGTGATTTACGAGAAAAACATTTCTCACATTCAGAACACGAATATGGCTTCTCCCCTGTATGAACTCTTTCATGTGAGATAAGTTGTGATTTACGAGAAAAACATTTCTCACATTCAGAACACGAATATGGCTTCTCCAATGTATGAACTCTTTCATGTGAGATAAGTTGTGATTTACGAGAAAAACATTTCTCACATTCAGAACACGAATATGGCTTCTCCCCTGTATGAACTCTTTTATGTGTGATAAGTTGTGATTTAAGAGAAAAACATTTCAAACATTCAGAACAGGAATATGGCTTCTCCCCTGTATGAACGCTTTTATGTCCGATAAGATGTAATTTACGTGAAAAACATTTTCCACATTCAAAACAAGAATATGGCCTCACCCCTGTATGAATTTTTTTATGCATCCTAAGATTTGATTTATGAAAAAAACATTTTCCACATTCAGAACAATTATACGGCTTTTCTCTTGTGTGGACGTTTTCATGTGGAATATTCCCGTATTCAGAACAATAAAGTTTCTTCCCTGTGTGAACCTTTTTATGTGTGATAAGCTGTGATTTACAGGAGAAACATTTCCCACATTCAGAACAGGAATGTGGCTTCTCCCCTGTTAGGTTGCTTTGGTGGGCGGTAAACTCTTCTTTGTGAGCTGTCTGATGAGATACAGGATGTGAGTCATTAGGAAAATCCTCCCAATATACAGCTGGATCAGATGATGGATCTGCACTGTAACAATCAGGATGCACATCCCCAGTAATTGGATTTCCTGCAGCAGAGTGTGCAATAATCTCATCTTCTGTTTTCCAATGTGGAGAGATATCAACATGTGTTCCAGTGTTTCTTATTGTGTGTTGCCCAGCTGGGGGAAATAAAAAAAAATGTTTATTCACATACACATGCTACTAACCACACATTCACTCATGTGAGATGTCAGGAGAGGAGCACTCTTCTGCACTGAAGTGTCTTGACCGACTAGGGCTTTTAATGACCTATAGAGAGGGGTGTGTGGAGTGTTACAAAATGCTGAGTTCCTCTTTAACACTAAATGACTAACGACCCAGGGAAGAAAATGGGAGAGATTAAACCGTATGCAATGGAGCTAGCGGCAAACAGACCATTGTTATTCTCCTAAACAGGCAGCATAACAACTTATACTGATTAGCGGGCTAGGAGATTTATACCTCGTGGTGCAGCATCTCTCCCTCCTGAAGCAAATGTAACAAGCAGAGACGAGTCATTACATTGTAAAAGCCAACCCTCTACCCACTGTGGAACACACTGAAACCTCCAGGCTAAGGTTGATCATTCCAATTGTAACAAGTGTTACAAGTGCTGTTATACATTATAGCCCGCTTTTAAAATGTAAACCTCTCACATCAGACTATCAGCTTTCTGCAATGTCTGAATGTGATGCTGTGTCTCATGGCTGCTGAGACAGATGGAGGGAAAAAGCCCCCTCGAGAACTAACGCCCTGTCATGTGGCCGTCTCATCTATTTTGACCACCTCCAATCAGGGGTTTTAACCCTGGCTAAATGCAAGAGCAGCCAGACTGAAACGGCTGTCTCAAGATGCTGAATGGCAATGGGGGAGAACCAAAACCAGTCCCGACTTTCTGTTCTATAAACAAGCCCTTCAGGAACTTAGGACTGCCCTTTCATCTGCTAAGCAAGCATATTTCTCTTTACTTATTTCTGAACAAGCCCAGAATCCCTAAACAATTATCCAACACTTTCAGCTCCCTACTCCACCAACCACCTCCTCCTCCTCCTCCTCCAACCTCAGCTGAATTTTTAAATTTTTTTTAAAATTTAAAAGTTGACAACATCCAACTAATTTGCTCCTCAGAATCCCCCTGCCTTACTTTCTTCACTCCAATAACTGAACATGGACTAAGCTCTCTCATTTCTAGGGCCCATCTGACTACTTGCCCCCTCAATCCTATTCAATCCAACCATTTTCCTCAACAGTCTCCTTCCCTCATTCCAGCCTTAACCTCTATATTTACCCTTTCCCTCCTCTTAAAAAACATGCAGTTATTACTCCAATAATCAAGAAAGCCTCTCTCGACCCCTCTCTCCAGCTATTGCCCTATCTTAATACTCCCCTTCTCCTCCAAACTCCTTGAACAATATGAACAGAACTGGCACTCTATTTATCTACCAACAACTTACTCGATCCTCTACAATCTGGATTCTGCTCTAAACATTCCACTGAAACTGCCCACTAATGATTTGCTCACTGCTAAAACCAAAAGCTTCTCAATATTATCTGCTCTTTTGGGGTTCAAAGTCTTGCACTCTCTTAGCTCTCAGTCTACACCCTATGGTCTTGGCTAACTTATAACTTCACTAGGCTTTCATTACCACTTCAATGCAGATGACACTCAAATATATCATTCTGCTCCCCCCAACTACCTTTATTCATGTCATCCTGTTATCTTAAGCCAAGACCTTGCTTGGATGTCAAAATTCGGTCTTTAAACCTGAGGGGAGCATGCATGGGTCAAGTAAGCACATCCAAGGCTAGGACGGTTTTTGGTTTGGACCTCGAGGGTCAGGACCATGGGCTAGACATGGTTTCCTGCTTTGTGTCACCTTCCCATTCGGTCCCTACCCCGGGATTCCCCCCTCCAGTGCCTGCCCACCCTGGTCGGGGTGTACTCTCTCCCCAGTTGCCACAGGGGGGGCCCGAGCTACTTGGCTGGGCTTCCACAAGTTTTTCTTTATTTGCTGGAAGTGCTCAGACTGAGCTATGCTGCCAACGTGGGGGACTGCAGTGGCGGGGGCATGGCTTATGCCCCTTGGCCTGTGAATGGAGCCTGTGGGCATAGGGCGGGGTGCGCGCCTCACAGGGATGTTGTTTCCAACCTTCTGGCCTTTAAGAATGGGACTCCTGCAATCACACAGTCCATGGCTCCACCACCTCTCCTCTCTCTTTCAGCATTAGACACCGCCATTTTGAAAAGCTGCCAGAGGAGGTGTTTAAAGAATGGGATCTGTAATGGGGTCCATCTGAACTCCTGTGCTATAGAGATTTTCAGGTACATCGTGCCAGCATGGTGCGCCTGGTGGCAAGGGGTATGGCCTTGTTAGTCACCTTGTGACGCATGGTCTGGCTAAAGCAGTGGTCAGCTGAGGTGGCCAACAAGACTGCCCTCCCCTTTTCTGGGGGTTGTTTTTTCAGTGAACCTCTGGATGACCTGGTCAAGAAGGCCATGGGAGGGAAATCAACTAGGAAACAGAGGACCTTGTTTCAGAAGTTGGCCACTTTTTGTCCCTTCTGGAGGTTCAGAGGTTCTACTGACTCCAGATGCCGCAAGGACAATTCAGGGAAGTAGAAGCCACAGGGGAAGCCTAATGGGGCATGGCCCTCAGCCAAGCCCCCTCAGGGTTGATGGGGCGCCCTTACCTGACCAGATTGGGGGGCGGCAGCTGCAGTAGGCACCAGTGTGGAGGGATTGTATATCTTACACCTAAGTCCGGGAAGTTGTCTTTTCCAGGTACAAGATCGAGTTCTGGACCAGGCCTCCACGTCTGTTTGTGGTGCCCAAGCCTTTCTGTGTGGCACAAAGGGCGGTGGATCACAAAAGTGCAATAAATCTCCTGCTGGACAGGGGAGTTGTGGTACCTGTGTCCCCATCAGTGCGGGGCTGTGGCGTTTACTTGTTAATCTTCGTCATCTCCAAGATGGATCAGTTCGGCCGATCCTGAATCTCCGCCATCTGAACAGTTTTGTGTGGGTGCAGAAGTTCTCCATGGAATCTCTAAGATCGGTCTTGATGTTACTGGAACAGCGGGATTTTCTAGCCACGGTGGACATAAAGGACATAAATTTCCGCGGTCACCAGTGGTATTGGCATTTTGCAATAGGCCCAGTCATTTCCAATTTGCAGCGATGTCGTATGGCCTGTCCACAGCCCCGCAGGGGATCACGAAAATCTTGGCAGTGGTGATGGCGCTCTTGCAGAGTCTGGTGGTGCGCATCACCCCATACCTCAACAACTGCCAGAAGCACTCACTGCAGGAGGTCGGTGTTGTCCACACTGGAACTTTTTGGGTGGATTATCAATTACCCCAAGTCCTAGGTGGTCCCCATCCAGCATAGCAACTTACCTAGGAATGACAATGGATATTCACCTGGCCAGGGTCCTCTTTCTGGTGCTTTGTTGGCGGACGACTATCTGGTTCGACGGCATGCGTCTCCTGGGTCTAATGGTATCCACCATCAAGGCGGTTCCGTACACCCAGTTCCACAATGGAAAAGGACGGTCCGGACTTTGGACTGTCGCTTCACCTTGACGGCCTCCATCTGGCAATCTCTGGACTGGTGGCTGGACCAGAGCAAGCTTGCAGTGGGTCGATCCTTCCTGCCGGTTCGGTGAGTCATCCTGACCACAGATGCCAGTCTGACAGGGTGAAGTGGCGTTCTGGACAACTAGACGGTCCAGGGTAAATGGGACCAGCGGTGTTGGAACTGAGGTTTGATTCTGTTGGCCATCAGGCACTGGACTTGCCAGCTCCGAGGCCTCCGCAGATAGGGTACAGTCAAACAACTCCACGGCTGTGGCCTACATAAACCCCCAGGGGGTACCAGGAGCTGGCAGGCGTTCCGGGAGGTAAGTCGCATTATGAGGTGGGCAGAGCTTTACACTCCGTGCATCTCAGCGATCCACATTCCTGGAGTGGAGAATTTGCAGGCTGATTATTTGAGCAGGAAGACGGTGGACCAGGGGGAATGGTCCCTTCCCCAGGACATGTTACAAGCCCTCTGCAACCGGAGGGGGGTACTGGAAGTGGACAGTTTTGTGTCTCGGCACAATTGGAAGGTCCAGAGGTTTGTGTCCAGGGTTCGAGATCCCCTGGCCCTCCCCTGGTCAGGGTACAGCCTGTTGTACGTGTTCCCACCACTGCTGCTAATGGGCCGTAAAAAAGGTCAACAATGAACAGATTCCCATCCTGATCACCCCCACACTTTCCCAGAAGGGTGTGGATTGCAGATCTGGTAACCTAGCAACGTAGCCCCTGTGTCGACTCCCCAACCGCCCGGATCTTCTACAGCACTGTCCTCTGAGGCAGTTATGGCCTAGAGGTAGGGAAGCAGTATTATGACCAGAAAGTGGCAGGTTTAACTCCCAACCATGGGACATGACTGAAGTGCCCTTGAGCCAGGCACCTAACCCTCAATTGGGCGCAGAGTTTAGGGCATCCCACCGCTCCGGGCACATGTGCACTTCACTGCCCATTAGTGTGTTATTCACTTGTGTATAGTCACTCACATGGTGTTTATTCACTGGTGTATCCACTGTGTGTAATTCACCTGTGTGTTGTCACTAATATAAGGGTTGATTCAGAGCCATTTTCTCACCTTTCTTTTGTGTGAAAATTTCAGTTCTCAACAATTTTCCCCTCATCTGATTCAGCAGAGCCTTTTTTTCAGTGAGAATTTTTGTGTGAAACGTTTTTACTTTTGCGGGAACTCCCAAAAAATACAATTTTGTGAAATACTCACCTGTAGAATTGGTATTATACGTATACAGTACGTCCTGCTCCAGAAAGAATACTTACACTTGGGTAATCCTCCGCCAGATGGCGCCACGCTGCAGAGACACGAAAAAACTGGCTCCTCCCAGCCCCTCAAATACCCGGGGACCTCCCACAAATCCCCAGCATTGAAAAGCAGTGAACAAGAAGCCGGGAGAATTTAACCACCAACTGTAACTATAACAATGATAACAATCACCATACAGGGGATCCAGAAAAATGCAAAAACCAGGGTGGGGTGGGGTGGAGCAGGACGTACTGTATACGTATAATACCAATTCTACAGGTGAGTGTTTCACAGAATTGTATTATTCTAAGTATACAGTACGTCCTGCTCCAGATAGAATACTTACACTTGGGACATCCAATAGCAGTGTCCATAGAGTAGGGTGGGATCCCCAACAAAAAAGGCAACAGCAGACAGTTTAAAGCACTGTCACCTGCAAACCATGCTACCAAGAGCAACATGAGCAAAGGCTCTAACATCAAACTCGTAAAAAAACCTTGTGAAAAAGGCATGAACAGAGAACAATAGCAGACTAGGAAAACTTGTCCAACAGAAAACCCGGTGCTGAAAGCCCAAAGGCACCAAGGCACGAACAGAATAAGAAGGTGAGAAGAAGATTCTTCCCCTTAGAGGGACAGGCCTGAGTAACAGCCCGACAAGTCCAACGCTAACAGTAGCCCTGGCAGAAGCCGAAACCTTTCCTAGGACCAGAAGGGACATCCCAACCAAGTAACGGCCAAGCCCAAGCCTCTTTACCCCTGGAGATCAGACAAAATCAGGCACATACAGGAAGGAAATGTCCATAGATCCAAAGGGGCAAGAGACAAACCAGGAAACCCTTCCAACACCTGTTGAAGGAATGTAGACCCCTTTCCTCAGCTTGCTAGGAATAAGGCACAGAACGTAGAAGAAATACCTTGAATCAAGGAAAATAAGACACCACCTAAGGCAGAAGGTCTGGCGTAAGCGGAGCACCACCTTATCTTGGCGTGTCTTAAGAACTAGGGCCAGCTAAACAGAACCGCCCGCTCAGACCACGACTGACTGAAGCCACAGCCACCAGAAGGACAACTCTGAGGAAGGACAGCCAGACAGCATCCTGAATAGGTCCAAAGGAACACCCCGCAAGGCAGACAGAATCAAAGTCAAATCCCAACAGGGACCATAGGATAACGCTGGGGACGCACATGAGTAACCCCCTGAAAGAAGTCTTGACCAAGGAAACTGAGCAAATGACATCTACAGGAAGGCGGACAGGGCAGAACCTGACCCTTCAGAGTACCGAGTTGGAGAATTCCAACTCCAACCCATGCTGTAATAACTCAAGAACCCTGGGAACAGAGAACGCCCGACAGGGAAGAGACCTAGACTCACACCAATCAATATGGGTACGCCATACCCTATAATAGATGGAAGAAGAAGACGAAGCTTGCTCCTAAACTTCCCATAGTCTCAATAACCGAGACAGAAAAGCCTGTCTCCATCAAAATGGATGATTCAGCAGTCAGGCCGTCTAGGCCAGAGTCTGTAGAGCGGGGTGACGTAAAGGGGCCCTGAGTGAACGGAGCTGGCACTCCTGGCAGAACGTACAGATCTACTGTCCTCAGTACCACATCTGCGACCACACTCCACTAGGCCACCCGGGGGCCACCAGAATCACTGATCCCCCCTTCCAGAGCAATCTTGCGCAGAACCCCGCCTAGCAGGGGAAATGGAGAAAAGACATACAGAACATAATGTCCTGCCATAACCTTAATAAATCCTCATGACCACGGCCAGAGATTCCTGGGACAGGAAAACAAGGCCAAGAGTTTGTGATAGTGATGGGGCACACACACACATCTACACTGGTTGGACCTCATAGTGACACAAGGATTAGCACATCCTGTCGCAGAGAGACCTCCACCGGAGCGAATACCAATGATAAGCAGGGAACATTGTCCAACACCCAGATCAGGATCAGAGACACTTCCCGGAGGACCCTCCCGGGTCCCTCCCTGAATATGTAATGTAGGCCAAGGCCGTCAGAGAGGCCTAGCTCCCCCGCACAGGCAGGCCCTGAAGAGGAGTAGGCAAGAAGGGACTGCCCCCAGACAGGTTCCTTGAGTACAACCACTACAAGAGAGACCTCCTCACCAGGGAGGGAGGCACACATACCCTGCTCCAGGGATGCTGGTTCCTTGTCCCGTAGGACAATTAGGAGAAGTTGCAGAAGTCCCCAGGGGGGACTGAGCATAAAGGGCCTCATCGGCGTACGCCCCCAACGGGCCCACCAGCTGCAACCCCTGCCTGGTGGGGGGATGGGGACAGCTATGAGGGACTGAGCCCATGCAACCAGATTGTCCACTTCATTGCTGAGGAAGGAAGACCCTTGCTTAAACTGTATAAAATTAATTCATAGGAATGGAGTTACCAATGAAGGGAATAATAAGGACTTGGGGTGTTTGATCACCCCTCCAAATGACTCCCAATAGACATAACCAGCTGAGTAACCTGCTCAGCTTGACGTAGAGATTGGGAAGTGAAAAAGGACGTCTGGGTAGGTCATTGCGCGGACGCCCCTAGATCTCAACAGAGACATCACCCCCGTCAGCACCTTGGTGAGCACTCTGGGAGCAGAAAAGAGGCCAGATAACAAGGCCACAAATTAGCAGTGTTGGGCCTCCAACACAAACCTGAAGAGCCTCGGTGTCCAGAAGATACAAGGATGTGAACATAAGCATCTTTAATCCGCACAGACGGCAAGAAACCCACTGGGCGCAGGGCACTGGCGGCCCATCTCAGAGTTTCCAAGCAGAAACTGCCTGTAATAGTAGAAATGCCGAGACCTGTGAAACCAGAATGGGCCAGACTGACACATCATTTTGGGGAAATGAGGAAGGGCTGGTGTAGTGGCCCGTGCCTCTGCCTGCTAAGGGCAACCTGCAAGTGACCCCCAGACCCTGCAGGCCGTGCAAGGCCTGCACCAACTCCTGAACAGGGGCAGGGACCAGAAGTGCCCTGACAATCTCGGGGGAGACCACGCAGCAAACTCTATCCTGTATCCGGAGGAAACTACCTCCTGAATCACCAAAATGAGGCATGATGCCTCCTGATAGGAGCAAGGTGCTGCGGCCATCCCCTCACCCAGACGAGCGAGGGCGCCCCCATCATGCTTGAGGGGTTTTGGTGGAAGATTTGGACTTAGTCTGGCCGGAGGGGCCAGGGCCGCTCCTAGGACAGGAGTCTACACGAAAAAGCTGGATGGACACCCCTGGTTCGTGTTTAACGCTAAGGTGGGGGGGGGGGAGGGGTGCCCAAATAGGCGTTGCCCTCTAAAGGGAAGCCCAGTAAGAGTCTTTTTAGTAGAATCGTCAACACCCCACTGTCGCAGCCAAACCAAGCGACGTATAGCCACCACAAGGGCAGAAGATCTTGCACACATTCTAATGGTGTCATCCAGCGCTAATAGAATACATTTTACAAATACATCACAACTGGAGAGGGCATTAAACACCTCCCATGGGGAGATCCTCAGGGTGATCAGGGCAGGGCATCTTTCTGATGAGGGTTCTAGCAGCCACTGCAGTGATGGCCGCGGCACGGACCGGGCGCAGCGCCGTTCCTGCACGAGAAAAGGCGTGTGAAGCCAGCCTATCAATGCGCCGGTCCTCAGCATCCCGAAGGGTACGGTAAGCAGGGACTGTAATAAAGGGGGGGTTAAGAACCCCTATGATCGGAGCATCCACCACGGGAGGTGCTGACCAACAGTTAACCACATCAGGGGGAAAAGGGTATTTCCAATCCCAGTCCCCTGGAACCCCTGCAAGTTTACTAGGGGATTCCCATTCTTTAAATACAAGAGCCTGGAAATGATCCTGCTCCAGAAATTCCAAGAGCGGTCGCTGTATGGAAACTCTCCCCTCTAGGCTTAGGGGCCTCACCAGGGAGAGAGATAGACAGGACCTCAAAGACCTTTATCAATAATTTGTCAGTGTCACACTGGCCCCAGTATTCAGGACCAGTATCATCAACGAGCCACGCCAGGTCCCCGCCTCCCCCAAAGAGCGCGAAGCTCTGAGGCAGCAATCAAACCTTGACCTAGCAAGGGATAGGATACACTTATTACAAGCCACTGCCAACGAAGAAGACGCCGCCGCCCGGCGCAGCACACTTTAGTAAAAGCAAAGACACGTGCACGGTGGCAGCCAAATTAACTATGAAGAGCTAGCAGCGCGGCTCTGACACCCAAATGCCAGTCAAGGGCAATACTACGGCCATAAGCGTGACAATACAGTACACTGAGACCGGCACACACATACCCCCCTTTCTTTTCCCCCGAACCACGGGGGAAACGAGGGAGGATGGCGACCCTTTACACAGGGTCCACCACTATACGGGGCACAGGGCAATAACGCGGGAGGGGCATCCACTAGAGGCTCACCTCTACTGGATACTTCATGTCTTCGCAGTCGGCACGGCAGAGAAATCTGGGGATTTGTGGGAGGTCCCCGGGTATTTGAGGGGCTGGGAGGAGCCATTTTTTTCGTGTCTCTGCAGCGCGGCGCCATCTGGCGGAGGATTACCCAAGTGTAAGTATTCTATCTGGAGCAGGACGTACTGTATACTTAGAATAAACAGCTCTGAATCAACCCTATAGTGTTTATTCACAGAGATGCGTTGTTCACAAGTGCACGGATGAATAAACGCGAAGGAATTATTCCTTGTGTGCGTTAGCACACAATGGCCACTATTGCACTATTACTATTACTTTGCGGCACTCCAATTCTCAAGCGCAGGCTTTAGTGGCTTGGCTGTTGAGACCAGCTTCCTGGAGGAGAAGGGCCTATCTGTCTCAGTAAATTGAAACCCGATTCGGACACAAAAGAAGAATTTACTACAGGACTTTGAGGGCCTTCGTGGCTTGTTGCGAGCCAAAGGGCTACTCCTGTAGGAGGTTCTCGTTGCCCAGGATACTGGAATTTTTCTTCAGAAGGGCAGGACTGCAGTCTCAGCCATGTCCATTTTTTTCCAGAGGCCCATCGCAGAGCACAGATTAGTGCAGGGCACTGCACATGTTCGTTGATCCCACCCTGGGATCTCAACCTGGTCCCATCAGCGCTTCAGAAGCCCCCCTTTGAGCCCATGGCAGAGACCTCTCTGGCGACACTCACTTTGAAGGTGTTTTTTTCTTGTGGCGACCACCTCCATCTGGCGGGTTGCAGAGCTGTCAAGTCACCCTTTTTGGTGCTGCACGAAGACAAGGCTGTGTTCCATGTTAAACAGAATTTTCTTGTCCACGGTGGTCTCTCCTTTTCATCTAAATCAGGATATCATACTGCCCTCTTTGTGTCCACGCCCCACTCATCATAAGGAGCAACTCCTGAATTTCCTGGATAGCGTCAGGACATTAAAGTATTACTTGGAGGCTACATGGTATGTAAGACGGCCATTTTGTTTGCGATCCCAGAAGGAACGGAGGGGCCTGACTGCTGCCAGGTCCACTCTCATCAGATGGATCAGGCATGCGGTGTGATGATTAGCTCTGGTAGACAGCAGGATGTTTGCAGTATAGAGGCTCAGAGGCGAAAAGTTAAACTTAAAGTCCGTGTTTATTCACACCAAAATCCATAAAAGCATATGCCCTTTCGGGTTACATCACCTTTTCAGGAAAATGCAGCATAAGTCAGACAGGCAAACAGCGTTTTTAGTCCCTGGGCAAAGTTGCTGCTTTGCAACCGAATCCACCTTGGGTCCGAATGAAACCACCTGCATAGGAGTTTTCAGCCAGGCACACAGAGTCTCACTCCACAAGTGAGCTCCAGTCACAGACAGTGCACAGCTGATTCCCCAGGCTATTTATGCGGCCTGTAAAACCCGGACCTGGGTAGTGGGATGGAGTCCCACCCTGCTCTACTCCATCCCAGTAAAACCGTCCCGGGTTAGCCTTTCAGCTATACTAACTTCAGCACCAGACTGCCATTAGCAGCTGATGCTGGGAAACAAAACATACGTTTTTACCGCACCAAGGCCAGGTACCTTGGTGCCACATACCTTCCGTCAATGACGGCCCCTTGCACCTTACCACAGCGGTCATACAAGCCTTAGTCTGCAAGGATAGCCTACGTCCACCAGGGGTCTAGTCTTCAGATTTCTGTTACGCCATTCGTGGTTATGTCGACGCAGTCGGCTGGTAGCTGTCGTAGCACAGTCCCACCCTTAATGAGGGTACTGCTTTGGGACGTCCCACGCATTGCTGATGGAGGTGGCCCGGAATGGAAGGGACAAGAATCGTCATCTTCCATTCCTATTGTTTTTCCTGTGACTGTGTTGGTTGCTGTTGATGATTTCTACAAGGTTAGTTTTATTTGATAGGCTCTTAGAGTAATGCTAATGCATACCCTGGTTATATCCCGACTGGACTTCTTTGTGGTTTACCAACAGACTGGAACCCCTCCAGTCTTTCCTGCACTCTGCTGCTTGCTTCATCCAACTCTCCTCTCAATCATCCAGCTCGGTTCCTCTCTGCCAATTCCTACACTGGCTGACAGTCCCACAGCAAATCCTGTTTAAAATTAGGGGTGTGAATTGGCAAGAATCTGGCGATATATGTATCGTGATACACCTATGACGATACAATGTATGACAACGATATATTGCATTTTTTAATAAAATTTTACGGGGGGTCCCCCCTACCCGGCCTGGGACCAGCAATGCAGGGATTGTAGAACAGGGCGCAGGGGCCAGCTTAAGTGGTCCCCCACCCTGCCGGCTACAAACTTGCAAAGCTTTTGTGGTCCCGGGCCCTTCTGGCCCCCAGGGCTTTGGAGAGGTAGGTAATGGGGGGGCTCGAGGTTAATGGCAAATCACCCGCTAGCCGCAGGTGACTTGCCAGACCCAGAGCCTTGTGAACTGGTATAGGGGTCTCATAGATCCTTTACCAGTTCACAAAGGGTTAACAGTAAATAAAACGCCACACATAGAAAAAATGTCTTTATTAAATAAATCGTTGTATAGTCAAAAAATGTATATGGATGTGCACCGTCTCTCTATCTACAAAAACTATTATCAAGGTGCTATGGCCCGTGTGGTCAAAGAAGAGAAAACAATGTATGAATATAGTGAGGGGATTCTGGATCTAGCCCCTCAAGTGACCACTACATAACAGGCCGCACTCAAAGAAGTAAAAGAATAAATTTCTATTTTATTAGTAAATACATTTACAATAAAAATTATTGGTCTCAGCACACACAACAACAAATGACATAATTAAAAAACATATACACAAACATGGGGGGTCCTATATATGGAGACTCTAATAATAATGATGCGGGATAGCATATGATACATTAAATGAATAAATAAAGAAATCTGGTTGGAGGCCACGTGTGGCCCAAAATATGTGAGGAAAAAGGGATACTATATCCCCATAAAATACATAACAAAGTGCATGATACAATAAGTGCAAATATATGTGTGGACAATGTAATAAATATTAACAAATATGCACCCGCATATAATGCATACAAAATTCAACAGTAAAGTGAAAATACAAAAACAAAAAAACAACGTGAAATAACAATCAAACAAACCCCAAATAAGTGAACAATTAAAGTGCTGAGTGCAATGTAGCACACACGTGGTGCTAAAACCAGCCAGAGGAGTTGTAAGGGGTCATGAATAACGCGTTGCGTGTCAGATAGACACTTCGCCAGGCGAAGTGTCTATCTGACACGCAACGCGTCGGTGGCGGCTGCTGTGGGGGACCCCTTGGAGATCAGGTTATGTAAATCTTTTTTACTTACTATCATTGTTTTCATTTTAGTCGGGTAGCGTTATTCATGACCCCTTACAACTCCTCTTGCTGGTTTTAGCACCACGTGTGTGCTACATTGCACTCAGCACTTTAATTGTTCACTTATTTGGGGTTTGTTTGATTGTTATTTCACGTTGTTTTTTTGTTTTTGTATTTTCACTTTACTGTTGAATTTTGTATGCATTATATGCGGGTGCATATTTGTTAATATTTATTACATTGTCCACACATATATTTGCACTTATTGTATCATGCACTTTGTTATGTATTTTATGGGGATATAGTATCCCTTTTTCCTCACATATTTTGGGCCACACGTGGCCTCCAACCAGATTTCTTTATTTATTCATTTAATGTATCATATGCTATCCCGCATCATTATTATTAGAGTCTCCATATATAGGACCCCCCATGTTTGTGTATATGTTTTTTAATTATGTCATTTGTTGTTGTGTGTGCTGAGACCAATAATTTTTATTGTAAATGTATTTACTAATAAAATAGAAATTTATTCTTTTACTTCTTTGAGTGCGGCCTGTTATGTAGTGGTCACTTGAGGGGCTAGATCCAGAATCCCCTCACTATATTCATACTTTATTAAATAAATCTTCTGTCAGCTTGCCGATCCGATGACAGATTCGATGAACGCTGGAGGGGGAGGCAGGAGATCAAATGATCTCCTACCCCTCTCCTTCTCTGCCCAGCAATCATAGCATTTGACTGATACTAGGGAGAAAGAATCGATTTATGTATTGTCGAATTAAATGTTGTGATGCTTCACTGAATCGATTTTTTTCTGACACCCCTATTAAAATGCTAAGCTCTCTTAAGCCAGGCCCCTCCCTACATCTTATCTCTAAACCAACAATATCAACCTAGACGCAGCCTCTGCTCTGCTGCCTACCTTTTCATGTACTCCACCCTGGTCACCTCCCCAGGACACGTGCCACTCCTGGAATGCCCTCCCCCGCCCATTCCGCCACTCCCCAAACCTCAAAGTTTCCAAAGGTGCTCTTAAAATCCACCTATTCAGACAAGCATACAATCTGGCTTAACCTCCTTAGCGGTGATCCCGAGCGTGACTCGGGGTTAATTTGCGCTGTAAGTAGCGGTAACCCCGAGTCACGCTCGGGATCGAGGAGCAGGGCGGCGCAGTCTCCTTACCTTCTCCCTGCGATCCAGCGATGGCCCCGCTGCGATCGCAGGTGAGAGCCGCGGCGTCCGTCGCACTTCCGGGTTCCGTCTCTGTGAGCCGCAGAGGCTCATGGGGGTGGAGCCGTGCGTCAGAGACAAATGTAATGGTAACGCTTTCGTTACCATTACATTTGCCTCTATCATAACGCCAGGGGGGTTAAGCAATTCTCATAAATACTGACTGTTTGTGATCCTTCCCCTTAATCTCCTCATCCTTTAGACTATTAAACTCACAAGTGTAGGGCTCTCTCTCCTATTTTGTCTTGTATTCAGAATATTCATTGGGAACTCTAACACTACATTTGTAATAGTCTATGTAGTATATTTTCTACCTTTTCTATAATCACTACAAAAGATGATGGAGCTTTATAAAGGAATAATAATAAATATATAAGCAGTGGAATAATTATACTATTAAGCTGAAATGTGTACATCATGCCATCCTTATCCGCTGTAAATGAGTATGTATTTGAAAAGAACCATTTATTTATCATCACAGAGCTTATTTGGCAATGGAGAATTGTAAATCATAATACTAAAGTGGTAATACAGCACAGATATGGGATTATGTTGGATCTAAATATGTTGGAACTTGGATCTAATGGTATTGCTCAAGTTCCTGTTCAGGCACAAAAAAAAGCTGTTCCCCATGTAGCTGATTCTACTCTGATTCACTAAAGCTCACCGAATGAGGAACCCTCATGGCAAACAGTTGCCCCCTTCCTATTAGTCACACTGAAATAGGATATATGAAATGAAAAACAACTAGATTGGGAGAGCACCTTTTATTATGCATAGCACAAGATAGTAAACAACAGAAATGGTCACTGCTTGAAATGAGGGACAAATGCTGTACTTTTTATTTAAAGGACCTCTCACATTGAACCCTCTGGCAGAGAAAATTCAATCTTGTAGTCGGCAAATTAACAAGGAATGCCAGCCAGAATGAGATCAGGTTAGACTATTGCACCCAACATTAAAGAGTAATTCCAATTCCAATGGCGTGTTACCAATTATAGAATAACTGTGCTTATTTTCTTTTATTTTCTTGCATATTTCATATTAAAAAAGAACCAGCAATATGGATTACCCTCTGTAAATCAGAAAAACGTTTCTCCCCCCTAAGAACTCTGTCTGTTAAAGTTAAAAAATATATATTAAATATAAAAAAACAAAACTGTAATGCAAGAATATGACTTCAGCATTTTATCGGGGGACCACATTGACATGCAATATTTAGGGGGTGTTCAGGGGCTTGATCAAGAGGTGATGGTCAAGCAATTGAGATGCCCTCAAGAGATGGGTGTTGGTCTGGTTTAAGAACACCACTATGGCATTTTCCCTGTGTGAACTTGTTTATGTTTGATAAGATATAGTCTAAGAGAAAATCCTTTCCCGCATTCAGAACAAGAATATGGCTTCTCCCCTGTATGAACTCTTTCATGTGAGTTAAGGTTTGATTTATCAGTAAAACATTTTCCACATTCAGAACAAGAATACGGCTTCTCCCCTGTATGAAGTCTTTCATGCGTGAGAAGATGTATTTTACGATAAAAACATTTTCCACATTCAGAACAGGAATATGGCTTCACCCCTGTATGAACTCTTTTATGTCTGATGAGAGCTGATTTTTGGGCAAAACAATTCCCACATTCAGAACAGGAATACGGCTTCTCCCCTGTATGAACTCTTTCATGTGTGATAAGAACCGATTTATAACTAAAACATTTCCCACATTCAGAACAAGAATATTGCTTCTCCCCTGTGTGAACTCTTTTGTGTGTGATAAGCTGTGATTTACAAGAGAAACAATTCCCACATTCAGAACAAGAATATGGCTTCTCTATGAGGTTGCTTTGGTGGGCAGTAAGTTCTTCTTTCTGAGCTGTCTGATGGGATACAGGAGGGGAATCACTAGGAACAGGATATACAGTTGGATCAGATGATGGATCTGCACTGTTATGATTAGGATGCAGATCTCCAGTAATTGGGTTTCCTGCAGCAGAGTGTGCATTGATCTCATCCTGATCTGTGTTCCATTGTGGAGAGATATCAACATGTGTTCCTGTATTTCTCACCGCATGTTGCCCAGCTGGAGGGAATACAATAGCAATGTTTATTCAGAATTTCTATACAAATGCTACTAACTACACATGAGAAGAGACCCTGCCAAGCTGTCCAACTTCCTGCCTTTGTTTCAGACTACCTCCCTGGTACTGCTCCTGATGTCTTACACTTACTGACAACCTTGCCTCAATGCCACATCTCACATCAGTTAAGCATTAGGAACTCCCATGCAGACCGTGCCCTCAACCAGGTACAAAATTGTTTGCCAACAGATGGTGTTATCTTCCTTACAGATGGGTCACTCTGACAACTGCTTCCCTGTATCACAACATGCAAAAGGTTTATACATTCACTTAAGTGAGCTTAGCAGGTGAGGAGACAAACACTCCTTTCCTCTGACGTGTCTTGATGGTGTGTGGAGTGTTACAAAATGAATGGAATTACCAAATGATTAACGATCCTGGCAGTGAAGGACAGTGAGTAAACAGTCTGTATATGAAAGGGAGCTAGTTGTAAACATTGTTATTCTAGGCAGCATCGCTATATACACTGAAAAGCTGGCTAAGAGGTTTATACCTCATGTTGCAGCATCTCTCCCTCCTGCAACAAATGTAACAAGCAGAGATGAGTCATCTGATTACAGTGTAAAAGCCGAACATCACATAAGACAACGGACAGATGGTCAATTGTGGGACCTATCACAAAGGACCTGTATACTTGACAGCTGTGTGGATGCTGCTGCATGGGTGTGCTTGGGGGGGGGGGCGTTTTTTACTCTGTCACAATGTTGTGTTTTTTAATATGAGACTTTGGGAATTGTTGCACTTTATTTGTATGTCTAGGGTACCTATCAAATAAAGTAGTGTTTTGTACCCTGTCAAGTAAACAGGTCTTTTGTGAAAGGTCCCACAATTAAGCATCTGTCCTTATGCGTTGATTGCTTATGGGTTAGTGGGACGCCAATGATTTTATACGGCTATACACAAGGATTACAGTTTGGGATCTCTCCGCCATTTTAATTAATTTGTTAATATTAAAAGCCAAATATCCCGCCACTGTGTAACACATTGAAGCAGTAAGGTTAAGGTTGATCATTCTATACTTTGCCAACAACTAAAAACTGAATTGCATTAATCCTCAGAAATACAACATGCCTAATAATTGTGCACACAGTGTATGGAGCCTCCAAACATATAATTTCTATACAGTCACTGATCAGGCTGTTAGATTGTACAAAGATGCTTAGAGGGAGCAGGGATGGTGGGGAGAGGCTAACCGAAGGTTATGTCCCCCGCTTATGTCTCAGATCTTCCACCTTCTCTAACCATTGGATGAGAGGAAATGCTGGTGGCTGCTGGTGGGCAAGAATGGGCAGCACCTCAGTAACCCCAAAAAAAACTCAAGTTAGTTACCTGGTAACTTTTTTTCTAAACATCCGTAAGGGCAGCATACGCCTGAGACCTCCGGGCTCCTCCCATCGAGGGGAACACATGACCACCAGCAACAAATAAAAGCTTGACTCCTCTCTCTGTTCCCCAGTTGTAGAGATCTGAAAAGAGAGAGAAGAGACACAGATCCACAAATTCTCTAAGTAAAAGCAAAACATCTCCCAGTTAAAAAAATATTAGGGAGGGAAGTTGGCGTATGCTGCCCTTATGGATGTTTAGAAAAAAAAGTTACCAGGTAACTAACTTGAGTTTTCTCAAAACATCCTTCAGGCAGCATACGCCTGAGAGATAGGCGAGTACTACCTCAATGGGTGGGAAGAACTGCACGAAGCATGCTTCTGCCAAAAGATTGATCTTCCTGAGATAAGAGATCCAAACGGTAATGTTTCGAAAAGGTCTTAGCCGACGGCCAGGTGGCTGCCTTACAAATCTGTTCAATGGAGACCCCGGCTTGCTCTGCCCAAGACGTGGATATGCTCCTAGTGGAATGAGCTGTAACTCCTCTTGGTAAATTGATATCTCCATATGCCAGCTTAATGGTGTCTTTTATCCACCTAGCCAACATCGTCTTCGACACTCTCAAACCCTTCCTGGGCCCAGAAAAGGCGATAAACAAGCTGTCAGCCTTCCTGAATCCTTTGGTTTGATTCAGATATTGAAATAGAAGAGATTTAACGTCCAAAGCCATCAGTTCTGGATCTTCTTTCGCGACAGAAGGGATGATGATCTCTTGCGACCTATGGAAATCTGATGCAGGTTTAGGAAGATAGCAAGGATCTACTTTCAAAACGATGCGGTCTGTAAAAACCTGGAGGAATGGGTGACGACACGACCAGGCTTGAATGTCACTGAATCTTCTTGCTGATGTAATTGCCACTAAAAACAATACCTTCCAAGTAAGCAACTTGATATCCGAATTCTTGTTCGGATAGAATGGAGGAGAACTTAATACTGATAAGACTTTTGCCAGGTCCCATTGTGGAATAACTCTACATGGAGCAGGCCTGGAACGTTTGACCGCCAGCCGAAATCTTTTAACGATCGAAATGGATGAAAGTTTCCTATCCAAAAAGACCGACAGGGCCGCCAAATGAACTTTTAGTGTATTAACACTTAGACCCATGTTTACCCCCTCTTGTAAAAAGTCCAGAATAACCGGTGTTATTCTCTGTCTTCCAAGAATTAAAGGTCTTCCATACCTTAAGGTAAATCTTTCTGGTCACGGTCTTCCTGCTAGACAGTAGAGTATTAATCACTGAAGCTGAAAAACCTCTCTTTTGCAGTAAGGAGACCTCAGGGTCCAAACTGTTAACCTCCACCATTGGGGGTTCGGACAAAATACCGGACCCTGAGATAGGAAATGAGGGTTCACCGGTATTTCCCAAGGGTCCTAAACCGACAGTTCCACCAGAGTTGAAAACCAGGATCTCTTCGGCCACCATGGAGCTATTAGGAGCGCTGTCGCTGGTTCCCTCACCAGCTTCTTCAGTACCATTGGGATTAAACGAACCGGAGGGAAGGCGTATACCAGACAGAAGTGCCACGGCTGAGCTAGTGCATCTACTCCCAGCGACCGATCTCTCGGATTTAATGAAAAAATTTGATCTACCTAGTGGTTGCTTGCTGACGTAAATAGATCCACTTCTGGAATGCCTCTTAGTACGCAAATCGAAAACAGTTGGATCTAGGGACCATCTGATTCCTTGATCTGTGATCGGCTTAAAAAAAATCTGTGTTATTGGTAGTTGTAGATCCAATCCCTGCTGGGAACCGTCCCAATTCTTCAGGATTTGACCTTGCAGGCATCTGGAGTGAAGCTAGCCCCATCTCACTGTCGGAAAGGAGGATGTCAGAAACCCTAGTACTCTCATTGTTTGTCTTACCGAAGGAATAGTTTCTGAGCAGATAGATCGAGCTGCCTCCTGGAGAGCAAGGACTTTCTGATGAGGAAGAGTAAGGACCTGACGGACCGAATTGATCTCGAATCCCAAGTAGGTCATAGTCTGAGAGGGCGTTAGAGAAGATTTGTTGTAATTCACCATCCAACCTAGGTGAGCCAACAGATTCATGGCAAAACTGAATATTTTCTAGTAGTCTGTCCTTTGACTGAGCAAAAAGCAGAAGGTCGTCTAAATAGCCGACCACCCCCATCCCTCTGCGCCTCAGAAATGCCAAGGGCTCGGCCAAAACTTTTGTAAAAATTCTTGGAGCGGATGCCAGACCGAAGGGAAGGCAGACAAATTGGAAATGCAAAATTGCGAATCTCATAAAAGACTGAGCCAGGGGGCTCATTGGAACCTGCCAATAGGCGTCCTTCAAATCTATTGATGCCATGAAGACACCTCTGCGAGGTATGTTCTTCACAGAATAAATAGTCTCCATCCTGAAATGTCTGTACTGGACTAGAAGGTTGAGATTCTTTAAGTTCAGGATAAACCTGAAGCCTCCTGAACTCTTCTTTACAAGGAAAATGCTGGAATAAAAGCCTTTCCCTTGTGAAGGCAGAGGGACTAGTATGATTACTCCCCTTGTTCTCATGTCTTGTCAAAATTCCAAAAATTGCAGCTCTCTCCTCTCTGCCCCTTGGGAGAGAAGAAATCAAAAATCTTGAAGGGGGTGTTTGAGAAAATTCTATTTGGAACCCCTCCGTAATACCTCTTACAATGAAAGGGCAATCCAACAGGCCTTGCCAGGCTGTGCAAAACCTCCCTAGCCTGGCGCCAATAATGATATTGGCGTCATTGCTTCTTGGGTCTCGCCTAATAAGTTCCAAACAGGGTGGAACCTTTGAAGCTGCCTTTTCTTGAAAAATTGGAAGAGGGTGAGGCCCCTTTAGTTCTTTTAGCGGCCCCCTTGTCAAGGAATACGCTTAAAAGAATTCCTAGGGAAAAACATTCTATTGGCTGCAGCCCTAGGACGAGGTGGAAAACATTTATTCCTGTCCGCCGTCAAATCCAAAACTTTACCTAAGTCTGATCCAAACAAAAATTCACCCCTAAAGGGCATAGTACAAAATCCCATTTTAGAACCAACATCGCCAGACCAGGTCTTTAACCAAAGAACCCTGCGCACAGAATTGGTCACTGCCAGATTTTGTACTGAAAATCTAATCGACTCTGTAACAAATGCCATTGCCGAAAAGAGAATAGGTAAAGCCCTTACTATCCTATCTAGACTAGTTCTTTCTAAAAGACAGTCTTTTAGTTGTTGAAGCCAAAACCCAAGATTTCTAATGACACAATTAGAAGCCAAATGAGTCCTCAACAAATTGGATTCCACTTGCCAGGCCTTCTTAAGCAGAGAATCCATCTTCTTATCTAGGGGATCATTAAGAACCCCAAAATCCTCAAAGGCTAAACCCGTAACCTTGGACACCTTGGCAAAAGGGGCATCTAATTTGGGACACTTTTCCCAAAACTGAGAAACTTCTTCTGCAAAAGGGTATCTACGTTTGAGACCCCTAGAAGTAAAGATTTTCCTAGATGGCTCTTTCCACTGTTCCAGAATCATATCCTTAAGACAGCCATGCAAAGGAAATGAGTAGGAAGAATCCGGAGCCAAATCTGGATAGAAGCTATCCTGTTTAGATTTGGGGCCCGCCACCTTTTCCTCAATACCCATAGACAGGTTAATCATGTGTAAGAGAAAGGGAAGATCTCCAGGCGGAAATAAAAATCTGTTTTTTACCAACTAAGAGCTTGAGGCTAGGTCGTCATCCTCATCCGGGGTAGAAATTTCACCTTCCTCTGATTCATCGTAAGGAACCAGTTTCCCGAGAGACGAAAAAAGGAGGGATTCCCCATATGCCCAGAAAATAAGGATGGATCAAAGTGGCCCAGACCTGGATGAGAAAGGCCCATCTGGTTACCTGGAATCTCAGGGACCCCCTAAACTTTAGGGGAGGAAGAGATCTGGTCTTTAAGCTCCTTCATCAGTCTCATCAAATCATCATTATGCTCCTTACTAACCACTTTATCCGTGCATATTTGACAAAGGGGTTTAACATAGGAATCCGCAAGCTTCAAATCACATAACGGGCATCTTTTTGATACAGCTTTTGTAGCCTTGTCCGGGGTTTTTGACTAAAAAAACATAAGTGAGAATAGGAACGTCAGTTAACCCTATTCTCTGAATACCCCAAATTATATATATATTACGGGGTAGAGCAGGGCCTCCTCCTCCCAGAATTGGCAGCCGGCGCCAAACTGAAAGGATCTTGATCCACATAAGTAATTTCAGTGGAAGAATCTTCAACAGAATCCAAACAACCATCTTGCGCCTGTTCTGCCATAATTCTGGATAGAGGCACAAAAAAACAAACTCCCATAGGCCACTCAAATAGGGTAGGGAACGTTTGCATATCAGAACATTAACCCTTTCTTGTTTAAAACAGAAGGGGAGGCCATAATATGTATGTACCCAAAACACTGTGCTATCACTTTAAGACCAAACACGTGTTGTGGAAAAAACAGGAAATCCCCTTGGGCGCCGGGATGTGAGGTCAGCAGCCCCGGGAGGCAGAAGCGAGGGACCCAATTTCCGGGAATATCTTTATTGAAAAAATCATCCGGCGCGCGCGCAAAAACTGACGAGGCGCCTACCTGCTGGAGCACTTGTCAGCCCATGGCTGGGGCGCTGCCGCTGAACATTACCGCCGCGGCCCAAGGATCGCCGCCCGGCGCTGGAACCTCCCCGGCCTCCAGCGGAGCACTGATCTCCCCCCGCCGGCTGCTAGACCGCAGGTAAGCCGAATGCGGAAGCAACGACAGCCGGGGAAGAGAGTGAGAGAATACGTCATTCTCCTCTCTTCCCCGCCTCTTAAAGGCATCTTACCAAGAAAATTATTTTAGCTAAAGTAATATAAAGATATAAAAAATGTCACCAATGCAGCCAAACATTGAGGGATTACTCCCAATGTTCCCCAAAAAAACACTGAATGGGGTCCGGTAACCCCTGCTTCTTCCTTAAAATCATCCTCAGGAAGAGGGAAACATTTTTTTACTTACCCCCCTTTTGAGAAAAAAATCTCAAAGAATGGGATCTGGCCAATAATCCCATAGGGTATCCCGGGCCCCAGATAAAAGTTTATCTTCGGGACCGAGAAATGGACCCCCTGTTTACAGGCCCATAGTACCGGAAAAATACTTACCTGAACCTAACGATCCAGGAGCTAGTGGTCCAGCTCCCTACTCGAGGAGGAACACGGAAACAACTGGGGAACAGAGGGAGGAGTCAAGCTTTTATTTGTTGCTGGTGGTCATGTGTTCCCCTGGATGGGAGGAGCCCGGAGGTCTCAGGCGTATGCTGCCCAAAGGATGTTTTGAGAAAAAAAACAGGAAAGCCATGCTGGCATATCACACCGGTAACAGGCAGCAGGCAAGTGATCAGGGCCCTACATCCAACCTAATATTTCCTACTTACCACTACTGCCACTCCTCCCATCACACATTACATAACACAGCAATGATTTCCTCACCTGCACCAATCACTGGAGAGCTTTCCTCCTTCTTACACCGCACATTACTTGTCACACCCATCTCCTCTGCTGCTGCACCACCTCCATCATCTCCCAGCTGAGACCTCTCTGGTGTCACCGGGCAGCTGGATGTCTCCACCTTAATGTCTTTAGACTGATCGTTGCCGACCTTTATATCACCAAAATCCTTCATGACAAGCTCCTCCTCCCCGATCTCTGTCTGATCAAAGAAATGACCATCAATCCCAGATACATTCTAACATAACAATACAACACTGCAGCAATGGCGGGGAGATCTCTGGTGTATATACCTGATAATGGTGCGGTGTGACTTCCTGTGTGGAATCCTGGGAATAAAGAGGGCGGGGAGATCTCTGGTATAAATACCTGATAATGGTGCGGTGTGACTTCCTGTGTGGAATCCTGGGAATAAAGAGGGCGGGGAGATCTCTGGTGTATATACCTGATAATGGTGCACTGTGACTTCCTGTGTGGAATCCTGGGAATAAAAAGGGCGGGGAGATCTCTGGTGTATATACCTGATAATGGTGCGGCATGACTTCCTGTGTGGAATCCTGGGAATAAAGAGGACGGGGAGATCTCTGGTGTATATACCTGATAATGGTGCGGTATGACTTCCTGTGTGGAATCCTGGGAATAAAGAGGGCGGGGAGATCTCTGGTGTATATACCTGATAATGGAGCGGTGTGACTTCCTGTGTGGAATCCTGGGAATAAAGAGGGCGGGGAGATCTCTGGTGTATATACCTGATAATGGTGCGGCATGACTTCCTGTGTGGAATCCTGGGAATAAAGAGGACGGGGAGATCTCTGGTGTATATACCTGATAATGGTGCGGTATGACTTCCTGTGTGGAATCCTGGGAATAAAGAGGGCGGGGAGATCTCTGGTGTATATACCTGATAATGGAGCGGTGTGACTTCCTGTGTGGAATCCTGGGAATAAAGAGGGCGGGGAGATATCTCTGGGGCAGTTTGGAAGCTGGGTGGCTCCATCTTGATGCCCTCATTGTGGTGTTGGGGTGATTCTGTAGATTCCATCTTATACATGACAGGAAGCTGCTCTTTTCTCTCTTCATTAATAGGATGATGAAGTTCGGTCATGACTCCGCCCTAAGTATGACATCACAACACAATAATAAAGCTATTTGATAGAACACTGAGATCACATTACTGGATACACTGAGCTGTTATCAGATGATGGGGGAGGAGCTGATCTATGATAACATTCTAGATATTGCCCCTCCCCCATGACCATGCCCTGTGACACCCTATAGACACCTGACCCCACCCTCATCCTCATCACCTCTATATATACCCCGTGCTGTTACCACTCACCTCTCCAGTCAGCAGCTCAGTGATCTTGTTGGTGACGTCTAGAATCTTCTGCATGGTGCATCTCCCAGGTGTCATGGATGGAGGCGGAGACACTGTGATGGTCACATGGTCACCAGATTTTATAGGAGGAAATGTCTGTAAGAAAAGGAAAAAAATGGTCACTTTACGCTCCCAGAATCCTCTTCTGCTACCAAAGTTTTTTTTTTTTTTATTAACAGAGGTGGTGTTCTATAACCCTCCCAGAATCCTCCTCACCTCTCTGGACAGAAGGAAGATGATCTCCAGGGTGAGGCTCCAGATCTTCTCAGTCATGTGACTCTCATCCACCTCCATTTTTAATAGATTTCTAAGAAGTGGGCGGAGCTTCCTCAGAGGACTCACAACTGGTAGAAAGAGATAGAAGGGATCACTCTTATTTATAGTGTTTTTTTGGGGTGATGATGGACATGTTTGGGGGGGGGGACAGGAGGTTGTTTATAGTGCAACTTGCCAGAACTATTCTCACACCAGTTACAAGGTGATCTGGACACCTTAACAAACTGCACTTCCTACACTGTGCACCTCAGCAACCCCTCATGATGCGCACACCTCAACCATATGGTGATGACAGCAGAAATAACGGGATCCCTCTGCTAATGACACCCACAGGTTTTCTTTTAGATGGACTTCCTGTTTGGTTACTATAGAGAGGAAGTCCAGAGACAGCAAAGAGACCAAATCAGTTCTAGCTCCTCCCCCTCTATCCCTCATATGATTGTCAGTCTGGGAGAAGATGGGAGAATTGGGGCGGGAGCACCCTGGCAGTGCATTCCCCTCCTCCCACCTAAGTGTGCAATGGCCGCCTCTCCCTTCAGATGTGAGGAGGTGGCGGCATGCGGAGCCGCGCCAGAATCCAGAGGCACACACTGGCAAACTTAGGGACCATCAGGGGCACACACTGGCAAACTTAGGGACCATCAGGGGCACACACTGGCAAACTTAGGGACCATCAGGGGCACACACTGGCAAACTTAGGGACCATCAGGAGCACACACTGGCAAACTTAGGGACCATCAGGGGCACACACTGGCAAACTTAGGGACCATCAGGAGCACACACTGGCAAACTTAGGGGCCCAGCAGGGGCACACACTGGCAAACTTAGGGGCACACACTGGCAAACTTAGGGACCAGCAGGGGCACACACTGGCAAACTTAGGGGCACACACTGGCAAACTTAGGGGCCCAGCAGGGGCACACACTGGCAAACTTAGGGGCACACACTGGCAAACTTAGGGGCCCAGCAGGGGCACACACTGGCAAACTTAGGGACCATCAGGGGCACACACTGGCAAACTTAGGGACCAGCAGGGGCACACACTGGCAAACTTAGGGACCAGCAGGGGCACACACTGGCAAACTTAGGGGCCCAGCAGGGGCACACACTGGCAAACTTAGGGGCCCAGCAGGGGCACACACTGGCAAACTTAGGGGCCCAGCAGGGGCACACACTGGCAAACTTAGGGGCCCAGCAGGGGCACACACTGGCAAACTTAGGGGCACACACTGGCAAACTTAGGGGCCCAGCAGGGGCACACACTGGCAAACTTAGGGGCCCAGCAGGGGCACACACTGGCAAACTTAGGGACCAGCAGGGGCACACACTGGCAAACTTAGGGGCACACACTGGCAAACTTAGGGGCCCAGCAGGGGCACACACTGGCAAACTTAGGGGCCCAGCAGGGGCACACACTGGCAAACTTAGGGGCCCAGCAGGGGCACACACTGGCAAACTTAGGGACCAGCAGGGGCACACACTGGCAAACTTAGGGGCCCAGCAGGGGCACACACTGGCAAACTTAGGGGCCCAGCAGGGGCACACACTGGCAAACTTAGGGGCCCAGCAGGGGCACACACTGGCAAACTTAGGGGCACACACTGGCAAACTTAGGGGCCCAGCAGGGGCACACACTGGCAAACTTAGGGACCATCAGGGGCACACACTGGCAAACTTAGGGGCACACACTGGCAAACTTAGGGGCCCAGCAGGGGCACACACTGGCAAACTTAGGGGCCCAGCAGGGGCACACACTGGCAAACTTAGGGGCCCAGCAGGGGCACACACTGGCAAACTTAGGGGCCCAGCAGGGGCACACACTGGCAAACTTAGGGGCCCAGCAGGGGCACACACTGGCAAACTTAGGGGCACACACTGGCAAACTTAGGGGCCCAGCAGGGGCACACACTGGCAAACTTAGGGGCCCAGCAGGGGCACACACTGGCAAACTTAGGGGCCCAGCAGGGGCACACACTGGCAAACTTAGGGACCAGCAGGGGCACACACTGGCAAACTTAGGGGCCCAGCAGGGGCACACACTGGCAAACTTAGGGGCCCAGCAGGGGCACACACTGGCAAACTTAGGGGCCCAGCAGGGGCACACACTGGCAAACTTAGGGGCCCAGCAGGGGCACACACTGGCAAACTTAGGGGCACACACTGGCAAACTTAGGGGCCCAGCAGGGGCACACACTGGCAAACTTAGGGACCATCAGGGGCACACACTGGCAAACTTAGGGGCACACACTGGCAAACTTAGGGGCCCAGCAGGGGCACACACTGGCAAACTTAGGGGCCCAGCAGGGGCACACACTGGCAAACTTAGGGGCCCAGCAGGGGCACACACTGGCAAACTTAGGGGCCCAGCAGGGGCACACACTGGCAAACTTAGGGGCCCAGCAGGGGCACACACTGGCAAACTTAGGGGCACACACTGGCAAACTTAGGGGCCCAGCAGGGGCACACACTGGCAAACTTAGGGACCATCAGGGGCACACACTGGCAAACTTAGGGACCATCAGGGGCACACACTGGCAAACTTAGGGGCACACACTGGCAAACTTAGGGGCCCAGCAGGGGCACACACTGGCAAACTTAGGGACCATCAGGGGCACACACTGGCAAACTTAGGGACCATCAGGGGCACACACTGGCAAACTTGGGGACCATCAGGGGCACACACTGGCAAACTTAGGGGCCCCATCAGGGGCACACACTGGCAAACTTAGGGGGCCCCATCAGGGGCACACACTGGCAAACTTAGGGGGCCCCATCAGGGGCACACACTGGCAAACTTAGGGGCACACACTGGCAAACTTAGGGACCATCAGGGGCACACACTGGCAAACTTAGGGGCACACACTGGCAAACTTAGGGACCATCAGGGGCACACACTGGCAAACTTAGGGACCATCAGGGGCACACACTGGCAAACTTAGGGGCACACACTGGCAAACTTAGGGACCATCAGGGGCACACACTGGCAAACTTAGGGGCCCAGCAGGGGCACACACTGGCAAACTTAGGGGCCCAGCAGGGGCACACACTGGCAAACTTAGGGCCCATCAGGGGCACACACTGGCAAACTTAGGGGGCCCATCAGGGGCACACACTGGCAAACTTAGGGGCCCCATCAGGGGCACACACTGGCAAACTTAGGGGCCCCATCAGGGGCACACACTGGCAAACTTAGGGGCCCATCAGGTTAAGTGATTACTGGCACCCTGGAGGGTTTCACACAGCGGGACATGCTGATTCGGGATGCCTCAGGGTAAAGCCAGTGGCCCCTGATATCTTTTAGACATGGGTGGGTTTTGTTCCTGCTTTAAAATGTGAAAAACACATCCAATTTTCACCTTTTGGGGTTTTGCTCCTCTATGCGGCAACATCCCAAACTGTGTGTATCCCCCCCCCAGGACGCCCCATTTACCCACTTGCCTGTCGCTCCCACTGCGCAGAGTAGGACGAGAATGTGCGCTCACCAATCAGTGCTTGCTTTCACTCGGCTCTGCTGACGGCTAAGCATTACCGGAAGCGTCCCCCGTCCGCAGGTGTGCGCACGACTACATGTGAACCAGGATGCGGCCATGGCGCAGAGACGCGGCGAGGGCTCAGAGACAAAATGAGTAACAGGGCTTCTGGGGGGGGGGGGGGGTTTACACAGCGGGGCATCCCAACGCGGCGCCATCACTCGCATCCATTGGCGGCCGCCGTAACTTAAGAATGCGAGTGACGCCGCGGCCCACCATGCATGCACCATGGGCTCAAGGAAAGGTAAAGAAGACGGGCTATGGGGGGGGGTCACACAGTGGGGCATCCCGGGGTTGGACCAAAACCGGGGATAGTGAAATTATGGTCTAATTTAAAATCTTAAAGTGGATCAAAACCCATGGCAATCGTCCAGGGAATCTATTAGATTCTGGTCCAAACGATTTCCTCCCCCCCGGGGCATCCAAAATCGGGATCCCCCGCTGTGTGAAACCCCCAGGTGACACAAACACTTACCTTGTTTCCCGGTCCAATGGCGCATGCTAGAGCAGCTACGGCATCCCAGCTATCTCTCTAGCAGGACATGTGCCTGCACCAGGCATTTGTGAATGGCCGGCATGGGCACACTCCATGTTAGAGGGAAGCGGGGGATGCGGCCTCCAGCGCGCTCCGAGCCGCTGGCCTTAGACAACGTGACGTCAGCGGCTCCGAGCGTGCCGATTGGATGAGTGCATGCTCTGTAGGACTGGTGAATTTTGCTCGGCGATCTGGAAGGTTGGGAAAGGACCAAAACCCAGGACAGTCAAAATCCTGGGTTTTGGTCCTTGGCCCCCCAATCAGGGATGCCCCGCTGTGTGAACCCCCCAGATCACCGTGCACAACTCACCGGTCCTACGGCACATACAAAGCCCCTCGTCCAATCAGTGCACTTGGTTCCGCTGATGTCACGTTGTCTAAGACTTTATTTAAGGCCCGCGGCTCCGAGTGCACTGGCGTCCGCATCCCCTGCTTCCCTCTAACAGGGAGCGTGCCAGCACCGGCCATTCACAAACGCCTGGTGTGGGCATGTGTCCTGCCTGATCGGCCCAGGAATCCTCCCTGCGGGGCATCCAAAATCGAGACGCCGGTAAACCTTACCCGATTCCCGGTCCAACGGAGCATGCGCGGGACGCATCTCGCGCTTCTCTCTAGCAGGGCGCGTGCATCTGTGAATGGCAGGCGCGGGCGCGCTCCCTGGGAAGCGAGAGATGCGGCCGCATGCGTGCTCGGAGCTGCTGCGGTAAGACGTCTCATTGACGCGCATACCACAGCGGCTCTGAGCGCGCCGATTGGACGAGCGGCGTAGGAGCGGGATGAGGTGAGTAAAATCGGGCGATCTGGGGGGTTTCATATAGGGGAAGTGGACCAAAACCCAGGATAGTCGAAATCCTGGGTGTTGGTCCACTTTAAAGAAGGGATGCAGCTCGTGCATGCGCCGTTGGACCGGGAAACAAAGTAATTGTATGGGGTGACCTGGGGGGTTTCACACAGTGGGGCATCACGATTCTGGATGCCCCAGGGGGTGGGAATCGTCCCGGGCCAATAACAGTGGGATTTGGTTTAACAGGAGTAAGACAAGACAGCTGTTGGGGGTTTGTAGTTTAGAGCGGGGAGAGAAAGGGGTTAATACTCAGTGTTTTAGTTATAACTGATAAAAGGAGGCCTGAGCCCGCACAGAAAGGGTTAACACGCCGCCATCACCTCACCACACGCCGCTCAGCGACCCTCTTTCTTCTCCACATCGAGAGCGGCGGCCATTTTCCTGTATGGCGTCACACGCTGCATATTCTATTCGGCTGTGTGCGGCCACCAGCTTGCCTGTAGCCCCTCACACAGAAAAGGCGGGAAGGCGGGGCTATGACGTCACATGCAGCAGATACTATTCAGCTTGTGTCTGCTCTGCGCTGTCTCTGGTGCGGCGGGGCCGGCGGCCATTTTCCTGTAGCCCCTCGCACAGAACAGGCGGGAAGGCGGGGCTATGACGTCACAAGCAGCAGATACTATTCAACTTGTGTCTGCTCTGCGCTGTACTGTATCTGGTGTGGCGGCCATTTTCCTGTAGCCCCTCTCACAGAACAGGCGGGAAGGCGGGGCTATGACGTCACATGCAGCAGATACTATTCAGCTTGTGTCTGCTCTGCGCTGTCTCTGGTGTGGCGGGGCCGGCGGCCATTTTCTCGTAGCCGTCACTGCTGTGTGATAATGCAGCTTCTGTACATTAGTGGTATAATTAGAGCTAAACAGACACAGTCATAGATAGTGTCATAGAAGGGGGAGGAGTCAGATGAGCTAGGTCACTCGCTGCTGCATGCTGCAATGAGAGGTGTGAGGGGAGCTCTAGGAGGGACAGGAAACAGCTGCACACTGCTGTAGCCAGCACTGGGCTCTGTGTTGGTGTTCCCATTCCCAGCTCAGAGGCCTAGAAGACAAGGTGAGTGGCTGGGAGGCATTATAAGAACAAAACCCAGCAGGCTGGAATCTAAAAGGCCGCAGCCTGTGGTATCCTGAATTGTGATGCCCCGCTGTGTGAAACCTTCCAGGTAGGCCATAAAAACTCACCTTCCCACGCTCCAATGGTGCATGCACGGGGCTCTCATCCAATGAGAGCTGCCTGTCATTTCTTCAGCAGGAGGCTCTCATTGTTTTGAATAGGAAGCGTCAGGGCCGGCTCCGGGTCTCAGTGGGCCCTTGGGTGGCATGGTCTCATTGGGCCCCTTAGTGGTGAAGAGTCGCATCACATCATCGAGGGACGTCCCAAATTTGGATGTCGGCCCTTTCAGTGGGACCTCCCGGAGGCCCCTGGCAGCTGCCCCTCCTTGCCGGGTGCTGACGCCGGCCCTGGGAAGCGTGCACTGCCGCACGCTCCCACCCCAGCCATTCAGATAGGCGGGCGGGGCTGTGGCATCACACGCTGCATATTCTATTTGGCTGTGTGCAGCCTCCAGCTTGCCTGTAGCCCCTCACACAGAAAAGGCGGGGCTATAACATCAACATGCAGCAGATACTATTCAGCTTGTGTCAGCTCTGCGCTGTCTCTGGTGTGGCGGGGCCGGCGGCCATTTTCCTGTAGCCCCTCTCACAGAACAGGCGGGCGGGGCTGTGGCGTCACACGCTGCATATTCTATTTGGCTGTGTGCGGCCTCCAGCTTGCCTGTAGCCCCTCACACAGAAAAGGCGGGGCTATAACATCAACATGCAGCATATACTATTCAGCTTGTGTCTGCTCTGCGCTGTCTCTGGTGCGGCGGGGCCGGCGGCCATTTTCCTGTAGCCCCTCACACAGAAAAGGCGGGAAGGCGGGGCTATGACGTCACATACAGGAGCGTGCATGTCGCCAGGCATATGGGGGATGTGGCCGCGCGCTTCCCATTCATTTCAATAAGAGCCGCTTGCCGAATCAGTCACCATGCGCCGTTGGAAGTGTGAGAAGTATGCCCCGGGGGCACGGAGCAAAGTTTAATTCTCGGGTTTTATTGTGCTTTAAAGCAGGCTCTTCACCCTGCTGGTTTTTGGGCCCCCTTTAAAGTGGACCAAAACCCAGGATTTTGACTATCTGGGTTTCCGTCCTTTCCCCCCCCGGGGCACCCCGGTCGGGAATACCTTGTGTTTGAAACCCCGCAGATCGCCAAAGAGAACTCCCCTACAGCGCGGCTGCTTGTCCAATCGGCACACTTGGAGCCGCTGACGTCATGTCATTTAAAGTGGACAAGCAGAGCGCATCCGCCGCCGCCTCCCGTGCGTCCCCCTTACAGGGAGCGCGCCTGCGCCGGCCATTCACAAACAGCCGGCGCGGGAGCGCGCCCTGCTAGAGGGACGCGCGGGAGGCGGCGGACGCGCATGCGCCGCTGGAACGGGGAGAAGGTAGGATTGTGGGCTTCCTGGGGGGTTTCACCCCGTGGGGCATCCGAAATCGGGATCTAATAGATTCCCGGGCCGATCCCCCCTGGGTGTTGGTCCACTTTAAGGCCAGCGGCTCCGAGCGTGCTGATGGCCGCACCTCCCGCTACCCTACAACAGGGAGCGTGCCCGCGCCGGCCATTCACAAATGCCTGGGATGCGGCCGCGGCATGCACTTGCATTGTTGGTCCGGGAAACAAAATAATTGTATGGGGTGACCTGGGGGGTTTCACACAGCGGGGCATCCTGATTTTGGATGCCCCAGGGGGGGAGGGAATCGATCTGCCCAGGAATCTATAATCGGCATAGGTTTTGGTTCACTTTAAGGGGGGTAGCGCAGAAAAGTAATTTGGCCCTTTCACATCAGTGCGCTGAAGTCCGCCGCATGCCACCCCTTGTCCTCCGTGTCACCCAGCATCGCCACACCCTCTGCCATTGCCTCCCGCTCAAGGTGCCCAAAGCGCAAGGTGTCAGGGAACAATGGGCGCTCCTGAGCTGCATTTTTGCCCATCTGCTGCAAATGCGCTGGAAGAACAATGTGAAAGGGGCCTGTGAGGAATAGAGCAAATATTATATGTCATTTTATTGCTGATGCCCGACATCCCCCTTTAGGATTCTCTGTTTTTAGCAAATGTCATCCTTACAAGGCAGTTCCAGGTTGAAAGCCCCTAACACGGCTCCCCTAACATGCACATGACCTAATCTCTCCAGGAAGGCAAATTAGCATCTGTGAGTTGAGCCCTGGCTCAGATCACAGACCCCCTGCTGATTCTCTCCCACCTCTGGGCTGGGAAGGCCCCACTGAGTCTTAAGCAGAGACGACCCCTGGAGAGAGCTCCCTCTAATCAAACACCAGTGCCTCAGACATCCGGCACTGGTACAAAGCATGTCCCAGCACCAAGCCAGATACCGAACCAGAATGGCCCTAAAAAATCGCACGTCAGCATGCATTTCTCACGGCCATGCGACCACTGGAACCCAAAGAAATGGAGATTCTGATCCGTCTAGGGACTTCATCTTTGTGCTCAATAAGCCCAATCGTTTGGCGCCATATCCGGAGCCATACGGCCCCCCCATGCCCAAAGTTATAAAAAAAGGTTCCCCAAGAAAGGGAGGGAACAGTCCACCCAACAGAAGGGAGGGGGCAAGAAGGTCCCGAGGCATAAAGAAGGATGACCCCGGGCCAGTCCTTGTCACTCTCTGGGGAGGTCGCGTCGTATACTTGCTGGAGGTGCGCAAATCATCCATAAGCTCTCCACACACCTCCCTGTGGGAGCCCATCACCTCTACTCCGCATCTGCATTTTAAGGTAACTCTGACTGTTGTTATATCTCTGCTGGTAACTCACTGTACCTGTAACCTGTATCCCACTACTCAGAACAACATTTGTATTTACTCGATCATAGCCAAATGTTTGTAATCACTGCCTAGAGCTCTTACTGCATTAAAACCTATATTTAACTTGGGCAATCTTTTTGCTTTAGCCAAGAATCTGTGTGTCTGGGGCCTTGCTGGGCCTTGTAGTCGCGCTAGGAGGGCAAACGGACAGTGCTTTCTGAAAGCAGGCTGTCGAGTTGGATCTGGTGACCCGTCGTTCCCTGACAGGGTCCAGTAAAGACAAACTGCATCCAATGAGGTCACTTCATAAAAGACTCCCCAAAAGTGGACAACTGCCCCAACTGCAGCAAAATCTGTCATAATGGAGAGTAGATCTTGAGAGTCTTGAAATAAACTGCATGTGACCCAGCGCAGTGTCCCCACCTATAACTTGCGGTCTCACCACCTGGACCCTCTCTGCAGTGCAGTGTGTTCTCCCTTCTACTGAAGACAAGGTTTGGTCTTAGTCTCAGAGATTCCAGGTTAGGTGTTCTGTTGGGTCTGCCCTGTTCTCTAGGTTGTATAGCTCTCTAGAGTATAGCTCTCCCCCTGACAAAGGTTGTACAGCGAAACGTTGAGGGTTTCAGGTGTTACTTCCATTAGTTACACTGCTTGTCAGCTTACTTTGGTCTTGAGATTATAATGTATCGAGTATAGCTAACAGTAGAGAACAAGATCATAATGTGTAGAAGAAGTGCCAATGTTCAATGATCGCTAGGTTTCACTATGGTACATGTGCTGAGGATCACTATGCTAAATAATACAGGCTAGGCAAACAGAGTTAGACCGGATCGACAGCATAATTTAATAGAAAGCCCAAACCCTTAAAAAACCATTCCCCAGCATCTAAAATTATTATACTTTACTTACTAAGTCGCTTACTTATTATTCTTTCCCCCACTCGGCTTCAACTCTGTTTAGGATATGAGCGCCGCCATCTTGCCTCAGAAGCATCACATACTGAGGAGAGGGGGGCAAAAGTGCAGGGGGCGGGTTATAGCTGTGCTTCACACAGACAGAGCAGAGCTGATGTCAGAAAAAGGACAGCAATCAGAGAATACACAGCGGCACAGTCAGAAGACACTTCCTGTCTGCAAGCAGCCTGAGACTCCATGTGCCACCATCTTGGATGTTTAAAGGCTCAGAAAATGCAGTAGATGCAGGTAGGATGAATTTTAATGTGAGCAATCTGTATGTACAGGAGGGGAAACATATAAGATAGGTTCTTTTTCCCTACATCCAGTCCAGGTCGTCCCAATATCCTTACAGATGGGTGTTCGCCCCCAGGGGGCACTCAATTGCAAGATCAAAAGATGTAGCTCCTCCTCGCCCCCTATAAAGGCAGGTGTCCCTCTATCATTCCCCAGTTGTTCATCTTGCAGTCTTGGCTGCAAAAGACTGTTGGCACTCTCTCTCAGTTATGGCAGCAGAGCGGGCCACCTAGCCCATCAGCCACTGCGGACCCTATTTCCATGGATCTCTTCCTGACCTACTCCTGCCTCCCAGCCTCTGGCTGCTACGGGATCTGTGACGGTAGGGTGAACGCCGGGGTGGTCTGTGGCGTTCGGCAGAGCTTAGGCTCTGGGCCGCAGACCTTATATTAAAAGTTAGCCGGCCGCAGGCTGATGGTGAGCCTGAGGGGGAACCACTGTGTGTTTTACTGTATTGTCCCTCCCTGCCCACAAGCTTTATTGGTGTCTTGGCTGTTTTCTTGTACTGTGTGTTTTCACTTGCTGGCTCCTCGCTGGCTCAAGCTGACCTGGGCGAGGAGCGGTCTGGCAGCACTCACCTCCCTGCGCTCCCTCGTATGTCTCCTGGGACCTGGGGCCTGCCGCATTGCCGCCTGTGCGGCCCTGTCTAGGAGAGACGGGGGGGGGGTGGAGAGATGGCATGCTCACGCTGCTTGTACGGCGGGCCTCTTAGGTTTCTTAGGCCTCCCGGCCCTGTCCTCTTGTTGAATACTGCTTTTTAAACACACGGTTGAATGATAGAGGGACACCTGCCTTTATAGGGGGCCGGGAGGAGCTACATATTTTGATCTTGCAGTCGAGCGCCCCCTTGGGGGGGGGGAACACCCATCTGTAAGGATATTGGGACGACCTGGACTGGATGTATCCAAAAACAATTCTACAGGTGACTTTCACAGAATTGTATTATTCAGGGTGAAGGTCTGGTTCAAAGCGAGCAAGTGTTTTTTTTTTTTTTTTTTACTTAAAAATAAAAAAAAAGGTTCATTAATAAGCATGCAAATCGCAGCTTATTAATGCTTATTAATGAACTACTCGCCTTACCCAGCTCCCAGACATCTTGCTTCTGTGCTACCACCTTGCTCCATACAGGAGGCATGTGGAAGTGTATGTATGCCACAATACTCCCAGGTGCAGACTTTCTATATTGCACCTGCCTCTCTATGAGCAGCTGTCTTCTCTCCGTCTGGCAGGTGGCAGGAGTATGGTGAGGTGGGGGGGCATGCGGGGGTCATGAGCTATGAGAAAATCAAACAGGCTCCAGTCATAACAAAATGACCCCCAATTTCTAACAGAAGAAACTTCCCAGTTTACCACTAGGACCTACCGACAGCGAGCGACCAGTGTATTACCAGTTTGGAGCTCACCATCATCCAGCAGCTGAAGGAATCACAAACAAATCAGTTTTTATGGAATTGCCCTGAGGACCTGCAGCAAATTCTATGTGATCAGAAGCCAACTCAGACACAGCAGCCCTTGCACATAAGTACTCCCACAACAGGGCTTCAAAGGCCTGGAAGTCTGACAGCTGAAGAGGGGGTAAGCTGCCTGTGCACCCACCCCTGCTTCTCTCTCCAAGATCGGGGTGGAAACCATCTTTGTCACAATTGCAACCTGCCAGGACACTTCAAAGCCACGTGTCCCGAGCACCAGAAGGGCCCGTTTTAACGTTTCCTCCGCTGTGTTTCATGTGGGTAGAGGTGCTGGGAGGTCTCGGGATAACTTCCAACCTGTCACCGTGGGCCAGGCTTAGGGACACCGGCACTGAGAGGACTCTGGTGCATCCTGAGCTGGTGTCCCCACCAGACTTCTGGAGGACCACTGTAGTCTCTTTGATGATAGAGGTGAATCAATGCTGCCTGCCGTACAGGTTTATTTGGACCGAGGTGCCAGAAGGGGAGTGCGGGACATGGGGCTATTGCCTGCCAGCATTTTTCTAGCGACAGACTTGGGATGGCTATTCTCTCAGTATGTGTCCACTGAAACCCCAAGGTCTGGTCCCCCAGACTGCAATGCAATGTACACCCCTGTTATTAATGTGAATAATGTGATCTAAACAGGCTAGTAAGTTGCACAGCCTGGTAATCTGGAGGAAGGGGCCATGATTGATTTTCATTTTAATTGAAACAGTAAAAAAAAAAAATTAAAAGTTAACTCCCGTAGGTCTGTAGGAATAATAATATATAATTGCAATATCTGTTTTTTTTGTTTATTTCAATGTTTCACTAGTCGTCCTGCCGCCTCCCAAAGGCAATGTGGAATTCACACATACATCCAGTGCCATGAATAAGAAAACATGTACAATAAAGAAAACAGCAAGTCCATCTGCCTTGATCTATTACTAAATACATTTCTTTATGAATTAACTTACTGTAATAAGTTAGTTTCTTGTTTTTATATTTAACAAGAACTAATGGGCCCTCCAGATATAATCTCAGCTATGATAATTCAAGGAACAAGTAATGGGCCGAAACCAAAAATCGATGAATGGATTTAATTAAAATAAAGCCGGTTACATTACAGCAAAAGTACTAATATGAACAGTGTAAATATGATGTAAAGTTGCAATGAGTGTTCATATAAAAAGCGTCAATTTCTCTCAAGCTAATTCCAACAGACCATTGTCTCTCTCTGTCCAGCCCCCACATAGGTTCGGGCTATATTGCCTTTGTGGCAATCCTTCATGTCTCCTGCATGCTGTAAGAGGGAAAGAAGAAGAGACCCAAGAAACCCCCTTTCCCTGCTTAAATATGGTCAATCCAAAAATCTCCTCCTGACTGTCCCTCAGTCTTCCTGTTACAAAAGAGCCCGTCATGAAATACAATCCCTCTGCCTACACACAACAGATGGTTCCAGTTAAATAGTTTAAAGACCATACATCAAGTAATTCCTGGGAGAAAACCCAAACATTACTTGAGTCTGCATATGTATATAATGAATATTGATGTAAACCTTATATTATATTTATATGTGTAATATCTCCTTTAAATCAGCCAGCTCCAGACCAGAATCATAATAAACAGCAGGTAAACATCCACAGCTTCCTAGTTACCTATTTATCAATAATATTAATAATTCATTAATATTTGAGATCATAAACATTTTATTGCTCAAGAACCTTCTTACACTTACTAATTACTGTTTTAATAAAAAAATTAAAGCCGACACCCTAGGAAAAGTGCTAAACCTTGGCCAAGGCCCATGAAGCAGGTAAGTTGCCAGGACGGGGGGGAAGGATTTTTAGCCCTGGCCTTGCTATGCCTAGTGCACCAGTTGGGTAATCTGGAGGGAGGAGCCATGAGGCTTTTTTAATTTAATTTGTTACAAAATAAAGGTTTTTTTTTTCTTTTCCTAACACATTTCACCAGCCATCCAACTGACTTTCCTAATAGTGGGATGAAGAGCAAAACATGTGGAGTAAAACAAAACAGCAAGTCTAGTTGCCCTGCTCTATTACTAAATACATATCTAGCATTACATGAATGAATGTGATCCTTCGAAACAAATAATACAATTCTGTGATTACTCACCTGTAGAAGCCTGGTGCTGAAAAGCCCAAGAGCCACCAATAGCACGAGTGGAATGAGCAGTAAGGCAGAAGGGAGTATTCTTCCCTTTAGCAGAATAGGCCTGAATCACAGCCTGACGGATCCACTTGCTGATGGTAGACTTAGCTGGAGCCAGACCCTTCTTAGGACCAGAAGGGACCACAAAAAGAGCATCAGTCTTCCTGAAGGGTTCAGTAGCCACCAAATAGAACTTCAGGTTCCTGACCACATCCAAGGAATGTAAAGCCCTCTCAGGGTTACTAGGATTAGGGCACAGAGAAGGCAGAACAATGTCCTGATTGAGATGAAACGCAGACACAACTTTAGGCAGAAAATCTGGTTTAAAGCGAAACACCACCTTGTCCTGGTGTCTCTCAAAGTAAGGGGGCTTGATGGAAAGCACCGCCAACTCAGAAACACGCCTAAAAGAAATGATAGCCACCAAAAAGACTACCATAAGAGTAAGAATGGCCAAAGCAGCCTCATGCACAGGCTCAAAAGGAGACCCCTGCAAGGCAGATAGGACCAAGTTCAAGTCCCAGACTGGTAGCATAGGCTTACGTGGGGGACGCACATGAGTAACCCCCTGGAAAAAAGTCTTGACCAAATGATGCTGAGCAAAAGATCTCTGGAAGAAAACAGCCAAGGCAGAAACATGACCTTTTAGAGTGCTGAGTTGAAGCCCCTGATCCAAACCATGTTGAAGAAATTCCAGAATCCTAGGAATAGAAAACATGACAGGGAAGAGATTTAGACTCACACCAGTCAATGTAGGTATGCCAAACCCTATAGTAGATGGAAGAAGAGGACTTTTTCCTAGCCCTGATCATGGTGTTAACAACAGAGGCAGGCAGCCCCTTTTCCATTAAGATGTAGGTTTCAGCAGCCAGGCCATTAAAGCCAGCGTTTGTAAATTGGGGTAGCGTAGCTGCCCCTGAGTGAGCAGGGCGTACTGATCTACCGCCAGCTGCACGATGTCTGCGAACCACACTCTTCTTGGCCAACGAGGGGGGCACCAGGATTGCTGGCACCCCTTCCTGAGCTATCTTTTGCAGAACCCTGCCCAACAGGGGAAACGGGGGAAAGACATACAGTAGCTGAAAACCCTGCCAGGGCATTAGAGCATCCATGGCTAAGGCCAGAGGGTCCTGGGACAGAGACACAAAGACTGGAAGCTTGTGATTGTAACGGGACGCAAACAGATCCACATCTGGCTGACCCCAATGGTGACACAGAGAGTGAAACACCCTGTTGCTGAGGGACCATTCCCCCAGGCGAGAAGTCCCCCTGCTCAGAGAGTCTGCCTCCAGATTCTCCACCCCCAGAATGTACACGGCTGAGATGCAGGGAACATTGTCCTCTGCCCTGGACAGGATCAGAGACACTTCCTTGAGGGCCCCCTTGCCCCGGGTCCCTCCCTGATGATTGATGTAGGCAACCGCCGTGTGGTTGTCCGAGCGTACCTGAACAGCCCGACCCCGAAAGTGCGGGGTCAAGCGGGCTAGAACCAACCTGATTGCCCTCAGTTCCAGAATGTTCATAGGGTTGTGGGCCTCCTGAGGGCCCCACTGCCCCTGGAATTTTAGGGATTTCCAGAAGCCCCCCCAACTTGTCAGACTGGCATCCGTGGTGACTGTCTCCTAGCAAGGGGCCAGAAAGGCCCACCAACAGGTTCCTTGAGTCCAGCCACCACGAAAGGGACCGCCTGGCTAGGGGGGAAAGAACCAAAACCTGATCCAGGGACACAGGGTCCCTGTCCCATACTGTCAAGAGGTGGAGTTGAAGAGGCCTCATGTGAAACTGAGCATAAGGAACCGCCTCGAAGCAGGACACCATCAGGCCCACTAGCTGCATTCCTTGCCTGATGGAAGGATGGGGGCAGGACAGGAGGGGCTGAGCTTGCACTTGCAAACTGTCCACCTTCTGCTGAGGAAGAAAGATCCTGGCCTGAGCTGTATCCAGATTCATGCCCAGAAATGGCTTCACCAAAGAGGGAGACAGGGAAGATTTGGGGTGGTTGATCACCCAGCCAAATGACTCCAGTGTGGAATCTACCCGCTGAGTATCCAGCTCTGCCTGTTGGAAGGACGGAGAAGTGATAAGAATGTCGTCCAAATAGGGAAGAATGCGAATGCCCTGAGCACTCAGCAGAGCCATAATGCCCGCCAGCACCTTGGTGAATACCCTGGGAGCCGAAGTGAGACCGAAGGGCAATGCCACATACTGGTAATGCTGCTGAGTCTCCATGTGAACACGCCTGAATCTGACAAATTTGTTGAGAAGCTTTAAGTCCAGGATGGGTCTGACGGACCCGCCTCTTTTGGGAACAGTGAAAAGGTTGGAATAATAGCCCTTGCCCCTTTCCCTTAAGGGCACCTGGCAGATGATCCCCAGCTCCAGTAGATTCTGATGAATCTTGGGGGCAGCCAGGCTGCTAACTCTATGTTGTAACCGGAAAACACTACCTCCTGAATCCACCGGTCTAAGACATGACACCTCCAGATGTGAGCAAAGAGCCGAAGCCGTCCCCCCACCTGGATGGGTGAGGGCGCCCCTTCATGCCTGAGGGGGCTTGGGGGAAGACTTAGTCTTGGAACCCCAGGAGGGGCCAGGGCGGCCACGCCCTCTGCCCCTGCCCCAGAAATCTCCACGGGCCCCTGCAAATGAAGCTCCCCTTCCCATTCTGGGCCCACGGTAGGAGGGAAGAAAGGAACCTGAACCCCGAAAGGGCAGAGACTGTCTTTTGCGCTGGGGTAACTTGCCTCCCTTAGCAGGGACCTTAACGGGTCCAGGTGATCCCCAAATAGATGCAGTCCTTTAAAGGGAAACCCAGAACCCAGTGAGAGCCTTTTTAGCAGCGTTGTCAGCTGCCCACTGGCGCAGCCAAACCGAGCGGCGTATAGTCACCTCCAAGGCAGAAGCCCTGCCACACATTCTAATGGAATTCCTCACAACGCAGAAGGGCTCTATACTCTTCACTAGCAGCATCATCAGGAGCACCATCTAAAATGCTTTTGAGCAGAGTCCTAATAGCCACAGCTGTAATGGCAGAGGCACAAACTGGACGCAGCGCGGTCCCCATACAGGCAAAGGCATGGGAAGCCAGCTGATCAATGCGCCAGTCCTCACCATCCTTCAGGGTAGTAGAATCGGGGGAATGCATCACAGAAGTGTTGGACAACCCCAGAATTGGTGCATCCACTTCGGTAGGGGACGACCAACGCTTACCACTTCAGCAGGAAAGGGATACCTCTTATACCAACTTATACCTGCTAGGTCGCTCCCACTCTTTGAGCATGAGATTATTAAAGTGAGTTTGCTCAGGAAACTCCAAGCGTGGCTTAGCAGTGTGAAACAACTCCCCCTGCTGCCGAGGAGCCGCGGCAGGAGGAGAGATAGTAAGTACTTCAAAAATGTGAGCCAAAAGCCTATCAGTATCATCTGGAGCCCATGGGTCAGAGACAGAATCAGCATAACCCATAGGCTGCTCATCAGATGATTCTGAATCAGAAAACAATTTCCCCTCTTCCAGGGGGGTATAGCCGTCCAGCTCAAAAAATTCCTCAGCCTCCATAGGAAAAAGGGTAACGCCAGGCGCCAGATGCCGCCTCTTAGCAGTGGCCTTACACGCCGTAGAGCCAGCAATCAGCTTCTCAATGCTAGCCACCCTGGTAGACAAATCAGGCTGAGACTCCCCACTGGTATGCACCTCACTAGGAGTCAGATGTAAGTGTGGGGGAGTAGGCGAAGCCATAGGGGGCGCAGGCCCAGCCACAGGTAACCCAGGTTGCAGCGCAAGCACCTGCTGGGCACAGGGTACACAAACCCGCACATTGTCATCACTTGTAGGGGACACCCCACACACCACACACAGCCAGGTTTGTCCCGGAGGAACCCCGAGCACATTATCCTGAGAAGCCTCCATATGGTGATTATCGCGGCCCAACCGGCCAATAGGGATTCCCGCTATAAAGCCACCGGGATGCCCCAATAGCCCGCTAGGGAAGTGGGAGGTAAAAAGCAGAATAGGCCTCTAATAAAGTAAACTAAATAGAGGGGATAGGCCGGGAGAGACCACAATTAAGTTTGACTCGCCTGCAAGACATAAACAAAGGTCCCGTAAGCGGCATGCATACATAAGATATAAAAATAAGCCAGCCCGCAGGGGCACTTACGGACCGCGGTAGGTAGACGCCAGCCACGCAGCACAAGGAGAGCAAAATGGCACCCGCAGATACCTCGAGGGGCAGGCCGCGGAGACAGTGATGCAGAACGCGCCATCCGCAAGGCTTGCCCCCCGAAGAGCACAAAGGCGCCCATGTGACCATGCCAGCCATGGTCACATCGCAGCAGCGCCTGAGGTAAAGTCCCCGCCAACCGCGGAACGCCGTACAAGTGCTCGTGACGGCGGCGGCATTTTTAAAAAAAGGCAACCAGTGCAACCAATACACGTGGTGACACAAAGCCAAAGCATACCAAGGCATACAATCACAAGGAGTGAAGAATACCCCCCCCCCCAGAAATACCAGGGAGAGCGAGGGAAGGCAGCGGCCAACCTAACAGGAGCCCACCGATGAACAGGGGGCGAGGGGCGATAGCACGGTAGGGGCATCCCATAAGGCTCACCATGGGCCTATACCGCCTACCCTTTGGTGGGGGATTGCGGTTGGAGCAGCGCTCCTTAAGCACCTGACAGCGGTGCTGCCTACCCTCACCCGACCAGTGCAGCCAAAGCTGGGAGGCAGAAAAAGCCCAAACCCTTAAAAAACTATTCCCCAGCATTTTAGTCACATTTATACTTTCCCCCACTGGGCTGCAACTGTTCAGGACTCTAGAAAATGGGCGCCGCCATCTTGCCTCAGAAGCATCACATACGGAGCAGAGGAGAGCGGAATAAAGTACAGGGGCGGAGTTATAGCTGTGCCCAACAGAGCAGAGCTGAGGTCAAGAAAACGTCAGCAATCCCAGTGTGCAGAGCGGCACAGTCAGAAGACACTTCCTGTTTGTAGGCTGCCTGATACTCCATGAGCCGCCATCCTAGAGGTTTAAAGGCTCATAACATGCAGTAGATGCAGGTAGGATGATTTTTAATGTGAGCAATCTGTATGTACAGGGTGTGGGAAACATATAAAAGCTCTTATTCAGGGCAAAAGTCCACTTTTAAGTTTTTCATGTACGATCCGATTTTCCAACCAAATGTTTGTTGAATCAAGCTCCATGGACACTGGACACTTCATTGGACACTTTTCTGCTGGCCTTCGAAACTGTGTGTCATCTGTACCACCTCCCTGAGGACTATTGTGTTAGGCACTCAATCCCTCGCCTTAGGGGGCAAGGCCCTAAATATGTTTGAGTACCTACCAAGTCAGATCATCCTGAGATATGAGGAAATCAAGCAGGCTCTGGTATGCCAGAACAAGCAGAGCCTTGAGTACTACTAGAAATAACTTTGCAGTTTGCTAGGCTGATCACATGGGGGTCCTACACCAAGCAGTCCACCAGTGTATTACTGGCTTGGAGCTCACCACCATCCAGCAGCTGAAAGAACTTGTCACAACTGAGTAGTTCCAGAGGACCTGTAGCAATCTCTATGTGATTAGAAACCAAAGGGGACCTTAGAAACACCGGCCCTTGCAGATGAGTACTCCCACAGGGCCTGGAACCCTGCCAGCTCTTGAGGGAATAAACCACCTGTGGTACCAGAAGCACACGTCCCTGCTTCTTTCCAGACTGGGGTGGGTGGAACCAGTCTTATGCAACCTGTCAGGGCACCTCATGTGCCTAGAGCCAGGAAGGCCTGTCCCAGAATTCCATTGTGTTTTCTGTGGGTAGAGGTTCTAAGAGTTCCCTGGAGAACATGCAATCCGTCACCATGGACCAAGCTGTGGCCGTGGGAGTTAGGGACACTGGCACTGAGAGTATCTGGTGCATCCTAAGCTGGTGTCCCCACTGGACTTTGTGCCTGGGAAGACCATCACGGTCCAGAATTGAGCGAGGTGAATCAATGCTGCCCAATGCAAAGATTTATTAGGACTGGGGTGCAAGACAGGATATGGGGGTATCGTCAAATATACTTGCCAACATTTTGCTAGGCACAAAATTGGGGTGGCGTGTGTCTCAGTATGTGGCAACTGAAACCCCAAGGTCTGGTCCCCCAGGCTGCAATGCAATGTCTCCGTTATTAATGTGAATAATGTGTCTAACCTGTCTGCTACAGGGAATGTGGGGGTGGGTGATGTAGTGTGTACTTCTTCCTCCCGGATGTCAGTTCAGCGTGCGGGAACTGGCTGCCCTCATAAGGATGAGCAGGAGACAAGCAGTTGTTGTGAGGGGACTTGCAACGGAGGTGTGGGCTGTTCCAGATGTGGGACACCTAGGTAAATCCACATTGCAGGGTTTCTCCAGAACGAGGTTGTCAGAGGGCCAGGCGGACCAGTCTGGACTGGCAACAAGGTTGGAAGTGGAAGGGAAGCAGGTGTTACCTGAGGTCGCAATGGCTGTAGGAGCACTGGGGGGCCCAGGAGCCCCTCAGGAGTCTGATGGCTCGCAGGGAGAGGTCCCACAAAATGGTCAAGGGGTGGGGCGGTCCCTTCTGTTCTAACCACATCCTGTCTGGGGGTTTCCGGGGCCTTTGTCCAAGAGCCCAGGGCAAAGATGGGATGCCCAGGCTAGCTAAGTCCCCACTGCAGGGTTACTTTATATCTGGGGTTTCTGGGGGCAAGGTTAGTCAATCTGTTTAGTTGGTTGGAATCAGAGGAGCAGTGCCCAAAACTGCTCTTGAGCGCAGTGGGAGCAACAGGGATCTTAGGGGTCCCATGGGCAGCCGACGGCTCCCTCCCTCCCAACCAAGTGGCTGCTGAGACAGATGGAGGCAAGGAGACAGGTCCTGGGGAACTGACCAAAGACATGAGGGTCTTTTCAATTCTGAGGTGGTGTTGAAAGATGACGAGAGCCGGTAAGCTCTCAGTGAGCAGGAGTCACATCCCATCTGGAACCAGACACCAGGCGGATGGTCTTGGGACAAGCAGATGCTCCGGCATGGTTCACTGGGGGTGTGCCCTGAGGTACACCATTCACCCAGGACAGAGGTGCGATTTGCACCAGAAACGCCACTGATTGGGGGCATGAAGCTCATTAAGAAATAAGTGGGGCCTGTGGCCATTCAAATGACAACTGTCAGAGGATGGGGTTGGCAAGACCGAGTCCCATTAACCCACCGGAAACTCTGCTCCCAGAAAGAGCTTCATGTTCATGGCAGTGGACTATGGGGGGTTCAAAGGCAGTGGCCTTGTTGCACACACAGGGTGGGCACTGCCTTACGGAGAGATCCCTTCCTGGGAGGGTTCTCCCCATGTTTCCCCAAGGGTAAACCAGGGGATCCAGTTCATGTAGTTGAGGGAGGAGCACCTGGGTAAGCAGATCCAGGTGCCACATCCGGTGACTCGAGCATATCACACATGGCCTCTGCAAACAGCTGAGCGGCACCATGAAGCAGATGCTTCAGTTGTTGGTCGGCTGCCGCAGGCCCGACTTGCAGCTGTGTCTCCTTCACCTGCTATTGGCTTATCTGGAGGTTCTGCAGGCCTCAACAGGGTGCTAACCCTTCAAACGCCTGTTTTGGCAACATGTACTGGGGTCCCCTGGCCTGGGTAAAAGTTAAGGGGAAGGGTTGCCATCAGCTCACAGCAGACCCACAGTCCCAGCTATGGGCAACCCTAAACCCCTTTTGTAAGGACATGGATGGCACATGGACCCCAGGGGTCACTAGGGCCAGGATACAGAAACTCAAGAGTCCCCCCAAGGTCCACCAGCACCTGGACCTTGCCTGGGATCCTTAGCCCAAGGCAGTGCCGCCACTTCAGTACATAGGTCATGGTAACGTGCTGGTAGGACTGGAAATTGCAGGTTGTTCCCATGCCTCCCAGGGTGGCCTGCTAAGATAAATCTGACTTATCTGTACATTTCTGTTCATATTACACACCTGTATATTAATGCGCTTATGGCATTGAAATATATAATTTACCTTGATCTGGTTCTTTTTGCTGAACTCGTACGTTCATGTCCCTTGGTTAAGTTTCAAGCTACTGGGCTGGTTTTGGGCACGATATTTCCCATATTTAACGGACTGCAATTAGCATGATTCCAGAAGCTGTGGAATCAGCTGGGCTCATGTGATATGCCTTTCCTCACATGACACGGCATACCTTTGAAATCACTCCCCGGGCAAAATCGAGCCCGCAATTGGTGTGACTTGATTGAAAAAAAAAAAAAGCACTACATTGGGAGAGCACCTTTTAATATGCATAATATGAAAAACTGTAAATAACAGAAATGATCACTGCTTAAAATAAAGGACGAATACCAGCCGGAATGAGATTGTACGCCATCATAAGAGTGATTCCAGTGCTGTGACCGCTGCTGCCACCAAGCTCTGTGCGAGAGCCACCCATTTAAGTGAATAGTTGAGCAGGGCTGAGCATAGAACAGGGAATGCATTTAGTGAAAGCAAAGATGTCGGCACCCAGCACTGAAAGTGCTCAATGATCAGCACTGGATCTCAGCTGCAGGGTTTTTTTTTTCATGTAAACCCCACGCCCTACCTCAGCACAGGGTAAGGGTCACAGGGTGGGGTGGACTTTAAAAATGGCATACTGGGGGGTTGTGGAAAACCACCCCCTTTGAGGATTTGTGTGCCAGTAAAACTGCTGTCCAACATCTACAAGTTACTGATTATCCCTCCGGAGAGCGAGAGGCCCTCCTTCCTGAGGAAATGGGAGATTGATTTGGGGGTCTCTTTCTCCTCGGAGCAATGTAGAAAGCTCTTGGTCATGCCACACAAAACGTCCCTTTGTACGCGTATCCAAGAGTGTAACTATAAAATCCTTTCTCGCTGGTATAGAGTACCTGCAATGTTAAATAAATGGTTCCCAGAGACCTCTGAAAAATGCTGGAGATGTAATGATGCGAGGGGTGACATGTTGCACATATTCTGGTCCTGCCCTGTTTTAAAGCCATTCTGGGACTTGGTTAGAGAAGTGGCGAGGAAAGTAACGGAAGAGGAGGTGTCTAATGACCCGGCCTCCTGCCTGTTACACATGACCAAAGCCCCCCTTAAGAGCTACAAAAAATCTTTGCTATGCCATCTGCTCAATGCCACAAAAACCTGCATCCCTCTAAAGTGGAAAAACCCGGATCCACCTTCAATTGAAATGTGGATCATGAAGGTAAACAAGCTCATGCGGTATGAGAGTGTGATTCTCTCTCTCTCGAGAAAACAGGTTCGAGAGCTTCACGATAACCTGGTTTGGCTGTCTGAGGTTTGCGGAGTCCGAGGAGTGCAGGGCCCTGTTGGGTGGCGCCCAGGGACCCGCACGCAATGCCCCTTGACCCCCCCCCTCCCCTTCCCACCTAGTACCTTAAAGACCATATAGACTTGAGACACCTTTGTCAGAATAGAGTTTATTATGCTTTGTCTTACTGTCACAATAATCACAGACACCCCTTGATCCAGTGCAACTTGTAATGTTTCCTTTATATAACACTGTACTTTATCTGTACCGCTATGTTTGAAAATCAGAAATAAAGAATTAAAAAAAATGGCATACCAAGGCGTGTATTTATCCAGCATGGGAGGTTATTCGTTTCAAATGGTATTGCCATCTATCGTGTTTTTACATTTTTGAGAATGAACAGGAGGGACATGTCCTACATTGACAGGCTTTACTCTATCAGCATAGAGTGGATCCATTTTACTACAGTATGTCAGATACATTTCATATAAAAAGGAGCCGCAATATGGCTTCCCTTCTGCTTATCAGAAAAACCTTTCTCTCGCAATCAGAACAAAAATATTGTATTGACCTCCTACATACCCATTAAGGTTTCATTTAAAAAAGCAAAAATCCCATTTGCAGTACATGAATATGACTTCACCCCTTTACGACTACGTTCATTTCTGATAAGATTTGATTTGTCAGAAAAACATTTCAAACAATCAACTGGACCAACACCCATTGACCAACCCCACGTAGGGGCGTTGGTCCAGCAATTGAGATGCTCCAAAAGCTGACTTATGTCCATTTTTAATAAAATGCTTAAGAAAGAAAATATGGCTTTTATCCTGAATGAACTTGTTTATGTTTGTTAAGATATAATTTTACAGAAAAACCTTTCCCACATTCAGAACAAGAGTAGGGCTTCTCCCCTGTATGAACTCTTTTATGTATTAGAAGGCTAGGTCTGTGAGTAAAACATCTCCCACATTCAGAACAAGAATACGGCTTCTCCCCTGTATGAATTCTTACATGTATGGTGAGAGCTGATTTGCGAGTAAAACATCTCCCACATTCAGAACAAGAGTACAGCTTCTCCCCTGTATGAACTGTTTTATGTCCGAGAAGATGTTGTTTACGAGAAAAACTTTTCCCACATTCGGAACAAGAATATGGCTTCTCCCCCGTATGAACTCTTTCATGTCTGAGAAGATGTGGTTTACGAGAAAAACTTTTCCCACATTCAGAACAAGAATATGGCTTCTCCCCCGTATGAACTCTTTCATGTCTGAGAAGATGTGTTTTACAAGAAAAACAATTCCCACATTCAGGACAAGAATATGGCTTCTCCCCTGTATGAACTCTTTCATGTATTATAAGGTTTGATTTACAGGTAAAACATTTCCCACAATCATAACAAGGATATGACTTCCCCCGTATGCGGTTTCTTTGGTGGGAAGTAACTTGTTTTTTCTGAGCTGTCTGATGAGATACAGGAGGTAAGTCATAAGGAACATCCCCCCTATTTGCAGCTGGATCAAATGATGGATCTGCACTGTAACGATCAGGATGCAGATCTCCAGTAATCAGGATTCCTGAAGCAGTGTATGCATTGATCTCATCATCTGGAGAGATAGCAACACGTGTTCTTGTGCTTCTTATTGCCCGTCGTCCAGCTGGAGGAAATACAATAGAAATGTATTTCAGAATTCCCATACAAATGCGACTTCCCACACATGACAAGGTGACCCACATTCTTTCTGACTACTTCCCTGGTTCCACTGCTCCTGATGTCTTACACTTACTGACAAAATTACCTCCATGCCACATGTGACATCAGTTAAGCATTAGGAACTTCCATGCAGACAGTGCCCTCAACCAGTCAGCAACTGTTTGCCAACAGGTGGCTTTGCCTTCCCTGCAGATGGGCCACTCTGACATCTGTATCACAACAAAAAGTTTTTACATTCACTCAAGTGAGCGCTGCTGGTGAGGAAACAAGCTCTTCTCTGCTCTGAAGTATCTGGACTTACTAGGGCTTTAAATGACCTAAGGAGAGAGGTCGGTAGTGTTGCAATTAGGTTGGAGTTCCTCTTTAATACCAAATGACTAACGGCCCTGGCAGAAAATGGGAGAGGGTAAACAGTCTGTATATCCAAGGAAGCAAGTTGCAAACAGCCCATTGTTATTCTCCTACAGAGGCAGCGTTACTACTCACACTGAATATCAGGCTGAGAGGATTATACCTCACATTGCAGCATCTCTCCCACCTGCAGTGAATGCAACAAGAGATGAGATGAGTCATCCTCTTACATAGTAAGGAACTGGTGGCTTTTACAATGTAGCACATTGAAACAGCCAGGCAAAGGTTGATCGTTCCATTTGTAACATGCTGTGATACATTATAGCCTGCTATTAAAATGTAAACAGCTCACAGCAGACTATCAGCTTTCTGCAACGTCTGTGATTTTTAGGTTACAGTGAAGAGTGCTTCATCTGTATATTTATATTCTAATTATTATTTATTTTTCTGTAAGGTTAGTAGCTTGCACCGCCTATTTATAGAATCTCATCTCTATCTCACTTGCCAGATAATAACATTCCTTGTACATATAAAGGTATATACTTGCCAACAACTAAAAATTGAATTCATCCTGGAAAATTATAACCAGTTGTGCATACGTTGTATGGAGCCTCCAAACATTTTATCTCTATACATAGTTCGTGGTCAGACTGTTACTAGATTGTACAAAAATGCTTAGAGGGAGCAGCATAATGGGAAGGGGCTAACAGGAAGGTACCTTCCCCCACTGATGTCTCAGCTCCACCTTCTCTAACCATTAAATAAGAAGGAAATGCTGGTGGCTATTGGTCGGCAGGGATAGGCAGCACCTCAGGAGAGCCGTGCTACCAGTAACAAGCAGCAGGCAAGTGAGCAGGGCCTACATCCAACCTAATATTACCTACTTACCACTACTGCCCCTCCTCCCATCACACATTACATAACACAGCAATGATTTCCTCACCTGCACCAATCACTGGAGAGCTTTCCTCCTCCTTACACTGCACATTACTTGTCACACTCATCTCCTCTGCTGCTGCACCACCTCCATCATCTCCCAGCTGAGACCTCTCTGGTGTCACCGGGCAGCTGGATGTCTCCACCTTAATGTCTTTATACGGATCATTGCCGACCTTTATATCACCCAAATCCTTCATGACAAGCTCCTCCTCCCCGATCTCTGTCTGATCAAAGAAATGACCATCAATCCCAGATACATTCTAACATAACAACACAACACTTGTTACACTGCAGCAATGGCGGGGGGGATCTCTGGTGTATATACCTGATAATGGTGCGGTGTGACTTCCTGTGTGGAATCCTGGGAATAAAGAGGGCGGGGAGATCTCTGGTGTATATAACTGATAATGGTGCGGTGTGACTTCCTGTGTGGAATCCTTGGAATAAAGAGGGCAGGGAGATCTCTGGTGTATATACCTGATAATGGTGCGGTGTGACTTCCTGTGTGGAATCCTGGGAATAAAGAGGGCGGGGAGATCTCTGGTGTATATACCTGATAATGGTGCAGTGTGACTTCCTGTGTGGAATCCTGGGAATAAAGAGGGCGGGGAGATCTCTGGTGTATATACCTGATAATGGTGCAGTGTGACTTCCTGTGTGGAATCCTGGGAACAAAGAGGGCGGGGAGATCTCTGGTGTATATACCTGATAATGGTGCGGTGTGACTTCCTGTGTGGAATCCTGGGAATAAAGAGGGCGGGGAGATCTCTGGTGTATATACCTGATAATGGTGCGGTGTGACTTCCTGTGTGGAATCCTGGGAACAAAGAGGGCGGGGAGATCTCTGGTGTATATACCTGATAATGGTGCAGTGTGACTTCCTGTGTGGAATCCTGGGAACAAAGAGGGCGGGGAGATCTCTGGTGTATATACCTGATAATGGTGCAGTGTGACTTCCTGTGTGGAATCCTGGGAATAAAGAGGGCGGGGAGATCTCTGGTGTATATACCTAATAATGGTGCGGTGTGACTTCCTGTGTGGAATCCTGGAATAAAGAGGGCGGGGAGATCTCTGGTGTATATACCTGATAATGGTGCGGTGTGACTTCCTGTGCGGAATCCTGGGAATAAAGAGGGCGGGGAGATCTCTGGTGTATATACCTGATAATGGTGCGGTGTGACTTCCTGGGTGGACTCCTGGGAATAAAGAGGGCGGGGAGATCTCTGGTGTATATACCTGATAATGGTGCGGTGTGACTTCCTGTGTGGAATCCTGGGAACAAAGAGGGCGGGGAGATCTCTGGTGTATATACCTGATAATGGTGCAGTGTGACTTCCTGTGTGGAATCCTGGGAATAAAGTGGGTGGGGAGATCTCTGCTGTATATACCTGATAATGGTGCAGTGTGACTTCCTGTGTGGAATCCTGGGAATAAAGTGGGTGGGGAGATCTCTGGTGTATATACCTGATAATGGTGCAGTGTGACTTCCTGTGTGGAATCCTGGGAACAAAGAGGGCGGGGAGATCTCTGGTGTATATACCTGATAATGGTGCGGTGTGACTTCCTGTGTGGAATCCTGGGAATAAAGAGGGCGGGGAGATCTCTGGTGTATATACCTGATAATGGTGCGGTGTGACTTCCTGTGTGGAATCCTGGGAATAAAGAGGGCGGGGAGATCTCTGGTGTATATACCTGATAATGGTGCGGTGTGACTTCCTATGTGGAATCCTGGGAATAGAGAGGACGGGGAGATCTCTGGTGTATATACCTGATAATGGTGCGGTGTGACTTCCTGTGTGGAATCCTGGGAATAAAGAGGGCGGGGAGATCTCTGGTGTATATACCTGATAATGGTGCGGTGTGACTTCCTGTGTGGAATCCTGGGAATAAAGTGGGTGGGGAGATATCTCTGGGGCAGTTTGGCATCTGGGTGGCTTCATCTTGATGTCCTCATTGTGGTGTTGGGGTGATTTTATAGATTCCATATTATACATGACAGGAAGTCGCTCTTTTCTCTCTTCTTTAATAGAATGATAACGTTTGGTCATGACTCCGCCCTAAGTATGACATCACAACACGAAAATAAGTCATTTGATGGAACACTGAGATCACATTACTGAAAGACCTGCTATCAGATGATGGGGGAGGAGCTGATCTATGATAACACTTCCTTCTGTCATTCTAGATATTGCCCCTCCCCCATGACCACCTTATAGAAACCTGACCCCACCCACACATCCCTATCACTATATATATATATATATATATATATATATATATATATATATCAGGCATATTCATAATGGAATGGATAAATCTTTGTATCAGTTTTTTCTGCCTAAGATTTGGCAGAAACTCTGAACTAGAATTGACCTGTTTTGTGAGACCTGTGTGGTAATGCTGAGTTCAAATTTTCTTTTTTTGTTTAACTTTAAAGGCAAACTAAAGCTTGTTGACTAAGATAATTGGATACAATAGAAGCCCCATACTAAATGTTTGTGCTACGAGGGGGTTTACAATGGGAGTCTAGGCCAGATGTCTAGAACTTAATATGAAAAGAAGCCACCATTGTTTGGAAAGATCCTGGACGTATACCTTCCCAGGTTTATCCATGGTGTCGTGTTTGTCCAGAATCAACCAATAGCGCTCTGAGTTGAGTTGTGAAAGACAAAGAAAAAGTTAATTAAAACCTTGAAACTAGCAGAATGTGTTTTCCGGCAGAATTACTGTGTGAATCAGGAAAGAAGGCATATACTTACAACTGGTATATAGTAATGTAACAAGAATATATATGTATTTTATGTTAAAGTGGACCAACACCCAGGATTTTGACTATCCTGGGTATTGGTCCACTTTCGCGGGGCACCCCGATCGTGGGTGGCCCGCTGTGTGAAACCCCCCAGAAAACCCCGAAAACGCACCTGACCCCGCTCCCACGTGACTCGCTCGTCCAATCGTCGCCGCCGGACAAGCTGAGCGCGGACCACCGCCGCCTCCCACGCGTCCCTCTTACAGAGGGACGCGCGGGAGGCGGCCTGCACATGCGCCGCTGGAACGAGGATCAGGTAGGATTTTCGGGGATCTGGGGGGTTCACACACCGATCGGGGTGCTCCGCAGTCAGGGAGCTGATCGGTCCGGGAATCTTATAGATTCCCGGCCGATCAGGGGAGGGTGTTGGTCCACTTTAAATGCATGATGCATCAATTTAAATAAGATTGGCAGATATGTTTTTTAATATATGTATTTTGGTATTTTGAATTTTCTGTAGCATTATATCTTTTTAAGATAATGAGTATAATTGGAAGATATAAATTATATATAGTATGATATTTTAATGGATGTAAATGTATTATGTCTTAAATATCTTAGATATTAGCCATAATAATTGTCCCCAGGATAACAATTATATAACTGATTTTTCATTTGTGACAAATAAATATTTACATATTTCCAGTTGTCTATATAAGATAACTGAGAAATTAATTGTGGATATCCGAATGATCAATATGAGACACTATCGGGGTTCCACACTGGAAGTCGAGTTGTGTGTATGTGTGTGTATATATATATATATATATATATTATTTCAATTATATCAATATATAATTTATCTAAAGGGGGGTGGGAGCAGCTCAATCACTATTATTTATACAAAATTATTATTATTATTCAGGGCCTGGGAACTAATTTACCGCCCAGTTAACCCTCTCATCAACTAAATATCAAGCAACAAACATGTCTAGCTGTGTGGAAAGACAGAGATTTGGTTGCATATATCTGCAGATACATGTGGAAGCCACACTGCCCCGGCAAGGCACTCTGTGTTTAGTGTGGTCCCTACTCTTATTTTGAGTCCCCAACATTGGGACATGCAATGCAGACAAATATTTGAGAGCTACTCACCTGGGAAGCAGCCAGCCTCCCTTTAGAACACTTCACAGGGAGAAATCCATATTGACTGAATTCCTCCCTGCTTGTGCTCATGGCGATTCAAATGAATAAAGGGGGGTGGGAGCAGCTCAATCACTATTATTTATACAAAATTATTTGTTTGTTAGTTCCCAGGCCCTGAATAATAATAATAATTTTGTATAAATAATAGTGATTGAGCTCCCTTTGAAGCGCTACAGGTACTCTATAGCATGCCATCTGCTGAACGCGGCAAAAGCCTGCATCCCGCAGTTGTGGAAGAGCAAGGACCCTCCCTCTATAAGTATATGGTGCCGAACAGTGAATGATACCATGAGATATGAAAGCCTCATGTCTTCGCGCGACGGCACTCACGAGAAATTTGCTACGACCTGGCTAGTATGGCTGGATGATGTATATGGAATCCCTGGAGGGTAAGGAACTTCTTTGCCCAAAGCTGATGCCCTCGTCTCTCCAGCCCCCTCCCGTTGTAGTCTGAGCTAATACTGTGGGTGTTGACACGGTCCTGGATGGACTGTTTCAGTTGCCCGGTCCACAATGAACTGCTGGAGAACTCTGATCCAACTGGTCTGTTAGGGCGAGCGCTGCACGCCCGTCTCACAGCAAGTCACTTACCTCCATGGCTGCATGAAGCCATCATCCATCTTGCAGCACTTCCTCATGGCTGCATCCAGCTGCCGCCCTTCCCCCCATGCTTCCTCCTCACATGCTCAGGTGCACGCACGTCTCTGTCCACTAGAGGGCGAGCGCACTGGATTCCTGAGATTTAAAGGGCCTGTACAGCACTGATTGGTGCCTGCTCATCCAATCCTGCATCCACTTCCCCTATTTAAAGAGACACTTCCTTTCCTTCAGTGCCAGATCTTGGTCTCTCCATGCTTGTTGAACGTCAGACATTCTTGGATTGCTCACCCGTGTACCGACCTCACCTACTCACCTTTACCGCGAACCTGTGCTGCCAGCCCCGATCTCTGCCTGTACTTACTACGCCTTTTGCCTGCCACTTGTGTACCTCACTGAACCTCGGCTGACTGTGGGACTGGGCCGCTGTTGGGGGGTAGCGACCTGGGGGTCACTCGCCACACAAGACCAACCTGCCTTGCGGTGGGCTCTGGTGAATACCGGTGGCCCCTTAGACTCCACTCCCCTGACACGGTACCCGCCATCAGTCCCACAGTTAAAGCGGATCCACACCCGAGTCCGCTACACCCGGTCCGTGACATGGTCAAGCTTGTGGGGGCCACTCCCCTTCCCCTCCTCCCCCCCTCCTTCCCTTCTTGTCCTGCCCCTTTTCTTCCCCCTGGTATCCAACTCCATGCTTACTTACCTTCTTTACGTCAATGTCAATGACCCTTTCTGTGGAGACAGCCAACAGTTTGGAGACTTTGCTCCTGAATAGAAGAACTTACTGAGAGGTATCAGTGGCGGGTTTAAAATGTTTTTCCTTATATTAGTATACAACGAGTTTGAACTTATTGACATTGTATTCTTTATTGTAAATCACATGTTGGAATTGTGTTAAGAATTTGTTTTCTTCTTTCTTCTGAAAAGCTTTAATAAACATAGAATTATAAAAAAAAAAAAAATTGTGATTGAGCTACTCCCACCCTCCCCCCCCCCTTTATTCATATCATTTATCTATGTGGGAAGAATTACTATTTAAAGTGGACCAACACCCAGGATTTTGAACACCCGATTGGGGGTGCCCCGCTGTTTGAAACCCCCCAGAAAGCCACAAAAACTCACCTCACCACGCTCCCACGTGACCGCGCCGTCCAATCCCCGCCGACGTCCAAGACAGCGCGCACGTCTAGAGGGTTAAGGTAAGGTTTTTTGGGGGGGTTTCACCCCGCGGGACATCCCGATCTCGGATGTCCCGCGGTGAGGGAGGTGATCGGCCCGGGAATCTTATAGATTCCCGGGCCGATCACCCCTGGGTGTTGGTCCACTTTAAAGTGGACCATCACCCAGTGGTTCCCGGACCGATCACCTCCCTCCCGATCTCGGATGTCCCGCGGTGAGGGACCCCCCCAAAACCCCCGAAAAACTTACCTCATCGGCGACGGCGGCGGTAGCTGCCGCCTCCCGTGCGCCCCTCTAGGCGTGCCCGCGCCGGCCGTTTGTGAATGGCCGGCGCGGGCGCGCACTGTCAGAGGGGCGCGCGGGAGGCGACGGCGGACGCGCTGTGTTGTCCGCCGCTGTCACCCGCTTGTCCGTTGGCGCTGATTGGTCAGCGCGGCCACGTGGGAGCGTGGTGAGGTGAGTTTTGGGGGCTTTCTGGGGGGTTTCACATAGCGGGGCACCCTTAAATCGGGGTGCCCCCCTGAAGTGGACCAAAACCCAGGATAGTCAAAATCCTGGGTGTTGGTCCACTTTAACATGGTTACTCATCCAGAAATAGTGCGGGATCCATATACTGCCCTCCTGTGGTTAGCAAGGAAATTACTAGGTAACCAGATATCCAAACACTCCCCCAGTGACGTCATGTTTACTATGGGTGGAGGAAAAGATAAGAATTGGCATAAAACACGTGTCCAGGAACACAAAAGGATCACACATCACATCACAGATCACCCATCAGCTCATCAGATCGGGAGAACAGCTCAGCTCATCAGATCGGGAGAACAGCTCAGCTCATCAGATCGGGGGAACAGCTCAGCTCATCAGATCGGGAGAACAGCTCAGCTCATCAGATCGGGAGAACAGCTCAGCTCATCAGATCGGGAGAACAGCTCAGCTCATCAGATCGGGAGAACAGCTCAGCTCATCAGATCGGGAGAACAGCTCAGCTCATCAGATCGGGAGAACAGCTCAGCTCATCAGATCGGGAGAACAGCTCAGCTCATCAGATCGGGAGAACAGCTCAGCTCATCAGATCGGGAGAACAGATGAGCTCATCAGATCGGGAGAACAGATGAGCTCATCAGATCGGGAGAACAGATGAGCTCATCAGATCGGGAGAACAGATGAGCTCATCAGATCGGGAGAACAGCTCAGCTCATCAGATCGGGAGAACAGCTCAGCTCATCAGATCGGGAGAACAGCTCAGCTCATCAGATCGGGAGAACAGCTCAGCTCATCAGATGGGGAGAACAGCTCAGCTCATCAGATGGGGAGAACAGCTCAGCTCATCAGATCGGGAAAACAGCTCAGCTCATCAGATCGGGAGAACAGCTCAGCTCATCAGATCGGGAGAACAGCTCAGCTCATCAGATCAGGAGAACAGCTCAGCTCATCAGATCGGGAGAACAGCTCAGCTCATCAGATCGGGAGAACAGCTCAGCTCATCAGATCGGGAGAACAGCTCAGCTCATCAGATCGGGAGAACAGCTCAGCTCATCAGATCGGGAGAACAGCTCAGCTCATCAGATCGGGGGAACAGCTCAGCTCATCAGATCGGGAGAACAGCTCAGCTCATCAGATCGGGAGAACAGCTCAGCTCATCAGATCGGGAGAACAGCTCAGCTCATCAGATGGGGAGAACAGCTCAGCTCATCAGATCGGGAGAACAGCTCAGCTCATCAGATCGGGAAAACAGCTCAGCTCATCAGATCGGGAGAACAGCTCAGCTCATCAGATCGGGAGAACAGCTCAGCTCATCAGATCAGGAGAACAGCTCAGCTCATCAGATCGGGAGAACAGCTCAGCTCATCAGATCGGGAGAACAGCTCAGCTCATCAGATCGGGGGAACAGCTCAGCTCATCAGATCGGGAGAACAGCTCAGCTCATCAGATCGGGAGAACAGCTCAGCTCATCAGATCGGGAGAACAGCTCAGCTCATCAGATCGGGAGAACAGCTCAGCTCATCAGATCGGGGGAACAGCTCAGCTCATCAGATCAGGAGAACAGCTCAGCTCATCAGATCGGGAGAACAGCTCAGCTCATCAGATCGGGGGAACAGCTCAGCTCATCAGATCAGGAGAACAGCTCAGCTCATCAGATCGGGAGAACAGCTCAGCTCATCAGATCAGGAGAACAGCTCAGCTCATCAGATCGGGAGAACATCTCAGCTCATCAGATCGGGAGAACAGCTCAGCTCATCAGATCGGGAGAACAGCTCAGCTCATCAGATCAGGAGAACAGCTCAGCTCATCAGATCGGGAGAACAGCTCAGCTCATCAGATCGGGAGAACAGCTCAGCTCATCAGATCAGGAGAACAGCTCAGCTCATCAGATCGGGAGAACAGCTCAGCTCAGCAGATGGGGAGAACAGCTCAGCTCATCAGATCAGGAGAACAGCTCAGCTCATCAGATCGGGAGAAGAGCTCAGCTCATCAGATCGGGAGAACAGCTCAGCTCATCAGATCGGGAGAACAGCTCAGCTCATCAGATCGGGAGAACATCTCAGCTCATCAGATCAGGAGAACAGCTCAGCTCATCAGATCAGGAGAACAGATGAGCTCATCAGATCGGGAGAACAGCTCAGCTCATCAGATCGGGAGAACAGCTCAGCTCATCAGATCAGGAGAACAGCTCAGCTCATCAGATCGGGAGAACATCAGATCGGGAGAACAGCTCAGCTCATCAGATCGGGAGAACATCAGATCGGGAGAACAGCTCAGCTCATCAGATCGGGAGAACAGCTCAGTTCATCAGATCGGGAGAACATCAGATCGGGAGAACATCTCAGCTCATCAGATCGGGAGAACAGCTCAGCTCATCAGATCAGGAGAACAGCTCAGCTCATCAGATCAGGAGAACAGCTCAGCTCATCAGATCGGGAGAACAGCTCAGCTCATCAGATCGGGAGAACAGCTCAGCTCATCAGAACGGGGGAACAGCTCAGCTCATCAGATCAGGAGAACAGCTCAGCTCATCAGATCGGGGGAACAGCTCAGCTCATCAGATCGGGAGAACAGCTCAGCTCATCAGATCGGGAGAACAGCTCAGCTCATCAGATCAGGAGAACATCAGATCGGGAGAACAGCTCAGCTCATCAGATCGGGAGAACAGCTCAGCTCATCAGATCGGGAGAACATCAGATCGGGAGAACAGCTCAGCTCATCAGATCGGGAGAACAGCTCAGCTCATCAGATCGGGAGAACAGCTCAGCTCATCAGATCGGGAGAACAGCTCAGCTCATCAGATCGGGGGAACAGCTCAGCTCATCAGATCGGGAGAACAGCTCAGCTCATCAGATCGGGAGAACAGCTCAGCTCATCAGATCGGGAGAACAGCTCAGCTCATCAGATCGGGAGAACAGCTCAGCTCATCAGATCGGGGGAACAGCTCAGCTCATCAGATCAGGAGAACAGCTCAGCTCATCAGATCGGGAGAACAGCTCAGCTCATCAGATCGGGGGAACAGCTCAGCTCATCAGATCAGGAGAACAGCTCAGCTCATCAGATCGGGAGAACAGCTCAGCTCATCAGATCAGGAGAACAGCTCAGCTCATCAGATCGGGAGAACATCTCAGCTCATCAGATCGGGAGAACAGCTCAGCTCATCAGATCGGGAGAACAGCTCAGCTCATCAGATCAGGAGAACAGCTCAGCTCATCAGATCGGGAGAACAGCTCAGCTCATCAGATCGGGAGAACAGCTCAGCTCATCAGATCAGGAGAACAGCTCAGCTCATCAGATCGGGAGAACAGCTCAGCTCAGCAGATGGGGAGAACAGCTCAGCTCATCAGATCAGGAGAACAGCTCAGCTCATCAGATCGGGAGAAGAGCTCAGCTCATCAGATCGGGAGAACAGCTCAGCTCATCAGATCGGGAGAACAGCTCAGCTCATCAGATCGGGAGAACATCTCAGCTCATCAGATCAGGAGAACAGCTCAGCTCATCAGATCAGGAGAACAGCTCAGCTCATCAGATCAGGAGAACAGCTCAGCTCATCAGATCGGGAGAACATCAGATCGGGAGAACAGCTCAGCTCATCAGATCGGGAGAACATCAGATCGGGAGAACAGCTCAGCTCATCAGATCGGGAGAACAGCTCAGTTCATCAGATCGGGAGAACATCAGATCGGGAGAACATCTCAGCTCATCAGATCGGGAGAACAGCTCAGCTCATCAGATCAGGAGAACAGCTCAGCTCATCAGATCAGGAGAACAGCTCAGCTCATCAGATCGGGAGAACAGCTCAGCTCATCAGATCGGGAGAACAGCTCAGCTCATCAGATCAGGAGAACAGCTCAGCTCATCAGATCAGGAGAACATCTCAGCTCATCAGATCGGGGGAACAGCTCAGCTCATCAGATCAGGAGAACAGCTCAGCTCATCAGATCGGGAGAACAGCTCAGCTCATCAGATCGGGAGAACAGCTCAGCTCATCAGATCGGGAGAACAGCTCAGCTCATCAGATCGGGAGAACAGCTCAGCTCATCAGATCGGGAGAACAGCTCAGCTCATCAGAACGGGGGAACAGCTCAGCTCATCAGATCAGGAGAACAGCTCAGCTCATCAGATCGGGAGAACAGCTCAGCTCATCAGATCGGGAGAACAGCTCAGCTCATCAGATCGGGAGAACAGCTCAGCTCATCAGATCGGGAGAACAGCTCAGCTCATCAGATCGGGAGAACAGCTCAGCTCATCAGATCAGGAGAACAGCTCAGCTCATCAGATCGGGAGAACAGCTCAGCTCATCAGATCGGGAGAACAGCTCAGCTCATCAGATCAGGAGAACAGCTCAGCTCATCAGATCGGGAGAACAGCTCAGCTCAGCAGATGGGGAGAACAGCTCAGCTCATCAGATCGGGAGAACAGCTCAGCTCATCAGATCGGGAGAAGAGCTCAGCTCATCAGATCGGGAGAACAGCTCAGCTCATCAGATCGGGAGAACAGCTCAGCTCATCAGATCGGGAGAACAGCTCAGCTCATCAGATCAGGAGAACAGCTCAGCTCATCAGATCAGGAGAACATCTCAGCTCATCAGATCAGGAGAACAGCTCAGCTCATCAGATCAGGAGAACAGCTCAGCTCATCAGATCGGGAGAACAGCTCAGCTCATCAGATCGGGGGAACAGCTCAGCTCATCAGATCGGGGGAACAGCTCAGCTCATCAGATCGGGAGAACATCAGATCGGGAGAACAGCTCAGCTCATCAGATCAGGAGAACATCTCAGCTCATCAGATCGGGGGAACAGCTCAGCTCATCAGATCGGGAGAACAGCTCAGCTCATCAGATCAGGAGAACAGCTCAGCTCATCAGATCAGGAGAACAGCTCAGCTCATCAGATCAGGAGAACATCTCAGCTCATCAGATCGGGGGAACAGCTCAGCTCATCAGATCGGGAGAACATCTCAGCTCATCAGATCGGGGGAACAGCTCAGCTCATCAGATCGGGAGAACAGCTCAGCTCATCAGATCGGGAGAACAGCTCAGCTCATCAGATCGGGAGAACAGCTCAGCTCATCAGATCGGGGGAACAGCTCAGCTCATCAGATCGGGAGAACAGCTCAGCTCATCAGATGGGGAGAACAGCTCAGCTCATCAGATCGGGAGAACAGCTCAGCTCATCAGATCGGGAGAACAGCTCAGCTCATCAGATCGGGAGAACAGCTCAGCTCATCAGATCGGGAGAACAGCTCAGCTCATCTGATCGGGAGAACAGCTCAGCTCATCAGATCGGGAGAACAGCTCAGCTCATCAGATCGGGAGAACAGCTCAGCTCATCAGATCAGGAGAACAGCTCAGCTCATCAGATCGGGAGAACAGCTCAGCTCATCAGATCGGGGGAACAGCTCAGCTCATCAGATCGGGAGAACAGCTCAGCTCATCAGATCGGGAGAACAGCTCAGCTCATCAGATCGGGAGAACAGCTCAGCTCATCAGATCGGGGGAACAGCTCAGCTCATCAGATCGGGAGAACAGCTCAGCTCATCAGATGGGGAGAACAGCTCAGCTCATCAGATCGGGAGAACAGCTCAGCTCATCAGATCGGGAGAACAGCTCAGCTCATCAGATCGGGAGAACAGCTCAGCTCATCAGATCGGGAGAACAGCTCAGCTCATCAGATCGGGAGAACAGCTCAGCTCATCAGATCGGGAGAACAGCTCAGCTCATCAGATCGGGAGAACAGCTCAGCTCATCAGATCGGGAGAACAGCTCAGCTCATCAGATCAGGAGAACATCTCAGCTCATCAGATCGGGAGAACAGCTCAGCTCATCAGATCGGGAGAACAGCTCAGCTCATCAGATCGGGGGAACAGCTCAGCTCATCAGATCGGGAGAACAGCTCAGCTCATCAGATCGGGAGAACAGCTCAGCTCATCAGATCGGGAGAACAGCTCAGCTCATCAGATCGGGAGAACAGCTCAGCTCATCAGATCGGGAGAACAGCTCAGCTCATCAGATCGGGAGAACAGCTCAGCTCATCAGATCGGGAGAACAGCTCAGCTCATCAGATCGGGAGAACAGCTCAGCTCATCAGATCGGGAGAACAGCTCAGCTCATCAGATCGGGAGAACAGCTCAGCTCATCAGATCGGGAGAACAGCTCAGCTCATCAGATCGGGAGAACAGCTCAGCTCATCAGATCGGGAGAACAGCTCAGCTCATCTGATCGGGAGAACAGCTCAGCTCATCAGATCAGGAGAACAGCTCAGCTCATCAGATCGGGGGAACAGCTCAGCTCATCAGATGGGGAGAACAGCTCAGCTCATCAGATCGGGAGAACAGCTCAGCTCATCAGATCGGGAGAACAGCTCAGCTCATCAGATCGGGAGAACATCTCAGCTCATCAGATCGGGAGAACAGCTCAGCTCATCAGATCGGGGGAACAGCTCAGCTCATCAGATCGGGAGAACAGCTCAGCTCATCAGATCGGGAGAACAGCTCAGCTCATCAGATCGGGAGAACAGCTCAGCTCATCAGATCGGGAGAACAGCTCAGCTCATCAGATCGGGAGAACAGCTCAGCTCATCAGATCGGGAGAACAGCTCAGCTCATCAGATCGGGAGAACAGCTCAGCTCATCACATCGGGAGAACAGCTCAGCTCATCAGATCAGGAGAACAGCTCAGCTCATCAGATGGGGGGAACAGCTCAGCTCATCAGATCAGGAGAACAGCTCAGCTCATCAGATCGGGAGAACAGCTCAGCTCATCAGATCGGGAGAACAGCTCAGCTCATCAGATCGGGAGAACAGCTCAGCTCATCAGATCGGGAGAACAGCTCAGCTCATCAGATCGGGAGAACAGCTCAGCTCATCAGATCAGGAGAACAGCTCAGCTCATCAGATGGGGAGAACAGCTCAGCTCATCAGATCAGGAGAACAGCTCAGCTCATCAGATCGGGAGAACAGCTCAGCTCATCAGATCAGGAGAACAGCTCAGCTCATCAGATCGGGAGAACAGCTCAGCTCATCAGATCGGGAGAACAGCTCAGCTCATCAGATCGGGAGAACAGCTCAGCTCATCAGATCGGGAGAACAGCTCAGCTCATCAGATCGGGAGAACAGCTCAGCTCATCTGATCGGGAGAACAGCTCAGCTCATCAGATCAGGAGAACAGCTCAGCTCATCAGATCAGCTGATTGATTGCACATTGAGGACACATCCACCCTTAGGAAAAATCTTTCATGAGCTCCGCATAACCTTACAAGCCAATAGGATCGTTGGTAGCGTATAGATCTGATTACTATATATTATCTGGCTATAAGCTAATTGGCCACTGCTGCAGCATAAGGCTTTGTATCCTTTTGATGATTATTTGGTGATATTACATATTACCAAATGTTACATTTAGAGTTGGTGCAGCCTTACATTTTTATTGATAATCAAATTCTAACCTAGTCATTTGATCTATACCATCAAATATTTGTAATTGGTTATGTATTGTTGGAGCATTGTTTTTCCGGGGATAATTATTTCTAATCTATAAATTTCCTATTGCAAATAGTGTATAACTGTTTATTAGGCTGCCACCTAGAGTTAGTTAAAGCGGACCTTTACTCTGAATAAGAGCCTATCTTATATGTTTCCCTCCCTGTACATACAGATTGCTCACATTAATCCGGACCTTCACCCTGAATAAGAGCCTATCTTATATGTTTCCCACACCCTGTACATACAGATTGCCCACATTAATCCGGACCTTCACCCTGAATAAGAGCCTATCTTATATGTTTCCCACACCCTGTACATACAGATTGCTCACATTAATCCGGACCTTCACCCTGAATAAGAGCCTATCTTATATGTTTCCCACACCCTGTACATACAGATTGCTCACATTAATCCGGACCTTCACCCTGAATAAGAGCCTATCTTATATGTTTCCCACACCCTGTACATACAGATTGCTCACATTAATCCGGACCTTCACCCTGAATAAGAGCCTATCTTATATGTTTCCCACACCCTGTACATACAGATTGCTCACATTAATCCGGACCTTCACCCTGAATAAGAGCCTATCTTATAAGTTTCCCACACCCTGTACATACAGATTGCCCACATTAATCCGGACCTTCACCCTGAATAAGAGCCTATCTTATATGTTTCCCACACCCTGTACATACAGATTGCTCACATTAATCCGGACCTTCACCCTGAATAAGAGCCTATCTTATAAGTTTCCCACACCCTGTACATACAGATTGCCCACATTAATCCGGACCTTCACCCTGAATAAGATCCTATCTTATATGTTTCCCACACCCTGTACATACAGATTGCTCACATTAATCCGGACCTTCACCCTGAATAAGAGCCTATCTTATATGTTTCCCACACCCTGTACATACAGATTGCTCACATTAATCCGGACCTTCACCCTGAATAAGAGCCTATCTTATATGTTTCCCACACCCTGTACATACAGATTGCCCACATTAATCCGGACCTTCACCCTGAATAAGAGCCTATCTTATATGTTTCCCACACCCTGTACATACAGATTGCTCACATTAAATATCATCCTACCTGCACCTACTGCATGTTATGAGCCTTTAAATATCCAAGATGGCAGCTTATGGAAGCCGCCATCTTATCAGGCAGCCTGCAAACAGGAAGTGTCTCCTGACTGTGCTGCTCTGCATTCTGGGACTGCTGACCTTTACCTGACCCCAGCTCTGCTCTGTCTGAGCAAAGCACAGCTATAACCCGCCCCCCTGTACCTTATCCCACTCTCCTCTCCTCAGTAAGTGTGATGCTTCCGAGTCAAGATGGCGGCGCCCGTATCCTAAATTCCTGAACAGAGTTGCAGCCCAGTGGGGGGAAAGAATAATAAGTTAGTGACTAAAAACGTAAAATATATTAATTTTAGATGCTGGGGAATCGTTTTTTTTAAGAGTTTGGGCTTTTCATTAAATCACGCTGAAGGTCCGGTTTAATTAAAAAGGTTGTATGTGTAGTAGATGTAATAAGTGCCGATATATAATTTTCATTTGTTTGTTTTATTGTATTTATTATAAATCATTGTTATTTCTATCTAACCATTATTAGTGAGTTTTGCTATTGCGCTATCAATTACATACAAGAGATCGAAGTGTTTTATGTCCACTTCGCAAGGATCAATCCGAGCTTTAGTTTTCATTCTGATCCTCCTTTATTTTATATAAAGCCTTGCTTTATATACCCGACATATACCCCGTGCTGTTACCACTCACCCCTCCAGTCAGCAGCTCAGTGATCTTGTTGGTGACTTCTAGAATCTTCTGCATGGTGCGTCTCTCGGGTGTCAGGGAGGGAGGCGGAGACACTGTGATGGTCACATGATCTCCTGACTTTACAGGAGGAAATGTCTGAATGAAAAGAAAAATAAACTGTTACATTATGCCTCCGGAATCCTCCTACTCTCTCTTTTCATTACCAGAGATGGTGTTAAGTGTCCCTCCCAGAATCCTCCTCACCTCTCCGGTCAGCAGGAAGATGATCTCCAGGGTGAGGCTCCAGATCTTCTCAGTCATGTGACTCTCATCCACCTCCATTATTAATAGGAGAGTTCTATGAAGTGGGGGCGGAGCTTCCTCAGAGGACTCACAACTGGTAGAAAGAGATAGAAGGGATCACTCATCTTTATAGTGTTTTTTGGGATGTTGATGGACATGCGCCCCCCCCCCCCCCCCCCACACACAGGGAGGGACAGGGGGTAGTTTACAGTGCGACTTGTCAGGACTATTCTCACACCAGTGATCTGGACACCTTAACAAACTGTACTTCCTAAACTGCGCACCTCAGCAACCCCTCATGATGCGCACACCTCAACCGTATGGGGATGACAGCAGAAATAATGGGATCCCTTCACTAATAACACCCACAGTTTTTCTTTTAGATGGACTTCCTGTTTAGTTACCATAGACAGAAACACCAGAGATAGTTGTAGCTCCTCCCCCTCTATCCCTCATATGATTGTCAGTCTGGGAGAAGATACTAGTGGATATGTGTTCAAAAACAGACTTTATTCACACAGCGTCTGGCGCTCTGGGCTACAGCGACACAATTTTGAGCGCCGGCGCTGTGTGAGGCTGTTTTTTTTTTTTTATGAATATGGTTTGAGTCGCTCACACTGACCAGTCTCTGCCGTTTGCTCCCATATAGCGCTGTACTGGTGTTATAATGACTCACACATCAAATTCATCAATGCTGGCTGTAAAATATCGCCATTTGTGATGTTGTTCTTTTTCCTTGTTTGACTTTTTACAAGGACTGTTTTGGACCATCCAGAATCTGATCTCAGCTATAGTAATTTAAGGGAAGTATTGGCCGAAACCAAAAAAAATCAATAAATGGATTTAATTAAGATAGAGCCAGTTACAGAAATATTATATGAATGATGTAAATATGATATAAAGTTGCAATGTTCAGAATTGTAAGCAGAGGCAACACAAAGACTGCAGTTCTTTTCCCTCTCAAACTAACTTAAAGTGGACCAACACCCAGGATTTTGACTATCCTGGGTATTGGTCCACTTCCCCGGGGCACCCTGAAACCCCCCCAAACACCCCGAAAACTCACCTCTCCACGCTCCCACGTGAGTGCGCTGTCCAATGCCCACCGACGGACAAGTGACGTCCGTCGACGGACAAGGGATCGCGCCCGCCGCCGCCGCCTCCCGCGCGTCACTCTTGACGTGTGCGCGCCCGCGCCGGCCATTCAGAGACGGCCGGCGCGGGCACGTCTAGAGGAGCGCGAGAGAGGTGGCGGCGGCGGAAGCAGCGGCTGGAGAGGTAAGGATTTTTCGGGGTTTTGGGGGGGGTTACACCCCGCGGGACATCCCGATCTCGGATGCCCCGCGGTGTGTGAGGTGATCGGCCCGGGAATCTTATAGATTCCCGGGCCGATCACCCCTGGGTGTTGGCCCACTTTAAACTAGGGTCTTCCCCGCACAACCCCCGCTATACTGCCTATGTGGCAAACTCTTACATGTCTCACATGTTGTCTGTTCAGAGACCCAAAGCAAAGAGAGCCCGCCAAGAGAAGAGTGACCCCTTCCCCCACATTCTCCTTCTTAAATGTTATTCCTCTGGTCCACCTAAATCTCTCCTCCTCCAACTGTCCTCCTATTACAAGAAGCAGTCATGTAGTACAAACATATGGTTTCAGTTAAATAGTTGAAGTTAAAGTAATTACTAAGAGAAACTAACCCAGCCTTAACATTACCCTAGTCTGTATATATATATATATATATATATATATATATATATATATATTGATGCAATTCACCAAATAAACCTTATATTATATTATATGTGCATTATTTCCTTTTAATTAACCAGCCCCGGATCAGAATCATAATAACCAGGTAAAAATCCACAGACTCCATTCATCCAAGTTACCTATTTTTCAGTAATATTAGTGTTTTAATAATAATTCATTAATAATTGAGATCATAAACATTTTATTCCTCTGGAACCTTCTTACATCGGCAATGTTACTACAGCGAATGAGGCGCTCTGTAATAGCAACTCACGGGCGATCAGAGCGACCACTAGTGGTCGCTTTTAGCGTCACTGTACAGGCGCTCGTCTGCTATTACCCAGTTTTGCAGTTAGTAATTGTAGATAGTTTTAGGATTTATGGATTATCATGTTGGCATTAGGTGTTATTGGTATTTTTCATTCTATAATGTATGATGCATAGCTAAATATTATATAATTAGGCTCATGTAGATATATACGTTATGTGTTCGTCCGTATTTTTTTTTATTTTGACTATCGGCTGTACTCGCCTGTCCTCCGCTCCTGTGTCCCGCGCCGCAGCTTTCTTTTTGCATGGACATACCCGGGGACTTCCGAGTTGCGTTCCATGCCTAGGAGCGCAACCCGGAAGTCCCCGGAAATGCGTCAGAGGGCACTCGCCTGCTGTAATAGCAACTCACGTCCGATCAGAGCGACCACTAGCGCTCGCTCTTAGCGCCGCTGTACAGACGCTCATCTATTATTACCCAGTTTTGCAGTTAGTAATTGTAGATAGTTTTAGGATTTATGGATTATCATGTTGGCATTTGGTGTTATTGGTATTTTTCATTCTATAATGTATGATGCATAGCTAAATATTATATAATTAGGCTCATGTAGATATATATGTTATGTGTTCAACCGTATTTTTCTTTATTTTGACTATCAGGTGTACTCGCCTGTCCTCCGCTCCTGTGTCCCGCGCCGCAGCTTTCTTTTTGCATGGACGTACCCGGGGACTTCCGAGTTGCGTTCCATGCCTAGGAGAGCAACCCGGAAGTCCCCGGAAATGCGTCAGAGGGCACTCGCCTGCTGACACGCTACCAGCCGGGGCGCGTCTGTCACTGCGCTCCAGAGCTCGGCGGGGGCGGCGGAGCAGGGCTGGTGAGTATAAAGGGGCCTGTGTGGGTCATTATCCTTTCGCCTTGAGAAAGCGACGGGAGTGCGTTGTGCAACGCGTCGGTGGCGATGGAGGGGGACACATTGTTGGTGATGGAATTGGACATGTGAGACATTTATCTATTGGCCATATGCCTGTTTGCCTTTTGTTTCCTACCTGGCTTGTCCTTAATGGCACTTTAGCACTTTTGATTAGATTTGCACACATATATTGTATATAGATTTATAATTTATTATCTTGTAGCACCTTATATAGACTAACCATGGTAGGCAGGGTTCAGGTGGTACTATTTTTATTATACCTGTCACGGACCGGGTGGAGCGGACTCGGGTGTGGATCCACTTTAACTGTGGAACCGATGGCGGGTACCGTGTCAGGGGAGCGGAGTCTAAGAGGCCACCGGTATTCACCAGAGCCCACCGCAAGGCAGGTTGGTCTTGTGCGGCGAGTGACCCCCAGGTCGCTACCCCTTAACAGCGGCCCAGTCCCACAGTCAGCCGAGGTTCAGTGAGGTACACAAGTGGCAGGCAAAAAGGCGTAGTAAGTACAGGCAGAGATCGGGGCTGGCAGCACAGGTTCGCGGTAAAGGTGAGTAGCCGAGGTCGGGGCAGGCAGCAAAGGTTCAGAGTCGGGGACAGGCAGAGATCGGTACACGGGTAAGCAATCCAAGAATGTCTGCCTTTCAACAAGCATGGAGAGACCAAGATCCGGCACTGAAGGAAGGAAGTGCCTGTTTAAATAGGGGAAGATGATGCAGGATTGGATGACCAACACCAATCAGTGCTGTAAAGGCCCTTTAAATCTCAGGGATCCTGTGCGCTCGCCCTCTAGTGGATGGAGACGTGTGCGCACCTGACCATGCAAGGAGGAAGCATTGGGGGAAGGGCGGCAGCTGGAAGCAGCCCTGAGGGAAGATGGATGACGGCTGCATGCAGCCATGGAGGTAGGTGAAATGCTGTGAGACGGGCGTGCAGCGCTCGCCCTAACAATACCTTATTCATCTGTGATAATTTTCCAGCAGTGTTAGGGTGTTCTTGCCCTTTCCCCCTCCTTAAAGTGGACCAACACCCAGGATTTTCACTATATGGTAGGCTCTGAACACGCTGGAGGCCGCGTCTCGCGCTTCCCTCTAACAGAGAGCGCGCCCGCGCCGGCCATTCACAAACGGCCACCCTGCTAGAGAGAAGCGCGAGATGCGGCCGCGGCTCGGAACGGGGATAAGGTAAGGTTTCTGGGCGTCCTGCGGGGTTTCACACAGCGATTTCGGATGCCCCGCGGGGAGGGATCTGATCAGCCTGGGTGTTGGTCCACTTTAAAACCAAAGCACTGCCCCCTATAATCTCCAATAATATACGATAATAAGCCCTGCTGACACAGGCTGATAACAGACTTCAATAGGCAATAAGTCTACCCTGATAACTGCAACACCCTGAATATTTTTTGTGCCGGCACAAAAAACCTTACTAAATCACCAAATATTCGTAAATAAATTAACTGAATTAATAAATAAATAAATACTACATATTCCTATACATATTATTTCATAACACAACAAACTACATATCAATCAATACCTATAAAGTGCTAACATGATTATCACATACAGTGCAACAATAAGAACTAAAGTGCAATAATTAATATAATAAGATATACAGGGTGTCTAGTGCATAACGACCATAATCCCGCAATTCATGCTGTACTACAAGAATTCATGTATATGTAAGCGGAGATCACAATATTGCACTTATAATTCGGGCCGCCAGACTGGTCCCAAATGGAGCACCATTCCCCTCAATATCCTGTAAATACCACGTGTAATGCTTTACATAAACAACGTTTGCCAAGCTGTAATTGGAAAGATAAAGATAGGAGAGGGCTAGTAATATGAAAAAAGTATCGCCAAATGAAGGACACCCTGACGAAGTGGTTGCTAGGGGAAACCACGCAACGCGTCGGTGCTGCCAGCCCATGCTGACGCCACATATAAGCTCCAGTCATTTGGTGATACTTTTTTCATATTACTAGCCCTCTCCTATCTTTACAGCTTGGCAAACGCTGTTTATGTATAGCATTATACATGGTATTTACAGGATATTGAGGGGAATGGATTTATGGATTTTTTTTTTTTGATATTGAGTGGTGCTCCTAGTGTTGAGGTGGACTGTTCATCCACAGTCCCCCCTTGTGTTTGTGTCATACCTCACCCACTCCGACATATGTCACCCATCCCCTTCCCATGCCCATACCTTTCAACTTTTCAGGGTGGGAAAGAGGGACATTTGTTAAATTAGGCCACGCCCCCTCGTTGAGGGATAGCTAGAAAATGAGTTGTAACTGTTAAAACAATAGAAACCCTTTGCATAGGCAAATGAATCATTTATTGCAAATCTGCATGTTACGCCTCAAAGAGGGACTATATGTAAATGAAGCTTCGTCCCCTCGTTGAGTGATGATGAAGTCACGCCCCCTCACTGGGGGATGGATAGGAAATACATTGTTACAGTTAAAATAATAGAAACACTTTGCATATGCAAATGAATCCTTTATTGCTTCAGATCTGCATGCTACACCTCAAAGAGGGACTATCTGTAAATGAAGCTTCGTCCCCTCGTTGAGTGATGATGAAGCCACGCCCCCTCAGTGGGGGATGGATAGGAAATGCATTGTTACAGTTAAAATAATAGAAACACTTTGCATATGCAAATGAATCATTTATTGCTGCAGATCTGCAGGTTACACCTCAAAGAGGGACAAATGAGAACAACGAGGGACAGGACAAAAGAGGGACAATCCCTCCAAATCAGGGACAATTGGAAGGTATTCTAGCCCCTGCTATCCCTTTGCCACACACACAGCTGTTGGGGTTATAGGTTAGTGTGAGGAGAGGAAGGGGTTAATGCTCAGCGTTTTATATTTAGCGCATAAATAGAGGCCTGAGCTCTCCCCTCACCTCAGAGGCGGCACAGAAAGGGTTAATACGCCGCCATCACCTCACCACACGCCGCTCAGCGACCCTCTTTCGGCTACACGCCGGAGGCGGCGGCCATTTTCCTGTAGCCCGTCACAGGCGGTTAGGCGGAGCGGTGACGTCACACGCCGCAGATTCTATTCAGACGTGTGCGGTTTCCAGCTGCGTGCCTCCTGTGCGGCGGGGCCGGCGGCCATTTTCTCGTAGCCGCCGCAGGTGAGCTACGTGTGATTATTAGAGATAAGCACGTAGTGGCAGAAAGGGAGGTTTCACCGGACAGAGAGGCGGAGTTACACGCACAACTGCCCCTGCCCATGGCAACATATCAGCACTCAGCTGCATACCTCCCAAGTGTCCGTGATTTAAACTGGACCTTCACCATGATTTATTGACAAGCCCAAACCCTTAAAAACGATTCACCAGCATCTAAAGTTAATATATTTTAAGTTTTTAGTCTCTTATTATTCTTTCTCTCACTGGGTTGCAACTCTGTTCAGGACTTTAGGATATGGGCGCCGCCATCTTGACTCAGAAGCATCACATACTGAGGAGAGTGGGATAAAGTACAGGGGGCGGGTTATAGCTGTGCTTTGCTTAGACAGAGCAGAGCTGGTGTCAGGAAAAGTTCAGCAGTCCCAGAATGCAGAGCGACACAGTCAGAAGACACTTCCTGTTTGCAGGCTGCCTGAGTTCCATGAGCCGCCATCTTGGATGTTTAAAGGCGCATAACATGCAGTAGATGCAGGTAGGATGATTTTTAATGTGAGCAATCTGTATGTACAGGGTGTGGGAAACATATAAGATAGGCTCTTATTCAGGGTGAGGGTCCGGATTAATGTGGGCAATCTGTATGTACAGGGTGTGGGAAACATATAAGACAGACTCTTATTCAGGGTGAAGGTCCGGATTAATGTGAGCAATCTGTATGTACAGGGGGAAAACATATAAGATAGGCTCTTATTCAGGGTGAGGGTCCAGTTTAAACAAAGGCCCGCAGAACAAGGTGAGTGCCTGGGCGGCATTATATCTTAAAGCAGAACAAAACCCAGGAGCGGCCGGCCTGGAATGTAAAAGATTCCAGGGCCGGCCACTGGCTTTTCACTGGGGCATCCCGAATTGTGATTTGCGACGCCCCGTGTGTGAAACCCCTCAGGCCATAAAAACGTAACTTCCCTCCCTCCAATGGCGTATGCGCGGGCTCTCGTCCAATGAGAGCCGCCTCTGCCATGACTACGCCGTTCCATAGGCTGCTCTTATAGTTGAATAGGGAGCTTGTGGGGGGATGAGGCAGAGGGTGCTCCCCATTCATTTCAGTGAGAGCCGGCTGCTGAATGCCGTCCATTGCTCATTGGACCGGAGCATGCGCTGTTGGAGTGTGGGAAGGTGAGTTTTTACGGCCTAACTGAGGGATTTCACACAGCGGGGCATCGCAGATCAGGATGATCTGGGAAAGTGCTTTAAAGTGGACCAACACCCAGGATTTTCACTATCCTGGGTTTTGGTCCACTTCGGTGGGGCACCCCGCTGTGTGAAACCCCCCAGAACGCCCGGAAACACTCACCTCACCACGCTCCTACGCGGGCGCTCGTCGAATCAGAGCGCTCCGAGCCGCTGTGGTATGCATATACAAGCGACGTCCAACCACAGCGGCTCTGAGCGCTGGAGGCCGCGTCTCGCGCTTCCCTCTAACAGGGAGCGCGCCCGCGCCGGCCATTCACAAACGGCCGCCCTGCTAGAGAGAAGCGCGAGACGCAGCCGTGCCCACGCATGCGGCGTTGGAACAGGGTTAAGGTAAGGTTTCTGGGCTTCCTGGGGGGTTTCACCCGATTTCGGATGCCCCGCGGGGAGGGATCTGATTGGCCCGGGAATCTTATAGATCTGATCCCCCCTGGGTGTTGGTCCACTTTAAAGCAGAAAAAAATCCCGGCTTTTCACACTGTTGGGTTTTGGGCCACCTTAACCCTAATAGTGGCGGCGTTATGATCTCACATAGCTGAATTTATCTGCCCATATAATAATAAGTTAAAAACTCACCTGACCCATTTATCGAAGCGGCCATGGCTTCTCTTCACCACAGGGGGCATCTTAGAACCCTTGAGGGCTCTTCTGGCCTGGAACAGGTTCCCTCACCCCGCTTCTACTGTCACTGCCTCTAGCACAGCCTCTTGTGGGTTGGATGGATGACATCATCCTGCTCCCAGCTCCGAGAGTCCTCAGACGCGGGTGATTGGTGGAGAGAAGGTAGAGGGGCGGGGGGACTCTGATCCCTCCACCCCCCCTTCACTGATCATCTATCAACTGATCAACGCGGGACATTGATCAGAGTTCAATTTAAAAAAATCTCTGCAGTGCGTGCATTCTACAGTTAACCCTGGTAAGGGATCCATGAGATCCACAAGTTGACAAGGCTTGGGGGGGGGGCTGGCAAGTCACCTGTGGCTAGCGGGTGACTTGCCATTAACCCTCAGCCCCTATTACCTGCCTCCCCAAAGCAGGGGAGCAGAAAAGCCTGTGGCCCACGAAGGCTATGTGGGCTTGTACCCTTCAGGGCCGGGGGCCACCGAGGCTGGCTTCTGCGCCCTGTAATATAAGCCCCCAATAGCTGGTGCCTGTGCTGGTTATGCTGGGGAGGGGACAGGCTTGGACTGGCCCACAGGGTTACCAGGGAAAATGGCCCGAGGGACCTACATCACCAATCCTGTATTATGTATAGCTTATATGTACACACGCACACAGACAATACAGACTGGCATAATGTTTCTGTGCATGAGCCCTGCATATGAGTCATTTCTACTGGTGGGCCCCAGACATCCTAGTCCGACAGTGGAGGGGGGCCTCACATCAGTTTTTTTTTTTTAATTTAATATGCTATATTGTTCGGACCACCAGAAGGTCCCCTATGGGGCAAAATATGCGGCCGCACACCCACCAAGATAATATCAAAAATAAATTTATTAATTAAGAAAATATAAATCACATATACAATTTGATTGGCCCATACACATACAATTGACAAACATTTAAAACAGGTTAAAACATGAAACGCGTTGCGTGGTCTTACACCAAAAACCACTTCGTCAGGGTGCTGCGGGGCTGGCTGGGTCTTGATGCTGAGCTCTCAAACATATTGGTGATGTTATTTTTGTTTTGATCACTCACTGTTTATCAGGCGCCGTTATACTGTTGTAATTCGTTCCCCACATCCTTTCACATTGGTTTCTTTGAAGTTTTGGTTTCATTTGGGTGATTTACAATATATTAGTGGGTTTGCTTTGGCACTATAGTTTTGGGTTTCATTGTTATTCAGCACTTTTGTATTGCAACCCCCTCTTCCCTTATAGTCTTTGAGCACTGTTGACACTCTCACTTTTATTCATATTTTTGCACATATCTTTTTATCTATATATCCATCACTTTATCTACACATCAATTTCCGGCACAGTTGCACTTTATATTCTTGGATGTGGTGGTTGTTTGCCCCACGCCTTGTTATTGTATTGTGATTATACTGAATATATTTTTGATGCATTGATCTTTATTTTTTGGGGCGCCATATATGAAATTTTAGTAACATTATTGTCATATTGATAATTCTAATTAGAGCCTAATTTCAGCTCACCCGCCAGCGTTTCATGTTTTAACCTGTTTTAAATGTTTGTCAATTGTATGTGTATGGGCCAATCAAATTGTATATGTGATTTATATTTTCCTAATTAATAAATTTATTTTTGATATTATCTTGGTGGGTGTGCGGCCGCATATTTTGCCCCATAAGGGACCTTCTGGTGGTCCGAACAATATAGCACATTGGACCATTCCTATTTGTGAGTGGGGGGCCTTTGCGCCTAGCACCCCATCCTGTATTACTATATTTCTTTATAAGCGTTTTCAGTGGTGCGGAGTGCTGTTTTCCCAATTTTTTTTAAATTTAAGCCTTTATAGTGTGCATAGTAGTTGTATTTTTTTTTTAATTGTTATAAAGTGCTCTTTTTAGTTTGGGGAGTCTCCTGGACAGGAACAGGGGGGCTAACGATACATATGTGGTAACGTTGTAATCAGGAGAACCCGGGCTTTCAAAATATTCAAAGCTTGTTTTCTCTTGTTTACATACTGTTTTCTATAGAAAAATGTGGCCTTGATTCTGCTTTTTTTTTTTTTTTTTAATTCTTTATTTAGTTTTCAAATACAGTGTAATAAAGTATCAGAGGTACAAAAGGTTCAAAGTAAATACAGTGAGATCTGTGTCCACTGCCACAGATTCCGCACATCGCCGCCACCTCTTTCTGCTCCGCTGCTGCCTTGTGCCTCACTGCCACCACTTCCGCCTCATCCCTTGCTAGCGCCTATTCCTCTGCTGTCACAGCTTCTGCCTCATCCCCACTTCCGCCTGTCTTGTACATTGCTGCAGCTTCTGCCACATCCCTTGGCGCTGCCTCATCTTCAGCCACCTCCACTACGTCCCCCACTGCCACCTCTTCTGCTGCTGCCACCTCGTTCTTCACTGCTACCTTGTCCCCCGCTACTTCTGTGACGTCACTCACCTTTTCTTCTTCTGCTGCTGCCTCATCCCCCAACCACGTCCACCTCTGTCTCTCGCCCTGCCACAGCTTCCGCCAAATTCCTTTGCCGCCTTCTCATCCTCCACCGCTGCATCGCCACTGCCCCGCCACTTCTGCCACATCTCCAGCCACTACCTCGTTCTTCACCCCCGCCGTCTCATTCTTCTCTTTCACCACATCCCCCACCTTGTCCTCCGTCACTGCCTCATCCCCGCTACCGCCACATCACCACTACTGTCTCATCCTCTGCTGCTGCCTCATCACCCGCCGCCGGTGGATGCCGGTGGATGCCGGTGTTGCAGGTGGTCATAATACCATTTTGTGAATACTCACCTGTAAAATGGATATTGTAAGTATGTCACACACCCCGCTTCAAAACATTAAATCTTACACTTGGGTTACTCCACCAGCAGGTGGCGACGTTGCAGAGAAGTCTTGAAAAACGAGCCCCTCCTGGTCTATACATACCTGGGACCTCCCACTTATTCCCCAGTATTCAAACAGCAGTAAAGACAAGGTACCAGGAAAAAAAACATTGGCAACCCTCAAAACTGTAAACAAAGCTTCACCCTATAAAGAATCCAGGATACCAAAAAAGGGCGGGTGAAGCGGGGTGTGTGACATACTTACAATATCCATTTTACAGGTGAGTATTCACAAAATGGTATTATTCTAAGTATGTCACACACCCCGCTTCAAAACATTAAATCTTACACTTGGGACATACAAAAGCAGTGTCCACAAAGGGCGGGTATCCAACAAGGCCATAATGCAAAACTCAAACCACTGCAGCCTGCAGAACCTTGCGGCCAAACACAGCATTCGCTGAAGCCCGCACATCAACCTTGTAAAAACTTGGACAAGGTGTGAAAAGCAGAGACCACCTAAGGAAAAAAGTCCGGTTTGAAGCGGGAAACCACTTTGCCCTGATGTCTCTGAAAATGAGTAGCCTGAACCGACAAGGCTGCCAACTCCGAAACGCGCTGAACCGAAGCGATGGCCACCAAAAAGGCAACCTTCTGAATCAGAGTAGAGAGAGCAATAACCTGCAAAGGCTCAAAGGAGGAGCCTGAAGAGCAGAGATAACCAAATTCAAATCCCAAACAGGGAGAAAAGGCCTCCTAGGAGGCCACAATGCGAGACCCCCTGGAAGAAAGTCTTGACCAAAGGAGGAAACGCAAAGGACTCTTGAAAAACAGACAGACAAGGCAGCAACCTGCCCCATTAAAATACTCAGCTGAAGACCGGAGTCCAGCCCCGATCCAAAATCCTGACAACAGAAAAGACCCGACTAGCCTCACTCCAATCAATATAAGATCTCCAAGTCCTATAATAGATGGTAGAAGAGGACCTCTTCCTGGCACTAATAAAAGTCTGAATAACAGATCCGAAGACCTGCCTCCCCTAAGATGGAGGTTTCAGCAGCCAGACCGTCACAGCCAGCGTTGATGAATTGGGGCAACGCAGTTGACCCTGTGTGATAAGATCCAGCCGAAGAAGCAGATCGCACTGATCCACCACCAGACAAACGAAGTCTGTGAACCACACCCTCCTTGGCCACCTTGGGGCCATGAGAATGGCTTGAACCCCGTCCAGGGCCTGGCTTTCGCAACACCTTGCCTAGCATGGGGATCGGAGGAAACAGAAAAAGAACCCCAGGTCCCCCCAGCTCAGGGACATGGCATCCACCGCCAGAGCCAGAGGATCCTGAGAAAGCGTCACGAATGCCGGAAGCTTGTAATTGTGACGAGAGGCAAACAGATCCACCTCCAGCGTCCCCACCAGAGACAAAACGACCGAAAAACCTGAAGGTGGAAAAACCATTCCCCCCGGCGGAAAGAGCACCTGCTCAGGAAGTCCGTCTCCGTGTTTTCCAATCCTGAAATGTACACTGCCGAGATGCAAGGAACATGAGTCCCCGCCCAAGCTAGAATCAGAGACACCTCTCTGAGGACACGCAGACTGCGAGTCCCTCCCAGGCGATCGATTGTAAGCAACCGCCGACCGATCGACCGACCGAACCAGAAAACGGCAAATCCTGTAAATGTTGCGTCAAGCGAGACAGAACCAACCTGATGGCTCTGAACTCCAGAACGTTGATGGGCAAGTGGGCCTCCAGAGGACCCCACCTCCCCCGGAACCGAACGACCTTCCAGAAAACTCCCCATCCCGACAAACTGGCGTCCGTGGTGACAGTTTCCCAAAGAGGCAACAGAAAGGACCTGCCCCTCAAGAGAATGTCCGAGACCATCCACCACAGGAGAGACTGCCGAACCCGGGAAGACATCCGGAAAGACCGATCCAACGACCGCAGTCGCCGGTCCCAAAACGCCGACAGATGAAACTGAAGCATCCTCGTATGAAACGGAACAAAGGGAACTGCCTCAAAGGAAGCTACCCTCAACCCCACCAGTCTCATCCCTAGCCGGATGGACGGGCAAGGATTGGAAAGAAGAAGCTGCGCCAATCCCTGAACCAAGAGAACTTTGGCCAGAGGCCGAACAACTCTGTGTTGGCAGTAATCCAAGGTCATCCCCAAAAAGGGCACCACCCTGGCCGGAACGAGAGAGGACTTGGGATAGTAGATCACCCAGCCAAACCTCTCCAAAGTGGATACCACAGTCCCGGTGTCCACCTTCGCTTGACTGAAAAAAGAAGCCCTGATGAGAAGATCGTCCAGACAGGGCACAATGCGAATCCACTGAGCTCTGAGAAGGGCTATCATGCCCTCCAACACCTTGGTGAACACTCTTGGAGCCGAGGTAAGGCCGAACGCCACAAATTGAAAATGCAGATCTTCCACCACGAAACGAAGAAACCTATGGTGAGCCGGAATACATGAATATGAAAATAGGCATCCTTGATGTCTATGAACGTCATGAAATCCCCCTGCCACAGAGAATTGATGGCAGACGCAGA